>JBBDGP010000091.1:2637500-3837500 GCA_037952835.1 Lithobates septentrionalis | reverse complement strand
ATTATAAAACCACTCCCATTAGACCCACTCAGCACAAAGGCACAGAGGAACAAACAGTGATTTCTTCAGAATAACAAAAGGTAGGAATCTGCAACAAAGGTTAATCCTTATCCAAAGGTTATCCAATAAAGATATAATCCTTGCAATGTACATAGATCACCCAGAGGGGAATGTTTTTTTCTCAACAAAAGTGGAGTTACACTTTAATAAGTGAAATTAACATGAGTATGTACATGAAACTTAGGGATACATGGCTATGATATGCTTGCATTGAGGGCTCACATGAGCACATAAATGTAAATATACATAGCAAATGCAGCCCTTGAACTTATCTAGAAAATGGTACACTGACGTTTAATGCACGCAATACAGTCCTAGTTTGCTGTGTGAATTAAACAGAGAAATAATTCTTATTTTGTGACCTCTCCTTTGATAAGATGCACAAAGGAGTACATGTTCACAAGAAAAAACTACATTGACCAGCTTTTTATAGAATGAACATCCAGTGCCATAGAAAAAAATGTACTCCATCATGCTGGATTAAAAATGGCAGTGCATGTTCCATTTTTCCACCTTCTGAAATTGTGCAGGTGTTCTGATCATGGCCTCAGTGTGCATATATACTCCAACCTCCCCAGCACAGTGTGACTGGCTGAACCCCAACTGCAGCAGGAACTGAAACATTTAACAGTGGTATTACTACTTATACTTATGCCGCGTACAGACGATCAGAATTTCCGACAACCAAACCGTGGATTTATTTCTGACGGATGTTGGCTAAAACTTGTCTTGCATACACACGGTCGCACAAATGTTTTTGGAAATTCGGCAAGAACACGCTGACGACGCGTACGACGGGACTAGAAAAAGGAAGTTCAGTAGCCAGTGCGCCACCCTTTGGGCTCTTTCTGCTAATCTCGTGTTTATCTCGTGTTAGTAGAAGTTTGGTGAGAGATGATTCGCAATTTTCAGCCTCATGCTTTTCAGATTTTCAGTGCATTCTGTTAGTTCGTTCTGACCATCTGACCATTTTCTAGCCATGTTGCGGGTACGTACTCATCATAGAGTTCGTGCTATGTGGGGGCTTGGTGTTGGGGTTCTTACTTTAACCCAAGCCCAGTCCACGAACAGGGCGGGGAGGAGTTCATGGATGAAGAATTGGTTACACCAGCGTGACCAATTCTCGCACATGCCTTTGTTGCGGGAGATCCGTGAGAATAATCCTGATGATTTCAGGAATTATCTCCAGATAACAGACCCCGTTTTTCACCATTTGTTGGCTTTGCTGTTCCCTTATATTACGAAGCAGGACACCTGCATGCAGCAAGCCATCACTCCCGAGCAGAGGCTCGTCGCCACCTTGCGGTACTTGGCGATGGGGAGAAGTCTACAACAAGTTCTCAACTGGGATCTCCCCCCAGGCTCTGGGAATCATTATTCCAGAGACCTGTTCTGCCATAATTCCTGCAGAAGGACTATATTAGGGTAAGTTTTCTCCTTTAACATCACATTCTGTGTATTTAATGTTTGCTAATGTATTGCATTTATTTCATTATTCCATAATTACCATGATTGTAATATGCCGTGAAAGTCCCCTTTGTCCTCATGCATGCTGGAAGTTCTTAAAGTTCCTTTTTTGTCCTTCATGCAAATTTGCCTTCACTAACCTCCCCAGCATGCTATCCTGGGCCCATACACACCTAGCCTAGTCACTTATTGTATTTTGTCAGCTCCATAGTAGTGCATGGGAATGGGAATTTCCAGCACCTTTTCCAAGAGGCCATGTACTTGTGACCAAAAAGGGGTAATTATAGAACATTCACAAAATATGTGGTAATGGGTGCCCAGATAGGAACTGCATCTCCAGCAATAACTGTGGGGTGAAAGTTTGCGAGCTGCTAGGAATTCCAGGGTCCTGTACCAAAACATAAGTATTTTATAGGCAGTCTCTCTCTGGACTACACATCTAGAAACCTTGGAAGTGGCATCCCAAATCTTCCCCCATTCACCAAGGGAGATAGGCCCATGTAGAATCTGGGACCACCTCTTCATATACGAGTGACTATGTTTGGAGATAGGAGAGGCCATATGGAGAATTATTTTTTGTTTACAAACGTTTTTATTGCAGAAAGATATAACATCTGGGTGTACAAGCATAGTGGGGACAAGAAGTAGAGTGGCCAAGTAGCCAATGATAGCTTAATAATATATCTCACACAATGCAATTAACATTTCTCATTATAATACATAATGAACCCATTAAATTGAAAAAAAAAGAATAAAGAAAGTAAAAAGAAACCATAAAAAAGGAAAAGAAACTCAGAATTTTGACATATGTGCAACCCGAGCATATTGAAAATGCCATCATTCAACAAGGATGCTATATTCAACAATACATGGAACATAGAGGCTATGGAGCGTTTGAGGCGCTCGTTAGACAGATTCTATTAAGTAGGACTATAATCAGACCTATTGTGCTTCAGCCGCTGGGACCGATCAATCCTCTAGTCTGTTACTAAGCAGGTGGGCCATCCAAATTTTCCATTGACGGTCGAAAATGTGCATGGAGTCCAGGAGAGTATGGTGTATTCTTTCCATAATCCTAATGGACTCCATACGTGAAATCACCTGCGACCAAGATACTTGGGAACATTTCCAGTTCATTGCTATTGCCCAATGTATCGCACTAAAAAGAGTGTGAATTAATTTTTGGAGGGGGAGGGGAACAGCTGGGAGCTCTGCAAACAGCAGACACATTTGACAGGTCAGGGTAATCGATACTCCAGTGAGAAGTGTTATAAGAGAAGTGGTTTTATGCCAAATGGCGTCTAAGGCCTTACAGCTCCAGAACGTGTGCAACAGCGTACCTCTGTCCTGGCATCCTCTAAAGCATGTGCCAGGAACCAGAGGATAGATTCTGTGGAGACGGTCCGGAGTGTAGTACCATCTAGTATGTAGTTTGAGTACCATCTCCTTAATGGATATAGAGCGTGTACATTTGTGCATGTTGTCTATCATGTCCTGCCAGTCCTCAGCAGGGAACTCTCGGGCCATCTCAACCTCCCATGCCTCCATTGCCATAGATTTTTGAGGGGAGTTGAAGTCGTTAAAGTATCTATAAAGTATGGAGATAGTCCCCCTGTCCCTCAAAGCCTCTCCGCATAGGAGCTCAAATGAAGTCTTCGACAGTTCCACTCTGCCCGCAATAAGTGTCAAGTAGAAGTGTCGTATTTGCAAATATTCGTGAAACTCGGATCCACCCATAGCGTGGGCTTGCTGCAAGTGAGCGTACGAACAAAAGGAGGCGTCCTGCAACAAAAATTCAAGGTTCACCAAACCCTTCACGGTCCAGCTAAGGAATGACGTTGTAGAGGAGAAAGCCGGAGGGAATGAGGGTTCTCCTAAAAAGGAAGATAGAAGGGGCGTACCTGATTGTAGCTTAAACTTCTTAGAGTAACGGGACCATAGATAAAGTGATTGGCCTACTATATTATTAAGTGGGGTAATGTCTTTTGGAGATATGGAGCGGGACCAGAGAAGACCCGGGAGGTAGTAAGGAGCCACCAAGATCCGCTCAAATTGTAGCCATGGTATAGAGGCAGGGGAGGTATGCCACTGCGCCAATTGGATAAAGCGGGATGCCAGGAAGTACTTCCATAGATCCGGGCATCACAAGCCCCCCTCACCTGAGTTCTATACATCAATATTCGTCCTATTCGGGGTTTTTTGTTTTGCCATATAAATTTGAGCAGATCCGTCTGGATCATCTGCAGAACTGAGCGAGAGACATACAGAGGTAAGGACCTAAAGAGGAATAAAAGTTTAGGGAGGATGTTCATTTTAACTGCTTCTTCCTAAAAATGATATTCGGTATGAGGACCATTGATTTAAAAGCTGGAGGGTAATTTAAGGAATATATCTGTTTGAGAGAAGGGGCTAGTTTAATACCTAAATATTGCAAGGAGACATGATTCCATGAGAATTTGAATTTTTCTTTAAGAGTAGTCAATAAAAGTTGTGGAAGGTGAATGGGCAGAGCCAAACACTTGGAGGGGTTAACATCTAGGCCCGTTAGCTTATGAAAGGAGTCCAGGCAGGACATGAGGTTGGGGAGGGAGATTAGAGGGTCAGAAATAAATAAAAGTACATTGTCCGCATAAAGGCTAAGTTTAAATTCCCGACCACCTTTTGTGTATCCCTTAATGTTCGGGTCACTAGAGATGGACCTATACAGGGGCTTCATGGCAAGTGCAAACAAAAGAGGGGAGAGGGGACACCCCTGTCTAGTTCTACACTTCAGAGGGAAATAGTCAGAGTTACACCCTTGGAAGCTTTATATGGGTACGGGGGTGATGGTAGAGGGCTTTAAAGCCATGTATAAATGCCCCACTAAATCCAAATTTTGATAACACTGTGTCCAGGTACGTCCAGAGGACATTGTCAAATGCTTTGTTTATGTCCAAACTCAATAGCAATACTTGGTTCGAGTGCATATGAGCGTCCTGGAGAATATTGGTGGCTAAAACGGATGTTATCCGGGATATCAAGGTCGTTATAACTTTAGCAAGTCTGTCTGCCAAAATCCGTCCAAATATCTTTAAGTCATTATTTATAACAGAAATGGGGCGAAAATTTTGGTGGAGGGTATGGTCTTTGCCTGGTTTGGGTATAAGGGACATGTTTGCTAGCAGCCTTTCCTCCGGGAATTGTTTCCCTTTGAGGATATGGTTATACATGTTGGTTAGTGTGGGAAGTAAGGATTCAGCAATTTTTTTATAGTAGACGGCAGAGAATCCATCTGGGCCTGGGGCTTTGGAGGGTTTAAGGGAGGAGATGATAGAGCCAACTTCCGCTGACGAACAGGGGGCATCGCTGATGAACAGGGGGCATTGAGGATTCCTAAATGCTCCTCTGATAGCTGAGGAAGCGAGAGGGTATCTAGCCAAGTCTGTGTGGGAGGGGGAAGAGAAGGATCTGGGCCTGAAAATTGTTTCTGGTAGAAGGAGGAAAAGATATTTAGAACGTGTTTGGGATGGGTGGTGAGGTTGCAGTTATGATCTTTCAATTTATAAAGGTGGGTCGGTTGGGTGGACTGTTTGAGCTCACGCGCAAACATCGTGGAAGCAGAGTTACTATGAAGGAGGAAACGGGCTTTGGAGCCTCTGAGAGATTTTTCTATGTGTCCTGAAAGTATGTCGTCTAGGGCCCTTCTCTTTTTGGTGATTTTGAGGAGCAACTCCTGTGAAGGTGTCTGAGTGTGTCTATGATACAGTTGTTCTAGTTCTAAGGTAAGTTTATGAGTCTCATGTTGTTTTTGGCATTTCTGAGTTGTGGAGATTTCTATTAAGTGGCCCCTCATCACAGCTTTATGGGCTGCCCAAAGGGAGATGGGAGAAATATCCTCCACATTGTTGAGCCTAACATATTCTTTGAGGCGCTTTGACAGCTGGGTGAGGATCACAGGGTCAGTGAGTAGTGCGTCATTAAGGCACCAGGACCTGGTTGTATGTGGGAGGCCTAGACAAGAAATATGGGTGGAAACTAAGTGGTGGTCCGACCAGGGGCAAATATGTATATTAGCTGAGGTAGAGTTCACTGCCAGAGAAGGAGTGCAGAAAATATAATCCAGGTGGGAATAACTATCGTGGGGGTGGGAATAAAAAGTGTATTCTTTAGAGCCTATGTTGTGAGCCCTCCAGACATCTATCAGTTGAGAGGATTTCAAGGAATGTTGAAGGGATTTGGGAAAGGCTTTAGAGGTTGGGCATGTTCGGCTTCTATCTAGCCCCGAGTGGGCTACTAAGTTAAAATCACCTCCAATTAACAGATGAGGGGAGTGGAACCTGTCCAGGGTCTGGAAAAATTCTTTAAATAATGTAGCCTGTGAGGCATTAGGCGCATAAACTGAGGCCAAAATTAGTTGTTTATTCTGAATGGAACCCTGAACTATCACAAATTGACTACCTGGATCTTTATATATCTGTTGAGCCTGAAACAACACCGAGTTCTTAATGAGGATAGCAGCCCCCCTAGACCTGGACCCATATGTGGAGAAGTAACATTGTTTAAAAGTTTTATCTAAATATGATGGGTGGTTATCACTGGAGAAATGTGTCTCCTGAAGTAGAAGAATATCAGCTCCAAGACATTTGTAAGTTTTAAATGCTTTTCTCCTTTTTTGAGGGGAATTAAACCCTTTTAAATTGTGGGAGATTACTTTAATACCCATGGTGTGTCAATGGTGGAACATTCAGGATCAAAAAGGGGTCCAGGTCGAGAGGGAGCACCCAAACAACAGTATAATCTATCCCCAGGTGAGACACAACTAATGTATATAACCTTACAAGGATACGTGCAAATTCAATCTGATCTATTTGGGGAAATAGCAACACATGTATCACTATGATGGAACCTTCTGATATGAGTAGCACAAAAAAAAGCAAAAAAATAAAACCTGGAACAAAAAGGAACAAAAAAACTAGGAACCTGAGAACAAGGCCAAAAAAATGGCCAGAAAAAGTCTAGGGGGGTCATGGGGAAAGACGTCCCATAGACCCAAAAAGGAGTGTCCATTCGGACCAAGGGGTCCAACACTCTAAATTTTTATGTCCGTGTAATCTGCATGAGTGCAGATGTGTCGGGAGAGTTTACCTGTGAGGGGTCCACCCGCTCAGACATCACTAAACAGATGAAGAGCCAGCAGGCCCCCAATAGTGAAGAATGTAGGGTCAATCAAGCGGACGCAACCGGGAATCCCCAATGAGCCGGGAGAGTCCAGGTGCATCAAAGCATGGTGGGAGAGGATCGTAGTTCTCAACCTTGAGAGAGAAAAAAAAAAGGAGACAAAAAAAGTAGAGAAGAAACAAAAAGATAAAAATGAGAGTTTCTGTTAGTCACGGCGTTGATCACGGCGATCTCTCCTGGGAGGTGGGGTAGCCCAAATAGCTGAGTGACGTGGAGTGGACGGTAGCCTTGGCAGGGAAACCGCATCTAGGAGGCCCAGCTTCACCAGCAATTCCTTGCCTTCTGCTATCGTGGTCACGGTGTAGGTCGTGCCACTGTGAGGCACCTGAAGCTTGAAGGGGAAGCCCCAACGGTAGCGAATACTTGCAGACTGAAGGACTGATATAACCTCTTTTATCTTCCTGCATTTGTCGAGGGTAGTGGGGGAGATACCCGGGTAAATTTGAACAGGAGTACCTTCTAGGCGAATGTTGGGGGTGTTTCTTGAGGCCCTGAGGATGTCCTCTTTAATCATGAAGTCCTTGAGGCAAAGCAGTATGTCTCTTGGAGGCTTCTCCGGGGGAGGGCGCAGGGCCCTATGAATCCTATCACAAGAAAAGGCCGTCAAGGGAGAGTCAGGCAGGAGAGATTGAAATAGCTTCTGGATAGCGGGTAATAAATCGGTAACCGATTCTGGTACTCCACGCACCCTAAGATTATTGCGTCGGTTCCTGTTGTCTAGGTCCTCAATGTGAGCTTGGAGTTGCAGGACTGTCTCGGACAGGGATTCATGCTCCTTTTGGAGATCTGAATACACTAGGGACAGCTCATCATGTTTAGTCTCTAGTAAGTCAGTTCTACCCCCCAGAGCTGCGATCTCAAGAGATAACGTGTTGGTAGATTTATGCAGCTCTGATTGGAATTTCTGGGCAATCTTGTCATACATCAGAGTAAGATTCTCATCCAGATCCGCCTTAGTAAGTTGTAAAGAATACTCACAGTCTCCTAGGGAGTGTGACAGTGAGGAAGCTGCAGCAGGAGGATGTGCCTGTGACTGTGTCCTCCGGGCGCTATCTTGGGCCTGCATGTTCTTCTCTCTCACTCTCAACAAGTAGGTAGTAAGTGATCTCTGGGCCGGTTTACTGCAGTGATTTTTGGGTCCCGGCATGCGCTAGATGTTCCGCCAGGGGTGCTGGGAAGAATCAGATAGAAAATCTGCGTGGTTGGCCCCGGGGAAGTGCCGTTCGTCTCCGCGGCTCACGGAGCTCTCAGCCCTTGCTTCCTCCTCAGTTCGCGCCGCGCATGCGCCCCCCCATATGGAGAATTTTATATAAAGTGGAGATCTGGTGGGGTTCATGGGGACCTCTGGAACACAACATTTCAAATTTGGTACGTACGTCTAGAGTTATTTGTGGGGTTCTAGTAATGAAAAAATGTTTAATCTGTAGAAAAGAGTAAAAGAGCATCTTTGGGATCTTAAGTTTAGATTGCAGGTCAGAGAAGGAAAGTAGTTTGTGTGTCACTGGGTGTACTAAGTGTCGTAGCTGGAATATGCCTGCTTGGGTCCACAGCAACATGGAATCATAAGATAGGCTATCAGGAATTTTTGGGTTAAAGAGGTTTACTAAGGGTGAGCATGGGGAGGATAAGGAGTATTTACTGGAATAACGTTTCCAAATTAAAACTGTACATAACATTGAATTTAGACAGATTTTACGCAGTTGGGGGATACATTTATCAGAGGAGGGATACAGCATGCAGCATGGATGAGCAGGGACTGTAATTCCCATCTCTATTTCTGACCATCTGTTCGGGGCGTACCGGGATGTCCAGGAAGAGATAACTCTTAGATGGGTAGCATAAAAGTATTTTATTTAATCAGGGGCCCCTAGTCCCCCACTCGAATGGGGGGGCCAGGAGAACTGCGCTGGCTATCCTGTGGGACGCATTGTTCCACACAAAGTTTAAGAAATTTCTGTAAAGCATTTTAAGTTGGGCCATTGGGATCAGTACTGGGAGAGTCTCAAAGAGATACAGCAATTTGGGGAGCATAGACATTTTAAGGACGTTGATCCTCCCAATTAGAGACAGGGGGAGCTTCGTCCAAGATTTTAATAGCCTGTTGATTTCTGCAAAGAGAGGAGGGAAATTTACCTGTGAAATGTGAAGGGGATAGGCGGACACCAAGATATTTGAGTGAATGGGAGCACCAGTGGTATTTAAAATTGCTTTGCAAGGTCACAAGTGTGTCAGTCGGGACATTTATAGGAAGGGCTTCAGTTTTGGTCGGATTGATTTTAAAACATGAAAGGTTGCCAAATGATTTAAGAGTTGTATGAAGTGATGGAAGTGAAATATGCGGGTGTGTAACCGTTAATAATATGTCAACCCCAAAAAGGGACAGTTTATACTCCTGATTATAAAAAAACAATAAAAAAACACAAAAATTGCGCTTGGAAAAAAACAGTAAAAAATATATATATATACCAATAATGTATAGTGAGTATAGATACAATGACACCCTAAAATAAATAAAATGAATTAAGTAAAGTTCAATAAGCTGCGGTTAGAAGTGGGGCCCACAAGACAAAAATAAAAAACAAATGAACCGCGCTAAAAAATGAGTCCAATCAATATAAGTGAAAAAAGATTTAACAGAGTCCACATGGCATAGTAGATCCTCCTAAATGATGAATAGAGAACAAACTTATGGATATTCTGCTTACCAGAACGTAAGCGAGGTTAAACAGGTGGCTTTAAACCCAGCCTGGGCCTTTCAGTGTGCTCCAAGAGGGGTAGGATCCGACAGACTCATGTAGCGGACCGAATCCACATAGGTGTAGAAAAAACATACAAAAACATAGCGTAATACTGACAAAAATAATTACCCTAAAAAAGGAGTGCTCATACAAAAAACATTTAAAGGATCATGAGACCCCAAAATGTATAGCAAACCAGGGGCGTGAAGGCAAAAAAAAAGGGGGGAAGTGACATGCAACATGCAAAAAAAGTGATGTCTTTAAATCAAAAACTAATATTATATCTGATTACCAGAAGTAGAATTAGAAATAGGCGAGTACAGATCCAAGGAGGAAATAAATAAAACACCCGGTGCTCAGATATGGGGGGCCGCTTACCAGATGGTAAACCAGTGAAGGTATGACAGCGGTAGGCTAATAGCCCTGGTAAACCCAGAATGAGGTCCTGACCAGAACTGAAGGGGTTCCTGCTCACCAGAAGATCAGCTAGAAGGGGCCAAAAACGAAATGGTGGTGGCGTCACTGCGATCCCGTCCCGGCAGACTCCTCACAAGCTCCGATCATAGGTGTTCTGTGGTCAATTACTGTAACATTGGAAGCTGGTATTCCTAAAGCAGCACAGCTCTGAAATAATTCTTTCTTACGAACCTCCCCTTGATTGTAGTAATTTCAGTATATCTGCTGTATTCATTTTTCACTTCCTGATTAGGGATGAGCAAAACAGCCCCCGGTTCGGTTTGCACCAGAACCTGCGAACGGACTGAAAATTTGCACGAACGTTAGAACCCCATTGACGTCTATTGGACTGGAACGTTCGAAATCAAAAATGCTAATTTTAAAGGCTAATTTGCATGGAATTGTCCTAAAAAGGGTTTGGGGACCCGGGTCCTGCCACAGGGGACATGTATCAAAAAAAGTTTTAAAAACAGCCGTTTTTTCGGGAGCAGTGATTTTAATGATGCTTAAAGTAAAAAAAAAGTGAAATATTCCTTTAAATATCGTACCTGGGGGTGTCTATAGTATGCCTGTAAAGTGGCACGTGTTTCCCGTGCTTAAAACAGTCCCTGCACAAAATGACATTTTTAAAGGAATAAAAGTCATTTAAAACTGCTTGCGGCTTTAATGTAATGTCGGGTCCGGGCATTATGGATGAAAATCAGTGAGACAAACGGCATGGGTGCCCCCCCCAGTCCATTACCAGGCCCATTAGGTCTTATATGGATATTAAGGGGAACCCCGCACCCAAATTAAAAAAAGGAAAGGCGTGGGGCCACCAGGCCCTATATACTCTGAACAGCAGTATACAGGCTGTGCAAACAAGACAGGGACTGTAGGTTTGTTGTTAAGTAGAATCTGTTTGTAATTTTGAACTGGTACATTTTTAACGTGTTTAGCTCCAGCCAAAAAATCTATTTTAAGCTTTTTGGAAAACATAGGGAAGGGTTATCACCTCTGTGACATTTGTTTTGCTGTCTGTGCTCCTCTTCAGAAGATTTCACCTCACTTTCTGTCCCAATGACAAATGTTTTTAGAAAATTTGGGGTTTTTAGTGAAACAAGGATTGGTGATAAAGCATCAGTGGAAAGGAGAAACGTTTTTCCCATATTAACTCTTACAGGAGAGAATTTCCCTTCCTAGGGGTAGATTTCATCTCACTTCCTGTTGTCTACTTCCGCTTGCAAGTAGGAGTCGTTTGTAAGTTGGATATTTGAAAGTAGGGGCCTGCCCTATAAACTCTGCAGAAATTGCGGCCTTAGGTGTTGGTGTTGCCACAACACTGTAAGCCCTCACAGGGCCCTGCTGTGAAATATTAGATCAAGAATTGTAATTACATGCCCCTGTTGAACAGGGGCAGAAAAATTGGGCCTTTGGTGATGGTGGTGGTGCTGGTGCCACAACACTGGAAGTCCTCACAGTTACTCTTGGTGGGCGTTGGAACAGGCCCTGCTGTGAAATATTAGATCAAGAATTGTAAATACATGCACCTGTTGAACAGGGGCAGAAAAATTGGGCCTTTGGTGTTGGTGGTGCTGGTGCCACAACACTGTAAGTCCTCACAGTTACTCTTGGTGGGCACAGAAATGGGCTCTGCTGTGAAATATTAGATCAAAAATTGTTTTTACATGCACCTGTTGAACAGGGAGAAGAAAAATTGGGCCTTTGGTGGTGGTGGTACTGGTGCCACAACACTGTAAGTCCACACAGTTACTCTTGGTGGGCGCTGGAATGGGCCCTGCTGTGAAATATTAGATCAAGAATTGTAATTACATGTCCCTGTTGAACAGGGGCTGAAAAATTGGGCCTTAGCCACTGGTATCGGCGCCCAGAAACAAAAATGTTCTTACAAGCTATCAGCATGATCATTGGGGAGGAAGAGGATAATCACTCAGCGTAACAGGATAGTCACTCAGCATCAGCATAGGCAGTCTTGAAGGGATCTGACATTTAAAAAAAATTATTCGGTTACGTTACATCAGGTGCTTGGTAGCTGGTGGTGATACAAGACTGATTCATTTTTATGAAGGTCAGTCGATCAACCGAGTCAGTAGACAGACACTCCCTGTGATCGGTTACAAAGCCTCCAGCAGCACTGCATGTGCGTTCTGAAACAATGCTGGATGCAGGACAGGCCAGTAGCTCAATTGCATACTGTGCAAGCTCTGGCCAGTGATCCATCCTCAAGACCCAGTAACCCAGAGGATTTTCGGTGGGAAAGGTATCAGTCAGATCTTGCCCCTAAGTATTCCTGTACCATGTAAAACAGACGCTGGCGATGGTTGCTGGAACCAATCATACCTTGGGGCTGCAGACTAAAAAATTGTCTGAACGCATCGGTCAGACGGCCACCTTCTCCACCGCTCCTTCTTTGACTGACTGAAGCCTCAGCAACAAGTTGTCCAGGAACAGGAGTTTGTAACCTCCCAGTCTCTGGGAACGCGTTGCACAGACCTTTCTGTATTGCCTCCCGAAGATGTTTCATCCTCTCCTCCCTCTGCGACAGCAAGATAATGTCCGCAACCTTACCCTTGTAGGAGGGTTGCCAGCCAGTGTTGATCCCTCTCCTTGATACCACGAATACGAGGATCCTTAAGCAGGCTTTGCAGGATCAGGGAGGCCATGCAGCGTAGATTTGCTGAGGCATTCGGTCCGGAGTCCTCTGGGTCACTAAGGATGAAATGATCCGCAGCCACCTCCTCCCAGCCATGTACAAGTCCATGGGTTTCTTAGGACTGTAAATGATCCCTTAAAGACTGCTGCTGATGCTGAGTGCCAGGCACCACCTCCATGCTGACACAATCCTCCTCCTCTTCATTCTCTTCCTGTGTGATCGGCGGGCACACAGGAACACTGTCTGGATAAAGGGGGCCTTGAGAGCTAAGGAAGTCCTCCTCTTCCTGCCTCTGTTCTACCTCAAGCGCCCTGTCCATTATTCCACGCAGTGTGTGCTCCAACAGGTGGACAAGGGGGACAGTGTCACTGATGCATGTACTGCCACTGCTCACCATCCTCGTGGCCTCCTCAAATGGTGACAGGACAGTGCATGCATCCCTGATCATGGCCCACTGGTGTGGGAAAAAAAAAACAAGCTCCCCTGACCCTGTCCTGGTGCCAAACCACCATTCCTGCCTTAAGTTGGAGTGGTGTCAACCACCTCTGAACCTGCCCCTGCAGAGCTGACAGAATCTCTGCCCCAGTGTGGCTTCTGTCCCCCAAGCACACCAGATCAAGCACCGCATGGCATCTTTTGGCCTGCGTACTTTCGTAGCCCCTTGAACGCCAACGAAGCACCGCTGGTTCCGAGGACAAATCAGCACAGGAAGAGGCCATGGAGTGAAGAAGAAGAGGAGGGGGTGGAGGAGAGAGGTGTGTCAGAATCACCAGTACTGGCATTTTGGAGGCGTGGTGACGGAACAACCTCCAACACTACTGCACCTTGTCCTGCATCCTTCCCAGCTGCCAGCAGAGTCACCCAATGCACCGTGAAACTTAGGTAACAGCTCTGTCCATGCCTGCTGGACCATTAGTCAGTGGTAATATGCATCTTACCACTGACCGCCCTGTCCAGCGAGGCCAAGACATTGCCTTCCACATGCCGGTAGAGATCCGTAATCGCCTTCCATGAGAAAAAGTGGCGTTTTGGAACCTGCCACTGAGGAACTGCACATTCCACAAATTCACAGAAGGGGGCAGAGTCTACCAACTGAAAAGGTAGCAGTTCAAGTGCTAGCAATTTTGCCAAGCTAGCATTCAACCGCTGGGCATGTGAATGGCTGGGAGCGAACTTCTTTCTGCGGTGCAGCAGCTGGGGCAGGGAAATTTGCCTGGTACAATCTGACGTCGGTGTACTGATAGTAGATTGCCCGCAAGTACTTGGCTGTGACACACCTAATTCTACACCTTCTTTCCTCTCAGTGCAGGTCTCAGAGAGGACTGAAGGTATAGTGGGGTTAGAGATCCCAGCTGATGAGTTGCAAGGAGAGGTCCTCTTTGTTCTTTGGTGTGTGTCTTTTAGGTACGCTTGCCAACGAACTGCATGGCAGGTCAACATATGTCTGGTCAAGCATGTGGTGCCCAAGTGGGAGATGTTTTGGCCATGCCAGATACGCTTGAGACATATGTTGCAAATAGCAGCGGTAGGATCTGATGCACTCATCTCAAAAAAGGCCCACACCAAAGAACTTTTGGAATAACGCACAGAGACAGCAGCGCCCTGTACATGCGGAGCTCTGCGGTGTGATGCAGTGAGTGTGCTGCCCTTAGGCTGGCCCTTGGAGGGCATCCTGCCTCGTTGGTCATCTGCCTCCTCCTCCTCTCTTCTATCAGGCACCCATGTGGAGTCAGTGACCTCATCATCCCCTTCCTCCTCATCACTGGAGCAAACCTGGCAGTATGCTGAAGCAGGGGGAACATGACTGCCAGGTTGCTGACTTTCTTGGGCACCCCCTCTGTCTGGGCTCACGTTAATGCCTTCCTCTAGCTGAGTACCATCATCGGAGCCTTCAAAATGCTGGGCATCCTCCTGGAGCATGTACCCAACACTGTGGTCAAACAGTTTGAGGGACTCCTCAGGAGGACATGGTGGGGCTAGGGAAGGAGTCACTGATGCCATTGAGCCGAGGGAAGAGACCGCATTGGCAGCTGCTTTGCCAGACAAAGTACCCTGTGTCTGGGTGAGAGAGGATGAGGACGGCTTGGTCATCTACTCGACCAAGTATTCCGCATGTTGCTCAACACGGCCAGCTGCCGAAAAAAAGGCCAAGCTTGTCCCACGGCCAACTGCTGATGAGGATGCACCGTGTCCACGACCAGCACTGTTGCCTCTAGACACAGAGCCTGCTTGCCCTCTTTTATTGGCTTGTGACTGTCTGCCTCTCCTTGTTGGCCTTCCAGACATACTATTGGCCTGCAGTGAGCTGCACAAAACTGGGATTTATATATATATATATATATATATATATATATATATATATATATATATATATATATATACCAATTATACTGCAGCTAGCAGAATCAACTGCCTGCCTCTAGTATTATTAGTATGATAACACCTGCACTTGTCTTCAGGTAGCTATACTGTAGGTGCAACTGTCCAGGGTACACAGTACAGTAACTGGAAATACTTCAAGAGCCTACACAAGCACCTGGCTGCAGGTAGCTGTACTGTAGGTGCAACTGTGCGGGGTACACAGTACAGTAACTGGAAATACTTCAAGAGCCTACACAAGCACCTGGCTGCAGGTAGCTATACTGTAGGTGCAACTGTGCGGGTGTCACGTACCTGGTAGGAGTCTGAAATGACGAGGTCAGCCTCTCTTGTATCTCCAATCCAAGCCCCACTGGAGATGGAACAGATGGTGGCTAGGATCAGGAGGAACACGAGTGCCTGTGAATGCTGTGTGCAGAACTTGCTGGAAGTGTTGCAGACTGGGAAGTGCAGGCAGGGTTTCTGGTGAAGAGCTGGAACCAGCACAGCTGAGAGGATGGACGGCCAGCACAGGTACTCGGAAACAGCGTGGAGCCAAACAGGAGACAGGAGCGAGGTCATCAGGTAAGCCGGGTTCAGTAACGGGCGGGCAGCGAGGTACCAAGGTATAAACAGGAGCAAGGTCAAACAGGAAGCCAGGATCATGAACCAGTAATCAGAATAATCAGAGTCCAGAAACAGGGTCAGGAAGGCCAGGGTTTCAGCAACAGGAAGTCAAGTCAAACAAACAGGGTTTCAGAATCTCAGGACACAGCTGAAGATCAAGCAACACCTGTCAGAAATCAGAGCAACCCTTAAATAGGCTGTCAGGTGCCAATTGTGGTCAGATGTGTGTTCCTGCGCAAGGAAATCTGCTGATGCTGATCTCCTGACAGCTCTCTTACATTGACCCCCCCTTAAGGGCAGCCTCCGGATGCCCTTCAAGTGTCTTTTCTCTGGGTGGCGTTGAAAATAGGCTTGCACTAGTCTGGGAGCATGCACATCTGAAGCTGGTTCCCAGGAATTTTCTTCCGACCCATAGCCTTTCCATTTAATGAGGAACTGTGTTTGGTTATGCCTTCTTCTACAATCCAACACGGCTTCCACCTCAAATTCCTCATTCCCTTCGATGAGCAGCGGAGGAGGAATTTCAGAAACCCGATCTGGAAATGGATTTGGTACAGCTGGTTTCAACAAAGAGACATGGAATACAGGGTGGATCTTTAGATTCTTGGGTAACACCAACTCGAATGCCACTGCATTAATTTTCCTCTTGACTGGGAAGGGTCCCAAAAATTTTGGGCCAAGTTTTCTTGAAGGACAGCTCAGTTTCAAGTTTGTTGTGGAAAGCCAGACCTTGTCTCCAGGTTTAAGGTTCAGACTACCTCTCTTCTTCTTGTCGAAGAACTTTTTATTGCTTGCTTGAGTCTTGGAGATTGTATCTTGCAGTAATTGGTTATTAGTACTGAGGAAGTTTAATCTGTTTTGTACAGCAGGTACAGATGATTCAATGGCCAGCTCAGGTAAGAAAGAGGGGTGGTACCCATAATTGGCAAAAAAGGGTGATTGCTTGGTTGCAGAGTGGATGGAATTATTGTATGAAAATTCTGCCAGTGGGAGAAGTGATAGCCATTCATCTTGTGAAAAGAGGAAAAACACCGTAAGTACTGCTCAAGGGTTTGATTGGTTCTTTCAGTTTGTCCATTAGTTTGTGGATGGTAGGCTGTGGAGAGGCGGAGTTCAATGTTCAGTGCTTGGCATAAGGCCCTCCAAAATCTAGACGTAAACTGCACCCCACGATCAGAGATGATGCTATCAGGGACACCATGTAATCTTACAATCTCCTTGATGAAAGCTGAGGCGGTCTCTGTGGCCGAAGGAGTTCCTTGTAAGGGTACAAAATGGGCCATCTTGGTCAAGCGATCCACCACAACAAACACGGTGGTGAAGTTTTCAGATGGGGGGGTTCCACGATGAAATCCATGGAGATCATGCTCCATGGTTTCTCAGGTACAGGGAGTGGCTCAAGTAGGCCCCAAGTTTTGGCTCTGTCCGTCTTATTCCGAAGGCATGTCACACAAGAATTAACATATCTTTTGCAGTCTTGCATCAAGTCTGGCCACCAGAATGTACGAGAGATCAGATCGGCCGTTTTGCGAATTCCAAAGTGGCCCGCTAATGGGTGGTCATGACATCGCCTCAGGACAGCAACTCTGAATTGCTCAGGGATAAAGATTTGCTTCTTATGAAAGTACAGACCATCCCTCAATTGAAGAGCCAGATCTTTGAAAGGTGGTTGGTTTATCACATCTGCTTTTATCTGAGACATCAAATCCGCCTGAAGAAGCAAAAAATTTTTGGCTGGTAGAATAGTATCAGGTTCTGAGGATACCACTGGGTCGCTGAACATGCGGGACAAGGCATCCGGTTTACCATTCTTTGAGCCAGGACGATAAGTTATATGGAACATAAAACGAGAGATGAAAAGTGCCCACCTTGCCTGCCGGGGTCTTAGTCGTCTAGCCGTCCTCAAGTATTCGAGATTTTTATGGTCCGTGAAGATGAGGATGGGGTGAGCTGCTCCTTCCAGGAGGTAGCGCCATTCTTCAAGTGCAGCCTTGATAGCCAGCAATTCTCGGTCTCCAACATCATAGTTCTTTTCAGAAGGATTTAATTTCTTAGAGAAAAAGGCCACAGGATGGAGCAAGGATTTGGGACCTTGGCCTTGAGACTGATTTAATGCCGGAACCGTCAGCCAGATGAACATGGAATTCCTGCTTCTTGGCACATACAGGCAGCTGGTGGAGAGAAGCAAATGCAGAGTCCATAAAACAACTACAGGCCCCAGAGTCTATGATTGCAAGTACAGGAACAGTCTTTTCAGAAAACTGGAGCACAATGGAAAGAGAGACATGAGACTGGTACCTCCCTGAGAGATGCATCATGTGAGGCTGACGGGAGAAAGACCTGCGGGTCTTTGCAGGGCAAGTCTGTATAAAGTGACCCGCCTCCCCGCAATAGAGACACAGATTGTCCTGTAATCGATGAAGGCGTTCATCAGGAGAAAGGGGTGGTCTTCGAAAACTTCTAAGAGGAGTCTTATGCAGTTCCCTCCTTCTGGGGGATGCAATGGATGAGGATACAGGAATGTCAGACCTTGAAGCCACAGAAAGGGTTCCTTTGGACCTTTCGGATTGCCTTTCACGTAATCGCCGATCGATCTGAATGGTTAGATCGATCAGGTCTTCCAGGAATGCTGGAACTCCCACTCTGGCAAGCTCATCCTTTAAGGTGTCAGACAGTCCTAGTCGAAACTGGTGGCGAAGTGCGGAATGATTCCATTGGGTATCTGCACTCCATACACGGAAATCAGTTACATATTCCTCAGCAGGCCTTGGACCTTGCTGTAATTTGCCAAGCATGAATTCGGCAGTCTGCTGGTAGAAGGGGTCTGCATAAAGCTGAGCCATGGCTGAGAAGAAAGAATCCGTGGTTGTCAGGACAGGGTCATGTTGTTCCCGGAGATGATGAGCCCAGGAAAGTGGTTCATCCAATAGTAATGTAATGATAAACCCCACCTTGATGCTTTCAGACGTGAAGGTCCGGGGTAACAGGGAGAAATATAGTTCACAGGAATTCCGGAATGTGCGAAACTTCTTGCGATTTCCGGAAAATCGCTCAGGCATAGGCACCCTGGGTTCAGGAGCAGAAGCAACCTCATGGAACAAGCCGGGCTCTGTTTGGGTATATGAATCAGAGACCAAAAGCGGAGCACAGGCCAATGCGACATTCTCATTGTGGGGAAATCGCTCTTCCATGCGACTCAGATTTTCTTGTAACTTCTGCACAATATTGGATAGCACAGAAATAGATCTGTAAATGTTCTCTGGTGGAAAGGCCTCCCTTTCAGACTCCATTTGTGGCTGCTTGATACTGGTAGGAGTCTGAAATGACGAGGTCAGCCTCTCTTGTATCTCCAATCCAAGCCCCACTGGAGATGGAACAGATGGTGGCTAGGATCAGGAGGAACACGAGTGCCGGTGAATGCTGTGTGCAGAACTTGCTGGAAGTGTTGCAGACTGGGAAGTGCAGGCAGGATTTCTGGTGAAGAGCTGGAACCAGCACAGCTGAGAGGATGGACGGCCAGCACAGGTACTCGGAAACAGCGTGGAGCCAAACAGGAGACAGGAGCGAGGTCATCAGGTAAGCCGGGTTCAGTAACGGGCGGGCAGCGAGGTACCAAGGTATAAACAGGAGCAAGGTCAAACAGGAAGCCAGGATCATGAACCAGTAATCAGAATAATCAGAGTCCAGAAACAGGGTCAGGAAGGCCAGGGTTTCAGCAACAGGAAGTCAAGTCAAACAAACAGGGTTTCAGAATCTCAGGACACAGCTCAAGATCAAGCAGCACCTGTCAGAAATCAGAGCAACCCTTAAATAGGCTGTCAGGTGCCAATTGTGGTCAGATGTGTGTTCCTGCGCAAGGAAATCTGCTGATGCCCGTGAATGCGTGCATGCGCACGTGTGCGTGCCGGGCGCATCCTGACAGTTCTCTTACAGCGGGGTACACAGTACAGTAACTGGAAATACTTCAAAGAGCCTACACAAGCACCTGGCTGCAGGTAGCTATACTGTAGGTGCAACTATGCGGGGTACACAGTATAGTTACTGGAAATACTTCAAAGAGCCTACACAAGCACCTGGCTGCAGGTAGCTATACTGTAGGTGCAACTGCGGGGTACACAGTACAGTAACTGGAAATACTTCCAGAGCCTACACAAGCACCTGGCTGCAGGTAGCTATACTGCAGGTGCAACTGTGCGGGGTACACAGTACAGTAACTGGAAATACTTCAAAGAGCCTACACAAGCACCTGGCTACAGGTAGCTATACTGTAGGTGCAACTGTGCGGGGTACACAGTGCAGTAACTGGAAATACTTCAAGAGCCTACGCAAGCACCTGGCTGCAGGTAGCTATACTGTAGGTGCAACTGTGCGGGGTACACAGTACAGTAACTGGAAATACTTCAAAGAGCCTACACAAGCACCTGGTTGCAGGTAGCTATACTGTAGGTGCAACTGTGCAGGGTACACAGTACAGTAACTGGAAATACTTCAGAGAGCCTACACAAGCACCTGGCTGCAGGTAGCTATACTGTAGGTGCAACTGTGCGGGGTACACAGCACAGTAACTGGAAATACTTCAAAGAGCCTACACAAGCACCTGGCTGCAGGTAGCTATACTGTAGGTGCAACTGTCTAGGGTACACAGTACAGTAACTGGAAATACTTCAAGAGCCTACACAAGCACCTGGCTGCAGGTAGCTATACTGTAGGTGCTACTGTCCAGGGTACACAGTACAGTAACTGGAAATACTTCAAGAGCCTACACAAGCACCTGGCTGCAGGTAGCTGTACTGTAGGTGCAACTGTGCAGGATACACAGTACAGTAACTGGAAATACTTCAAAGAGCCTACACAAGCACCTGGCTGCAGGTAGCTATACTGTAGGTGCAACTGCGGGGTACACAGTACAGTAACTGGAAATACTTCCAGAGCCTACACAAGCACCTGGCTGCAGGTAGCTATACTGTAGGTGCAACTGTGCGGGGTACACAGTACAGTAACTGGAAATACTTCAAAGAGCCTACACAAGCACCTGGCTACAGGTAGCTATACTGTAGGTGCAACTGTGCGGGGTACACAGTGCAGTAACTGGAAATACTTCAAGAGCCTACGCAAGCACCTGGCTGCAGGTAGCTATACTGTAGGTGCAACTGTGCGGGGTACACAGTACAGTAACTGGAAATACTTCAAAGAGCCTACACAAGCACCTGGTTGCAGGTAGCTATACTGTAGGTGCAACTGTGCAGGGTACACAGTACAGTAACTGGAAATACTTCAGAGAGCCTACACAAGCACCTGGCTGCAGGTAGCTATACTGTAGGTGCAACTGTGCGGGGTACACAGCACAGTAACTGGAAATACTTCAAAGAGCCTACACAAGCACCTGGCTGCAGGTAGCTATACTGTAGGTGCAACTGTCTAGGGTACACAGTACAGTAACTGGAAATACTTCAAGAGCCTACACAAGCACCTGGCTGCAGGTAGCTATACTGTAGGTGCAACTGTCCAGGGTACACAGTACAGTAACTGGAAATACTTCAAGAGCCTACACAAGCACCTGGCTGCAGGTAGCTGTACTGTAGGTGCAACTGTGCAGGATACACAGTACAGTAACTGGAAATACTTCAAGAGCCTACACAAGCACCTGGCTGCAGGTAGCTATACTGTAGGTGCAACTGTGCGGGGTACACAGTACAGTAACTGGAAATACTTCAAAGAGCCTACACAAGCACCTGGCTGCAGGTAGCTATACTGTAGGTGCAACTATGCGGGGTACACAGTATAGTAACTGGAAATACTTTAAAGAGCCTACACAAGCACCTGGCTGCAGGTAGCTATACTGTAGGTGCAACTATGCGGGGTACACAGTACAGTAACTGGAAATACTTCCAGAGCCTACACAAGCACCTGGCTGCAGGTAGCTATACTGTAGGTGCAACTGTGCGGGGTACACAGTACAGTAACTGGAAATACTTCAAAGAGCCTACACAAGCACCTGGCTACAGGTAGCTATACTGTAGGTGCAACTGTGCAGGGTACACAGTACAGTAACTGGAAATACTTCAGAGAGCCTACACAAGCACCTGGCTGCAGATAGCTATACTGTAGGTGCAACTGTGCGGGGTACACAGCACAGTAACTGGAAATACTTCAAGAGCCTACACAAGCACCTGGCTGCAGGTAGTTATACTGTAGGTGCAACTGTCTAGGGTACACAGTACAGTAACTGGAAATACTTCAAGAGCCTACACAAGCACCTGGCTGCAGGTAGCTATACTGTAGGTGCAACTGTGCGGGGTACACAGTACAGTAACTGGAAATACTTCAAAGAGCCTACACAAGCACCTGGCTGCAGGTAGCTATACTGTAGGTGCAACTGTCTAGGGTACACAGTACAGTAACTGGAAATACTTCAAGAGCCTACACAAGCACCTGGCTGCAGGTAGCTATACTGTAGGTGCAACTGTCCAGGGTACACAGTACAGTAACTGGAAATACTTCAAGAGCCTACACAAGCACCTGGCTGCAGATAGCTATACTGTAGGTGCAACTGTGCGGGGTACACAGCACAGTAACTGGAAATACTTCAAGAGCCTACACAAGCACCTGGCTGCAGGTAGTTATACTGTAGGTGCAACTGTCTAGGGTACACAGTACAGTAACTGGAAATACTTCAAGAGCCTACACAAGCACCTGGCTGCAGGTAGCTATACTGTAGGTGCAACTGTGCGGGGTACACAGTACAGTAACTGGAAATACTTCAAGAGCCTACACAAGCACCTGGCTGCAGGTAGCTATACTGTAGGTGCAACTGTGTGGGATACACAGTACAGTAACTGGAAATACTTCTAAGAGCCTACACAAGCACCTGGCTGCAGGTAGCTATACTGTAGGTGCAACTGTGCAGGGTACACAGTACAGTAACTGGAAATACTTCAAAGAGCCTACACAAGCACCTGGTTGCAGATAGCTATACTGTAGGTGCAACTGTACACAGTACAGTAACTGGAAATACTGTAAAAACACCTGCCTGCCTGTCATTATATTAGGAAAAAAAGAACAGGATCTAGCTAAACGGAATACAGTGTATATATATATATATATATATAAATAAATACAACACCTGGGATGCATATATATATACACAATACACTGTAAGTGCAGCTAACTGACTCGACCTGCCTTCTAACTTAAATCAAATGACACTGTCTCTCTCCCTGTCTATCTTTCTCTCAATCCGGAACACACTACACAGGGCCGACGTGCAGGCGGCCTTATATATTGTGGGACGTGCACTGAACCCCCTGAGCCATAATTGGCCAAAGCCTCTTTGGCTTTGGCCAATTACGGCTCTCTGTACACACAGCGCTGTGATTGGCCAAGCATGCAGGTCATAGTGCATGCTTGATCAATCATCAGCCAGCAATGCACTGCGATGTCGCAGTGAATTATGGGCTGTGAAGCGCCACTCGAATTTGGCGTGAACGGCCCATATCGTTCGTAATTCAGCGAACGACTGAACACACGATCTTCGAGTCGAACATGGGTTTGACTCGAACACGAAGCTCATCCCTACTCCTGATGTCTCAACGCCACTCCCCGAATATCCAGATTAGAAAGTATGGCTGCAGCAAGGGGTTCAAGACTAAGGATAAAAAGCAAAGGCAACAGGGGGCAACCCTGTCTAGTGCTGTTGCTTAGGGGGAATGACGTTGAGACATGGGAGGCCTTCTGTACCTGGGATATGGGGGTTGAATACAGTGCCTTTAAGGCCTGTATAAATGGGCCCGAAAAACCATAACTTGATAATGTGGCAAACATAAATGACCAATTTAAGCGATCAACTGCTTTCTGAGTATCTATGCTTAACACTATAGCAGGTCTTTAAGTTTTGGTCAAAAGGTCTATAAGGTCTATGGTATGCCTAGTATTTTCCCCTGCATGTCTAGTGGGAACAAACCCCCCTTGGTCCTTATGTATTAGCGAAGGGAGTAGTAGGGAGAGTCTAT
This sequence comes from Lithobates septentrionalis, assembly GCA_037952835.1. Lineage (NCBI taxonomy): Eukaryota > Metazoa > Chordata > Amphibia > Anura > Ranidae > Lithobates > Lithobates septentrionalis. The sequence goes on along the minus strand of JBBDGP010000091.1, from coordinate 3,813,915 downwards.
TTGCTAGTATTTTAGTGAAAATGTTTTAATCATAATTTAGAAGAGCTATGGGGCGATAATTGTCAGGTAACGATGAGTCCTTTTCTGGTTCGGAATGACTGTTATGAAGGCATGTAGGAACTGAGCGTGGAGGATCTTCCAATTCATCAGTGAAGCAAACAAAGCCTCCATATGAGGTAATGAAATTGGAAGGAACTTTTTATAGTAAGAATAGGGGAGTCCATCAGGGCCCGGGGATTTGTGGGACGGGAGTTGGTTAATGACCATAGTGATTTTTTCAGCAGTAACATAAGCGTTAAGTCCCGAGCGGTCATCAGGGGATAGGGTGGGAAGATTTAGGGAATCAACAAAGGCATCGAATTTACCTTGAGTGAACTGAGATTCTGGGTCTGTGGATAGGCAGTTATACAGTTTCTGATAGAAGTCTCCAAATACCTTAATCATAGCCTGGGGTCAATACGTGGGGTTGCCATCGGGCTGTATAAAAAAATCAGGCATGGAAGCATGGGGTCTTGGCTTCAGTTTATTGACTAACATTCTGTGAGGCTTGTTCGCAAACTCATAGAATTTCTGTTTAGACCAAAGCGTGGATTTAGTGATCCTGACAAGGTCCAAGGTTTTAATGCGATTTCGTAAAGCTGTTACAGTGCGGAGATGGTCCATTGTGGGGGATTTGAGTAGGCCCTTTTCGGCTTTAGATAAGTCAATAGAGATGAGCGTTGAAGGGCTCAATCTTTTTTAACCACTTAAGGACTGGAGCATTATGCTGCTTAAGGACCAGAGAACTTTTTCCAATTTATCACTGCATCGCTTTAACTGCTAATTGCGCGGTCATGCAATGCTGTACCCAAACGAAATTTGCGTCCTTTTCTTCCCACACATAGAGCTTTCTTTTGATGGTATTTGATCACCTCTGCCGTTTTTATTTTTTGCGCTATAAACGGAAAAAGACCGAAAATTTTGAAAAAAAATGATATTTTCTACTTTTTGTTCTAAAAAAATCCAATAAACTCAATTTTAGTCATACATTTAGGCCAAAATGTATTCGGCCACATGTCTTTGGTAAAAAAAATGTCTTGGGGTGTCTACTTTCCAAAATGGGGTCATTTGGGGGGGTTTTGAACTGTCCTGGCATTTTATGCACAACATTTAGAAGCTTATGTCACACATCACCCACTCTTCTAACCACTTGAAGACAAAGCCCCTTCTGACACTTTTTGTTTACATGAAAAAAATTTTTTTTTTTGCAAGAAAATTACTTTGAACCCTCAAACATTATATATGTTTTTAAAGCAAATGCCCTACAGATTAAAATGGTGGGTGTTTCATATTTTTTTCACACAGTATTTGCGCAGCGATTTTTCAAACGCATTTTTTGTGGAAAAAACACACTTTTTTAAATTTTAATGCACTAAAACAAACTATATTGCCCAAATGTTTGATGAAATAAAAAAGATGATCTTAGGCCGAGTACATGGATACCAAACATGACATGCTTTAAAATTGCGCACAAACGTGCAGTGGCAACAAAATAAATACATTTTTAAAAGCCTTTAAAAGCCTTTACAGGTTACCACTTTAGATTTACAGAGGAGGTCTACTGCTAAACTTACTGCCCTCGATCTGACCTTCGCGGTGATACCTCACATGCATGGTGCAATTGTTGTTTACATTTGACGCCAGACCGACGTTTGCTTTCGCCTTAGCGCGAGAGCAGGGGGGGGCAGGGATGCTTTTTTTTTTCCTTTATTATTTTTTTGCTTTTTTATCTTATTTTTAAACTGTTCCTTTCATTTTTTTTTTAAATCATTTGTATTGTTATCTCAGGGAATGTAAATATCCCCTATGATAGCAATAGGTAGTGACAGGTACTCTTTTTTGAAAAAATTGGGGTCTATTAGACACCAAGATCCGTGTGATAAAATGCTTTCCCAATTTCCCAATGGCGCTGTTTACATCTGGCAAAATCGAAGTCATAGAATGCTCGTAGCTTCCGGTTTCTTAGGCCATAGAGATGTTTGGAGCCACTCTGGTCTCTGATCAGCTCTATGGTCAGCTGGTTGAATCACCGGCTGCATTCTCAGGTTCCCTGTTGGGACAGGAGAGCCAGAGAAAAACACGGAAGACGGTAGGGGAGGGGGGGCATTCCCTCCCACTGCTTGTAAAAGCAGTCTAGAGGCTAATTAGCTAGGATTGCTTTTACATGAAAGCCGACCGCTGGCTGAAAAGAATGATACCAAGATGATACCTAAACCTGCAGGCATCATTCTGGTATAACCACTCAAAGTCGTGAATGGCGTACCTGAAGACAAAAAAATGGTTAACAATAAACATGATAAATCATAATAACAATAAAACATTGCAGAATAGAATACAGTAAAAAAGAGCAGAACAATAGAGAGAGAATAGAGGGGGGGAGAACAATAAAACGACAACTATTATTTTTTATTTTATATCTTTTTTTGTGTTTTTTTTTTTTTTTTACACTGTTTTTGTAACTGTAACTTTTATAACGGTAACCGGTTCCAGGTTCGGGTCTCTCAAAATGCGATGGCATCTTGGGAGACCCTGTGAAAGTGTGCCTAGTCTGTGCAATGCTGTACCCTACGCTAATACTCAACTAGTGAATGGTAGCGTTCAAAACATTCACCAATGCAAAGACCCGGATTTTCAGGACAGGAGGGACAATAATAGCGGGTGTCACGCCTATATCCGCGCTTGCTGCAGACACAACATCTTTTTTGGGGGGTTCGTTGGGTAGGGGTACACGGGAGGACATAAATAAAATGCCTCTCATGCAGCCGACTGCATTTGGTTGGGGATGTGAATGGGGGAAGTACAGGTGCTGCAGAAGTGGTGGGTTCCCAATTAGGATTGGCGAATGCAGCAGGAAGGGCATGATGGGCACGATGGGCCTGTGTTCATCTTCTTGGTGGCAGTGGGACACTACTTGTGCTTGCCACCTCACCAGCTTGAACTGCACTTATGGGACTCGCCACTTCACCAAGTGTTACTGCAGTGCTGGTTTGACTACGACCGGGGTGTACTAGGCCACTGGCGCTTGCCAGTTCACCAAAACGCTACCAAAAAAACTGTTAGCGATTGCAGGGATCAGGCCTGACTCTGCGAACGCTGCAGTTATGCGTTTAGTGTTTTGTGTCAGTGATCGATCAATACTGCACTTGGGTGGGCTGGGCTGGGCCGGGCGGAGGGGCAAAACGCAGGTCCTAGCAGGTATCTGGGCTGATCCCGCTAACACTGCGTTTTTGGGAACCCTAAACTGCTGGGGACGCTAGTATAGATCTGATCGGATCAGATATTGATCCGATCAGATACTATACCACTAAGGGAGGTGTACGGTGCGTGCGTGGGTGTTAGCGGTACTGGCGCTAACCTGACGCTGCCTGGGGCTGGTGCTTGCCAGTTCACTAAAATGCTACCAAAAAAACTGTTAGCGATCGCAGAGATCAGGCCTGACTCTGTGAACGCTGCAGTTATGCGTTTAGTGTTTTGTAAGTGTCAGTGATCGATCGATACTGCACTTGGATGGGCTGGGCTGGGACGGGCGGAGGGGCAAAACGCAGGTGCTAGCAGGTATCTGGGCTGATCCCGCTAACACTGCGTTTTTGGGAACCCTAAACTGCTGGGGACGCTAGTATAGATCTGATCAGATATTGATCCGTTCAGATACTATACCACTAAGGGAGGTATACGGTGCGTGCATGGGTGTTAGCGGTACTAGCGCTAATCTGACGCTGCCTGGAGCGACGCATATTACCGCCGGGCGATTGGGGCTAAACCTTTATTCGGTAATAAACGGCGGGTGCCCTGACACTATAGAAAGTAAACGAACTAACCAGCGTCACCCATAACAGTTATACGGTGATCAGTGGTGAAAGGGTTAACTAGGGGGCAATCAAGGGGTTAAAACATTTATTAGGTAGTATATGGGGGTCCCTGTCGCTATAAAATGCTGACGGCGAACCTAAATATTTACGTCCCTAACTAGCGTCACCAGTGACACTAATACAGCAATCAGAAAAATGATCGCTTAGCGACACTGGCGACAGGGGGTGATCAAGTGGTAAAACTTAGGGGGGTTAGGGGGGTACCCTAGATCTACAGGGGGCTCACAGTAACTGTCCTAACACAGTAACTGTCACAAACTGACACCATGCAGTAATCAGAAAAAAAACAAAAAACAAAACAAAATACTGCATGGTGTCAGTGTGACAGGGAGGGGGGAGGGGTGATTGGGGGGTGATCGGGGGGGATCGGGGGGGTAAAGGGGGGTGTATTGTGTGCCTGGCATGTTCTACTGTATGTGTGTGTGTTGTGCACTCACATTGATGTCTTCTCTCCTCGGCGCCGGAACGGAAACTGCCGAGCCGAGGAGAGATAACATCACATCCCCTGCCTGTGTGTACTACACACAGGCAGGGGAGGATTCTCATTGGCTGGGAGCGATCGCGAGGGGGGGCCACGATCGGATGGCCTCCCCCTCATCACGGAACGCTCCCAGACCAACGGCGACCGCCTCAGGCACCGGGGGGGTCCGATCGGACCCCCGTCCGCGGGAAGGCAATCACGTACCAGGTACGTGATTTTGCCTGCCCGCGCCATTCTGCTGACGTAAATCAGCGTGAGGCGGTCGCCAAGTGGTTAAGGCGAGATCCAGAGGTGATGCACTCACCCCTGAAGAAGACCATGTGGGCTTCCCACAAAGTGGAGGTCTCCGACACCAAACCCTTATTGAGTTGAAAGAATTCAGTCAGTTTTTGTTGCATATGTACATGTGTACATGTTGCAGGTGTGTTGAGGAGAGATTTGTTAAGACGCCAATGACATTTCCTAGGAGTCGGTGCAAATAGGAGAAGATCTAGAGTTATGGGTGCGTGATCTGACCACGTGATGGGGTGTATGTTTTGAATCGACCATGTATGTCAATAGTGGTGCTGAGATAAAGAAATAGTCTCTAGTACAGTCTTGTGTATACTGACGCCCCCCCCTCCCCCCCTTTTCTGCACTTTGGTTCCTTTTAATTTCACACAATTTAATTTTATTTAATTTGGTTTCATTTAATCTAATTTAATTTAATTTACATTTAATGTTCACTATGTTAGTCTAATTTATTTACTTTATTATTTTGTACTATATTCCACTGCTTATATACCATACGATCATGGCTCAGTTTCTTTTTAGAATCAATTACTCGACAACAGGTGTATAGACCTCATGTGGTTGAATTTCAGCTGTTCAGAGTTTGCGAATAGTTATACGGTCACATGGTTTATAGCATAGAGTATATATTTGATTCTCATTTCTATGATCGTTAGCTATGAGTAAGCACTTGGTATAAGTGTGAAACGCGTCAGCTTTTCCCTGTATCATTTTGCTGTGACCTGTACGTTGTGCCTTCTAGTCCCTATCTACAATAAAAGGCATGTGAAATTTTCTTCGGAGTGCAGCTGTCCAGAGTTTTTCCGTCTATTTCTATTTGCATATGCATTAGCCAGCACCTGGGGCTCTTCTCTCCCTAGAAGCGAAAGACACATCCTGGTGGATCTGCCTAGAGCGGTGGTGCCTTTCTCTCTCATTTGGATTTCTGGACTTATGCACCTCTTGCTCCACCAGAGTTTCTTTCCAGTTGTCATTCCGTATTGATCCTCTGGATTGTCACCAACAAGTTAAGTTGATTCACTCCCTGGTTATCTCTCACCTTGACTACTGCAACTCCCTCCTCATTGGCTTACCTTTAAATAGACTATCCCCCCTTCAGTCCATCATGACTGCTGCTGCCAGACTCATCCACCTTACAAACCGCTCAGTGTCTGCTACCCTCTCTGCCAATCCCTCCATTGGCTGCCACTCGCCCAACGAATTAAATTCAAAATACTAACAATAAGTTACAAAGCCATCCACAACTCTGCCCCCAGCCTAGTCTCAAAATACCAACCTAATCGCCCTCTCCATTCCTCCCAAGACTTCCTGCTCTCTAGCTCTCTCATCACCTCCTCCCATATCCGCCTTCAGGACTTCTCCTGAGCCTCGCCCATCCTCTGGAATTTTTTTATCCCGCTGTGGTTGATGTAATAGATGTTTTATTCTATTGCACTACGTATGCATTTTATTGCACTACGTATGTATTTTTATTATACTTCGTCTACCGTCTGCTGTACCCCTTCATGGTTTGTTGTTACCATTTGAGAACCTATTATATTGCTATGCTTTTTCACCACAAGATGGCGCTTCCCTTTTTTCCGATTTTTGTTTTTCTTCCGCTCATTTATGTTTGCTGATGGCTGTTATTTAAGACAGCTGGGCCGTCTTCCAATGTTATACTCCCTTTGCCATTGGTTAAGATGGCGCCCGTAGTGTATTTAACGCCCACACGTGGTGACGTTCGAGCTTGGCCAATCCCCAGGCGACGTCCTATCGTGACGAAACGCATAGGGAGGAGCCTACGACGTCACCACGTCCGTTCTCGTGTTGGGCTGTACACAAACTTAGGAAGCGGAGGCAGCAGACGGAGACGCCGTTTTCTTGCTGATATTTCGGTTTATGCTGTTTTTTCACCGATGTCTTGTAAGTGCAATTCCTTTTAATAAATCGACTGTGCAAACTTTATTACGCTATGGATCGTCCTCTTGTTTTTCGTTCCTGAGATATCATCTGCCGCTCACGGGCATCGTTTACTGAGGTTGTGGGGAGACCTATATATTCCCTGTGCCGTTTATGACTGCCGTAATAGCAGTCACCGGGATCTGGTAAGCGCATCTGATATTCCACCTTGGGTGTGAAGAGTCATAGAGGATTTCCCCATCTGCATCTCTATCTTCTTTTTGGCACTTTTTTTGGCACTTTCCTTTCCATCACGGATCCCCCCCTTTTTTGTTTTTTTTGGACTATAATTAATTATTTTTGGGATGTCTTCACTGATTTGCATATACCTATTCACTATTGGCAATTAATCATTATTAACTTTTTGGTTATCAATAGGGTTGTCCCGATACCACTTTTTTAGGACCGAGTACAAGTACCGATACTTTTTTTCAAGTACTCGCCGATACCGATTACCGATACTTTTTTTTAATGTCACGTGACAGTTTTTTTTTTTTTTTTGAGGGGGGGGGGGGGGGGGGTGGGGGTGGGGGTGGGGGCATAGTGAACGGTGTCTGTGTGTGTGTTTTTGTTTTGGTTTTTTTCATTTACATTTATTATTTTTTACAATTTTTTTTTTTATTCTTTATTGCACTATGTGTGTGTTTTTTTGTTTTTTTTAATCAGCCCTGTTGGGGGGCTTTGGTGAGATATCAGGGGTCTTAACAGACCTCTGATATCTCCCCCTTGAGACAGAGAAATAGACTGAGAATAGAGATTCCCCAGTCCCTTTCTCTGCAGCGTCAGCTGCACTGAGAATGAATGGAGAGAACACAGCAGCTTCTCTCCATTCATAAACTGACACATTGTAATCACAGAAGATTACAATGTTTCAGTTATGTGAATGGAAAGAGTCAGCTGACTCTCTCCATACACACAGCGGAGAGACAGCAGAACGGAGGGGACAGACGAAGAGAGAGGGGGACAACGGAAAGCCGGAACAGATGGGGACAGCGGAGGGGGACAGAGGAACGCATGGGGACAGCGGAGGGGGACAGAGGAACGGATGGGGACAGCGGAGGGGGACAGAGCAAAGAAGAAGGACAGCGGGAGGTGGACAGAGGAACGGAGGAGGACAGCGGAGGGGGACAGAGCAAAGAAGGAGGACAGCGGGGGGGGGACAGAGGAACGGAGGGGGACACAGCAATGGAGCAGGACAGCGGAGGGGGACAGAGGAACGGAGGAGGACTAAGGAGGAGGAGGTGACAGTCAGCGGTGATCGCGTGTGAGGGAATTACAAGCACCGATCACCGCTGTATGTCACTAAGCAGCTGAAAGCCGCGGGGGGAGAAGCTTGTAACTCCCCCACACGTCCATCACCGCTGACAGTCAAGGTATCGGCGGAAGCATCGGGAGCATTTGCCCGAGTACAAGTACTTGGGCAAATGCTTGGTATCGGTGCCGATACCGATACTAGTATCGGTATCGGGACAACCCTAGTTATCAATGTATGAATTTGCTTATATTCTACGTTTACTCACTTTATATTGATTTTTTATTGGATATTAGTGTATAATTTTGCTTTTATCCCTATGTTCATTCACCTTATAACTATTTATTTCTTGAGTGGTTTTTTCAATCTTATTTATTAATTTAATGAGTGGTTTGTTTAATCACATTTTAGCGCCGCATCTTTTTTATTATTTTCTATGATGAGATTTGGAGACTAGATCTTGGTGCAGGCTGCTTTGGTTTCACAACACATTTTATCTGATTATAACCCTGAGCGCAGCTTTCAACTTTGTTTTTTCCATCCTCTGGAATTCCCTACCCCAATCTGCCAGACTGTCTCCAAATGTATCCACTGTTAGGCGATCCCTGAAAACTTTCCTCTTCAGAGAAACTTATTCATCCTCCATCTAACAACTATTTTCTCCATTAGCTCATCCCCCACAGCTATTACCCTTTTGTATAACTTGACCCTCCCTCCTAGATTGTAAGCTCTAACGAGCAGGGCTCTCTGATTCCTCCTGTATTGAATTGTATTGTAATTGTACTGTCTGCCCTAATGTTGTAAAGCGCTGCGTAAACTGTCGGCGCTATATAAATCCTGTATAATAATAATAATAATAAGTTTTAAGAGCCTGCCTTTATACTAATATGGATACCGTTGTTACCTCGTCACCCACAGCTGAATCTGGATACAGCAGAACTCTTACTGCAACGTCTAACAATCCCTTAAGACAATCATCACAGACACACACGCTTCAACTTTCTGACTATGATGGAGTCTTAAATAGTTGTTGGTATTCAAGTAAAACAAACCGCCCCTACTTCAATTATGACCACTGCATCTTAGATAAAAAATTTTAGCAAAAATGAAGCTGCCACTTTAGAAAATATGAAATGTAAATAGTGTTTTATCCTTCTGTTATAACTAAATAGTGACTAAAAGAAAAAAAGAGAGGAAAAAAAGGAAAAAACAGTGGCGCTAACCTGAGACAGAATTGTCCGATTTAGACAATAATGAAAACAATCTGGTGCGTAAATATTATAATAAACAATTAAATCACCCTGTGACAAGTGAAATTCATAAGTGAATAAATCAAACAAAAAGTCCATATATTGATGTACAAAGGGAGTCCTTGACTAGTTGTGTCTTCTTAATTTCTTCCACCACACCAAAGTGTTCAGTGATCCCACTCCCTTAAGAAATGCACTCACCGACTCCAAATGCCTACACTTGCGTGCAAGGCTAAAACGCTTTTATAACCACACAGAAAGGGTTAAATTGGCAAACCGATATCCAACAGTGTATGTAGAACTCGCTCCACATGTAAAATAATAAAGTGGTCCAATAGTGTAAAACAGTATAAACCAGTTTATTGTAAACACTATCACTCTTCAACGTTTCCACTCACATTTTACAAAGTCCAAGCCAGCAAAAAATAGCTTCAAATCACACTAAACAATTGGATCACACAGTGTAGGGATACGGTCACGGCGGACCCGAGGTATGCAGGCATTAAGTCTCAGCTCTCACCCCCTCCTCGGTGCCTGGCCACTATATTGAATCACCACTTCCTCGTTCGGCTTCAAGCGTCACGCGTCACTGGTGAAGAATGTCGTACAGCCACGCCCCTGACATGTTTCATCATAAATTGACTTATTCATGGGATTGGCTGCACGGGATGACAATCACCCCTTTTATATCCTCCTATCAATCGACTGCCAGAGAACCTCCTAAAGCGCCTGGGCACACCTCGTGTCTCCGTGGCTGCATAATCCCGGTCATCCAGGTCATACATAAGTGATATAGGATATATGTAACCTGCATAATCTAAAATACAAACATATCTCTCCCATATCCACTGCATGTAGGATGCACTAGACAAAAGCCTAGGGCATATTCTTTTATTGGTGTATATATCTCAATAATCCCAACACCCGTAAGTTTCTCACTCTGCTGGTTTAAACCTCTAATACCTAGTTATAGTTAAAACAAAGCATGAATGGCTGGAGTAAAAAGTACAACATCATACACCTCTCATAATGTCTAACAATAAAAAATATATAAAAAATACTTCTCTTTTCCTTTAAATGGTCTCCCATGATTACATAACATACCACAAGCCTATATTACGCAAGCAACACAGACAACAAGTCATAATATAAAACAACCACTGGTGGGTGCTAGATGTAACCCAATTGATCTCTCCCCTACTATTTACAGCTAATTATGTCAGTCATCTGTGTAAAATATATTACAACTATATATAAAGTTCTAAATATGCGGGATGTTGATAATCTATTCCTATACTATATTCAGATAAACAGATGTATGAGGATCACATAGTGCCTCAAATTATATTAGATATAAGATATATCATTGGACGGAAAATAGTGAAGCCAAAAAAAGTCAAAAACAGGACAAACTGCACCACCCATCAATACCAGAATCATATTAGAGTTAGAAATCATTGATGAAGCAGTTTAAATCCAATTCAATATTTTACCCCCTCGGGGCCAGACATTTCAAAAGGAAAATCCATTGAGTTTCCCTTTGAGACAGATCCCTCACCCTATTTGAACCTCTCCAAGATTTATATACAACATCGATTCCACAAAACTGAAACAGGGAGGGGTCCTGATGGTGTTTTTCCTTAAAGTGTAATGACACTATAAAATCTGTATCCATTCTTTATGTTCGCTAAATGTTCTGCTATGCGGACTTTGAGAAGCCTTTTAGTGATGATGGAGTCTTGCTTATACGCCAGTTCAGGAAACTAGAACAAATAATGGCTAAGGAAATCAGAGCATATTGGGACATTAGTTTCTTAACTGAATACATTTCTTTAGCAAAAATACCACAAGGATTGAGGATTAAGAAATTTCCTACCTCAGAGTTATTCGATGACCAGCTCAAAAAAGTGTGGACTGACACACTTGATATATGTTCCTTTAAGCTTATGAATATCCTGATTTCTTCGAAAAAGAAAGAAGTAGAAGTACTACAATTAGATATGACTTTGATACAAAAAGACCTTACTGCCTTACAAACCCACACAGGATTTGTGGACCTAGATGGTCGTTTAAACAGAAAATTTAAACAGAGACGGTTCCCCTAGTGGACTTTAAAGGCACATATGAAAAAATGTGTAAGAGACTGTATTAAGTAGACAATAATTTATTCATTACAAAAAGAATCTTATAAAAGCATCAAACATATAACATAAATAGAGAGGAATGCGATTTCATGTATCTATACATATATAGCTATTGATACCAATAAGCTTGCACCCAAGGGTCTTATTTTAGGATGTGGCACAACTTGCAGATAATTAGCCGATCAACAACCCCTGTTTTAAACAGAAAATTGGACAAGATGGAGAAGTCTGTTATTGACAGCAAGAGAGGCAAGATGGCTCGGGATAATATTGATTATAAAAGTAATAAGGTTTATGTTTGGAAAAGACCACGATTTTTCCCGAATCGGTCACATAGAAACCGAGGTAAACAAGTTAGTTTCTCAGACCAAGAAAATGAATTAGCAGATGACACCCTTGTCCATACTATGTCAGACTCTTTACCCGATCGGTCTATGGGTTCTATGGGGTCGGCTAGACCAGGTAATGACCGCAGCCCGGGAAACCCTCACGGGTCCAGCCAAAAGAAGAAAAAGAAACCTTCTATAAAAAAACAAGGAGAGGTGGCAGGAGACACAAAAACTCCAAGAAATGCCCACTATACACTGTGTGGCAAAACAAAGAAATAATTCACAATGTTATTAACATCTCTAAGAGGCCTTTGAAAGAAGAAAGAAGTTTGTTAGCGAAAGTATTGCATTTTTGCCCGAACAGACATTTTGACCTTTTTGGGACGATTTTGGATGTTAACAGGTTTTCCTGTGCTTTAACCCTTAGGAAACACTACTTTGATCTTCCATCTGAGGGAGAGGCGGTCCCTTTGGGTGTCTGTGAGACAGGTGAGTCTCCCCCTTCACCTAAAATGTTCACTGAGGTCTGTGCATTACATGACTTAATTGACTTAGCCGAGGCGTCAGATCCCCCCCATCGATCCCACTGATGTTCAGAATAAAATATCATTCAAACTTAGGTCAGATTTTTATCCAGTGGCATCGAGGGGAAAGGATCTGGATCTCTTTCAGAAAATTGTGGAGTGTGACCTGACTTGTCTGGCTCCTAGCTGCCACAAGAGACCAGTTACCCACAACTTATCCTTTCCTGAGAAATCAGCTCTCAAAATGTTAACAGCGGATAATAGTATTGTAATCAGAAATGCGGATAAGGGAGGTTCTGCAGTGGTATTGGATTCAGAGACATACAAACAGGAGGCTTTAAGTCAGCTATCTGACACACAGACATACCAACTACTCACAACCAATCCTACATCTCCCTCAAAAAGGAATTATCTGCCCTTTTAGATAGGGCAGTGCAAGCTGGCCTTTTCTCCCAGAAAGACAAAGAGCTGTTCATTCAAGAATGTCCCATTATGCCGGTATTCCACCACCTACCCAAAGTTCATAGGGGGTTACATCCACTCACAGGGTGACCTATTGTCGCTGGAATAGGCTCACTAAATGAACGTTTGGGTGAATGGGTGGACAATCAATTACAGCCTTTGGTTTTAAACTTGCCGGGATATCTTAGGGATACCAAGCAGTTACTTGACAAGCTTCAAGATTTCCAATGGAAAGACAACTATAGATGGGTGAGTTGTGATGTGGTTAGTTTATACTCTAGCATTCCACACCATCTAGGTCTACGGGCAGTTGCTTGGTTCCTTAAAAAGTCTGGTAAATTTTCTCTGCTACTTCAGGATTTTATTTTACAGGCTTTAGAGACGCGGGGCCTCCATGGGGGCAATATTTTTGCCCTCTCTAGCCAACCTTTTTATGGGTTAGTGGGACAGGTCCCGCATCTTTGGATAAGATAGCCCCCGTCGTTCAGATACAGTGTTTTTCTGTCGCTATATTGATGACATGTTGTTTGTCACATCTGATGAGAATGCTGATCTTAATACATGGCTCTCATACTTTAATGACAATACCCTGAACCTGAGATTCACGGGAGACCTATGTGTTAACTAGGGATGAGCCGAACACCCCCCGGTTCGGTTCACATCCAGAACATGCGAACAGGCAAATAATTTGTTCGAACACGCGAACATCGTTAAAGTCTATGGGACACGAACATGAATAATCAAAAGTGCTCATTTTAAAGGCTTATATGCAAGTTATTGTCAAAGTGTTTGGGGACCTGGGACCTTCCCCAGGGGACATGTATCAGTGCAAAAAAAAGTTTTAAAAACGGCTGTTTTTTCGGGAGCAGTGATTTTAATAAAGCAAAATATTCCTTTAAATTTCGTACCTGGGGGTATAGTATGCCTGTAAAGTGACGCTTTTTTCCCGTGTTTAGAACAGTACCACAGCAAAATTACATTTCTAAAGGGAAAAAAAAGTCATGAAGTAATAGCGATGTCGGCTATAGTGAATTGTCTATGGGAGAAATCAAAAGTGCTACCTTTAAGGGTTAATATGCAAGTTATTGTCATAAAAAGTGTTTGGGGACCTGGGTCCTGCCCCAGGGGACATGTATCAGTGCAAAAAAAAGTTTTTCGGGAGCAGTGATTTTAATAATGCTTAAAGTGAAACCATAAAGTGTAATATTCCTTTAAATTTCGTACCTGGGGGGTGTCTATAGTATGCCTGTAAAGGGGCGCATGTTTCCCGTATTTAGAACAGTCTGACAGAAAAATGTCATTTCTAAAGGAAAAAAAGAAATTTAAAACTACTCGTGGCTATAATGAATTGTCGGTTCGACAATACACATAAAAGTTCATTGATAAAAGTGGCCTGGAATTTCCCCACAGGGGAACCCCGAACCAAATTTTTTTAAAAAAAAGGCGTGGGGTCTCCCCAAAAATCCATACCAGACCCTTTTCCGAGCACACAACCTGACAGGCCACAGGAAAAGAGGGGGGGACGAGAGAGCACCCCCCCTCCTGAACCGTACCAGGCCACATACCCTCAACATAGCCCCCCAAAGCACCTTGTCCCCATGTTGATGGGGAGAAGGGCCTCATCCCCACAACCCTTGCCCGGTGGTTGTGGGGGTCTGCTGGTAGGGGGCTTATCAGAATCTGGAAGCCCCCTTTACCAAGGGGACCCCCAGATCCTGGCCCCCCATGTGAATTGGTAATGGGGTACAAATGTACCCCTACCATTTCACAAAAAAGTGTCAAAAAGGTTAAAAAACACAAGAGACGGTTTTTGTCAAGTCCTTTATTAATTTCTTCTTCTTTCTGCTTCTTCTTCCATCTTCTTTCTTCTGGTCTTCCTTCGGTGTTCTTCTTCTTCCTCCATCTTCTTCTTCTCCATTTTCTTTTTCTCCATCTTCTTCTTCCTCCACTCTTCTCGTCCCGCATCTTCCTCTGGCTTCTTCTCCGCTCCGTCCGCACGATCCGCCTCAGTGGGAGTCTTCCGCCGCGTGATGATTCGGTTATTCTGACACTTCTTATATAACGGAGGGCGGGGCCACCTGGTGACCCCGCCCTCCTCTCACACACGGGGACTTTACGGGGAATTCCCTGTGGCTTTTCCAATTCACTATAGCCGGCTGTGCTATTACTTCATTACTTTTTTTTCCCTTTTTCTCATTTAAAGTTTTATTAAGAGAAAATGAAGGTGATAACATGCATATTTCGTAAATCGCAGATGCAACTGCATATGCTTTCCCAATACAATGTAAAAAAGCATAAAATAGTCCAGAGGTTTACGTTAGGCAATTACAATCGTGTAGCTTATACTATGGTTACATTAAGTGTATTTGGTCAATAAAATTCAAGTTTAAACTTATGAAAGATCCGTTTGACCACTTTTCATTAAATTGACATTATTCATCGTCACAGACTACAGAGTATCTGTAGTGGTATCTTATGCTATACATTATTAACATCTGCTGAAGTACTTATAGCTGGATGTGTAGGTAAAGAGAAAGAAGAGGAAAGGAAAAGAAATGTAGAAAGGGATGAAGAAGTGCTGTATAAGTCTTAGATTTGTTTCTAGTTGTCTTCACAGAGACCGAAGGAGAACTCCGGCATCAGAGATCATAGGTATCATTATTGGGAGTAGCTATTCATGACCTCCCCATAAGTTTGGGAATATTTAAAGCTAAACCATGGTTGCCATGTCTTATGGAATCTTTCCACGTTGCCCCTTTCCTGGGCCAGGGTGTCCTCCATCTCACAAACATCACGTAGTCTGAGCAACCATTCTAAGATAGAGGGGACCCTGGATGAATTCCAGTGCAAGGGAATTAGTGATTTGGCTGCATTAAGCAGGTGTTTGGTCAGAGAATGCTTATATCTTTTAAGTGAGAAGTTAGTCACATGTAGTAGGCAGCATGCTGCATTTAAATTCAGCTTAGTTTCTGTGATCAATTTGATTAAGTTTTGGACGTCAGTCCAGTAGCCTTTAATCAGATTGCAGTGCCACCAAACGTGTGTCAGAGTGCCTATTTCTTGCTGACATCTCCAGCACATCTCTGATTTTTGGTTATCCCATTTATGAAGTCTGTCAGGTGTGTTGTACCAGTGCATCAACAATTTGTAGCTCGTTTCTAGTTGTTTTGTGTTCATAGAGCATTTATGTGCCATTATGCATGCGTACCTCCATTATTTCTCTGATATCTCCACCTCCAAGTCCTCCGACCACCTCCTCCTATGTGCATCCTCCTCCATACCATTCAGATTTTGTAGCCAGGTATAAGCAACTGAAGTGGCCCTATCCAGTGGGTATTTGCAGTGGCAGATCGATTCTAGGCCAGTTAGAGGTCTGATCATATCTCGAGAGTGTCTAAATTTGCTTAAGTAGCTTCAAATCTGGAAGTATGTCCATTGACGTAGGAGAGGTAGATTACTCTCTGATTTAATAGATAGCCAATCTTTGAATTTGTCTCCCTGGAAGCAGTCTCCCGCAAGCAGGGGGGATCTGTCAGTTAGGTGTTGCAGAGTTGTGTTTTGCTCACCCAGTGCAAAGTCAGGATTGTCCTTCAGTGGTGTTAATGGACTGAGAAGTGTGGTGATGTCTTTTTGTTTAGCTAGAATATTTAATATCCCTAGAGTGGTTCCTGTTATGGGGTGTCTTTTTAAGATATGTGGGTATTTATTCCGTGGGATCCAAGGTGAATATGCAAGAGGAATGGGGCTTAAGTCAGCTTCTATTGAAACCCATTCTTTCGCATGTTCGTGGCAGTGCCAGTCGATGACCCTAGCTATATGTGATGCGTAGTAATAGTGTTTGAAGTTCGGTAGTCCAATCCCACCTCATTCCTTGGGTTGTGTCAATTTGGCTAATTGTATCCTAGGTTTCTTATGTTGCCAGAGGAACCTCAGAGTGACGGAATTCAATGTTGTAAAAAATTTCCGTGGTATTTTTAGTGGTAAAGTACGCATAAGGTAAAGAAATCTAGGTAATATCACCATTTTGATGATTGCTGCCCTCCCAAACCATGAAAAAGCAGCCTTAATTTCAATCTCTAAGGTTCCTCTCGCAATTCCTAAGAAGCGGGGTGTAATCTTTCTCGAAAATGGAATGTAATTGGGGCGTTAACCATGTCCCCAGGTACTTAAGGGCTGAGGGTTCCCACCTAAATGTTGAATTGGCTGTAGTCTGTTTGAGAATCGTGTCTGGCAGAAAGATATTTAGGGCCTCAGATTTCGTGTAGTTGATTTTTAGGTTCGATAAATATCCATAGTGGGAGAACTCCTTTGGTAAATTAGGGAGGGATATTAATGGATCTGTCAGAAAAAATAAGAGATCATCAGCGTATGCTGCAACTTTGAACTCCCTGTCCTTCACCTTAAATCCATGAACCACCATATTTGATTGGATTTTTCTAATAAAAGGTTCCAACGAGAGAATAAACAATAAAGGTGATAGTGGGCACCCCTGTCTAGTCCCGTTTGTAATATGTACTTTCCTTGACAACGTGCCATTGATTTTCAGGTGTGCCGACGGGTTCTGATACAACGCAGATATCCACGACATCATGCGTGTCCCCAACCCCACGTGCCTACACACTGCCAGCATGTAATCCCATGCTACTCTATCGAAGGCCATCTCCGCAAAGGAGAAAGGAGAAGGCCCTCGATATTTCGCATTTTCGCTGCATGGATCAGGAGTAAAGCTTTGGTGACATTGTCTTTAGCTTCTCTACCCGGGACAAATCCAAACTGTTCCAAACCTATCAGCCCTGGGAGGAGTGGACCCATCCTCAGTGCTAGAACTTTTGCAAATAGTTTAACGTCAAGGTTCAATAAGGAAATGGGTCTGTAGCTAGTACAGTCCCCAGGGTCCTTACCATCCTTCGGTATTATTGCAATGTGTGCCGAGAGGAAGTCAGGAGTTATCCCCCTCGGTGAGGACAGGGAGTTCAAAGCATTTCTGAGAGGATGAAGGTTTTGTAGTATATTGCGGAAAAGCCATCTGGCCCTGGGCTCTTACCCATCTTAAGTCGAGCGATAGCTTGTCTCAGTTGTAGGGATGTAAGGGGTTCTTCTAGTAGATCTGAATCAGAGTTGCTAAGGGTTGGTAGGCCACTTCGGGTCAGGTAGTCCTGAATAATTTGTGTCCTGTTCCCTGTCATGTGCGGTTGTTTGTGTTGTTCGGGCAGGTTGTATAGGCCTGTATAAAAGTCATGGAAATGTTCCGCAATCGCCTCTGACATCACATTGAGTTTTCTGTTCTTGTTTTTGATACCGGCAATGTGATTGTTTTAAGTATGTTCTCGTAACGCTCTTGCTAGAAATTTGCCTGTCTTGTTTCCTGACTCATAGTAAATTTTTTTTTTTGAAAAAAAGCATGCGTTTGGCTTTTGTGTCTAGTATCTGTTGTAAAGCACATTTTTTTGACATGTTGAACTTTGTAAGTTCCAGAGTTGTGTTTTTTTATTATGTGTGAAAAAACCCTGTTGTAAAAAACAAAGTTGTATAAACAAATATTTGTTTAAAAATATGCATAAAATAACAAAAAAAAACATTTAGATTGATAAAAAAACTAAAAAAATGATAAAAATAATAAAAATTTAAATGACGTTTTAAAAAAACGCACCTTTGAATGTGCGCACAGTAAAATGTTTTTACTACAACAATGTGTGTGGCTTCTTCTTTCAATACTCAATACCAGTTTTGTAAATTTTTTTGTGTTTACAGTGACAAAGGGCCTTATTGACTAAAGGGAAATGCACTTGCCACTAGAAGTGCACTAGGAGACAGCCAAAAATAAAATCAAACAGGAATAAAAACAAGAGATTTGATCCAAATTCATTTTTTTTATTAGTTTAAAGTTTAAATATGTTCTGGCATTGCAATGGCCCCCCTACCATTAAAATAATTGACATATCTGCCCCGCACTTGACGGGTGGTTTGGGGGGCCAAGCCAGTACGGCCAGTATCCAGGCCTGTGAGTGCAGATTCGGCACTAAGTCCAGCCTCAGGCCCAACAGAAGTTAGATATGTTTGTGAATGCCTTCTTAAAAAATTATGTAGAAAGCAACAAGACATGATGAGATAATTGATTTTATAGTCCGCCATATTGATGGCCGAGAGGAACATACGGAACCGTCTGGACATAATCCCGAAGGCATTCTCCACAACTCTTCTCGCTCTGGCCAGCCGGTAGTTAAATACCCTCCTCTCCGGGGTGAAGGACCTTTGGGGGAATGGCCTCATCAGGTGCTCGCCAAGAGCGAAGGCTTCATCTGCGATGAATACAGAGGGGAGTCCCTCAACGTTCTCAGCATCAGGTGGCAATCCCAGGCCACCAGTCTGGAGACGCTGGCACAACTCGGTCTGTGCGAAGACTCCTCCATCCGACATCCGGCCGTTCTTCCCCACATCCACGAACATAAAATCATATTGTGCTGATACCACCACCATCATTACTACACTATTAAACCCCTTATAATTAAAGTAGTAAGACCCCGAATGGGGTGGTGGCACAATGCGAACATGCTTCCGATCGATCACCTCTACACAGTTGGCAAAGTCTCAACAGTCAGCGAACTGGTAGGCCACAGTCTGCCATTCCTGTGGTGTGGAAGGAAACTGTGGAGTCAAACAAGAAAAAAAATATATAAGTACTTTTAAACATAACTTTGCAAGCAGATTACAGAAAAACATTCTTGCACAATAGCAGTATAAAAATTTTTAAAAGTATTATTTCAAAAAATCTAAAATCTAAGGCCCACTTATAAGATTACTCACCCCCTCTGATGGCCCATTGATCAATTTGTATGTGGGGGGGGGGGTTCTAATTTAGTAGAAGACCACACATGACATTTGGAGACATTTGCGGGGGTGGGGGAGGGTTCTAATTTAGTAGAAGACCACACATGACATTTGGAGACATTTGAGGGGGTGGGGGAGGGTTCTAATTTAGTAGAAGACCGCACATGACATTTGGAACATTTGAGGGGGTGGGGGAGGGTAAAGCAGTACAATGGAGCTTACAATATACATTGTTAAAGGGACTAGGCTATAGGTGTATATGGACCCAGGATTGCATGGTGGGAAAGTTAGTGAAGGCAAATATGCATGTAGGGCAAAAATTATTTACCAAAAATCATGCATGCATGAAGATAAAGGGGATATTCACAGCATATTCCAAGCATGGTAATTAGGTAATGATGAAATTAATAAAATACATTAGCAAACATTAAAGACATATTATGTAATGTTAAAGGATAAAACTTACCTTAATATAGTCCTTCTGCAGAACCTGAATTATGGCAGAACAGGTCTTTGGGATAATAATCCCCAAAGCCTGGGGGGAGATGCCTGTCGAGAACTTAAGGTCCTGAAGGCTTCTCCCAGTCGCCAAGTAACATAACGTGGCAACTAGCCTCTGCTCCGCAGTGATGGCTTGCCTCATGCAGGTATCCTGCCTGCTGATATAAGGGGTCAGCATAGCCAGCAGATGTTGAAAAACAGGGTCCGTCATCCTGAGATAATTCCTGAAATCCTCAGGATTATTCTCACGGATCTCACCGAGCAAAGGCATGTGCGAGAATTGGTCACGCTGGCGCAGCCAATTCTTCATCCATGAACTCCTCCTCGCCCTGTTCATGGACTGGGCTTGGGTCAAAGTATGAACCCCAACACCAAGTCCCCATGCAGCACGAACTCGAGAACGAGTACGTCCATGCACCATGGCTTCAAAATGGTCAGCTGGTCAAACAAACTTAAACAAACGCACTGAAGAACAGCAAGGCCTATGAAGAGCGACCTGAAAATCTTGAACGAGCGGACCAGAACGGCCTGCTATACACGTTAAGAACTGACCAACACGCACTGAAACCAGATACAAACCTCACAAGCACAATCTGAACCACAGAAAACTATCAAAATAAGCTGAAGTCTGAAAAGCACAAATCGTCTCTAACCAAACTTCTACTAACACGCGGTAAACACAAGATTAGCAGAAGGAGCCCAAAGGGTGGCGTAATGGGGCTTGAACTTCCTTTTTCTAGTCCCGTCGTACGTGCTGTACGTCACCGCGTTCAAAACCATCAGACTTTTGGAGTGATCGTGTGTGTCCAAGTCCATCCGTTTGTAAGTCTGGCGGACCTACGCTACAAAGTCCGTCGGAAAGACCGTCTGACCTAGTCCGTCGAAAAGTCTGCTCGTGTGTACACGGCATTAGAAATGTCATTTTGCTGTCAGACTATTCTAAACATGGAAAAAAGTGCCACTTTACAGGCATACTATAGATACCCCCCAGGTACGAAATTTAAAGGAATATTTCACTTTTATTGTTTCACTTTAAGCTTTATTAAAATCACTGCTCCCGACAAAAACTGCCATTTTCAAAACTTTTTTTTGCATTGATACATGTCCCCTGGGGCAGGACCCAGGTCCCCAAACACTTTTTTATGACAATACCATGTATATAAACCTTTAAAATTAGCACTTTTGATTTCTCCCATAGACTTTTAAAGGGTGTTCTGCGGCTTTCGAATTTGCCGCGAACACCCCAAATTGTTCGCTGTTCGGCGAACAGCCAATGTTTGAGTCTAACTCATGTTCGACCCGAACATAACGCCCATCCCTAGTGTTAACATCATAGAATTCTTAGATGTGAGACTAACAGGTATAAGGAGGTCAGTTAACACCAGCCTGTATAGAAAACCCACTGCGGGTAACACATTATTGAGAGCAGATTCTGCCCATCCAGGCCATACTATCAGAAGTGTACCGTACGGGCAATTTCTTAGATTGAGACGTCTATGCAGTACACCTGAGAATTTTCAAGTAGACGCTAACAACATGGTTTAAAGGTTTAAAGATAGAGGGTATTCAGATACACTAGTGAACAGAGCACTCGCTGCGGCAAGCACTATTCCCAGATACTCACTATTACAGGATAAACATGGTAAGAAGAACAAACATAAATCCACTTCATCTTTGAGAAATAGCCCGGTCTTCTCTACACCTAGTCTAGAATTTACTAAAATAAAAGGCATAGTCACTAAATACCTCCCGATCCTGTTTGACGATCCTGTTTATAATAAAATCCTCTCAGTGGGATCAAGGCTGTTTCCCGTCGAGCACCCACACTGGGCAGCTCCCTCTCACCAAGACTGTTCCCGACTGGACAGTCGAGGTCAAATTGGTTGAGTGTCAAAGGGAACTTTAAATGCGGTAAAAAAGGATGTGATTATTGTAGCCATATAAAAAAGGGTAAATGTGTTCAATCTTGTGTCAATGGTAAAACCTTTGACATTTCTTCTTTCATCAATTGTAATACACAGTTCTTGGTATATGTTATAACCTGTGAAATCTGTCAGATCCAATATGTGGATCGTACCACACGCTGCCTCAGGGATCGGCTGTATGACCACCTACACTACATAGAAAAAAACAGGTCGACTAACGTAGCCAAGCACTGGAACTCCATACATCATAAAGATGTTTCAAGCCTCTTTATTCAAGGTATCGAGAGGATTGCCACTCCCATTAGAGGAGGTGACAGGTTCCAGATACTATGTAAACGTGAGGTATACTGGATATTTTCTTTAGACATGAGAATTCCGTCGGGCTTAAATTTTGAATGGGATGTATCCCACTATTATGATTAATCAAGGCCTGACAAATTCTTCTGTCCTTCGGTCCTTTGTTCATTTCCAGCTACATCTGCCCATCTCCCCATTCGGTTCAGTATTTTATATCTGCCCGAATGGTGTGATGGGCCAATCCTTTTACATCCTGGTATAGCAATGGGGGATCCTCGTATTTGTCTATATACATTTATTCCTGGTTTAGGTATATCATTAATCATTGTTGCTTCTTATTTAAACAGGAGCGATGTTTATTGCTTTCCTACAGGGCAGCAGGTTATTACCATAATTATTTTGCGGTCTACGGTTCAATCTCATATCATCACACATTCCACTTAGCGATCTGACTAGATTGGTGTGGAATCGTTTAACCTAACATCGCGGTGTCTGTTGACATGGCTGTGTTTTCTTTTTGTTTCTCTTTTCTTTCTTTTCCTCCATCAGTCTTATGCTAGACGTTGCCGATTAGGTTGCTTGATAACCTCTCCCATCCATCTGTCCAATTATTTACATACAGGTTTGACATTTATTCCATAATAAAAAACAATGACTTTAGGATGGTTTGTAATTTTCAATGTATAGTAATCTATGAGAGTTCTATCTTTATGGGGTCCATTTGAGCTTTATTGTTGATTATGGGATCTATTTAAGTTTTATTATGAACTATTTATTATGCCATTTGGATACCCTCTCTTTTTTCTTTTGGTTAAGGACAGTTGCTTCCCATATACCTGAATCCACTGATCTAATTAATATGTATGTTGATGAGGAGTTTGGGATTTATAACATGCTACTGTCCAATAAGCACGGTTTTGACCTTTTGTGCAAAATGCTCTTATCTGTCGATATGTTAGAGTATTTTTACATGCTGTTATGTCATGAATGTTTTATATTGAATGCACGCGTATTTAGTATATTCTTTTTTCCTTTAGATTATGGGTTATATTGTCTTGGAAGATTGGGACCTGGTGATATATCAAGATTGTGTGTTTTTTTGTTTAGGTTTCTTTTTTTTTTGTTTAGTCCTCTCTGTGTAGATACTCATCTACATTGTTCCACTGCCATTGAGGTCTCGGCACCTGTTGCTTGGTTTATCCTGTCTCCCTTTTAATATTTAATTAAAAATTAAAATACTTAAAATATTAAAAATATTTATAATAAAAATAAATAGTAAAATAATGTATAGAGTTAGATGGATATTGTGGGACACGATACCATTACCAAGCCTACATGATTGGAGTCTGATCATACCCAGAGGGGTTCCAGTTGTTACATCACTATTGTGCCACTCTACTCCCTTTGCGATTGCTTTACACACATTTTCACAACACTATATTACCACATTCCATATGGATTTTATATAGTTTTCATATGTTTTTTATTTAATCCCCACATTCATGCACATATTTATGCAGAAATATTTTTTGTCATGGACTCTTAATGCGACACATATCTATTATTATTTCATTTAATTTATTTTCTAATTTAACTTCATCTCATCTTATTTAAATTTATACAATGTCTAATTTATTTACTTTATTATTTTGTACTATATTCCGCTGCCTACAGTATATACCATACGATCATGGCTCAGTTTCTTTTTAGAATCAATTACTAAACAACGGGTGTGGAGACATCATGTGGTTGAATTTCAGCTGTTCGGAGTTTTCGAATAGTTATACGGTCACATGGTTTATATCATAGAGTATATATTTGATTCTCATCTATGATCGTTAGCTATGAGTAGGCACTTAGTATAAGTGTGAATCACGCCAACTTTTCCCTGTATCATTCTGCTGTGACCTGTACATTGTACCTTTTAGTCCCTATCTACAATAAAAGGCATATGAAATTTTCTTCGGAGTGCGGCTGTCCAGAGTTTTTCTGCCTATTTCTATTTACAGTCTTGTGTATAGTTTATGGGGTGGGGAGAAGAACGAGAATTGTTTGGCAGTTGGGTGTTTCACCCTCCAAGTGTCAAACAAACTATGTGCTTGGATCGTTCTACGGAACGAAGAGGATGTTTTTTGTACCTGGAGAGAAGGGGTGTTTTGAAACAGGGCGAATCTGTCTTTGTATGGGGACATACAAAGATTAAAATCCCCCCAATGATCATAAAGGGTTGGGAAAAGGGTTGGAGTTTCTCAAAGAATTCCTCTAGGAACCCGATCTGTCCCGAGTTGGGCGCGTATATATTAGCGAGGATGAAAAAAGTATTCATGTGATCACAGTTCAGGAGAACATACCAGCCTTGGGGATTCAGGTAGGAGGATTTTATACGTATGGTAGAGGAGCACTTGAGGAGAATAACCACACCAGCATTTCCAGAAGGGTTGGAAGCTACGTAGGCAGTGGGGAAGTATCTAGATGCAAATTTAAATGAGCCCTCTGCCTTGAAATGTGTCTCCTGAACCATGATCATGTCTGCATTAGAGGATCTAAAATCCTTCAGCGCTAGCCAACGTTTATGAATGGAATTCAGGCCCTTAACGTTACATGAGAACAGACTAACAGTCATAACTGAGCAATGAGGACAAAGCACGCATTACATTTATAAACCAAAAAATTTGAGTATACCATGATGTAGAGAACTTATGGGATATAACTATAAATTTAAGCAAGTAAAATTGAAATAAGAGAGTGGAAACACAACTGTGTTTCTTGAGTGGATCAAAAATGAATCCAGAAAACAATAATAAAAGAAACAAAAATAGTCAAATTAAAATGAACCTGTGAGACAAAAGTGGCAACAGGATTAGATGTAGGATCAAAAAGGATCCATATTGAAAAGAAAACAACAAAAAACGTAAACCATGTAGGTAAGAGGCCCAAGGAGGATGGGCTTCTCAGGGGACCATGGTCGCAATTCGGGACTATGTTGAGGGGACATGACAGCCCGCAAGATCCAACTCACCGGCCTCAGTCCAATCCAATCAGCAAACTTGAGAGGCAAACAGGGAACTTTTTACAAGTAACTGTTCCAGGGATGGTGCCCTTGAAAGGGCACAACAGAGATGGGAAGTTAGACTCTGAGCCCAGAGTCTCTAAACACAGAGGTGGAGATCAGGACTTTTGTGTAGAAATAAACCATAGGGGAAACTCAAAGGTCAGTTTAATGGGGCCTTTAAATGCTGCATTCCTTTGAGGGGTGAAGGAGGATTTCCGGGATCTTTGGCGAACTGGGGTCCAGATCTTCCCGGGAGTAGAGAGTGGTCTGGATGTTGGGGCCTGTACTTTTAAGTCCTTTTCAGGAATAGGGGGAAGTCCCAGGTTCCTAATGAAAGACTCACATTCTTGTAGATCCCTCATGGAGTGTTGTGACCCATCCTTGGTCAGTGATAGGTGGAATGGGAAGCCCCAGCGGTAGGGGATCTGGTGGTGTTGTAGATGAGCTGTAACAGGGCGCAGGGTGCGACGTTTAGCCAATGTGATGGGAGATAGGTCGCTGAAGATTTGAATTTTTGCACCTTTAAATTCAACTCTTGATCTGATACGGGTGGCAATGGTTAAAGCTTCTTTACTTTCATAGAAATGGAAGCGGACAATGATGTCTCTAGGATTGGCACCCTGATGGGGTTTAGGAGCCAGCGATCTGTGTGCTCTGTCAAGGCGCCAATCTATATCAGGAATGTTGGGTGCCAGGGTAATAAAAAGAGCAAGGAGGTAGGGTCGAATTTCTTTGTCTGTGATGGATTCAGGGACCCCACAGATCTGTAGATTCTGCCGGCGTTCCCTGTTCTCAAGGTCTTCTTGCTGCATTTGCAATTGTGACACTGCATTTTTAAGATTGGCGTTTTCATCTTCCAAAACGTGAACATGTTGCACCATATCATCAAATTTGGATTCTAGGGTATCAGTGCGTTCCCCTAGTTGATCTATTTCCCCTCTAAGTTCATGTGCAAGTTTGCCCACCTCCTTGGCTATGTTGTGAGTGAGGCTTTGAAGCAGGGCCGGCAATTGTCTGTGGCTTAGGTGGGGGCTTTTCCAGTGAATAGGGAGGGATCGATAAGCGGTAGTGCGTCTGATGGATCTGCGGCATCCGCCAGATTAATTGAGGCCGGGGATTGCGGCCTATGCAGGAAACGGTCCATGAGGTGGGAGGGCTGAAGTATTTAATTTGATTTACTGCTTGTGTTTCTTTTAGCTGTCTCCTAGGTTCTCCAATGGGCTTTTCTTTTTGGCCATTTTCTTCAATAGTGCAAACATAATTTATTTGATACATGAGGTGACAATCTCTTCTTCAGCTAACTATTATGTTGTTGGTCTGCTGCACACACATCTTGTTTTTGTTTTAATGTATGTAATGCATTAATTCTTTTCAGCACCATGAATTATTAATTGTTTTGAGTTTCGAAAATGGCCTGAATGTGGCAAATTTTGGAGAACTGTGGGGGTTATTTACTAAAGGCAAATCCACTTTGCACTACAAGTGCACTGCAAGTGCACTTGAAACTGCACTGAAAGTGCACTTGTAGTGCAAAGTGGATTTGCCTTTAGTAAATAACCCCCATTGTCACTGTAAACACCAACTTACTCCAAAAACTGGTTTTGAGCATTGAAAGAAGCCACACATTGTTGAGTATAAAACATTTAACTCTGTGCACATTTTTTAAAAAGGGTGTAGCAGACCCACCACCATAATCCCGCTTACGCGCTCCTTGATTACTGTGAGGAACTGTAGTGTTTCCTTTTCTAGGAAGTGACTGTAAAGACAAGCAGTCATTATTCGGTCAATTCTAATACCAAACTACTCAATCAAGGCATGATCCGATGTGGGAAATGCGCTTCTTGTCCTTGGATCAATATAGGCACCAGCTTTGTGCTCCCCAATGGAGAATCAATTGTTCCTAAATTCCACACAAATTGCGATACCCAAGGGGTAGTTTACCTCATGTCATGCCAGTGTGGCCGACAGGAAAAAAGGAAATGCAGCTCACAAACACTCTTGCTCTGGAATGACACCGCCCTAGTAAGAACTGGTTCCAGGTGCTGGCTTTGCTGGTTTGCAGTGAGGTAGAAAGAAATACTGGATAGCCACACTCTGGGATAAGGACATCTTTATTTCAATAAAATCCAACAATACAGTCAATTGCAGAGACGTACAGGGTGGTAGACTGCAGTCTACCACCCTGTACGTCTCTGCAATTGACTGTATTGTTGGATTTTATTGAAATAAAGATGTCCTTATCCCAGAGTGCGGCTATCCAGGATTTCTTTCTACCTCACTGCATGCCAGTGTGGCGCCTTTTATGTGGGGAAGACGGCCAGACATTTTTGTTCCAGAATTAAAGATCATATATATTATTCTGTGGGTGGTAAACTGATTACTGCCGTTAGCAGACACTTAGATTTATATCACAAATTCTATGTGTCTCTGGTATCTTTCATTGCACTGGCCATCGTCCCCAGGGATCCCAGGAACGGTGAATGGGACAAATACATTCTTCAAAGGGAAACAACTTGGATCGAACGTCTTAATGTGATCCATGCCCCTGGGATTAATGAGGCTCAGACCTACAAACCATTTTTGTGACAATCCCATATTGTGGGTTTTGGCTTCATGCTAGATCCTCAGCCATTCTTTTATTTATGTCCTCTTTTCGAGTCTGAGGTGATCCAGGCCTAGTCGTTAGTTCTCCATCCCTTTGAGCCCCCTTCTATTCCTTAGCAACTGTGTGCCTGTTTAGGCATATTTACAATATTATTTAATGCTACTACCAATTTTAGTTTGCCAACTTTAATATTGGGTACCAATCAAATGTTAAATAAATTATACCATGCTATGTATTTCCATTTATGCTATTTTGTTTGTTTTACTTGTGGTTTACTGTAGTGTACTGTGCTTTGTGTGCTGTTGTGGCTATTCCATTCCCCCCGGTGGATGCTGCCTGGTTACTGATGGGTAGGGCCCATTATTCCAGTACTATGCGCCTGCCCAGTGCCACACTCTGCACACTCTGTGGCGTGTTGGCGCATGTTGGACTAGACAGGGTGCCCTGTTCCTCTGCCAGGTACATTTTTGCTTCTGCTGCTCCCCACCCCTCCGCCGAGCGCCGTATAAATTATTAGACGCCGGCGTGAGTATGTCGGGCGCATGCGCAGTTTGTGATGAGCGGCCGGTCTGGATGACGTCACATCGGCCACACTGATTGGTTGACTACAGGCGGGGCATGTGTACTCAAGGACGCCATTCAGCGTCTTTCACTTCACTACCTGCAACAGTTGTTTGTACCTGAGCGGCGGCTCCTAACAGGGATTTCCCTTTACATGGTGACAATAAGGTATAGTGTGACAGCCTCTCTCCTTCTTTTTTTTTGTTTACAAAAGTTTATTTGGAAGACATATAATAAAACAGTTGTAGAGTATAGCAATATGGTTATACAGGTGCGGTAAAGATTTGTAGGATATACAAAGTTGGGTAATTAATAAACAGGGTACAATGAAGATGTTGTACTAAGGTGTGAGAGATACATAACACAAAGCTAATATAATAGGGTGGGTTACATTAATTGATTGTTAGGGTATAAAGGATGTGATCACAAAAGATAGAAATAAAAAAAAATTTAACAATATAGGAGAATAATTTTTAGCAGGGTGTGAAAAATTATGAGCAATGAAGGTCCGGTAAGGACCAAAACTTCCACTTCTCATTATAAATGTGCATAGTATTTGAGAGGGTATGATAAATTATTTCCGAGAGTCTGAGTGATTCCATTCTGGATTCAACCTGGGGCCATGGTAGGTTCTGTGTTTTCCAGTTAAAGGCTATCATCCAATGTATTGAACTGATTAGAGAGTGGATTAATCTGTTGCAAGGAGAGGGGACATCTGGAACTGTAGCGTATAGGAGGCATATTTGGGGGGATAGGGAGATTTTTTTCTTAAGGGGGTTTTCTAGTTTGTTGATTAACTTATCCCATATTGGTTCCAGAAATTTACATCCCCAAAAGATGTGGATATAGCTGCCTTCCAGGAAACATCCTCTGAAACAGTTCGGGGAGGTTGAAGGGTAGAAGGAATGTATCCTAGATGGGGTCATGTACCATCTGATGTGTAGTTTTATTGGGGATTCTCTAAATGCAGCAGCGCAATTACTTTTGCGGAGGTTTTTAATCATTTTGGTCCACGAGTCCATTGGGAATGAGCTACCAATCTCTGTTTCCCATCTAATCATGGGGCCAGATTTTTCAGGTTGGAGAAAGTTATTGAGATAATTATAGAGGAGGGATATCAATCCTTTGTCTCTATGTGAAGAGATACAGATGTGTTCAAATAAAGTAATAGGGGGATTAACAGATAATGTATAGTATGTAGAATAGAACTCGTGGATCAAAGTGTACTGGTGGTGTTCTGAGGGGGGGGGGGAATTAAATCTGGATTGTAGTGAGGCAAAAGATGGGAATTTAGAGTTGAGTGTAATTGATTTTAAAGTGGTAAGATTGTTTTTGGTCCAGTTGTGAAAGAGTGTGTGGTCAAGGAAAGCAAGAAGGAATCTGGGGTCCCCCAAGAATGAGGCTAATGGAGGGGTTGCAGAAGGGAGTTTGAAGTTATCCTTGATTCTATTCCATAGGAGTATAAGTTGGGCAATTATAGTATAAAACAGTTGACCTGATTGGGCCCCACAGTTACCATAACCATGTCTCCATCCCTGTATAGGCATAAAAAAGCAAAAGAGAGGGGTAGTGGGACTTTAAATGAGGCATGGGTATGTCTTTGAGATGGTCTAGGATACCTTAAATTATATTAACTATCACCACCCCATAAGGAGCTTTTTAGCTGTATAGCCATAGAGAATTGCTGATCAAGAAAATGCATAGACATCAGTTCATGAGTAATAATAATAATATATAATGCATCATAATATACAATACATAAATCATGCACATTGAGGCATAATAAAAATAGTAGTCATGTTGATAAAAACGTTGTTTATAAACGCTGTTTATAAGATATTGACATAATTGATACAGGCAATAGAATGGATATACAAAAAAGGTGAACAAGGTATTCCGGATAACAATGTTAGTAAAAATGGTATGCGATAGAATTCATAGATGAAACAAACTTGAAATGGCAACCCTGAGTGTAGACTCTACGCGTTTCATGGCGTTTAAAGCCAATCATCAGGAGTGGGATGCATCAAGAGATGACTAGAAAAATAAATAAAAAGGTAAATAGATCATTGGAGTCTAGATTTAAATCATGCTTTCAAAGGGCAAAGCAGGTATTTTAGAATATATATAAATGCACATTACCTTTTGGCAACAACCCAGTACATAACCCAACAGTCCAATTATGGAATAGTGAAGGTGGCCCTGAGAGAGCTGTCTCCCCCGGGGTTGAGGCCAAGGATACACAAGGCTGACCGCCAAACCGAGGATCTCCATGGGAGCTGGAGAATCGAAGAGGGGGTGGAGAGGAACAGCAGCCAAGGAGAGAGCCAGACAGCTAAAACACACTTCCAAGGTAGGAGGCATACAGGTATGGGCCACAGATGAAGTTCTGTAATAAATAAAAAGAAAAAAATAATAAATAAATAAAATAAAATAAAAAATAAAATAAAAATAAAATAAAATAAAGATAAAATGTATAACAAAAAGGTGGGGATGAGTGTGTCAGAAAAAGAAAAATGTTATAAATGAAGGGAGGTAGAGTGTAAAACCAAACTGGCACTGGAGTGTATGTCTGACACCTTCCCCAAAAATAGCTGGGTGGTGAAAACCAACAAACAAAAAATGTATATAAATAATATATACTAGCATGTTGCCAATGTATTGGTATTTGAATAAGAGGCGTGAACAAAAATAAATAAAATAAATAATGCACACCTGTATAGAGAGAAATCAAGCATGATGTGAATAGGTGTGTGATAGTAATAATGGGGAGAGAAACAGCCTGATTACCTGAGGTGTGGATGAAGGCCCATATATCCTCTCCTCCTGAGAACATGTGTGGAATGAACTGCCGGCTACCTTTGTATCCTCAGCCTAGGGGCGTGTCCCAGCCAAAGTCATGCTATCACGTTTGGCCAATGAAATAGACAGGGCAGACAACCAACTGAGGCACAGAGATCTCAGCGGTGGTTCATCCCCGCCCATCAAGCCTAGGTGAGATGGAGGGAGCATAATAACGCAGGTCGGCGTCGGAAGGACACCGTACCTGCGGCATGCTGGGCATGACGCCGATGCGCCAAGATCCAGCCCCGCCCCCATCGCTGATGGGGATGGGTGGGGGAGAAGGAGCTGGGCGCATCGCAACCCCGGGGGAAGAGAGATCAATCAAAGCGGACCACCCACCCTGTGGGTGGGGCGTACCAAACAGGCAATGGAAACAAACAAAGGGAAGAGATAAAGAATGGACTGTATCTCTGAACTAACAGAGGGTAGAGACTAAAATGAAATAACCAGTGATCCAAAAAACAAGTAGGTTACTGAATGGACCAAATAAAGGGAAAATAAGAAAACGGATGCCAGCGTAAAAGTTAGCTCTTGGGACTAAAAGCCCAGATTGAGTAGTTGCGTTGGTGAGGTGGGGCATGACAAGTCAAAAAGGGAAACGGGTGTCTTCCACCCAAATAAACATATTATAAAACAGTTGACCTGATTGGGCCCCACAGTTACCATAACCATGTCTCCATCCCTGTATAGGCATAAAAAAGCAAAAGAGAGGGGTAGTGGGACTTTAAATGAGGCATGGGTATGTCTTTGAGATGGTCTAGGATACCTTAAATTATATTAACTATCACCACCCCATAAGGGGCTTTTTAGCTGTATAGCCATAGAGAATTGCTGATCAAGAAAATGCATAGACATCAGTTCATGAGTAATAATAATAATATATAATGCATCATAATATACAATACATAAATCATGCACATTGAGGCATAATAAAAATAGTAGTCATGTTGATAAAAACGTTGTTTATAAACGCCTTGTGTATCCTTGGCCTCAACCCCGGGGGAGACAGCTCTCTCAGGGCCACCTTCACTATTCCATAATTGGACTGTTGGGTTATGTACTGGGTTGTTGCCAAAAGGTAATGTGCATTTATATATATTCTAAAATACCTGCTTTGCCCTTTGAAAGCATGATTTAAATCTAGACTCCAATGATCTATTTACCTTTTTATTTATTTTTCCAGTCATCTCTTGATGCATCCCACTCCTGATGATTGGCTTTAAACACCATGAAACGCGTAGAGTCTACACTCAGGGTTGCCATTTCAAGTTTGTTTCATCTATGAATTCTATTGCATACCATTTTTACTAACATTGTTATCCGGAATACCTTGTTCACCTTTTTTGTATATCCATTCTATTGCCTGTATCAATTATGTCAATATCTTATAAACAGCGTTTATAAACAACGTTTTTATCAACATGACTACTATTTTTATTATGCCTCAATGTGCATGATTTATGTATTGTATATTATGATGCATTATATATTATTATTATTACTCATGAACTGATGTCTATGCATTTTCTTGATCAGCAATTCTCTATGGCTATACAGCTAAAAAGCCCCTTATGGGGTGGTGATAGTTAATATCATTTAAGGTATCCTAGACCATCTCAAAGACATACCCATGCCTCATTTAAAGTCCCACTACCCCTCTCTTTTGCTTTTTTGGGCAATTATAGTGTTTTTCTTATTGAGAATGTGATACAGTTTTGTGTTAGACCACAGAATTCCCCTGATATTCAAAGGATGAATAGAGGTGGACTCAAAGATCAACCAGGAGATATTTGTATCAGGGGAAGACCATTGAGCCATGTGTACTAATCTGGCTGCTAGGAAATAAAGCCAAAGGTTGGGAAGTCCTAGCCCACCCCTATCTTGTGGTCTGTGCATAAGAATGTAACTACATCTAGGTTTTTTTGTTGTTTCAAATAAATCTATTGATTTCACGTTGTAGGGATTCTAGTCTTGTTTTGGGTACATTAATGGGAAGAGCTCTGAAATAATATAGTAGTTTAGGAAGGATTGTCATCTTAAGGGCACATATCCTTCCGAGGAAGGAGATATGGTAAGAGGACCAGATTTTTAACAGTGAATTGATTTGTGAAAAAAGGGGAAGGTGGTTGCTTTTATATGAGAGGTTGTGGGATATTGTGATATTAACTCCTAAGTATTTAAAGGAGTGTGAGGACCATAGAAAATTGAAGTTTGTCTTCAGAAGTGAGGTTAAGTTTGGAGGGCTATTAATAGGTAGAATGGAGCATTTGTTAGTATTAATAAAAAGACCAGAAAGTTTATGGAATGAGTGGAGATCTGAGGGGAGGTTGGGGATTGAGATTAGTGGGTCTGTTAAGAATAGAAGTGCATCGTTAGCATAAAGACTGAGTTTAAAGTGATATGGATCTTTTTGATAGCCTTTGATATTAGGGTTATTTCTGATGGCAACTGCGAGGGGCTTGATGGCTAAGGCAAAAAGGAGGGGGGAAAGAGGGCAACCCTGTCTAGTTCCTCTGCTTAGGGGGAAGAATTCTGAGTTATTCCCTGGAATTCTAATTCTGGTTTGGGGAAAGTGGTATAGAGCATTAAATCCATGTATAAATTTTTCAGATATGCCATATTTAGGTAATAGGTGGTTTAAGTAGGACCAATTGACACTGTCAAAAGCTTTGTGGATGTCAAGGCTGAGCAGATAGAGGGGGCGAGAGTGAAGGTTGGCATCTTGAACAATATTTGTGACTAGTCTAATGTTGTCGACTATTTGTCTGCCTGGGATAAAACCCATTTGATCTGTATGGATCAGGGAGGTGATAACTGTAGCTAGTCTATTTGCCAGCAATCTGCCAAATAATTTGAGGTCGTTGTTAAGGACTGAAATAGGATGAAAATTTTGGGGGTGGGAATGGTCCTTTTGGGGTTTAGGGATTAATGATAGGTTAGCCAGTAGCATATCTTCAGGGAGGTGACCACCTGATAAGATATAATTGAACATTTTGGTGAGACTGGGAGTCAGTAATGGGGCAAATTTTTTATAGTATGATGTAGTAAAGCCATCTGGGCCTGGTGCTGTCGATGTTTTGAGTGATTTTATTATATTGAGAATTTCACTGTCAGTGCATGGGTCGTTTAACGAAGAGGCTTGGAGTTGACTGAGCTTAGGGAGTTGTAGGGAGTTTAACCAGTCTAAAGTGGTGGGAGGTGGATGTGTTTGGGGGCCAGATAGGAGGTTTTTATAGAACGAGGTGAAAATTTGTAGGACATCTTGGGGGTGTGTTACAATATTGCCTTTTTGGTCTCGAAGTTTATAAACATGTGGGGGTTTAGTATCATGATTTAGTTTTCTGGCAAACATTGTTGAGGAAGAGTTACCATGTAGTAGGAATTTGGCTTTAGAAAATCTAAGGGATTTCTCTGTGTCTTCAGAAAGTAATGTGTTTAGGACTTTACGTTTTATTTGAATGAGATTTAATAAATCTGGAGTGATGTTGTTATTTAATTTATTATATAGATCATGGAGTTCTTTGGTAAAGCATTTAATTTCTGTCAGTTTAGATTTATTTCTGGCTGCGGCAATGTTAATCAGGTGACCTCTCAAAACAGCTTTGTGGGCTGCCCAGACCGAGGTTGGGAGGACCTCCTCTGACGTGTTTGTGCGGAAATATTCTTCAATATGGGTATTTATTTGTTGGACAGTAGAGGGGTTTGATAGAAGTGAATCATTAAGGCGCCAATTAAAGGGGGTGGGAGTCATGCCAATATGGGAAGTTTCAAACGCTACTATGTTATGATCTGACCATGGGCATGGGTGTATGTCTGTATTGCAAGAGTTTGCTAAAAGGATTGGAGTGCAAAAAATATAATCTAACCTAGCAAAACAACTGTGAGGGTGGGAATAGTGGGTATATGCTCTGACACCTATATTATGTGCCCTCCAAGAATCAATTAGCTGCAGTTTGCTAAGAGAGCGGTTTATAGATTTACTAAAGGCTTTGGAAGAGGGGGCCACCTTGCTTCTATCAAGAGCTGGGTGTGCAGTTAGATTGAAGTCGCCTCCAATTATCAAATGAGGTGAGATATATTGTTCTAGTATGTTAAAGAATTTAGTGAAGAATGTTGTTTGGGCTTCGTTTGGGGCGTAAAGGGAAGCTATAGTGACATTTCGTCTATTTATACTGCCCTTTAAGATGATGAATCTACTGTCTTCATCTTTTGTAAATAAATTGGGGTTCGAAAATAATGGAATTTTTAATAAAAATAGCGACACCACGTGATTTATTGGAGAATGTAGTATAGTGGAATTGGTTGAATGATTTGTCAAAATACTGTGGGTGATTGGAGGTAGAGAAGTGGGTCTCTTGCATTAGTATTATGTCTGCGCCCAATCTCTTGTACTGTTTGAATGCCTTTTTACGTTTATTGGGAGAGTTGAGGCCTTGGACATTATGGGAGAATACTTTAAGACCCATATTTATAGAGGATGATAATTCTAATTATATAGAAGAGGATCAATATGTACCAAAATAGAGGAGACAGTACAAGTGGGATGATATTGAAGTGATAGGTTATGTATAATTTCATCGATTGAAAAGAGATCAATAGCTCTGTATTAATATTTAAATTCAGTATATGAATCCTATGAAGAATGATTGATAAACATTTAGAATTACCCAAAATAGAATGACCTGAAATAAAAAGTCTTCCAAAAAGTATGTTATTTGCATAAATTGCCATAAGGGCTAAAATAACAACAACTGAAATAACAAAAAAAAGGGGACTGAAGGACTTAAAGTCGTTCAGCCTAGTAAATTTTACCAAAGGACTAAATCGTCCAATTTCCGCCGGCGGGGAGTGCAGCCCCCCTCCAGGAGAAGGCAAGGCCGCAGGCCCCTCAGGCAGAATGGGGGTCAAACTAGCGACGGCGGATGGGCCAGGCAATTTGAAAAGTAATAACTAGGTATGAAACCAAAAAAAGGAGATTCGTGCATGGTAAGAATACTATAGGGTTAACATTAGCATACCACTAAATGGTAGATATCCTCTAGAAGTGAACGAGAAGAACATTTTTATAACAAGTTTTTCTTCTCCTTTACCCCTCCCCTTTATCCGAGAGAAAGAAAAAAAAAAAAAAAGGGAAAAAATTGTTAGGAACCAAATGAGCAAACCCATGAATAGTATACACTACAACAAAATTTGCTGAATTACACACTACTCTGGGGTGTAGTTATTGGTCAGAAGGTTCCACTACAAAATTATGTAGCATAATATAACATCTATGATGTCTGATCATAAGTAAGGAGGGTGATTATGAGATCTGAAAACCTGAATAGGAGAAGAAAAACAAAAGAAAGAACCAACAGAATATACAAAAAATAATGAGAACAAGGGAACATGGGAACTTCCCTTCTCAGCCCCACCACCCCCTACTATATCCCCTTTCGATCCTATTCCTTCCAGAGGAAGAGTCAATGAAAAATAGGAAAAAAAAAATAATAATGTTCGTATGGGAAGGGGATTGAGTAAATGTTCTGATCCAAGGTTCTGAGCCAGGGTTGATTGTAGCGTCAGGAGGATTTACATTAAGCTTGAAGGTTACCTCATCGCTGGGGTGTTAGGCAGGGGAGAAGAGTAGAAACTGAAATTTGGATGACATCCAGTGAAAGTGGTCGCGATTAAATCGCTTACTTGATTGCTGTATGAACAGATCAGGCGACACGATCTTGGGGGGAGTGTTGTTGCCATCTTCTTAATTCTCTTGGATTGCGTCTGGTGGAGGGTGTGGACCATATAGGTGAAGATCTAGGAGTAGCAGGTAAACGCTGTGATGGTTGTGGGTCTAGCAGTCCCAGTTTAATGAGCAGATCTTTTCCTTCAATGACATTATAGACAGTGTAGGTATTGCCATTATGAGTTAATGACAATTTAAACGGGAATCCCCATCTGTATTTGATTCTGGCTGTTTGAAGGACATTTGTAACTTCTTTCATCCTGCGTCTTCGGTCCAAAGTCGCAGGGGAGATGTCAGGGAAAATCTGCAGCCTAATCTCATCTAATTCTATGGATGGGGAGTTCCTGGCAGCACGCATTATATCTTCTTTAGTGAGAAAGTCCTTCATACACATTATTATATCTCTGGGGGGTTTATCTGCTGTAGGTTTTGGACGTAGAGCCCTGTGCATTCGATCACATGCAAAAGCAGTGAGAGGTTTGTCTGGTACTAGGTTATGGAACAGCTTTGTAATGACTTGGTTTATGTCTGTGAAGGACTCTGGAACTCCACGAACTCTTATGTTATTACGTCTGTTCATATTATCGAGATCTTCAATGTGAGCCTGCATGAAAGAAAAACTGTCTGCCAATGTTTCATAGTCCTTTCTGAGGTCATTATGTGCAATGGCTAGTTCGTCATGCTTGGCTTCTAATAGGTCAGTGCGGCCTCCTATACTGGCAATCTCCTGTGAGAGAGCGGTGGTGGATTTGTGAATCTCCTTCTCTAATTTGTCCACAAATCTATCATAGATTGCTGACAGGCTTGCATCTAGATCGGCCTTGGAAAGGGGCTGAGAGTACTCACTGTCTCTGGATGCATGCTCCGGACCGCTGGAGGCCGCGTGGTGGCCGGCGCCATTTTGGGTCATCCTCCTCTCCATGCTCATAAGGTAGTTTGTGAGGGTATGTTGGGAGCGGTTCTGTCGCCCCTTTTTGCTGGATGGCATGCACAGAGTGATCCCACGGGGGTGATCGGGCAGATGGTGCAGATTTTGGTTGGAATTAGCCCCGGGTATCGTGCCTGGCCTGCCTCGTCAGACGGAGCTCAGCTCAGCAGCGTCCGTCCCGCATCGCGCCGCGCATGCGCCCCAGCCTCTCTCCTTCTTACCACTGTTCCACTAGGAATTCAACTACACTGTATTAATTTGAGTCCTTCCTTCTCTTGTCTGTTCTCTCATATCGACCAGGTCTATGATCTGTTTATATACTCCCAGACTACCAGCACTCTAGATATTTTTCAAAACCCTCTAGAAAATGCTTGGGATTCTACATCCCTGTTGGAGGATCCTTTGCCTAGTGATTTCTTACCCAGGAATCTTTTCAGTGCTGGGTTAGCCTCTAGAGACTGCCTTTGTGACACCAACAGTCCCTTTAGTATATACCAGTTACCTCAACGTTTGATTCTTCCTGGTGAGTATCAACATATAGATTATGTACCCCCTTTTACAGTCTAGCATTCCTTTAGCCCTATTTTATGATTGTTAACCATCAAGCAATTATAGTTACTTTTTCCTATTTTCAGATTCTTTATACACTTGGTGTTGTTAGGATTATCATTTATTTCCTGTTTATCCGCCCAATTTTACCCTGTTGCACTTAATACTGCTTCTACTGTTTGTGCAATATTGCCAAGTCTGCAGTAAGTACACCTATGTACATTATGGTCCATGTGTGCGGACAATATAGTGAATTTCATATACTTTTATATATATACATTTTAGGCTGCAATGCTTTAGCTGTCCACTGCAACCAGGTCTAGGTCTATCCTCCTTGTTTCCTCGTTTTTTTTCCCCCCTCCCCTCCCTTCTTTTCTTTTTCCCTCCTTCTTTTTCTCTTTTACTTCTTCTTCCTTCCTTTTGGTTTTTCCTTCCCTTTTTTCCTTTCCAACCACATCCCCCTCCCCCTTCCCTGTCCCCTCCCTCTTTCCTCTTTCCCTCTCCCTCCCCCCTTTTTCTTTCCTTATCTCCCCCACTCCACCCCCCCCCCCCACTTCTTTCCTTTAGTTTTCTTTTTTCTCCCTTCTCACCTGTTTTTCACGCTTTCTCTTTTCATTTTCGTGCTGCCTTATGCCCCGTACACACGGTCGGATTTTCCGATGGAAAATGTGCAATCAGAGCTTGTTGTTGGAAATTCCGTGTGGGCTCCATCGGACTTTTTCCATCGGATTTTCCGACATACAAAGTTTGAGCGCAGGCTATAAAATTTTCCGACAACAAAATCCGATCGCGTCAATTCCGACCGTGTGTGGCCAATTCCGACGCACAAAGTGCCACGCATGCTCAGAATAAATGGTAAAATTAAATCTGGTAAAATTAGCGTTTGGAATGGATATAGCACTTTCGTCAGGCTGCAATGTTTTAAATTGTTTAATGCAGCGCACTCTCTTCTTCTTTATAATGCTAGAAGAATGAAGTAGTTTTGCTGCTCATATTCACACAGAGTTCTCACAAACTTCTTTCTTTATTATTTTTCCAGATTTCATCAATATATTTTGATTTGTCACATCTGACAAAAATTTTTATTTTTATTTTTTTGGTATTTTTTTAAAGCCTGATCGTGTTTGTTTTGTTTTTTTACTCCAGAATTTTTTTGGGTATGTTTTGTGTGTCAAGTTACCACAACACCATTATTATCTTGTATTATTTAATCTCAAGGAGGTTGCTTGGTGTTGGTGTCTCTTGTTAATTTCACATTGTATTTTTGAAGTGTACCTGCCTCCTCACAAACAAACTCTCCTTTTTGAAGGAAAACACACATAGGTGAGTATAATTGAAACAAAAATTCCTTTATTAAGGGCTCAGAACCAAAGAGGGAGGCAACGCTGGATAAACATCATAAATTGGCGAAGCCTTTGACCCCCAGGGCAGACATCAATTATTTTACAGCAATATTGGTGGCCTGAGGAGTCCATATCTAAGGAAGTGCAATCTGGTCCAGAAGTCCAAGAGATCATGAACAGCAGATGACATATATTGTCCCCAGGCTGTGGTCATACAAGAGCCTGCATCTTTTGCAAGACCAAACTGAAGCCAGGCCATCACTCTCTGGTCTTCCTTACACACTTCCTTCCCGGCTGTGTCTCTGGTGTTGGAGGTGTGGCAGGAGGAGGAGTAGAACCTGGAGGAGGAGGAGGAGGAGGACCTGGAGGAGGAGGAGTAGGACCATGGGTGAGCTGACAAACGTGGGTTTCACATGTGAGTTGGCCCCTCAACCCCTCATTTA
Source organism: Lithobates septentrionalis (assembly GCA_037952835.1). Classification (NCBI taxonomy): domain Eukaryota; kingdom Metazoa; phylum Chordata; class Amphibia; order Anura; family Ranidae; genus Lithobates; species Lithobates septentrionalis. The sequence continues at coordinate 3,773,732 of JBBDGP010000091.1, read as the reverse complement.
GAGCTTCTAAAATTACAAACTCACATAAGAGGCGTTGGCCTCATCCATTTGCATCATTTTGCATGCAGTTAGCTCTGCAAAATCCTCTTCCACACTGTGGGTTGTTGCAGTCTCCTCCAGGTTACTCCTCTTCCTGCCACTTTTTCTTTGAAGGCGGAGGGGAGGGACATGGGTATCGGGCAGCCTGCTTGGCCTGGCCACCTCCTGGCTGAGACTTCCCTGTGTATGAAAAAGGGACATCGTTTTAGTTTGTGGTTCATCAATCACAATCATAAATTAGTACTCCAAACTAACATATATTTAACATCATTAATTGGACAACCAGAAATATTTAGAAGAATGTTATACCTGGCTCAAGCTGAACTCCTCCACATGTTGCTGCCTGGAAGGCCCAGGTTGGGCGTCAGAAACCTCAGCTGGGGGGGAAGGAAGCGTGGAAGGAAGACTGGAGAGTGTTGGCCTGGGTTCAGTCTGTCCTGACAGAAAATGCAGTCTGTCATAGTACCACAGCCTGGGGACATAAATGTCATCTGCAGCTCCTGATCTCTGGGAATCCTGGACCTTCTTGCGCTCCCTTAGATAAGTGCTCCTCATGCCACCAATTAGGCCCTTCAAATAGGGGATGTCTGCCATGGGGATCACAAATTCAAGCAAATTATCCAGCGCTGCATTCCTCTTTGTTTTGTTCTTATAATCAGGGTGGTTTACCTGCCACAGACAGGGCAGTTCCCTTAATATATCTATGAATATACTGATAAACTCCTGATCCTTCAAGATATCCATTTTCACTGCAAGACACAACACAAGACAAACCCTAATGTCAGCCTAAAGTCTTCTAAACTTGTCCAAATACAGGCCTCAATCTAGAAGCAGTATAGGCCCAATTTTAAATCTTACCTTCGTTATCACGATCGACGCCTCCGATACTCCTTCCTCTGCTCACAGATCGTACGTACTACGCACGTGTGTTACGCTTTATATACACTGTGCACAGGGGGCGTAACTACCACCATAGCGACCCATGCGGGCGCTATAGCGCCCGCATCCGAGTGGGGCCCAGTGAGGATAAGAGCACCGCCGGCACAGTCTCCCAGCCAGGGGAAGAGAGAGGAAAGGAAGAGACGAGCTGTCCGTATCAGCAGAGAGCTGAATTACCCAATGTAAGAGCTTTCATTAGAACTTCCAGGGTCTCACGTCACATAGCTCCACCTTTTGGCCCGGTGCCTTTGATAGACAGAACGCTGATCCAATGCGGGACATGTGACGTCATCAAAGGCATCGGGCCAAGAGGTGGGGCTATGTGACGATGAGCCCCGGGAAGACAGGAAATTCAAATGAAAGCTAATACAGCGGGCAATCCTGCTCTCTGCTGATCCGGGTGGCTTGCCTCTTCCTCTGCATAGGTGGGGCTGTATGGGGCACAGGCAGACCAGGCTGTATTGGGCACAGGTCACGCTGTATTGGGCACAGGTCACGCTGTATTGGGCACAGGTCACGCTGTATTGGGCACAGGTCACGCTGCATTGGGCACAGGTCATGCTGTATGTGGCACAGGTCATGCTGTATGTGGCACAGGTCATGCTGCATTCACACTAGGGCAGCTGTGGGGGGGGCTGTTTGCAGGGGGGCCCCATACAACATTTTGCTATGGGGCCCTGCTATTTCTAGTTACGTCCCTGACTGCGCATGCTTGAAACTCCGCCCGCCCGTGACGTTCTTTCTAGTCTATTCACCGCCCCTTCTCCTTCGGCGCAGTGGGGGAAGAGCACATGGCGGAGACAGAGCAGGTGCGTGATAACTACAGCAATGAGGAGGAGGAGGAGGAGGAAAGCTGGAGCCAGAAACCTCCCGATCCCGGAGGAGACGATTTAAGGCCTCAAATATGTCCTTTGGGGATTTGATGGAGATGGTCGACATCCTGAAGAGGACCGACTATGACGGGAAGTATGGACCTTACCCAAACCCTAATGTCCGAAAGGCCAAGATCATGGCAAAAGTTGTCAAGAGTCTGCAGAAGAATTTTGGGGTACGGCGATCCAGGGATCAACTCAGAAAGCGGTGGTCGGACCTCAAATTAAGGGAGCACGAGCAGTACAGAAGGATCAGGAGAGTGCTGCAAAAAAGTAATTAGTTATCCTGTGTTACTATTCTTTATTTTTCTAACGTTCATGCTGCTCCATGTGTTTTTCTTAACTGTTGTACAGTTTAAAATGGCAACTTTCATGTTCATGGGCACATTATTCGTTCGTATGAAACATTGTTCGTTCGGCATAGAAAACACCATATTTTGGACATATGCATTTGAATACATTTTTGCTAGCCTACTTCTCTTCAAATAATTTTGTTGTCAAGATGGGTTGTTAACTAGAATGAAATGCAAACCAGATTCTGTTTAAGGAGCGGACACTCAGCAGCTGTTTACACATCTGGACCCTGGAGCACAAGTGTGGGACACCAGAACACCCTTTTTATTAGGGGCCCCACATAGGTGCTCCAGTGGATACTATAGGGGTGTCTCCATCTGTGAAGCTTGTCCAAAACAGGTAAGTATTCAAGCTTGACAAAGTAAAAAAATATTTCGTCATCTTGCAACTCTGCCAAAATAGACAATTGTACCCCACTTCCAAGCAATGTTTCATATTCCTATTTCTGGCATAAAATATATGTGTGCTAAGTATACCTTTTTTTTTAACATGGGGAGAAAAGACTCGGTGGACACCACTCATCCGAGGAGACCAAAGACCCCCCACCTCATGAGGAAGTGGAAATCCCCCAAAGCCAACAGGAGGAGGAGGAGGAGGAAGGAGATGTGGTGGAAATTGTCACCACAACAGGTGAGTGTCTGCAACCACAGCTTCAGGTAAGAGATGGATGCCAGCATATTTATAATACATGGTGTGTTTTTGTTTCTATATTTTTAGGTGATCGTGATGTTGTGGATCCAGGTCATTTCACCAATGAGAGTGCCCAGATTCTGATCGGGGAGATCATGGGGTGTAATAGGGACTTGGAAAACATCCAGAAAAACATCAATGATGTTCAAAACAAAATGAAGAGCATCATTGATGATTTAGGGAGAGTTTAAAACACCTCCAAATCCCTTACTTTTTTGTGCTTTTTGGAATCTAAAAAATTTTCTCATTTTTTGACATATTATCGAAAAGCCAAATTTTGAAGATGCACACAGTGTGTCAACATGTGCTATCTGCCATCACGGGAGATCAATGTATGTGTTTTGTGGGTGCAACCCCTTCCTCAATAATAAAGTAGCTGAGAGGAAGGGGTTGCACCCCCAAAACATCCCTTGATCCCCCGTGATGGTAGCTAGCACATGTTGACATTCGGCAATTTGTGTGCATCTTCAAAATTTGGCTTTTCCAGGGGTGACTTCACCCCATCTGAACGCAATATCAAAAACAGCTTATAAATACTCATGTCTGATATTGCCTTCAATTTCTACAAAAGTTGAACTTTGTAAGTTCCAGATTTGTGTATTTCCTGTTGCTTTTAAACATGCCTGTTTTACCTTAAATGGACATTTCTACTTTTACTAATGTGACCCCAAAAATTGTTATACCACAAACATGTTGGTTTGTTTTAAAAACCTTTTAGAAATGCACATGTAATTGTGCTGGTATTAAAAAGATTGATAATCAACAATGTGTGGCTTCTTATTTCAATGCTCCAAAACTTTTGTTGATTTTTGTGGTAAAATTCTGGTTTTCTGTGACAATGGGGGTTATTTCCTAAGGGCAAATCCACTTTACACTACAAGTGCCATTTCAGTGCAGTCTCAAGTGCACTTGTAGTGCAAAGTGTCTTTGCCTTTAGTAAATAACATACAACAGTGCTTTCTAATGTTACACAATCACGCCATTTTCAGGACTACCCACATTTCAGTCATGGTCAGCTAAAAGAAACATAAGCAGTAAATGTCAGCAAATATTTTAGTAGTTAAAATTATTATTTTTTTTAAGAAGTCTCAGACATTGTCTGGCATACTGATGACCCCCCTACCCGCAAAGTATTCAAGGTATCTTAGACGGACCTCGCGGGCACTCGGGGGGGGGCAAGCCAGGACGAGCAGCTTCAAGCACCATCAGGGTTGGTTCATTTACATGAATTCCGGATTCAGGCCCAACTGAGCGATCATAGTTTGCAGAATTTCTCCTTATAAAGTTGTGTAGAACATAGCAAGCCAGGATGATATGATTGAGTTTATACTCCGCCATATGTATGGGTGTAAGAAATAGGCAGAACCGGCTAGCCATGATTCCAAACGTGTTCTCCACCACTCTTCTGACTCTGGTCAGTCGGTAATTAAAAACCCTCTGGTCCAGGGTGAGGGTCCTCATAGGGAATGGCCGCATAAGATGGTACCCCAGCACAAACGATTCATCCGCAATGAAGATGAATGGGAGTCCTTCCGCATTGTCTTCTGGAGGTGGCAAGTCCAAGCTGCCATTCTGGAGACGCCTGTAGAACTCCGTCTGGCAATGACTCCACCATCTGACATCCGGCCATTCTTCCCCACGTCCACATACAGGAACTCGTAAGTAGCCGACAACACCGCCAACATCACAATACTATTGAACCCCTTATAGTTGTAATAGTATGACCCCGAGTTGGGTGGTAGGACGATGTGGACGTGTTTCCCATCAATTGCCCCTCCGCAGTTAGGAAAGTCCCACCGCTGGGCAAAGTGGGAGGCCACAGTCTGCCATTCCTGTGGGTTGGAAGGAAACTGTGGAGTCAAACCAGAAAAATAAATTAATCATTTTGCACATCAACATGGAAAGCAGATTAGACACAAACATTCTTGGCCAACATCAGTATAACATTTATTTTAGGGAGTATTTAAAGACAAAGGTATAAGTTCCACCTATCAGATCCCCCCCCCCCCCTCATGGGCCATTTGTAAAATTTTATGGGGGGAGATATTTTGGACAGGTAATCCTATCCACTTCATTGAGAGATGAATGCCTAAATAATGGGGGTCATTTACTATAGAGCTGCGGAGCTAATTAGCGCTAATTAGGGCAAATTTGCACTAATTCCCACTAATTAGCGCTACAACGGTATTCACTATAGCGCTGGTGAGAAAATACTCCCAAAATCGAATTTACTATAGTTCCCTGAAACCAAATAGCGCCCAAACCCTTACTCTGCTAAAACTGGAGTAGTGCACATGGAAATAATGTTTAGAGCATGATATAATTGCCTAAATGGTACTGAAATATGCGGTATATTATTTAAAGATAATCTGCTTTTAAACTGTGTGAAAAAGTGATTTCTACAGTGAAATATCTTTAAAAGTCTGAGAAGTGAAAAATTCCCCGTTTTGGACAACTAGGTGCCAACACAACTGAGCATGCTCAGACCTGAAAATAACTCTCATTTTAACTCAAGTGCCTTTTTTAGCTGGCGCTAAAGTAAATACCAAAATGAGAGCTAATTAGAGAGCATTTTTTTAAAATGAAAATCTGCTCTATTTTAGTCCAAATGAAGTATTAGCCATTGATTCTAATGGAACAATTCTAACTTTCACAAAAAAAACCTTTTAATGTTGAGATGAAATGTATCTTTCTGTGAAATAAATTTTCCTTTGCAATATTGTTGCTTCTACTTAAAATATTTTGATTTTAAGAATATTAGAATGTGGAATGTTTTGATGTTTTGGTAAAATATATTTTTCTCTGCCACTTTCACTTGTTACTCTCAATCTCACAACCATCTTTACCCCAAACTCACACAGGTGTCTTTATAATCCACAAACAATACCATTGCTGATGCAAATTTAAAATGAATCACAATTTTTTGTGCTTTTTTTATTTCCAAATATTTATAATTTCAGCCCAAAAAATGTGATATGTGTACCAACATCAGAAATCAAAATGTAATTCCCAAAAATTTGAGGGTAATATTCTACTCTCACCCACAAAAAAACACCAAATATCACAGAATAAATCAAGAAGATTAACTCTTGAGTACTGTAATTCCATCACCTGTATGTCCAAAGAAATACAGTATTTATGTGTTTTTATGTGTATTTATGTGTAGTTATGTGTAGGAGGTTCTTACACATGGCAGGTCTGTGGCTTAGAGGTTAGAACTTCTGCTTAGCATCCCTGAGTGTATGGGTTCAAATGCCAACCATGTTGCATCATGTAGAGAAGTTGTCTAATTGCCCAGGTCCTATCACTATGTCTAAATGTAGTATTTATGTGTAGGAGGGTTCCACCGCCATTGTAATGCCCCGTACACACGGTCGGATTTTCCGATGGAAAATGTCCGATCGGAGCGTGTTGTCGGAAATTCCGACCGTGTGTGGGCTCCATCGGACATTTTCCATCGGATTTTCTGACACACAAAGTTGGAGAGCAGGAGATAAAATTTTCCGACAACAAAATCCGTTGTCGGAAATTCCGATCGTGTGTACACAAATCCGACGGACAAAGTGCCACGCATGCTCAGAATAAATAAAGAGATGAAAGCTATTGGCCACTGCCCCGTTTATAGTCCCGATGTACGTGTTTTACGTCACCGCGTTTAGAACGATCGGATTTTCCGACAACTTTGTGCTACCGTGTGTAGACAAAACAAGTTTGAGCCAACATCCGTCGGAAAAAATCATAGGAATTTGTTGTCGGAATGTCCGAACAAAGTCCGACCGTGTGTACGCCCTATAAGTCTTTTCCAGATACACTATTTAGCCAAAAGTATTGGGACGCCTGCCTTTACACACACATGAACTTTAATGGCAGCCCAGTCTTAGTCCGTAGGGTTAAAATTTGATTTGGCCCACCCTTTGCAGCTAGAACAGCTTCTGGGAAGGCTGTCCACAAGGTTTAGTGTGCCTATGGGAATGTTTGATCATTCTTCCAGAAGTGCATTTGTGAGGCCAGGCACTGATGTTGGATGAGAAGGCCTGGCTCACAGCCTCTACTCTAATTCAGCCAAAGGGTGTTCTATCGGGTTGAGGCCAGGACTCTGTGCAGGCCAGTCAGGTTTCTCCACCCCAAACTTGCTCATCCATGTCTTTATGGACCTTGCTTTGTGCACTGGTGTGCAGTCATGTTGGAACAGGAAGGGGCTTTCCCCAAACTGTTCCCACAAAGTTGGGAGCATGAAATTGTCCAAAATGTCTTGGTATGCTGACGCCTTAAGAGTGCCCTTAACTGGAACTAAGAGGCCAAGCCCAACCCCTGAAAAACAACCCCACATCATAATCCCCCTCCACCAAATCATTTGGACCAGTGCACAAAGCAAGGTCCATAAAGACATGGATGAGGGAGTTTGGGGTGGAGGAACTTGACTGGCCTGGACAGAGTCCTGACCTCAACACAACAGAACACCTTGGGGATGAATTAGAGAGGAGACTGTAGATCAGGCCTTCTCGTCCAACATTAGTGCCTGACCTCACAGATGCACTTGGAAGAATGGTCAAACATTCCCATAGACACACTTCTAAACCTTGTGGACAAGATGAGTTGAAGCTGTTATAGCTGCAAAGGGTGGGCCAAATGAGTTTTAAACCCAATACTAATACTGGGATGCCATTATAGTTCATGTGCATTTAAAGGCAGGCATCCCAATACTTAGGCCAATATATTGTATATTGCTTGCGACACTGAGCATGGCTATGGACTTAGAGTTGGTTCACACCACAGAGATGCAGAGAACATGTGTGGGGCTGCCTGGTGGCTAAGTGGGCAGCAGTTCTGTCTAACAGCACCAGGGATGTTGGTTCAATTCCCCAACATGCTTGTGTTGAAGTCTATATGTTCTCCCTGTGTGGGTTTCTCACCACAATCCAAAGACATGCTGGCATTTTATTTGTCTCCTGTCGAAATAGGTTCTAATGTAAGAAAGTTAATTTTGGACATTAGATTGGAAGCTCATTGCAGCCAGGGACTGATGTTAATGTTTATTAGCACTAATCATGCCCAGGGACTTGGACATTTCAAATTTTAGGGTTTACACTGCTGTTACATATGCTTAGAAAACTGTTGCTTTGTTTATGTGGATGCAAATGGACTTTGATCTTTGTCCTGTAGGTGGAGATTTTATGCACATAGCCAGTGGCATTGCTATGGGGGTGCGGGGGGTGCAGCCGCACCGGGTGACACCCGCCAGAGGGGTGACACCGGGGCCGGCGCTGCTACACAGTGCACTATATTGCTTGAAGCTAGCAGTTCGAGCAGGGCACACAGCCATGCGGGGGAGGCTGCTTGTATCACTCTGCAGTCACTCTAAGCTGTCACTCGAGACCTCCAATATCTCTCGAGGTAACCAGAGTTGAAGGGGCAGAGCTGGGGTGTGGCTGTCTCTTCCACTCCTCCCACAGACTCCTTCACTCTGGCTGATCCCGCAGCTGAAGAAGGAGAAAGAGATGAGGACACAGAAGCCCCGCTCGGGTGTTTGTCTTCATCTGCAGGCATGTTGTAAGTTGCTGTGTAAGCTGTAAGTCCTAACCTGCCCTATAGCCCCCCAAACTGCCACTATACCACCCCAAACTTCCAATAAACCACCCAAACCGCCCTATACCACCCCCAAACTGCCAATATAACATCCCAAACTACCCTATACCACCCCAAACTGCCCTATACACCCCAAACTTCCAATATACCACCCCAAACCACCCTATACCACCCCAAACTATCCTAAACCACCACAAATCACCCCCAAACTGCCAATATACCACCCTAAACTACTCTAAACCACCCCAAGTCACTCCCTAACTGCCAATATACCACCAAAACTGCCCTATACCACCCCAAACTGCCAAAATACCACCCCAAACTGCCCTATACCACCCCAAAATGCCAATATACCACCCCAACCTGCCATATACCACCCCAGCCTGCCCTATACCACCCCAAACTGCCAATATACCACCCCAAATTACCCTATATCACCCAAACTGCCAGATACCATCCTAACCTGTCCTATACCACCGCAACCTGCCCTATACCACCTTAACCTGCCCTATACCAGCCCAACCTGCCCTATACCACCCTAACCTGTCATTATACCACCCTAGCCTGCCACTAGACCACCCTATACTACCCTACCCTGCCACTATATCACCCTATACTTTCGTTTACAAGGGCCAGTTTGGGGTGCACCCCATGACCGTTCGCTGCCTGCAGGGCGCTGGACAGCTTAGACAGGAGAGGGGGTGACACCATGTTTTACCACACCAGGTGACACCGACCCTAGTGACGCCACTGCACATAGCCAAGGGCTAACACAGTTGCGAATACTATTATGTGTTCCTGCTCATCAGGTGCAATCACTTTAGACATACATGAGACAGATTGAAAGATATTGGTGGGCGTGTACTTCTATTGGGTGTGTCAGTGTGCTAACAATACAACCTCTCTTATATAAAGGCCTGCAGTAGGGGGGTTAGTTTGGCCTGAGAAGGTCAGTTTTTTTGCTGTGATTTGTGGGGGAGAAGGAATGATATTGGGAGAGTTGATGAAATTCTTGTGCATTTTTTCAATCAAAAGTGGGTTTATGTGACCATGTTGTCAATGTTGTGCATGTATTGTTCCTGTCTGATCATGCAAACATCGTTTGGAAGCATCTGCTGACCTACTCTTTTTGATCTCGTTTAATCGTGTACACCAAAATGCAGCTTCCAGCAGAACATGGTCACCAATGTATGTATGTGTGGATTGTGGGCTGGTGGTGGGTGTTTTGAATAAGTCGTTTAATATTATTTTGGAATGCTTTGTAAGAATGACTGTTAAGTATGTTTCTATAATCCTGCAGATAAAAATGTGATGTGTTGCCGTTATACACTGAAATTAAAGCTGTGTCCGCTCTAAGGTTTTGTCAAATTTTAGATTGTAAGCTCCTATGAGCAGGGCCCTTAAAATCCCATTGCTAATTGTAGCACCATATATCCTGTCCAAATTTTTTTGAAGCTAGTAAATGTAAAATTTTTTTTGTTTTTCTGCTGGCAAAATAAAAGTACATTATTGAGCTTTGTTGTGGTGTTTTTTTTTTTCTTCTACTTTTTTTCTCTAGTTTTTTTTTGTGGGTGGTGGTTTTGGGAAAGTGCAATATCTCTTATATTTTATTTCAATATATATTTGTGCATCAAAAAACATATCTCTTTGCCCTGGTTCACATTGATGCTACTTTGAAATTGCACTACTTCACTTGAAGAAGCACGATTTCAAAGTAGCAAGGTCAGCGTGATTTCAGGTGCTACTTGATAGACGTCCGTGTGGCTTCATACACAAATGTCTATTGAAGTCGCACCTGAAATCGGCAAAAGTAGTGCAGGAACTACTTTAGCAAATTGGTGCGGTGCCACAAAAATGTTGCATCGATTGGAACAGTGCCATTGCTGCCAATAGTAATGCGATTTGATCTCTCAAATCGCATGACAAATCGATCCAAAGTAGACCTAGGCTTCAGCACACCTGTAAGTTAATGATAAAGGTGGAATCTTTATATATAACAGCTGTGGAGAATTGCAGGTAATGAATTCAGCTGGTGGATAGGCAGTGTTGTATGTGTCAGCTTTAGTTCACATTGATGCGATTTGACATGTCAAAGCGGTGACAATTGCACTGTTTTAATTGGTGCGACTTTGGGGTGCAATTTGTATTGATATCAGTGCAGAAACCTGCACAGATGTCTCTGAAATTCCCCTGCAGTTGGGACTGAATGAAAGTGTGTGATTTCAGCTGAAGGATTTCCTCCTGCTGCTAACCCAGGGACACCATTTCTTATCGAACGCCTTTAAATATCATAAGTAGAAATACAAATTTGCATATTTACAAATAAGCAAAAATAATAAAATTCTAATAGTGGTTGCGATCAAATATTCGCAGCAGTGATCAAAAGAGTGTTCCGCCGCTTGATCGTTCTTACGGGAGGATCGTGCGTGACATGTTGGGTATCTATTTACTCAGCGTAGCTTCATCTTTCACATTATGCAAAAACATTGGGCTAACTTTCTTGTTTTTTTTTTTTAAAGCCCAAAACTGTTTTTTTCCTAAAAAAAACGCATTCGAAAAATTGCTGTGCAAATACCGTGCTAGATAAAAAGTTGCAATGACTGCCATTGTATTCTCTAGGGTCTCTGCTAAAAAAAAATATATAATGTTTGGGGGTTCTATGTAATTTTCTAGCCAAAAAAATATGATTTTTACATGTAGGAGAGAAATGTCAGAATTGGCCTGGTAGGCAAGTAGTTAAAGTCTATGGGACACGAACATGAATAATCAAAAGTGCTAATTTTAAAGGTTAATATGCAAGTTAATGTCATAAAAAGTGTTTGGGGACCTGGGTCCTGCCCCAGGGGACATGTATCAATGCAAAAAAGTTTTAAAATGGCTGTTTTTTCAGGAGAAGATAGAAGAAAGAAGAAGCATTTAAATAAAGGAATTGTCAAAAACTGTCTCTTGTCATTTTTAACATTTTTGACACTTTTTAGTGAAATGGTAGGGGTACTTTTTCTTTCTTTCTTTCTTTCTTTCTTTCTTTCTTTCTTTCTTTCTTTCTTTCTTTCTTTCTTTCTTTCTTTCTTTCTTTCTTTCTTTCTTTCTTTCTTTCTTTTCTTTCTTTTCTTTCTTTTTCTTCTGTTTCAGTATTTACATTATATTTTTTGTGTGCTAGTATGATACTAGCCCTCATGCTCATTATACCTTTATATTTTGTATAATTTTTTCATTTTTCATTCACCTCTCTATACATTTGAGCTAGCCCCTTCCCCTTCCTCCTTCTTCCTTCCCCTCTTATCACAGCGCAATCACCACTTACTCTATTTACACCACTTTTGATTGTTTGGATCAACCATTTAGGTGTTGCAGCAGTGCCCCTTAGCATAGGTATTTCTGAAAGCGCAGGAGTTTCTTCATTATCTATACTTTTGTACCCCCTTACCATTTCACACAGGGGGGAGGGCCGGGATCTGGGGGTCCCCCTTGTTAAAGGGAGCTTCCAGATTCCGATAAGCCCCCCGCCCGCAGACCCCCACAACCACCCGGCAAGGGTTGTGGGGATGAGGCCCTTGTCCCCATCAATATGGGGACAAGGTGTTTTGGGGGCTACCCCAAAGCACCCTCCCAATGTTGAGGGCATGTGGCCTGGTATGGTTCGGGGGGGGCTGCTCTCTCGCCCCCCCTCTTTTCCAGCGGCCTGCCCGGTTGCATGCTCGGATAAGGGTCTGCTATGGATTTTTGGGGAGACTCCACGCCTTATTATTTTTAATTTTGGCGCAGGGTTCCCCTTAAATTCCATACCAGACCTGAGGGGTCTGGTATAGATTTTGAGGGGGACCCCACGCCAATTTTTTTTAAATTTAGGCCAGGGTTCCCCTTAATATCCATACCAGACCTGAAGGGCCTGGTATGGAATTTAGGGGGACCCCACGTCATTTTTTTTAAATTTTGGTTTGGGGTTCCCCTGTGGGGAATTCCCATGCTGTTTTTATCAATGAACTTTTATGTGCATTGTCGGACCGGCAATTCATTAATAGCCGCGAGTAGTCTTAAATGACTTTTTTTCCTTTGAAATGTCATTTTGCTGTCAGACTGTTCTAAACTCGGGAAACATGCGCCCCTTTACAGGCATACTATAGACACCCCTCAGGTATGAAATTTAAAGGAATATTACACTTTTATTGTTTCACTCAAAGCATTATTAAAATCACTGCTCCCGAAAAAACGGCCGTTTTTAAAAACATTTTTTGCATTGATCCATGTCCCCTGGGGCAGGACCCAGGTCTCTAAACACTTTTTATGGCAAAGAACTTGCATATAAGCCTTCAGTGAGAACTTTGGATTTTGCAGGTTTGAGTCCCATTGACTTTCACTATTCCAGCATATGTGATCTAACAGGCATTATTGCCGCAAAAGCGCTGCTTTCCATTTGCATTAGCGCTGACTTTCTGAGAGTTGAAGTCTTTCTGGCCTTTTTTGAGAGTTATTTATTGGTACTGCAGGAGAATTTTTTGGCGCTATAGTAAATGACCCCCACGTGTATTACTTTGGCCAGCCCCTCCTTACTTATACTTTTGGCAGCCCAAAGGACAGGTAAGAAGTGTCATAATACAAAGATATAAATATACACTGTACACATTTTAGCACATTTTTACATTCTGATATTACCTATCAAGATAATAATAGGATGCAAAAACTTTAAACATTAACATTTGAAAGTATTCAGGCAGGCCCTTGCACTACATGCTTTGGGGAATTCATCCATAAATATGACCACAAAAGAGGTGGGTATAGTGTGTATGGGTTTGGCAAAGTCAGCAGATAGAGGATTGGTATCAACTGAGTTAGCAGTTGGGGGGAGGGAGGGTTCCAAATGATTTTGGGACACAAAAAAAAAACCTCTGGCACTCTGCCAGAATTTAAAGCACAAATCTCATTTTTTACACATTTTAGGGGGTGTTTAGGGTAAAGCACTACTATGGAGCTGCCAAAATACATTGTTAAGTGACTACACAAGGTGAATATAGGGCTAGGAGAGCATGCTGGGGAGGTAAGTGAAGGCAAATATGTATGAAGGACAAAAAAATAAAATTACATAAAAATCCAGCATGCATGAGGACAAAGAGGATATTCACAGCATATTACAATCATGGTAATTAGGGAATAAGGAAGGAAATACATTACATTAGCAAACATTAAATACAATAACATGTGATGTTAAAGGATAAAAATCTTACCTTAATATACTCCTTCTGCAGGACCTGGATGATGGCAGAACAGGTCTCCGGGATAATGATCCCCAGAGCCTGGGGGGAGATGCCTGTCGAGAACTTAAGGTCCTGCAGGCTTCTCCCCGTCGCCAAGTACCGCAGGGTGGCGACTAGCCTCTGCTCCGGAGTGATGGCTTGCCTCATGCAGGTATCCTGCCTGCTGATATAGGGGGTCAGCAAAGCCAACAAACGGTAAAATACGGGGTCCGTCACCCAGAGAAAGTTCCTGAAATCGTCAGGATTATTCTCATGGATATCAAGGAGCAAAGGCATGTGACAGAACTGGTCACGCTGGAGCAACCAATTCTTGGTCCATGAACTCCTCCCCACCCCGTTCATGGACTGGAGTTGTGTCAAGGTAAGGACCCCAACACCAAGCCCCCGCACAGCACGAACTCTACAAGGAGTACGTATAAGCAACATTGCTAGAAAACGGTCGGCTGCTCAGAACGCAGTAACAGAACGCACTGAAGAACAGCAAGGCCTGTGAAGAGCAACCTGAAAATCAGTAATGAACGAACAAGAACACAATGACAAGTCAAGCGTAACTCGCTGCACGCACTGAAGAGCAGATACAAACCCACAAGCACAAACTGAACAGCAGAAAACGATCTGAAAACCACGAGTCTGAAAAAGCACGAATCATCTCTCACCAAACTTTTACTAACACGAGATTAGCAAAAGGAGCCCAAAGGGTGCCACGCTTGGTTCTGAACTGCCCTTTTATAGTCTCGTCGTACGTGGTGTACATGACCGCGTTCTTGGTAAACGGAAATTCCGACAACTTTGTGCGATCGTGTGTGGGCAAAACAAGTTTGAGCCAACATCCGTTGGAAAAAATCCATGGATTTTGTTGTCGGAATGTCCGATCAATGTCCGATCGTGTGTACGGGGCATTACACTTCTTTTATGCTGAATTTAGTGTAAATAAATAAAAAAAAAGTTTCCTAAAAATATATATATCTATTACAAATCTGGAATTACCCTGGTTATCATGTTATATACGCCCCCATAGTTTTACTTAATTTCTGGCGTCTCTACCCATCCTTATGTGACCAGTCAGCTTTCCTCTCGCTAGGGTATTCTGCAAGCACAGTGCCACATTATTATTTTAATGCTGATTTGATATTTATTGTATATTTGATGTCATTGTATATATTGTTTTTTATTTAGTAAGTCTGTTGATGCTCCTGAAGAAGCACAAGGCGCGTAACAGGTAGAGCCCAGGATATCATTATCATCATAACCTGTTACATAACCTAACTCTGGAATTAAAACTTGAGTATGGAATGAGTGGCCCTTCACCTCCAAGTTTTTCACATTAATTTCCTATGGCTATGTACAGTATAAATTATCTTACTCTGTTGTATTGACTTTTCTAATGCCAATATTTTTTAATGTATTTTCTATGTCTAATAAACTTTTTATGTATTAATTACCCATGTGGTCGTGCCTAAAAAGTCCAAGCCATCTATTCCAAATTTTCAGGACCCTAAAAAGGGTGTTCTGGTGAGTGTCCTCTTCTTACACTGAATCAATTTTGCATTTCATTCTAGTTACAAACCTCTCTAGACAACAAACTTCTTTTAAGACAAATAGGCATGAACAAATGTAGTTAACCTGCATCTGCCAAAAACATTGTATTAGTGAGAGAACGAACGATGTTTACTATGAATGATTACTGTGCCCACAAACCTGAAACTTGCCATTTTAAATGCCATTTTAAACCGTACAACAGTAAAGAAAAGCACATGGAGTAGCACAAAAGTAATAATAATAATAATAGGAACACACGACCAAATACTTACTTTTTGCAGCATTCTCTTGATTCTTCTGCACTGTTCCTGCTCCCTCAATTTGAGGTCTGACCATCATTTCCTCAGTTGATCCTTGGATCGTTGTACCCCAAATTTCTTCTGCAGACTTTTCACAACTTTAGCCATGATCTTGGCCTTTATCACGTTTGGGTTTGGGTAAGGTCCATGCTTCCCATCATAGTCGGCCCTCTTCAAGATGCCCACCATCTCTCCAAAGGACATATTTGAGGCCTTAAATCTCCTGGATCAGGATGTTTGTGGCTCTGGGCTTTCATCGTCCTCCTCGTTGCTGCTCTCTGCATGCACTTTCTCTTTCTTCGCCATTTGCTCTCCCACTGCGCAGAAAGAGAAGGGGTGGGGAATATACTAGAAAGAAGGCCAGGGGGGGGCAGAGTTTCATGCATGCACAGTGTATATAAAGTGTAACATGCATGCGTTCTACGTACGATCTGTGAGCGGAGGACAGAGTAGCGTAAGCACCGATTGTGTTAACGAAGGTACCATTTTAACTTGGGGCATCAGTGGCCTATACTGCTTATAGATTGAGGCCTATATTGGGATAAGATTAGGAGAGTTCAGCCTGACATTATGGTTTGTCTTGTGTTGTGTCTTGCAGATAAAATGGATAGATTCAATGATCTTGACTTCCTCCCCAACTTCATTGATAAATACAGGGAGCTGCCCTGTCTGTGGCAGGTGAAACACCCTTTTTATAATAATAAAATAAAGAGGAAGGCAGCACTGGATTAATTGCTGGACTTGGTGAAGTCGGTAATTCACACGGCAACCTGAGGAGCATGTATAATAGGGAGCGCAAAAAGGTCCAGGATTCCATGAGATCAGGAGCAACAGCAGATGACGTTTATGTCACCAGGCTCTGGTACTACGACAGACTGCGGTTTTTGTCAGACCAGAGTGAAATCTGGCCATCATTCTCAATCCTTGCTTCCACTCTTCCTTCCACACTTCCTTCCACTCTTCCTTCCACATCAGATGAGGCTTCCAACGTACAACCTGGGCCTTCCACCCAGAAAGATGTGGAGGAGCCCAGCTTGAGCCAGGTATAGCATTGTTCAACATATTTCTTGTCCAAAAATTGAATGATGTTAACTAGATGTTAGTATTGATCACTAATTTCGGAATTAACAAAGTGGTATACAGATCAATAGACAATAGTAGCTAAAAATGATTGGGACAAGAATGAAAAATGCTGGTGTCAAAATGATAGTCTTTTCTATTCGTTAACATTCAATTTGCAATTGTCATGAGCTCAAAATTGTGTGTGATTGATGACCAAAAAACTAAAACTGTGTCCCATTTTCATAGACAGGAAAGTCTCAGCCAGGAGGAGGCCGTGGAAAGTCTCAGCCAGGAGGAGGCGGGGATAAGTGGCAGCCAGGAGGTTGCCATGCCCAGTAGCCTGACCGAATCCCAGGTTCCTCCCCTCCGCCTTCCAACAAAAAGTACCAGGAAGGGGAGGAACATGGAGGAGTCAGCGCTTTCTTTGATTCGGGAGGCTACTGCGGCTCTCAGAACAACCCCAATATTCAAAAGGCCTATGCCTGCATGGTAGCCAGCAAAATGCAGGAAATGGAGGTGGACCAATGCCTCATTTGTGAGGAAGTCATCTATCTGGCTCTAAATAAGGGGTTGAGGGGTGAACTTGCAAGCAAAATCTACCTGTGTGAGTTGGACCATCCTCCTCCTCCTCCACCTCCTCCACCTCCTGCCACAACTTCCAACACCAGAGCCACAGCCCGGAAGCAAGCGTGGAAGGAAACGTGCAAGGAAGTCTTGAGAGTGATGGCCTGGGTTCGGTCTGGTCTGGCAAAAGACGCAGGCTGTTGTAAGACCACAGCTTTGGGACATATATGTCATCTGCTGCTGTTCCTGATCTCTCAAGGTCCTGGACCGGATTGTGCTCCCTATTAAATGGACTCCTCAGGCTACCAATTTTGCCTGTCAAATAGTTGATGTGTACCCTGGGGTACAAAGGCTGTGCCAATTTAACCAGTTTATCCAGCACTGCCTTCCTCTTTATTTTTTTATGACCCCTAATAAATGTCTATTTTTTTAGCACAAATACTTGGCTATGTGTTTTAGTTCAAAAAGGACAGTTTGTTTGTGAGTAGGCAGGTACAATACAAAAATACAATGTCAAATTAGCAAAGGACACTAACACCAATCAATCTCCTTGAGGTTAAAAAATACAAGATAATAATGGTGTTGTGGTAACTTGACACACAAAACGAGAAAAATATTATGGAGATCACTAGGAAAAAAAAATTAGGAGATCTTGACCGAAAAAAAGTAGATCACTATAAAAAAAAAATATAAAAAAGATTATTCATGTGATCACGAGAAATAATAAAGAAATTAGTTTGTCAGAACTCTGTGTGAATATCAGCAGCAAAACAACTTCTTTATTCTAGCATTATAAAGAAGAAGAGAATGCGTTGCATTAAAAGATTAAAAACTTTGCAGTGTGACCAATGTGCTATCTCCATTACGAACGCTAGTTTTACCAGACCGAGCGATTCCGTCTCGTAATTGATTCAGAGCATGAGTGGAATTTTGTGCGTCGGAATTGTCTACACCAGCTCGGAATTTATGACAACAGATTTTGTTGTTGGAAAATTTGAGATCCTGCTCTCAAATTTTTGTTGTCGGAAATTCCGACAGAAAAGGTCCGATGGACATGGTCGGAATTTCCGACAACAAGCTCACATCAAACATTTGTTGTCGGAAATTCCAATTGTGTGTACACGGCATAAGTGTGAAAGTATCCCATTTAGGGCTCTTGGTTGTTAGGCGCCTGCACCCACCAGTGTCCTAACAACCAGTGACTCATCCCTGTCCCAGAACATTCAGCTAGTCAATTATGTCACGCGGGAGACCCTGACTTTTTGTTTAGTTTAGTGATGGGAACCAGGAGATGTAACTAAGTGTGGAGGAAGTAATGGGATCATAGGTGTTTGTGGTCATCATGCATTTTCTTTTGGCAGGTCAGCGGGTGTAGTTTAGCGTGATTTACATAGTTCTGCATCACTAGAAAATGTGATCAACGTTGAATTTACATCATTAAAAAAAAAAAAATATTTGAAGGATTTGTCAAAACAGGAAGTGTGTGTTTCTTTGCTGTTTACATTTTGGGGGGGGGGGGGGGGGGTATGAGAAGGGGTACTATGTAACCTGTACTCATTTACATTACATTGACTACCAGAAAGTCATTTTTGAATTACAAATTCAACATTTTCCTGCCATTACTGATGTATTCAGTGATTTTAAACACAGTTGGGATCAAAACTTGATTGTATATTAACTGACTATGATGTACATTTTGAAACAAAACCTGAACTACATGACTACTAACATGAACAAAACTAGAAAAAATGTTAGCAAGATTTAAGAGATATGTAATACAATGTCAGTATTCCCTGAATCTCTATTATATAGAAAGAAGAATATGGAACTAGCCAAGACTTTTTTGTAAATAAAATAATGGTACAAAAATAATGGTACAATGGATACATGCAATTATCCATAAAAAAAGATTTAAAAAAAAGTATATAATGGATTAGACAGAATTTCAAACTGGCAAAGACTAAAAGTGACAGAAAAACTTTGAAAATAAGACAAGGTCAAGGTTCAAATGTACTACTAAAATCAATTAGGGTATTTTATCATATACCTCTTCTTCATCATCTTTTGGAGGAACAATATGACAAAAAAACTCCTCAATCCCATTGTAATATAAATGACTTAATATAGCAATATTTATTACAAATCCTAGATAAATAAACAGCACATATAATTGGCCAATATTTAAACTTATGAAAGACAAAACCAGAGAAAATGAATGGATTTGATCTCACTGTGGATACACTCATAAATTTAGTAGTGGTAGGACTGCAAGCTATACACAGAGTGCCTTGCCGAGGCCTTGCAGCTTACGCATGTGTTTGCAAATGTGTGCTAACTAAACTCCTGTTTTTAACATAGACTGTTGGACAGATTAATTTGGGTGGTTAGCAGAATGGTTGGTAAGTTAAGCTTGGGATTTTCTCTGGTTTTGTCTTTCATGCATTTTCCCATCCATGTGCTCCTTGCTGTGAAGGCCAGCTATAGGTGGGGGCGGGGGCCTTTTCTCTGTTACCAATGTTTAAACTTAACCTGATTCCCACTCTCATAATAAGGCACCTAATTATGTATAGAAAGGTGCAGGCCTAACTTGTCATAATAAGCTAAATTAAAATTCTCCATTAGCTTGTAAAGACTTTATAAAATCATCTCAGGACTTATGCATTTATAAAGGTGCTCCTTGTAACTATAGGTCCTACTCCACAAACATGGAGGCACCAGGATCTGTTATCACTTGGAAGACCGAAAATTTTGAAAAAAAATGATATTTTCTACTTTTTGTTCTAAAAAAAATCCAATAAACTCAATTTTAGTCATACATTTAGGCCAAAATGTATTCGGCCACATGTCTTTGGTAAAAAAAATGTCAATAAGCGTATATTTATTGGTTTGCGCAAAAGTTATAGCGTCTACAAACTAGGGTACATTTTCTGGAATTTACACAGCCTTTAATTTATGACTGCCTATGTCGTTTCTTGAGGTGCTAAAATGGCAGGGCAGTACAAAACCCCCACAAATGACCCCATTTTGGAAAGTAGACACCCCAAGGAATTTGCTGAGAGGCATGTTGAGCCCATTGAATATTCATTTTTTTTGTCCCAAGTGATTGAATAATGACAAAAAAAAAAAAAAAATTACAAAAAGTTGTCACTAAATGATATATTGCTCACACAGGCCATGGGCATATGTGGAATTGCACCCCAAAATACATTTAGCTGCTTCTCCTGAGTACGGGGATACCACATGTGTGGGACTTTTTGGGAGCCTAGCCGCGTACGGGGCCCCGAAAACCAATCACTGCCTTCAGGATTTCTAAGGGCGTACATTTTTGATTTTACTCCTCACTACCTATCACAGTTTTGAAGGCCATAAAATGCCCAGATGACATAAAACCCCCCCAAATGACCCCATTTTGGAAAGTAGACACCCCAAGCTATTTGCTTTGAGGCATGTTGAGTCCATGGAATGTTTTATATTTTGACACAAGTTGCGGGAAAGTGACAATTTTTTTTTTTTTTTTGCACAAAGTTGTCACTAAATGATATATTGCTCACACAGGCCATGGGCATATGTGGAATTGCACCCCAAAATACATTTAGCTGCTTCTTCTGAGTATGGGGATACCACATGTGTGGGACTTTTTGGGAGCCTAGCCGCGTACGGGACCCCGAAAACCAATCACTGCCTTCAGGAATTCTAAGGGCGTACATTTTTGATTTTACTCCTCACTGCCTATCACAGTTTCGGAGGCCATGGAATGCCCAGGTGGCACAAACCCCCCCCAAATGACCCCATTTTGGAAAGTAGACACCCCAAGCTATTTGCTGAGAGGCATGGTGAGTATTTTGCAGCTCTCATTTGTTTTTGAAAATAAAGAAAGACGAGAAAAAAAATTTTTTTTTTCTTTTTTCAATTTTCAAAACTTTGTGACAAAAAGTGAGGTCTGCAAAATACTCACTATACCTCTCATCAAATAGCTTGGGGTGTCTACTTTCCAAAATGGGGTCATTTGGGGTTTTTTTTTGCCACCTGGGCATTCCATGGCCTCCGAAACTGTGATAGGCAGTGAAGAGTGAAATCAAAAATTTACGGCCTTAGAAAGCCTGAAGGCGGTGCTTGGTTTTCGGGGTCCCGTACGCGGCTAGGCTCCCAAAAAGTCTCACACATGTGGTATCCCCGTACTCAGGAGAAGCAACAGAATGTATTTTGGGGTGTAATTTCACATATTCCCATGGCATGTTTGAGCAATATATCATTTAGTGACAACTTTGCGCAAAAAAAAATAAAAAAAATAAAAAATTGTCTCTTTCCCGCAACTTGTGTCACAATATAAATTATTCCATGGACTCAACATGACTCTCAGCAAATAGCTTGGGGTGTCTACTTTCCAAAATGGGGTCATTTGGGGGGGTTTTGAACTGTCCTGGCATTTTATGCACAACATCTAGAAGCTTATGTCACACATCACCCACTCTTCTAACCACTTGAAGACAAAGCCCTTTCTGACACTTATTGTTTACATAAAAAAATAATTTTTTTTTGCAAGAAAATTACTTTGAACCCCCAAACATTATATATATTTTTTAAAGCAAATGCCCTACAGATTAAAATGGTGGGTGTTTCATTTTTTTTTTTCACACAGTATTTGCGCAGCGATTTTTCAAACGCATTTTTTGGGGAAAAAACACACTTTTTTACATTTTAATGCACTAAAACACACTATATTGCCCAAATGTTTGATGAAATAAAAAAGATGATCTTAGGCCGAGTACATGGATACCAAACATGACATGCTTTAAAATTGCGCACAAACGTGCAGTGGCGACAAACTAAATACATTTTTAAAAGCCTTTAAAAGCCTTTACAGGTTACCACTTTAGATTTACAGAGGAGGTCTACTGCTAAACTTACTGCCCTCGATCTGACCTTCGCGGCGATACCTCACATGCATGGTGCAATTGCTGTTTACATTTGACGCCAGACCGACGCTTGCGTTCGCCTTAGCGCGAGAGCAGGGGGGACAGGGGTGCTTTTTTTTTTTTTTTTTTTTTTTTTTCTTTATTATTATTATTTTTTTATCTTATTTTTAAACTGTTCCTTTCATTTTTTTTTTTAAATCATTTTTATTGTTATCTCAGGGAATGTAAATATCCCCTATCATAGCAATAGGTAGTGACAGGTACTCTTTTTTGCAAAAATTGGGGTCTATTAGACCCTAGATTTCTCCTCTGCCCTCAAAGCATCTGACCACACCAAGATCGGTGTGATAAAATGCTTTCCCAATTTCCCAATGGCGCTGTTTACATCCGGCGAAATCTAAGTCATAAAATGCTCGTAGCTTCCGGTTTCTTAGGCCATAGAGATGTTTGGAGCCACTCTGGTCTCTGATCAGCTCTATGGTCAGCTGGCTGAATCACCGGCTGCATTTTCAGGTTCCCTGTTGAGACAGGAGAGCCAGAGAAAAACACGGAAGACGGTGGGGGGGGGGCATTCCCTCCCACTGCTTGTAAAAGCAGTCTAGAGGCTAATTAGCCGCTAGGATTGCTTTTACATGAAAGCCGACCGCTGGCTGAAAAGAATGATACCAAGATGATACCTAAACCTGCAGGCATCATTCTGGTATAACCATTCAAAGTCGTGAATGGCGTACCTGAAGACAAAAAAATGGTTAACAATAAAGCACAGTAAACGGTAAAGTATAAAAAATTGCATACCTGAAAAACAAACATGATAAAACATAATAACAATAAAACATTGCAGAATAGAATACAGTAAAAAAGAGCAGAACAATAGAGAGAGAGAATAGAGAGAGAAAGAACAATAAAACGACAACTATTTTTTTTTTTATTTTATATTTTTGTATGTGTTTTTTTTTTTTGTAACTAACTTTTATAACTGTACCCGGTTCCAGGTTCGGGTCTCTCAAAATGCGATGGCATCTTGGGAGACCCTGTGAAAGTGTGCCTAGTCTGTGGAATGCTGTACCCTACGCTAATAGTCAACTAGTGAATGGTAGCGTTCAAAACATTCACCAATGCAAAGACCAGGATTGTCAGGACAGGAGGGACAATAATAGCGGGTGTCACGCCTATATCCGCGCTTGCTGCAGACACAACATCTTTTTTGGGGGGGTTCGTTGGGTAGGGGTACTCGGGAGGACATAAAGAAAATGCCTCTCATGCAGCCGACTGCATTTGGTTGGGGATGTGAATGGGGGAAGTACGGGCGCTGCAGAAGCGGTGGGTTCCCAATTAGGATTGGCGAATGCAGCAGGAAGGGCATTATGGGCACGACGGGCCTGTGTTTGTCTTTTTGGTGGCAGCGGGACACTACTTGTGCTTGCCACCTCACCAGCTTGAACTGCACTTATGGGACTCGCCACTTCACCAAGTGTTACTGCAGTGCTGGTTTGACTACGACCGGGGTGTACTAGGCCGCTGGCGCTTGCCAGTTCACCAAAACGCTACCAAAAAATCTGTTAGCGATCGCAGGGATCAGGCCTGACTCTGCAAACGCTGCAGTTATGCGTTTAGTGTTCTGTAAGTGACAGTGATCGATCGATACTGCACTTGGGTGGGCTGGGCTGGGCCGGGCGGAGGGGCAAAACGCAGGTGCTAGCAGGTATCTGGGCTGATCCCGCTAACACTGCGTTTGTGGGAACCCTAAACTGCTGGGGACGCTAGTATAGATCTGATCGGATCAGATATTGATCCGTTCAGATACTATACCACTAAGGGAGGCGTATGCTGCGTGCGTGGGTGTTAGCGGTACTGGCGCTAATCTGACGCTGCCTGGGGCTGGTGCTTGCCAGTTCACCAAAACGCTACCAAAAAAACTGTTAGCGATCGCAGGGATCAGGCCTGACTATGCGTACGCTGCAGTTATGCGCTTAGTGTTTTGTAAGTGACAGTGATCGATCGATACTGCACTTGGGTGGGCTGGGCCGGGCGGAGGGGCAAAACGCAGGTACTAGCAGGTATCTGGGCTGATCCCGCTAACACTGCGTTTTCGGGAACCCTAAACTGCTGGGGACGCTAGTATAGATCTGATTGGATCAGATATTGATGCGTTCAGATACTATACCACTAAGGGAGGTGTATGCTGCGTGCGTGGGTGTTAGCGGTACTGGCGCTAATCTGACGCTGCCTGGGGCGACGCATATCACCGCCGGGCGATCAGGGGGCTAAACCTATATTCGGTAATAAACGGCGGGTGCCCTGACACTATAAAAAATAAACGAACTAACCAGCGTCACCCGTAACACTTATACGGTGATCAGTGGTGAAAGGGTTAACTAGGGGGCAATCAAGGGGTTAAAACATTTATTAGGTAGTATATGGGGGTCCCTGTCGCTATAAAACGCTGACGGCGAACCTAAATATTTATGTCCCTAACTAGCGTCACCAGCGACACTAATACAGCGATCAGAAAAATGATCGCTTAGTGACACTGGTGACGGGGGGTGATCAAGGGGTTAAAACTTTATTAGGGGGGGTTAGGAGGGTACCCTAGACCTAAAGGGGGCCTAACATTCACTGCCCTAACACACTAACTGTCACAAACTGACACCAATACAGTAATCAGAAAAAAAAAAAAAAAAAAAAAACCTGCTTTGTGTCAGTTTGTGACAGGGGGGGGTGATTGGGGGGGGATCGGGGGGCGATCGGGGGGGGGATCGGGGTGTAATGTGTGCCTGGCATGTGGCATGTTCTACTGTGTGTGTGTGTGTTGTGCACTCACATTACAGTCTTCTCTCCTCGGCCCGGAACGGAAAATACCGAGCCGAGGAGAGATGACATCATTTCCTCTGCCTCTGTGTACAATACAGAGGCAGGGAAATGATCCCATTGGCTGGGAGCGATCGCGAGGGGGGGGCCACGAATGGATGGCCTCCCCCTCACCACCGATCGCCGGGGGACATTTGCCGACCGTCGCAGGCACCGGGGGGGGGTCCGATCGGACCCCCCACCCGCGGGCAGGCAGGGACGTACAGGTAAGCCCTTTTGCCTGCCCGTGCCGCTTTGTCGACGTACATCGTCGTGCGGCGGTCGGCAAGTGGTTAAGGATGGCAGCTGCATGGCAGCCAACTTTGTGACTCAACATTTAATGTTGCATGCCCACACAGTGACAGTGGGAGTGGCTAAATTATGCCACATATTGAGCATGGCTTTTTACTCTGACTAGAGATTGTTTACAAAGTTATTTATTTATTTTTTACATTTTTTGCTTATATTAAATTAAATGTGAAAAAAATTAAAATAAATTATTTTTAATGACTACACCGGGGGGGGGGGGGGGGGCTTTGGTGACAGAGAAAGATACTGAAGACACATTCCCTATTCCCTTTCTCTGTAGACTCAGTTGCACTGCAGATGAGTATGAATGAACAGGAGACATAAATGGAAGCATAGTAAGCCCAATTTTTTATGCTTCAATTATGAATGAATACAGTGAGGTATCAGTACTGATCACTTGCAGATCCATAAAAGAATGATGAAGGTGTTGAGTCTCTGACCCAAGATCAAAAAGACGCTTGGCTTCATTCCAACACTTTCTATGTTCAAGCTGAGCCTGAGCAACCCATAAACATTCACTTGCCAAGCTATACTGTCAGGAGGCATTTTTCTTATAGAAGGAAGTGAAAGCAATGATTCAACCTCTCAGGAAATCCTTGTCAGCCTTTCCAATACAGATTGGGTTGTCTTTATGTGCAGAGTTGGTAGATCCGTATTCTGTCCATGCATCTTGCAGAACACATTGGAGGTCTGAGTCATGGGCAAAGTAGGAAGGGAATTTCCACAGCCTGGCAGAACCCTGGCAGAACCCTGTGATAGATATTAGGGGTGTCTAGTGTATTACAGTGATGATGCACTGCAGAAAAGATAGTCCAGCCTAGTCTGTGTACAATGCAAGTGGAGTAAAATGTGTATTTGTCTGCAGGTTGAGCTAAACACCAGTGGTGGTTGGTGCTCAAAATTTTTCGGGGGGCGCAAACTGAAGATTTTTTGAAAAAAAACCCATCAGTTGCAGCCACTGTGCCCATCAAATGCAGCCACTGTGCATTTTAAACGCAGCCACTGTGTCCATCAAATTCAGCCACTGTGCCCATCAAACGCAGCCTGTGTCCCATCAAACGCAGCCTATGTCCCATCAAACGCAGCCTGTACCCCATCAAACGCAGCCTGTGCCCCATGAAATGCAGCCTGTGCCCCATGAAACACAGCCTGTGCCCCATGAAGCGCAGCCGGTGTCCCATGAAACGCAGCCTGTGCCCCATAAAAAGCAGCCTGTGCCACATGAAATGCAGCCTGTGCCCCATGAAATGCAGCCTGTGCCCCATGAAATACAGCCTGTGCCCCATGAAGTGCAGCCGGTGTCCCATGAAACACAGCCTGTGCCCCATGAAACGCAGCCTGTGCCCCATGAAACGCAGCCTGTGCCACATGAAATTCAGCCTGTGTCCCATGAAATGGTCCCATGAAATGCAGCCTGCACCCCATCAAACCCCCCTCCCCCCTTCTCCACAAGAGGTCCAGACTGGCACAGCGGCACTTACCTTGCTATGTGGTGTCCTCTCCTGCTGTGTGGGCACCGGCAGCGGCTATGGAGGAGTCCGCTCCTCATACTTCTGGTTTTCTCTCTCGGGCGCAATGGGATAGAGAAAACAGGAAGTGACATCTAACCCTGATGTCAATCAAACCGCCCGGCCATAGTAATAGATACTACGAGTGCTGGGCGGAAGCTAATTGGTGCTTCAGAAAGCGTCGCAAGGTGGGACAAAAGCCTGCAAATTTAGCGCCGCGTCTGCAATCTCGAGATTGCATAGGCGATTCGGAGGTGGAGTGGAAGGAAGAGCTTTCCCAAGGAACCTATTCTCAATTGTGTGCATGACAGTATTGAAGTCGCCGCCTTTTAAAAGAGGTTTATTTGGGTAGGGTGCTAGAGGGGATGACACCTTCTGGAAGAACTGTTTTTAGTTGGGGAGTTTGGAGCATATACTTTTGTAATGACTAAGTCCCTAATTGGAAAACAAAGATGTAATGAAATAATGTGACCTTCATTGTCACTAGTTTCAGATACCACATCGCAAGTCAAGTTCTTGTGAAGAAGCATGAGGACACCAGGCTTCCATTTGACTAAAACGTAAACATGCACACAGCCCACCCATAATTTGCATATCAGAGCAAAATCCTCAGAGGGCAGATGAGTCTCCTGTAATAAAGCTTTATCTGGTTTTAAGCGATGCAGATGACAGAGCACTAACATACGTTTATTCGGCAAGCGTAGCCCTTTAACGTTCCATGTAACTATCTTCAAAAAATTACCAAATGTAGAGGGATGAACCTGTATCTGAGATATACCAGTAGTCTACCCTAAAAGTCCTGGACATAGTGTAGCAAAATATAGAGTCTAATATGGTGATGCGAAGGAAGAGTGTGTAGTGTAGTGTGTGTAGCTGCTCTATCCCGCCTAAGGCTGCCCCATCCACTGCTGCAGTGATAGTGGGGAAGAGCAGCGCTGCCACTGCCTGTGCAATCTTACCATGCTGATCGTTTGGGAGAGAAGATGACAAGTCAACCGGCTGCATCTCTCGTCCTGTGTCCATGCTGTTGGCCATCTTAGCTTCCTCAGCAGTGGGGAGAGGAGGACCGCTCCATACAGCGGAGCCCTGGACAAGTGCCAATAAGGTGGTGGTGCAGGGAGCCTTCCCCAAAGATTGCTTTTTTATGAGAACCCAGCCAGAGCCACTGTTGGATACTCCCTTTACACATGGGGCCAGAATTGGAAATGTGGTGATTTTAATAACCCCTGGTTATTTATGATTTTCTTTAATTTTTCTAGACTCTAATTTTTTTCTAAGTTCCCATTCTTGGCCGTCATCTGGTGTCTGGCCTTTTTTTTTTGTCCTCTTTGCTTTAAGTCGTCACGCTATTCTTTGACTCTATGGGGTTCTGTATGTTTGGATTTTCTCCTCTAGGTGGTGGTGGGAAGTGCTTTCTGTTTAGGTATGTGTGTGCCTGTAGACTTTGTACGTTTCACTTTCCCTATACTCTAGAATGCATTCCTTTATGGTGTGGGTGAGTTGTGGTTGGCATGTGATGCGCCACTGCATGCATATAGCCTTTTTTTTGTGCAAAATTTTGTTTCTGCAATTAGTGGGTGGATCCTGCTGGGGGGAGGAGTGTGATGGATGCCTTAGTGCTGCACTCAGGATTGAAGTGGGTATTATTGCCCCTTAGTTATTCATCTGACTCAGATATTCAATGTTTACAGCTTAGTGGTGAGAACTTTTTTGGTTTCCCTATTTGCTGGAATATTTTCAAGGATGTTTGTCACAAGATCACTGTGTGTGTGTGCTCCTTTCTAACCCTTTTAACCCCCCACCAGGCATGCCACTCTTTGTGGAGGACCCACTATTACTGACCATTGAGGAGTAAATCTGTTTTTTCTCTGATGTATGTGCAAGGTCCTGGGTGGGGGTTACTGTTACATTTGCACTATGAATACGCCATTTGTAAGTGATTAATCAGTGTTGTCAAACAAAATTACAAAAAACAACAAAACATGGTGTGAAAATGTTTTTTTTAACTCTATATTAATTTTACTGTGTGTACTTGTCTAAAAGTGTGGACCTCTTAGTAACCACAACAGCACTTCACTTCAGCCTAGTCCTGAAGTAGCAGATTTTGACCATGAAATTTGTCTACTTGGGTTTATAAGCACTATGTATTGTTTACTGGTTTACGTTATAGCTGAAGATGGCCACAACCTATATATAATTTTTATATAATTCTCCAAAGGTGATTTGATGAAATACTGTGGTTTTGGTGAAGACTAAAATTGGAGATGGCAAAATCAGGTGTAGCTCTGCATTGAAACCAATCAGCCTCAACGTTTTATTGTTAAAGCTTAATTGAACAACTTGAAGTTAGAAGCTGATTGGCTACCTTAGAGACCCTTTTCCTTATAGTATAT
This sequence comes from Lithobates septentrionalis, assembly GCA_037952835.1. Classification (NCBI taxonomy): domain Eukaryota; kingdom Metazoa; phylum Chordata; class Amphibia; order Anura; family Ranidae; genus Lithobates; species Lithobates septentrionalis. The sequence goes on along the minus strand of JBBDGP010000091.1, from coordinate 3,744,563 downwards.
TTAGTATTGTCCTACTGGGATGGTAGCTGTGACGGGAGGGCCAGTGGAACTCAGAATCCCTTGGAAAGTAGAGATGCCCTTGTTTCAGCTCCCCATACACCTCTTATGTCTAAGTCACCCTGTGCTATCCTGGCACAGGGTGAGTGAGAAAATATATCTTGGACTACTTCAAATGGGACAGTAATATTTGTCCACAATATCTCCCAGGATGTATGTAGAGACTATTATTGGTTTGTTTGATTCTGAACTCAACCTGTTAATTGAGTGAACTGATCACATTAGCCTCCAGGACTGGCTAGGAGACGAACAGTCTACTCCTACTATAGTTGTTGATGACTAGGCTGAGGAGGGGGGGGACACTGTTTGTAGTGTTAATTGTAATTAGCTCCTGCTATTGTGAAAATGTCCTGTGGTTGTACTTATGATAATGTACTGTGTGAAGCTCAGTAACCACAAGTCTGGGCAAAAGGTCATGTTAGATAATTAGCTCGTGTTAATTAGGTTAGGTTTTAGTCATCCTGGTGTATATATTTGTGTGAGATCTCAAATAAAGAGTTAGTCCATGTTAGCAGTGAAACAAGTGTCACCTTGTTTTATGCTCATGAGCGGTTGGAATATAAGATATCTGAGTCCAGACTGGGAGGAAGTGTTATTTTGGCGGAAACACTCAATAGGAGTGTGGGACGTTCCGTGACATTGGTGGCAAGCAGCGGGAAGCTTCCTGCAGTCTGGGAAATCTAAACCTAAACCTCCACCTGGATCCAAGATCAGGATAGCAGACTTCGGTCACCCCAGTGGAGATATGGACCTGGCATCAGAGTTCCCGGGGCTGCTGCGAATCATCCTTTCAACATACACCAGGACTATGTCTGAGGATGAATACCTGGAGCTTAGGCAGCAAATTCGGGTGGAGCTCTGGATTGGAGCCCTCCAGCTCGCTGGTATAAAACAGGGCAAGTGCTTTCCAACCCAAGAGCAACGGGCCAGTGACCAACGGGCATTGCGGATGGCATTCCTGGGAGAGTGGCCCCAGGAGCAATGGGTGACTGAGTTGGACAGGCTGGTCCAGCAGGAGATAGAGCTGGACAATCATTATCGGGCTCTGCAATGGCACGCAGAGCAGGGATATTTAGGGGAGACAACAGAATGCTCTCCGGAGGGATATGACTTTGGAGGCCCTGGATTGCTGTGGGAGACCGAAAGAAACAAGGGCGCACCAGCCATGTGCATTACCTTTTAAAACATTTATTGAATAAAAAAAGTAAAAAGAAACAACTCACAAGCAATTGGTGAAGGAGTCGCAACATAAAAGTGCACCGATAAGCAGCATGCGACTTAGAATGAGGTCAGCTAAGAAGATCCTCATTGGCTAAGGGATTCACTACAAGTATTGACTCTTTTAAAGTTCAGAATTCCACCAATGAAGGAAATACAGCATATGCAGCTGATGAGCTGACCCCATCGAGGGCAGACAAAATGATATCTTTGTTTTACAGATTAAAAGATTTATTGGAGAAGGAGATGTTACAATGGTGGGACATTTTGCTCTTACAAAAGTATGTTGAATTTAAACGAGTCCCTAGGGGCCTAAGAATCACCAAATTATGCTCATTTCTTAACATTGATCTCAAAGACAAATGGATCTCCTGTTTACATGACTGCAACCAATTATGGTTGCAATACATCATTGTTCAGAGGGAACGTAACCTCGATAAAATTTGTGTTGATATTAATACTCTACAAGAGAGTTTATCCACTTATCTAGATGTTACAACATTTGAAAGTTGGGACTAGGGATGAGCTTCGTGTTCGAGTCGAACCCATGTTCGACTCGAACATCGGCTGTTCGACCGTCCGTCGAATTGCGAACGTTATGGGCCGTTCGCGCCAAATTCGTGTGGCGCGTCACGGCCCATAATTCACTGCGGCATCGCAGTGCATTGCTGGCTAATGATTGGCCAAGCATGCACTATGACCCGCATGCTTGGCCAATCACAGCGCCGTCAGTAGAGAGAGCTGTAATTGGCCAAAGCCAGGGTGGCTTTGGCCAATTATGGCTCAGGGGATTTAGTACACGCCCCACACTATATAAGGCCGCCTGCACGGCGGCCCTGTGTAGTGTGTTCCGGTGTGCTGATAGAGAGAGGGACAGACAGTGTCATTTGATTTGAGTTAGATAGATTAGGCTAGATCTGTTCCTGCTATTTACATTTAGTGCAGTGCGTCCTGCTCACAGTGTTCAGCTAGATCCATTCCTGCTATTTACATTTAGTGCAGTCAGTGCGTCCTGCTCACAGTGTTCAGCTAGATCCGTTCCTGCTATTTACATTTAGTGCAGTGCGTCCTGCTCACAGTGTTCAGCTAGATCTGTTCCTGCTATTTACATTTAGTGCAGTGCGTCCTGCTCACAGTGTTCAGCTAGATCCGTTCCTGCTATTTACATTTAGTGCAGTGCGTCCTGCTCACAGTGTTCAGCTAGATCTGTTCCTGCTATTTACATTTAGTGCAGTGCGTCCTGCTCACAGTGTTCAGCTAGATCTGTTCCTGCTATTTACATTTAGTGCAGTGCGTCCTGCTCACAGTGTTCAGCTAGATCCGTTCCTGCTATTTACATTTAGTGCAGTAAGTGCGTCCTGCTCACAGTGTTCAGCTAGATCCGTTCCTGCTATTTGCATTTAGTGCAGTGCGTCCTGCTCACAGTGTTCAGCTAGATCTGTTCCTGCTATTTACATTTAGTGCAGTGCGTCCTGCTCACAGTGTTCAGCTAGATCTGTTCCTGCTATTTACATTTAGTGCAGTGCGTCCTGCTCACAGTGTTCAGCTAGATCCGTTCCTGCTATTTACATTTAGTGCAGTGCGTCCTGCTCACAGTGTTCAGCTAGATCTGTTCCTGCTATTTACATTTAGTGCAGTGCGTCCTGCTCACAGTGTTCAGCTAGATCCGTTCCTGCTATTTACATTTAGTGCAGTCAGTGCGTCCTGCTCACAGTGTTCAGCTAGATCCGTTCCTGCTATTTACATTTAGTGCAGTGCGTCCTGCTCACAGTGTTCAGCTAGATCTGTTCCTGCTATTTACATTTAGTGCAGTGCGTCCTGCTCACAGTGTTCAGCTAGATCTGTTCCTGCTATTTACATTTAGTGCAGTGCGTCCTGCTCACAGTGTTCAGCTAGATCCATTCCTGCTATTTACATTTAGTGCAGTCAGTGCGTCCTGCTCACAGTGTTCAGCTAGATCCGTTCCTGCTATTTACATTTAGTGCAGTGCGTCCTGCTCACAGTGTTCAGCTAGATCTGTTCCTGCTATTTACATTTAGTGCAGTGCGTCCTGCTCACAGTGTTCAGCTAGATCCGTTCCTGCTATTTACATTTAGTGCAGTGCGTCCTGCTCACAGTGTTCAGCTAGATCTGTTCCTGCTATTTACATTTAGTGCAGTGCGTCCTGCTCACAGTGTTCAGCTAGATCTGTTCCTGCTATTTACATTTAGTGCAGTGCGTCCTGCTCACAGTGTTCAGCTAGATCCGTTCCTGCTATTTACATTTAGTGCAGTAAGTGCGTCCTGCTCACAGTGTTCAGCTAGATCCGTTCCTGCTATTTACATTTAGTGCAGTCAGTGCGTCCTGCTCACAGTGTTCAGCTAGATCCATTCCTGCTATTTACATTTAGTGCAGTGCGCCCTGCTCACAGTGTTCAGCTAGATCTGTTCCTGCTATTTACATTTAGTGCAGTGCGTCCTGCTCACAGTGTTCAGCTAGATCTGTTTCTGCTATTTACATTTAGTGCAGTGCGTCCTGCTCACAGTGTTCAGCTAGATCCGTTCCTGCTATTTACATTTAGTGCAGTGCGTCCTGCTCACAGTGTTCAGCTAGATCTGTTCCTGCTATTTACATTTAGTGCAGTGCGTCCTGCTCACAGTGTTCAGCTAGATCCGTTCCTCCTATTTACATTTAGTGCAGTCAGTGCGTCCTGCTCACAGTGTTCAGCTAGATCCGTTCCTGCTATTTACATTTAGTGCAGTCAGTGCGTCCTGCTCACAGTGTTCAGCTAGATCTGTTCCTGCTATTTACATTTAGTGCAGTCAGTGCGTCCTGCTCACAGTGTTTATCTAGATCTGTTCCTGCTATTTACATTTAGTGCAGTGCGTCCTGCTCACAGTGTTCAGCTAGATCCGTTCCTGTTATCTTCCTACTGACAGGCAGGCTTGTCTGGTTACAGTATATAAAGCTACCTGAAGAAAATTACAGGTGTTCTATCCCAGCTTAGTGCAGCTACAGGCCATTAGTATGTCTGGAAGGCCAAGAAGGAGAGGCAGACAGTCACAAGCCAATAAGAGAGGGCAAGCAGGCTCTGTGTCTAGTGCTGGTCGTGGAGACGGTGCATCCTCATCAGCACGTGGCCATGGGACACGCTTGGCCTTTTTTTCGGCAGCTGGCCGTGTTGAGCCGCAACATGCGGAAGACTTGGTCGAGTGGATGACCAAGCCGTCCTCATCCTCCTCATCCTCTCTCACCCATGCCCAGGGTGCTTTGTCTGGCAAAGCAGCGGCCTCTTCCCTCAGCTCAATGTCATCAGTGACTCCTTTCCTAGCTCCACCATGTCCTCCTGAGGATTCCCTCGAACTGTTTGACCACAGTGTTGGGTACATGCTCCAGGAGGATGCCCAGCGTTTGGAAGGCTCTGATGATGATACTGAGCTCGATGAAGGCAGTAACATGAGCACGGACAGAGGGGGTGCCCAAGAAGGACAGCAATCTGGCAGTCATGCTCCCCCTGCTGCAGCATACTGCCAGGTTTGCTCCAGTGATGAGGAGGGAGGGGATGATGAGGTCACTGACTCAACGTGGGTGCCTGATAGGAGAGAGGAGGAGGAGGAGGAGGAGGAGGCGGCACATCACCAACGAGGCAGGATGCCCTCCAGGGGCCAGCCTAAGGGCAGCACATTGACTGCATCACACCCCAAAGCTCCACATGTGCAGGGCGCTGCAGTCTCTGCGCGTTATTCAAAAAGTTCTTTGGTGTGGGCCTTTTTTGAGACGAGTGCATCAGATCGCACCGCTGCTATTTGCAACATATGTCTCAAGCGTATCTCACGTGGCCAAAACATCTCCCGCTTGGGTACCACATGCTTGACCAGACATATGTTGACCTGCCATGCAGTTCGTTGGCAAGCATATCTAAAAGACCCACACCAAAGAACAAAGAGGATCTCTCCTTGCTCCTCATCAGCTGAGATTTCCAACCCCACTAGACCTTCAGTCCTCTCTGAGACCTGCAGTGAGAGGAATGAAGGTGTAGAAGGTGCAGTGTTGTGGCACCAGCACCAGTGCCTAAGGCCCAATTTTTCTTCCCCTGTCTAACAGGGGCGTGTAATTACAATTTTTGATGCAATACTTTGCAGCAGGGCTCGTTCCTGCATTCCAACTAGAGTGTCTGTGAGGGGTTGCAGTGTTGTGGCACCAGCACCAGTGCCTAAGGCCCAATTTTTCTGCCCCTGTCTAACAGGGGCGTGTAATTACAATTTTTGATGCAATACTTTGCAGCAGGGCTTGTTCCTGCATTCCAACTAGAGTGTCTGTGAGGGGTTGCAGTGTTGTGGCACCAGCACCAGTGCCTAAGGACCAATTTTTCTGCCCCTGTCTAACAGGGGCGTGTAATTACAATTTTTGATGCAATACTTTGCAGCAGGGCTCGTTCCTGCGTTCCAACTAGAGTGTCTGTGAGGGGTTGCAGTGTTGTGGCACCAGCACCAGTGCCTAAGGCCTAATTTTTCAGCTCCTGTTCAACAGGGGCATGTAATTACAATTCTTGATCTAATATTTCACAGCAGGGCCCTGTGAGGGCTTACAGTGTTGTGGCCACAGCAACACCTAAGGCCCAAATTTCTGCTGAGTATATAGGGCAGGACCCTACTTTCAAACATCTAACTTACAAACGACTCCTACTTGCAAACGGAAGGAGACAACAGGAAGTGAGATGAAATCTACCCCTAGGAAGGGAAATTCTCTCCTGTAAGAGTTAATATGGGAAAACAATTTCTCCTTTCCACTGATGCTTTCCAATCCTTGTTCCACAAAAAAACCCAAATTTTCAAAAAACATTTTTCATTGGGACAAAAAAGTGAGGTGAAATCTTCTGAAGAGGAGGAAAGACAGCAAAACAAATGTCACAGGGGTGATAACCCTTCCCTATGTTTTCCAAAAAGCTTAAAAAAGATTTTTTGGCTGGAGCTAAACACGTTAAAAATGTACCCGTTCAAAATTACAAAGAGATTCTACTTAACAACAAACCTACAGTCCCTGTCTTGTTTGCACCGCCTGTATACTGCTGTTCAGAGTATATAGGGCCTTTCCTTATTTTAATTTGGGTGCGGGGTTCCCCTTAATATCCATACAGGACCCAAAGGGCCTGGTAATGGACTGGGGGGGTACCCATGCCGTTTGTCTCACTGATTTTCATCCATATTGCCATGACCCGACATGACATTAAACCCGCAAGCAGTTTTAAATGAGATTTTTTCCTTTAAAAATGACATTTGGTGCAGGGACTGTTCTAAACATGGGAAACACGCGTCACTTTACAGGCATACTATAGACACCCCCCAGGTACGATATTTAAAGGAATATTTCACTTTTTTTTTTTTACTTTAAGCATCATTAAAATCACTGCTCCCGAAAAAACGGCCGTTTTTAAAAGTTTTTTTTGCATTGATACATGTCCCCTGGGGTAGGACCCGGGTCCCCAAACCCTTTTTCGGACAATACCATGCAAATTAGCCTTTAAAATGAGCACTTTTGATTTCGAACGTTCGAGTCCCATAGACGTCAATGGGGTTCTAACGTTCGTGCGAACTTTCGGTCCGTTCGCGGGTTCTGGTGCGAACCGAACCGGGGGGTGTTCGGCTCATCCCTAGTTGGGACCGTAAAATTAATGAACAGATGATGGTGTATGAGACTAAACTTATCAGTAAAAAATCAGGGAAATTTGAGCGAGACTGGTTGGACTACCTTAACAATAGGGAATTCAACTGGAAGAAGCCCAGGTCTCCTACTGATATGACTAAAGGGGTGAAAGTCTCTAAGAATAGATCAAAAAACAATAACACCACTAATAAGCAGTACAAAACAAACAGGAACAATCATACCACTAATGAGCATAAACACTTTACCAGTTCATCTCAGGCCATTGATTCATCTCAGCCTCAGTATACTAGGTATACTGAAGATCCCAGTCACTATAGGAATGGGCGATCACACAAAAAGATTGGCAAGCCTATTTCTAAAATGAATAACAACCAAAACGTACTCCATAGACATCGACCCTCTATTGAGGATCGCAAGAATGGGAATAGTGCCTCTCTTCCGACATCATTTTCCAACGCTGATGACACTGCAGTGGCAGATGCTGAAGGTAGAGGCTCTGCTAGCTCCTCAATTCATATGAGGCGCTGTTCCACCACTTGCACTGCCTCACCACAGCCCCCTACCATCAGGCCTGTGGTCTTTCCTTCAGCTTCTGACCCTGAGATAACATTTGACCCCTCCATAGTCACCCACAATCCTTTCACTCTCCTGGAGAACCTAGAATCTGACCTCAACCATGGCAGCATTGCCAATATAACACCCCCATTGACTTTTTTAGAGACGGAAGTTGCAAGAATAGAGGGGATTGCAACAGAACAGGAGATGCTGAACCCTCTGCCATGCACTCCGTCAACAAAGAAGTCAAGGAAAAGGAGGAGGAACTAGAAGAGGTAGAAGAGGTGGTAAGAGACACAAAAAAAGGCAGAGTATAAATCATACTCTTGCAACTATTAAAATCTACAATCTATCTAGCTCCGTGTTCACCGACACAGACTTGGATCTACTGAGAAAAGGTCTCAACTATGCCCCTCCCAGTGTCCCTAATCTTTTTGAACTATTTGTTGATCTCAACAAATATGTGCGTAAACTCACCCTACAGTGGTACTACATACTAAAAGACACTGATAAATCCTCTGCAGCTATCAGGAATGCAGAACCGCCGCCTAGTCCATCCTCGGATAGGAGTATTGACGATGACTCTGTCCTGAATATCTTAGAGGAACTGTATGCAGAGGCAGAGCATAGTGACTTACCATCCTCTTCTTGTGAGCCTCCTAGTGACACAGTGATAGTCCACACTTCCTTTGCCTCCAAATCTTCTTTTTACCCACATTGGGCTAAGGGGAAATATATCTCGACATTTTATGATGTGGTTTTTGAATCCTTTAGAACGAGATTTTGTCATGCTAACAACAAAGGGAACAAGTTCAATAAACATCTTGACCCGCTGGGGCTATCTGTCACTAGCCTTAGGCAGAATCAAGACGTCATCATTAGGAAAGCGGATAAAGGTGGTAGTTTAGTCATTCAAAACAGAGAAGACTATATAGCCGAGGCTTTAAGGCTATTGGGGGACACAGGCACCTACATTAAATTGAAAGGTGATCCTGTTGTAGAATATACGAAAGACCTGAAATCACTTTTAGATCAAGCTTTACTGGATGGGGTCCTCACCAAAAATGAGTATCACTTTCTCTATAACAGGCATGCCCTGACCCCACACTTTTACCACATTCCTAAGGTGCACAAAAACGAGACTGAGCCCCCCGGTAGACCCATCATTGCTGGTATTGACAGCATCACTAGCAATGTGGGATTACATTGATTATTTTTTACAAGGAATAGTCACGTGTCTTCCATCCTTTGTTAGGGATTCGAGCCATATGTTGGAGATCTTATCACATTATGTATGGCAGCCTAGATACAGATGGCTTTCCTTAGATGTAGCCTCGCTCTATACATTGATTGATCATATCTATGGTCTAAGATCAGTGAATCACTATTTATCTAAAGAAGATGCACTTAACTCTGTGCAGGCGAAATTTGTACTTGATTGTGTTGATTTCTCTCTCAAACATAACCACTTCTCTTTTCTTGGAGAGCATTATTTGCAGATTAAGGGTACTGCGATGGGGGCCAGGTTCGCCCCCAGTTACGCCAACATCTTTATGGGTTATTGGGAGGAGCTGTTCATTTGGAACAACAACCCCTTTGGGGCGAACCTAGTCCTCTTTGCTAGGTATATCAATGATATCCTTATCATTTGGGATGGATGCGATCAGGAGCTATGTTTATTCCTTGAGCACTGTAGAGACAATCCTTTCGGGATTGAGTTTACTCATGTCTTCAGTAGTGACAGCCTTGTCTTCTTGGAACTGGAGCTCAGGAATGGCCCGGACGGTAACATTGTCTCAAAAACACACTTTAAACCCAGCAGTGGTAATTCCTTTTTACATGCTGAGAGCAACCATCATCCTAGATGGATAAGGAACGTCCCATATGGACAATTCTGCCGTCTAAAGCGCACCTGCACAATGAAAAGTGACTATCTAGAACAGAGTAAGATCCTCTGAAACAAATTCATTGACAAGGGGTATGATTCCACCTTAATTGATACTGCCTGTGACAAATATGCTCATCTATATGAGAAGCCCCTGGTTCATGGTCCACGGTCTACCTCTGCCAGTGATCAGGACATTATACAAACCCGGTTCCCCACTCAATATACCAACAAAGCCTTTGAAATACAAAGCATTTTACGGAAGAACTGGAGTATCCTCAAACACGATCCGATCCTAAGTAATCATCTTCCGGATAGACCCAATATAGTCTATAGAAAACCACGGGATCTAAGAAGCTTGATAGCTCCCAGCATGGTGAAGAAACCCCTGAATAAGTCCATTAATGCCTGGTCGACTATTTTTGATCAGAAGGGCAGCTACGAGCGTAGTGTGAGGAACTGTGGCACTTTACATGTGGCACAGAAAAAAGTCTGTCACTGGTAGTGATGGTAGAGTTCACCACTTTAAGCAGTTTATCAATTGTGGGACGGACCACGTGGTTTATGGCATCATTTGTCCGTGTGGGCGCCTTTATGTTGGCCGCACTTCTCGACCTATGAGAGTGCGCATTAGCGAGCACAAATGTGATATCACCAACACACGAGTCAAATACCCTGTCCCTCGGCACTTTCATGATGTACACCACGGAGATCCGTCTGGTATGAAAGTATTTGGGATTGAGTCCATCAGGGGTGATCTGGATAGAGGTAGAAGACACCAAATGCTCTGCAAACGTGAGGCCTATTGGATCTTCACCTTAGGTAGTATGACCCCCGGGGGGTTGAATGAGGACCCTGAGGTTTACAAAATTGTCTGAGTTCGTTGGCTACTCTCCTGCCTTTTCATATCCATCACATATCCCCCCCCACTTACCTTGATATACAGTTACAGATCAGTATATTATCCATCCCTTTTATGTAGTTTTTATCATTTTTTTTAGATAATAGTTGATTATTTATGATTATTACTTATTTTATAATATTATATCTGGGACATAATCCATGACATTGATTTTTCTGTAAAATATACTATTGTTTTGCTATAGATTTTATAGCCACTTTCATAACAATCTATTGAACATAGCGACTGGAGAGGGAGCACTTACCTGTTTGTATTGTGATGTATGTGTGTGTCTCTTTCACGTGTGTATGTGCATACATGCACATGTACATGCATGTGTATGTGTGTATATATATATGTGTATATACATCATGTATAGTTTTTCACAAAAAAATATCAGTAGCTTTATGGGATTTATGTATGTCTAGTATTTTGTTTATTACCAGTTTTTAGACATTGCTTCTCCAGTCACAGCATTGTGTTGTATTTATATATCTCCTTCAGCTTGATCCCTATTTTTAGTGCAATTCCTATTGGGTTGGTTCGAACGGGTTGGGTATTATTCACATAGTCTTCACAAATGTTGACCTGTGGTTCAGTTGTGGCATGCCAGTCTGTGGGCCCCTATACGCGTGTGCAGAGCTGTAGATGCGGCGCGTATTTCAAGCTGGCGGTTGGATAATTCATCATATCACTATCTATTAGATATATGTTTTTATATATATATATATATATATATATATATATATATATATATATACTTCCTATACATATTTTATTTGTTCAATGGTATCAGTATTATTATTTTTTTATTATTATTGTTAGTGGTATTGATTCTACCATTTTTATCTTATCTTTTTAAGTCTGCTAACGATTTGGCCACTGATTATTTGTTGCCCAATGGTACTTGAGTCTTAATTGCCACTATTATTATTATTATTGTTGTTACTTGGTTTGTATGCTATTTGTGTCTAGGGGCCTATTGGTCCCCTGTTGGAGACTATTTGGTGTGTTTTTGTCCGTGGGGGCCGCTGCGTGTGGAGAGCCTGCTTGCTTGAATTGATATCAGGACGGCTCTAGTAAGCAAACGGCCTGTCACATGCTGGTCCCGCCCCCAGCTGCATGTCATTGGGCTGTCCTCCGCCGCTCATGTTTGCAGTGGGCTGTGCGGGATGCGGAAGGAGCGTCGTGGATCCCGCCCCCTTTCCCCTGCTTGGAACGCAAACACAGTGGCGTGCGTTCCACTCTGACACAGTCATGCTGCACCCACCGGCCTGTTGAGCATTCGATATGGAGGCGCTCCACGTGCATTGACCCCATGAGATGACACTGCAGGTATCTTCAAACACATCCTAAAATCCTGTATGTATAATTTTTGATGTGACGGGTGATTTTTAAAGTGGGAGATTCCCACCCACTACGGCTATTATTGCCCATTATGGTTTACATCTGGTACGTTTGATATTATTAATGCCATTGATTTTTGTGTGCACAGTGCACCACAATCTATTGCTATTGGCCCAGCCTGCCTCTGTTTCATTGTTATAGGTATTTCTACATCAATTCATTATATTCATTATTTATTTTTATTCTTTGTATACTAATTAGAGTCTTGCCCGTATGATTGGAGGGCATGGGAGGGAGGGATCCCCTGAGGGGGAGGAGCCCCATATCCCATGATTGTTTCACTGACATTCAGGCACTTATAAATGGGGACTGCTGAAGGAGAGTTCATTGCATAGCTCTGACGAAGAAGGGACGTACCCTTTGAAACGCGTTAGCTGATTGTGATGCCTGTGCGTGCCTCCACGATCCCTGGGAGGTCTCGCTCATCCTAAGTCGCATGCTGCTTATCGGTGCACTTTTATGTTGCGCCTCCTTCACCAATTGTTTGTGAGTTGTTTCTTTTTACTATTTTTATTCAATAAATGTTTTAAAAGGTAATGCACATGGCTGGTGCGCCCTTGTTTCTTTTTTCTTTCGGTTTCTGCTAGGATCCCCCATCCTTGAGGGCAGCAAGGCCTGTGTTGACGTGCTACTTTTTTGGTGATCCACCTGTGTGCAGGAGTCGTTTTTTCTTTTTTTCTTTTTTGCTACTTTATTGCTGTGGGAGAGCCTTACAGATCATTTTATGTTTGGCAATGAAGGGGAACCTGACCTTGAGGGCCTGCGAGAATATATAGAGGCTATGCTCGGTCTTGCAGGGGTCTCAGAGCTCAAACCTGATCTGGACCATTTGCTAAGGAAGGAACAGCATCTGGAAAGGGCATACAGGAAACTGCTAGAACATGTTCAGCAGCATGCCAGAGAATCGGCAGTGGAAAATCTGAAGATTGCCATCCCCAAACCTGAAGTGCTGACCACAGGGCAGAGCTCTGCTAACCTCTGCCCAGCACTGATAACATCTTCTGGGTTCCATGGACAGAAGATGGTGAACCTCTATCCCCAGACACCAGTTATAGAGACAGGGGATTTAATAGACTTTTCTGCTGAGGAAGAACAACCTGATGAGCCTCCAGCAGAAGAGCTGGTAATAGGGCCAAACTTCACTGTGCTCTGTCCAGCACCAACAGTAGTATCTGTGTAGTTACAAGGAACTTCCCCAGTTGAAGCACTGGCAACCGGGCAGAGTGCTACCAACCTCTGCCCAGCACCGGCAACAACTACAGAGTTCCAGGGAGGTGGGGCAGTCAGCCTCCCTCCCCCACAGTTAGCCGGAGCAGATGGTGTGGGGTTTTCAGCAGAAGGGCTGGCAACAAGGCCGAGTACTGCTGGATTCTGCCCTCAACTAACAGAGGATGGATTTCCTGTGAAGGTGGATGGGACTTCAGTCTCCACCTGTATACCCCAGGGATGCTGGGCAGTCGGCCCAGATCCCCAACAGCATGACAGAGTGAGCCCAGTCACCCTGTCTTATCTCCAGTGGCAGAAAGGACTCCAGGGAGAAGGGCCAGTACAGGCCTCTCCCCAGCGGCAGATATGTTCTCTGAGAGAGGCAGAGGTTGGCTAGGTGAGTAATGCTTTGTTTGGAACAATTTATTTGGGGTACTGTGTGGGTACAGGCATTAGAGGACTGGAACTACTGACTAACTTTCGGAGTCAACCCGTCTGGGGTCTCCTGTGTTAGTCTCCTGCCGAAAGGGGAGAGATGTGACGGGAGGGCCCGTGGAACTCAGAATCCCTTGGAAAGTAGGGGATGCCCTTGTTTCAGCTCCCCATACACCTCTTATGTCTAAGTCACCCTGTGCTATCCTGGCACAGGGTGAGTGAGAAAATATATCTTGGACTACTTCAAATGGGACAGTAATATTTGTCCACAATATCTCCCAGGATGTATGTAGAGACTATTATTGGTTTGTTTGATTCTGAACTCAACCTGTTAATTGAGTGAGCTGATCACATTAGCCTCCAGGACTGGCTAGGAGATGAACAGTCTACTCCTACTATAGTTGTTGATGACTAGGCTGAGGAGGGGGGGGGACACTGTTTGTAGTGTTAATTGTAATTTGCTCCTGCTATTGTGAAAATGTCCTGTGGTTATACTTATGATAATGTATAATGTACTGTGTGAAGCTCAGTGAACACAAGTCTGGGCAAAAGGTCATGTTAGATAATTAGCTCATGTTAATTAGGTTAGGTTTTAGTCATCCTGGTGTATATATTTGTGTGAGATCTCAAATAAAGTGTTAGTCCATGTTAGCAGTGAAACAAGTGTCGCCTTGTTTTATGCTTATGAGCGGTTGGAATATCGGATATCTGAGTCCAGACTGGGAGGAAATGGTATACTGACGGAAACACTCAAGCAGAGTGTGGGACGTTCCGTGACAGTAGCATTTGAAAATTTCAAGCAAATCTTGTTCTCCGCATTTCTGTGTGTTTGAAGTGCATAATTAGTAAAATAAAAGTATAAAAAACACAAGGTGCAGACACAGGGGGTGTTAATAAAATAAACAATTTTATTTAACAAAAATAAAAAATATCCACTCACATGAAGGCTAAAGCTGGAATGTGTGTGAAGCATAGTTACGTAGTTAGGGTCCTTTCACACTGAGGAGTTTTTCAAGCGCTTTTGCGTTAAAAAAAGCACCTGCAAGCTGAAGAAAAATGCTTCCCTTTTAATATCAATGAATGTGTTCACACTGGGGCAGTACGCTTCTGTTGCAGTGAAAAAAATCCTGCTCGCAGCATCTTTGAAGCATGTTTGGGGAGCTAAAAAAAACCACACTAAAAATGCTCCTCCCCATTGAAATGAATGGGAACCGAATGAAAAACGCCCCAAAAATGCCCCTGCTAGGTGTTTTTGAAGCAGTTTTTTAGTCACATGACCTTTAAAAACGACACCACAAGCACCGCAAAATCACAGCAAAAACGTATATGCATTTTACTGGCAGTCTTGAAGCGAACCAATGTGAAAGTGCCCTTATTCTGGCTGAAAAAACACTAGCCCATCCAGTTCAACCAACATAGAAAAACACGCACACACACACAGAAAACTTTCATACACAATCCTATACCCACAGTTGATCCAGAGGAAGGTGGAAAAAAAACCCAATAAAGCATGATCCAATTTGCATCAGTGGGGGGGGGGGGGGGATTCCTTCGTGATTCCAATCGGATATTTCCTTGATCAACTTTACCTATAAATATTAGTATCCAGTTATATTATGGGCATTTGGGAAAGAATCAAGACCTTTTTTAAAACAATCTACTAAGCTGGCCAGAACCACTTATGTATTTATATTTGTTGATCATATCCCCCTTAATCTCCCCCTTAAGAATGCATTCAGTTCAGCTAATCTTTCCTCATAGCTGAGCTCTTCCATGCCTCTTATCAGTTTGGATGCTCTTCTCTGCACCTGCTTCAGTTCCCCAATATTCTTTTTGTGAACTGGTGCCCAAATTCCAGATGTGATTTGTACTGGGGCAAAAGGATGTCTCTCTCTCTGCAGTCCATACCTCTTTTAATACAAGAGGATTTTGCTCACTTTGGAAACCACAGCTTGGCATTGCATGCCATGATTTTTTTTCACATTATACAACAAAAGAAAAACACTTATGACATTCTCATCACATTACATTGTATCAAGAAATGTAATTTGTGTATATTTAAATGAGTCTCCTGCAGGCAAATAATAAACAGAGAAAATTGTTTCAATGTAGTAAACATAGCTTGTCTTTGTTATGACTGATTTCTGATTGGGACTCTAAAACAAAGTTAATACTGCAGCTGCAGGAACAGATTCACAGGACTTAAAAATGTCCGTTCAGTGTCAAAATTTATTATTACATGTTATTTTATACATAGATAGGAAAGGGGTGGTGTGAGATGTTATTAAAAACTAACAAATAGAAATATATTATTAAAAGCTAGCGAATAGAACAATTGCAAAATTAAAACATTGAGAAGGGAGGGGGGAGTAGAGAGCGTTTAGTAGGAGATGTGTCTGTGTGTTGGTGAAGGTGACAGAACATATTTCATTAGGGAGAACAAAATGGAGTCTCTTGTGCTCAAATGAACAGTACAGTGAATGTCCATGTCATTTCCATCCCTTTGTTTATTTGACACCATTCTTCTTCGCGTTACATTCAGCCGATTGCTGGTAACTCCTGTTACATTGGCGCAGAGAGATGGCGTCCTGTTCAGCTCTCTCCTAGCTTTCTCACAATAATGGGTTCATCAAGGCTGGTGATACATTTGCTGGTACAGCGGGTAGTCACACAGAGGCATAGCCTGATGAGAAAGTAAATAACAAATATGAGAAATAGGAACATCACAATGTAAGCGCCTAGTTTCTGTAACCATGTTGCTATGCCATATAAAAAGTCACCAAAACCTCCTAAACCCTGAAAGGGGTTCCATCCATCTTTAGCAATATCCCTGGCCTTATTCTGTAGTGCTTTTATCTTAGCAAGAAGCCCTTTAATAATGTCCTCATTATCAGAAATGTAAATACAACAGTCAGTGTGAAATACCTTACGCATCCCACCTTGAGCTGTAGTGAGATCATTTAGCGTTAATCTGTGCTCTAATACTACTTTTTTAAGCTGAGCCATTTCTTCATTTAAGAAATTCATTCATTTAAGGTTAATAATCTCATCTACAATTCTAGTGTAATTATTTATTCTTTTCATTGCTTCAATTCCCCATCCTGTCCAGGAAATGAACCATGCCATGTCACCTTCAGTGAAGAGCTCTCTTTTGAACACTAAAGGATATTCTGGACTTTGATCTGGTCGCACTGTATCTTTGTGAACAGCCAAAGCAGGTGCTAACTTCCCAATATAACATGTACCTGTAACATTAGTAGAAGCCAGGCGTAAGCTTTATTTCCACATATATAATATAACCCTCTACGTATGGATAGTATGCCTGCTCCTAAAAAACTGGAAGCAATAACATGGAATCTCAGGTAACCGATATTTTCACATATTGGGAACTGTGTGCAATTTGTATTATAAAGGGTTCTATTTAGTTCTGGATCTGGGATATAATAATATTGACCATAGTTTCCTCCATAAACTGACATTTTTGCTCCGGTGCAATCTGAATTGCCCAACCGTGTATTTAGTGTTAAACGGGCATGTGATGTTTAAACAAATCTGTGGAGTGTTTATCTGTTTTGAAACCATCAAAATTACTGATCTGTGCTCATTAGCTGTGGAGACGATGTATGAGCCATTTATTCTGGTCCTGTTTAAATCAGTGAATTTGAGAGGCATTGCTATCATGGGTATTGTTCCTGTTTGGGGATGTAAGTGAGAACACACCCAGCAGTTACTAGCGTTGCTATGGGTTGCATACAATTTTAACATTTGGATGAAAGGGTTATTTTTTCATGTCTCAGTTCTCACAAACAACAAAAAGAAAAGAAACATCATCATCATTTTTTCAAAGGATATCATCACTTCAGGATTTTCTTGCAGTGACTGGCTTGAATCCAGGTGGGCTTTCCTTCCAACTTGACAGCGGAACCGGTTGTCAAAACCATCAAATTTTGGCTCTAGCGGCTTTTTGACGTGTCGCTTGACCACTACCCAGTCACCTGGTTGGATTCTGTGAATACCTGAAACAGAATCTGGGTCGGGGATAGATTTATAAACACCTTCATGTATTTTATTTAATGTTATTTGCAAAATCTGAACATATTCTAACAGATTAGAGTGAGAAGCCTTCAACTGTTGGGGAAAATATAGCCCTGTTTTTGGTGGCCCTCCAAATAAAATCTCATAGGGGGACAGCCCATGTGGTTGTTTAGGGGTAGTTTGTACAGAATATAGGGCTAATGGCAAAGCTTCTACCAATCCTTTTCCTGTATCTGCTTTAATTTTTGCATCTGTTTTTTCAGAATTCCATTAAGTGTCTAAACTTTACCACTACTTTGTGGATGATAAGGTGTATGGAAAGCTTGCTGTATGTGAAGGGTTTCCATTACCTCTTTCATTACTTCCACAGTAAAATGGGTTCCTCTGTCACTCTCAATAGTTTCAGGAACTCCATATCTACAAACTATTTCATTCAAGATTTTCTTTACTGTTGTTTTTGGATTTGCTTTAGCTACTGGCCAGCTCTCGGGCCAACCTGAGAACATGTCAATACACACTAAAGTGAACTCATAGGTGTCTATTCTGGGCATCTGAATGTAGTCTATTGAATTCTTTGGAAAGGGAAATCTGGCTTAGGAGAATGCTTTTGGGGAACATGGACAGGCCTCCCTGCATTGTACAGAGCACAAATGAGACATGAAGCACAAATGCACTAAATCCAGGTGCTATCCAATAGCAGTCAGTAAGTACCACCATCGTGCCCTTAGAAAGATGACTGACGCCATGTGCCAGTTTTGCTAAAACTGGGTACAAACTCCTAGGTAGACACCACCTGTTGTCAGCGCTCCACAGGCCCTGCTGATTTTGGGTAGCATTACATTTGATCCACTTATCCTTCTCTTCATCAGGGGCCTGGTTCTGCAACTGAATTAGAGTTTCTACATCCCACTGCTCTTGATGAGGGGAATCTGTCCCTGCTACCTGGGCGACCCCTACAGTGGGTGTGACTCCAAATGCCATAAGGGCAGCATCCTTTGCCGCTTGGTCCACTAAAGCATTTCCTCTGGCTGTCATGTCATTTCACCTTGCATGTCCTTTTACCTTAAAGATGGCAACTTCTGCTGGTTTCTGAAAGGCCTCAAATAGTCGCTCTATGAGTTTTGCATGTCTCACTGGCTTCCTGCACTAGTCAGAAAGTTCCGTGCTTTCCAAATAGGCCCAAAATCATGGGCTACTCCAAACGCATATCTGCTGTCAGTGTAAATATTTCCCCTTTGATTCTCTAGGAGATGACATGCTTTGACTACAGCACACAACTCCGCTACCTGTGCTGACATCTGGGGTATCAATGCTTCATGATGTAAAATGGTGTCTGTAGTGGTTACAGCAAACCCTGTGTGTGGCTGACCATCATCAGTGTAAAATCTGGAACCATCTACAAATAAGTGTGTGTCACAATCTGATAAAGGCTCATCTTTTGCTGGTGTGACAGAGGCCCTTTCTACCTCCATCAGTGTCATACAATCATGATAAAAACTCTCAGGTTCTACATCAGTACCATTTGTTGCATCTTCCTCATCAATTATAGGAAGAAGAGTAGCCGGAGTAACACATCGTTTGATTGTTAAATTCGATGGAGCAAAAAGAGCAGACTGGTACTTGTCAAATCTACTGGTAGACACATGTCTGGTATCTACTTGATTCATGATTTCCTGTACTGCATGTGGCACATACAGGATCAGAGCAGAATCTAGTACAAGCTCAGTTACTTTGTCTAGCAGCAAAATGCAGGCTGCTATGGCTCGCATACAACTGAGGGAGCCTTTGATGACAGGGTCTAATGAGGCTGATACATACATCACAGGTCTCTGTTTGTCTCCATGTAGCTGGGTGAGTACACCTACAGCAAATCCATTGACTTCATGACAGAACAAGAAAGTTTTAGTATAGTCAGGAAGTCCAATGGCAGGAGCTTCAGACAAAATTTTAATAAGCTCCTTCATCTGCAATTCATTGTCCCATGTGAGTTTGAAAGTGTTTCTAGTGGTGGCCTCATATAGAGGAGCCATAAGTTCTGATGCATTTGGAATCCAGTTCCACAATATCCCACTAACCCCAGGAAGGCACGTAGTTGCCGTACATTTCTTGGCTTTTCAAAGTTTTGTAGAGTTTTAACTCGATCTGGGGTTAGGTGACGGATTCCATGTGAAATGCAGTGACCCAGGAAGATCACTTTCTCTTGGCAGTATTGTAGCTTATCTTTGCTAACTTTGTTGTTACTGTTATAGAGAAACATGAGAAGGCTTACTGTTTCTCTGCTACAAATGTCCTTTGTATCAGAACAAATAAGCAAATCATCTATGTACTGAAGCAAAACTGTGTTTGGGTGTGAGGGGGACCATTAGTCCAATACTTGCTTTAACGCAGTATTATATTCAGAGGGGCTACTCCAACAGCCTTGGGGCAATCTTGTCCATGCTAACTTTTGGGCATCATGGGTAAATGAAAAAAGGTGCCAGCAATCTGGGTGCAGGGGCACCGAAAAGAAAGCATTTGCAAGCTCAATCACTGTAAAGCAGGTGCTGGAGGCAGGTATTCCACTTAGTAAAGTGCGGGGGTTGGGCACGATCGGGGTATCTGCCTCAATTATATTGTTAATGGTTCTCAAATCATGCACCATGCAGTATGTCACCTGCCCACCCTTCTTGTCTGGCTTCTTTGCAATTGGGAACAGGGGTGTATTGACTTGGGACTTAATTGTTACAACAACCCGTGCTGCTTTCAGTTGAGTGATTTGATCCTTTATCCCCTCAGTCTGAGCAATACTCAGTGGGTACTGTTTAATCTGTGGGAGATGGGCTCCTGGTTTAATTTTTGTCAAATTGACTGTGGTGCAGTCCAGCAGACCTACATCATATTTGCTGGGGCCCATAATTCAGCGGGAATCACTTTTAATTCTGGTGGAAATGGCGGAGTGGAGTCTTGGAATAAAAATACTCCTCAGGCAGAATTTAAAACTTCTCCTGACAGACTACTGACCACTTGGACTCCTGTAGGTGTGTAGTCTATGTGTCATGACCTTGCAGTAATACATTCATGACCTGTCTGTCTCTTACCTGGTCTGTGTATCAGCCTTGAGGCTTGTACTCTCACACCTGCATGCTTAAGTAATCTTCCCTCTGTGTTGCTCCACCCTAACCTCAACAGGAACCACTATTTAACACCGTATTCTCCAAGCCTGCCTTGCCGTGCAATATTGTGTGTTTGGCTTCCTGTTTGCCGTGTGCTCTAAGTTTGTCTCTGTCTCTGTTACCGATCTTGCCGTGTTCCCGACTATTCCTGTCTGCTTGTGACCCTGACCTTTGGCGCGTTCTCGACTATCCCTGTTTGCCTGTGACCCTGACTTTTGGTGTGTTCTCTGTTATCCTTGTCTGCTAGTCGCCCTGACAATTGGCTACCTCCTTACTATACCATGCTGTCCTGGCCTGCTGTTTCCTCTCCATCCTCCTGTAGCCTACCGTGAGCGTGAGCTGGGAGACCCTGGGGGCCACGACCTGGAGCCAGTTGCAGCCTAGTCCATCCTCACCACTAGAGGCTCTGGTGAACACCAACTGGCTCTTAGACTCCGCGCCCTGGGGAATCTATGCTCTAACTCACTGTGGGATCCGTGTTGGTGCTCCAGGGGACCTGCCTTCCTGAACCACCCCGAGTTCCATCTGCAGCAGTCAGCCTTAGGGTCCACTATCATAGCGGTGCACTTCTGACCCCAACGGGGTGCATCTGTCACCTGGATACAGGTGACCTGACAGTTTGCACGGCCATGGACCCATCTGATGTGCCGCTACCTGCTGATGATCAGCTGCAGGGCATAGTCCACAGACTCGAGACCCAGGAATCTAATCAGACCCAGGTGATGCGATTCCTTCAGGATCTGGCTTCCCGCTTTGAACAACTTCAAGCCTCCTTAGGCTTCCCGGTTCCACAACCACAATCGGCTGCCGTATCAGCTCCGCTTACAGTCGCAGCCGCTAACCCTTTGCACTTACCAGCTCCGTCCCGTTACTTTGGGGATTCCAAGGCCTGCAGAGGGTTCCTTAGCCAGTGTACTATTTATTTCGAACTCCAACCCCAAAACTTCAAGTCTGATCGGGCAAAGGTAGCCTATATTATTTCTCTCCTGTCCGGCGAGGCTTTAGCTTGGGCTGCCCCTATGTGGGAGAGGAAAGACCCAGTGGTTTCCAGCCTCTCTAATTTTCTGAAACTCTTCCGGAATATCTTTGAGGAACCAGGTCGTGTCTCTTCAGCGGCCAGCGCTCTCTTACGTCTCCGCCAAGAGTCTGCTTCTATGGGACAGTATGCTCTTTGTTTCCGCATACTGACGGCTGAGCTGAGCTGGAACATTGAGGCCTTAGTCGCAACCTTTCTGCATGGCCTTTCTGATAGAGTGAAGGACGAATTAGCAGGAAGAACCATCCCCACTGATCTGGACGAAGTTATCTCCCTGTGTAACCAGATAGATATTCGTTTTCAGGAAAGGACCTTAGAAAAGTGACGCCAGCACTCCTCGGTCCTTAGTCAGCCCGAGCTCCCCTCTTTTCGTCCTGTGGAGCATCTCCTGCCAACTAAGGAACCCATGCAGCTGGGCCAGACCAGGCCATCCCCCAGGAACCAGCTAGGCGCAGAACTCTGGGCCTGTGTCTCTGCTGTGGGGGGCAAAGGTCATTTTCGTGACACATGCTCATTTCGTCCAGGAAAAGCTCGGGTAATACATCTGGAAGGTGGAGTATTGGACCCAGAAAAGTCATCTTCTCGTCTCCTTCTTTCGGTGTTTCTTCATGTTGGCGTTTCCTCCCACTCGGCCTTGGCTTATCTGGATTTGGGAGCCGCTGGAAACTTTATGGACTGGAGAACTGCATCTTCCATGAACCTTACCCTTTTACCCCTCACCACTCCATTGGTGGTCTCGGCGATTGATGGCACTCTTCTTCCAGGGGGCCTATCCGCTTCCAGACCCCTCCTGTTAAGATGTCGGTAGGGATACTCCACCCGGAGTGGATATCCTTTCTTATCCTTCCTAAGGTCTCAACCCCTATCGTATTGGGGCTTCCTTGGTTGCAGCTCCACTCTCCACACATTGACTGGACTTCTGGGCAGATCCTGGCTTGGGGTCCCTCTTGTTTCTCTTCCTGCCTACTCAAGGTTGCCCCTAAGGAGAGACTTCCCATGGCTACCACCTCAGTATCCTCTGCCCTTCCCGCTGCATATAGTGATTTCTGGGATGTGTTCTGTAAAAAGTCAGCTGAGGTGCTTCCTCCTCACAGGCCCTTTGACTGTGCCATTGACCTTGTTCCCGGAGCAGCTCTACCCAGGGGTCGTACCTACCCTCTGTCCATCCCAGAGACCCAGGCCATGTCTGAGTATGTTGCAGAAAATCTAGAAAAAGGATTCATCTGGAAATCCTCATCGCCTGCAGGAGCAGGGTTCTTTTTTGTTGCCAAAAAGGATGGTACCCTAAGACCCTGCATTGACTACTGAGGCCTAAACTCAGTAACGATCAAAAATTGATACCCTCTACCCCTAATATCGGAACTATTTGACAGGTTGAAAGGTGCCTCCATTTTTACCAAGTTGGATCTCAGGGGTGCATACAATTTGATCCAAATACGGGAAGGGGATGAATGGAAAACTGCGTTTAACACTAGAGATGGGCATTACGAGTACTTGGTCATGCCCTTTGGTTTGTGTAACGCCCGAGCGGTGTTCCAAAACTTTATTAACGAAATCTTCAGGGATCTGCTTTACCAATTTGTTGTCATCTACCTGGATGACATTCTCATCTTTTCGGATAGTCTGTCGGTTCACAGAGACCATGTCTGGATTGTACCTCAGCGCCTTCGAGAAAATAATCTGTACGCCAAGCTGGGGAAATGTTCTTCTGAATGTTCTGAAGTCCTGTTTCTGTGATGCTTCGTCTCTAACTTCGGTCTTCGTATGGATCCTGGGAAGGTCTCGGCCATTACCAACTGGCCTCTTCCTGCCGGCCTCAAGGCCACGCAGGGCTTTCTTGGGTTCACTAATTATTACAGGCAGTTCATTAGGAATTACTCCTCTATTGCTGCGCCAATTATCGCCTTGACCAAGAAGGGTGCTAATGCCAAGGAGTGGTCCCCCGAAGCTGTCTCTGCCTTTCATGATTTGAAACAGGCCTTAATTTCTGGACCTTTGTTGAGGCGACCTGAACCGAGGGATTCATTTTTTATTGAAGTGGACGCTTCCTCAACTGGGGTGGGAACTGTGCTTCTTCAATCCTTTGGGAAAAAACGTCTACCATGTGCATTTTTCTCCAGAAAATTTTCTCAAGCGGAGAAGAATTATGCTATTGGTGATCGGGAACTTCTTGCGATTAAATTGGCGTTGGAGGAGTGGCGTCATCTCTTGGAGGGTTCCCCACATTCCATAACAATTTTCACTGACCATAAAAATCTGCAGTACTTACAGAATGCCAAACGATGGAATCCCAGACAAGACAGGTGGAGTCTCTTCTTTTCCCGTTTTAACTTCACCATTACATTCAAACCTGGTTCCTGCAACAGTCGGGCTGATGCACTCTCTAGATCTTTTGACATTCAGGATGAGGAGCCTACGATTGAACCTGAGCCGATTATCCCTACTTCATGCATCCTTGCCCATTCAACCACCCTAAAGTCAAAAATTCCTCCTGGCAGGACCTTCGTTCCCACTGAGCTAAGAGCTAAGATCCTTCATTGGGGACATGACTTCAAGGTGGCAGGTCATGCTGGGTTTCTTTGATCCTTCCTCCTCATCAGTCGCCACTACTGGTGGCCTACTCTCCATTCGGATGTCAAAGACTATGTTAAGGCTTGTCATGTCTGTGCCCAGTCTAAGTCCTCCACGCAGGCTCCTGCTGGTCTTCTCATGCCCTTGCCCATTCCCAAGGAGCCCTGGTCTCACATAGCCATGGACTTCATCACCGATCTTCCACCTTCTGAGAAGAATACGGTCATTTGGTTGGTAATTGATCGATTCTCCAAGATGGCCCATTTTGTTCCTCTTCCTGGTCTCCCTTCTGCTCCTGCCTTGGTTCCCATTTTCGTATGAGAGATTTTCCGTCTTCATGGTGTCCCTTCCCATGTAATTTCAGACAGGGGTGTTCAGTTTACTTCTCGCTTTTGGAGAGCCTTTTGCAAATCCCTCAACATTACCTTGGATTTTACCTCTTCTTACATCCCCAATCCAATGGCCAGACTGAAAGGGTTAATCAGGAGTTGGAGGTCTTTCTCCGTACCTTGGTCTCGCTCATCACGATGATTGGGTCTCATTACTCCCGTGGGCAGAGTTCTCCCACAACAATCATGTCAATGTCAGTTCTCAGAAGACACCCTTTGTCGCTGTTTATGGAAGACATCCTCAGTTCCTTCTTCCTATGACCTGTCCTTCTGATATCCCAACTTTGGCTACTGTTCAGGAATCATTCAATTCCTTGTGGGCTGACGTTCATGATTCCCTCCAGAAAGCTGCCAACAAGTTCAAAAGTTTTGCTGACCGTCGCAGGCGTAAGCTGCCTTCTCTACAGCCAGGAGACAAAGTCTGGCTTTTTACCAGGAACATCAGACTCCGGGTTCCTTCTCTCAAGTTTGCCCCGAGATTCATTGGTCCTTACAATATAATTTCTAAGCTGAATCCTGTTTGTTTTAAACTCCAGATCCCTAAAAGCCTCAGGATCTCAAACTCCTTTGATGTATCCCTTCTGAAACCTTTAGTTTTCAATAAGTTCTCTCGATCTCTCCCTACCTTGGCTCCAGTCTCTGAAGATAATCAGGAGTACGAGGTTAGTCAAATTTTGGATTCTCACTTCTATAAAGGTGTCCTTCAATATCTCGTGGATTGGAAAGGTTTCGGTCCTGAGGAGAGATCTTGGATTTCTGCATCTGAAGTCTTCGCACCTCGTCTTCTGAGGAAGTTCCATTTGAAGTTTCCCTCCAAGCCTGTTCCAAAGCGGGGGAGGGGGAGGCCTCGTAAGAGGGGGGGTACTGTCATGACCTTGCAGTAATACATTTATGACCTGTCTGTCTCTTACCTGGTCTGAGTATCAGCCTTGAGGCTTGTACTCTCACACCTGCATGCTTAAGTAATCTTCCCTCTGTGTGGCTCCACCCTAGCCTCAACAGGAACCACTATTTAACACCGTATTCTCCAAGCCTGCCTTGCCGTGTAATATTGTGTGTTTGGCTTCCTGTTTGCCGTGTGCTCTAAGTTTGCCTCTGTCTCTGTTACCGATCTTGGCATGTCCCCGACTATTCCTGTCTGCTTGTGACCCTGACCTTTGGCGCGTTCTCGACTATCCCTGTTTGCCTGTGACCCTGACTTTTGGCGTGTTCTCTGTTATCCTTGTCTGCTAGTCGCCCTGACAATTGGCTACCTCCTTACTATTCCTTGCTGTCCTGGGCTGCTGTTTCCTCTCCATCCTCCTGTAGCCTACCGTGAGAGTGAGCTGGGAG
The DNA here is from genome assembly GCA_037952835.1 of Lithobates septentrionalis. NCBI lineage: Eukaryota > Metazoa > Chordata > Amphibia > Anura > Ranidae > Lithobates > Lithobates septentrionalis. The sequence continues at coordinate 3,718,741 of JBBDGP010000091.1, read as the reverse complement.
ACCCTGGGGGCCGCGACCTGGAGCCAGTTGCAGCCCAGTCCATCCTCACCACTAGAAGCTCTGGTGAACACCAACTGGCTCTTAGACTCCGCGCCCTGGGGAATCTATGCTCTAACTCACTGTGGAATCTGTGTTGGTGCTCCAGGGGACCTGCCTTCCTGAACCACCCCGAGTTCCATCTGCAGCAGTCAGCCTTAGGGTCCACTATCATAGCGGTGCACTCCTGACCCCAACGGGGTGCATTTGTCACCTGGAAACAGGTGACCTGACACTATGTTTGCTAAAATTTGGTTCAAAATGTCAGCTCCCAAAAGATTGGTAGGAACTGTGTCTGAAACTAATACTTTAGTGACAATTTCTGTTTGCTGTCCTAGCCTGAGTTTAAGTGGCATGGACTCAACCAAATCAGTAGAGGTCCCGGTTAGGCCAACACCAGAGATAACATTTGTAGATAATAATCCTGGATGTAAGTCCTCTATATTAAAAACACTTTGGCTTGCACCAGTATCAATTAAACAGGCTAATTCTGTTTCTCCTCCAGGATAGGGAAGTTCTTGTAAAAATACTTTTACTCTGGCCTCAGGACCATTGTCTCCCCTTTTTAACATATTTGATACTGGCATGCCATTTTCCTATGCCTGATCCACTGTTTTTTTTTTTTTGAGAACTGGGATCAGCATGAGGTGCCTCTAAGCTCTTTTTGAGGTCTACGGTCAGGAAGATGGCAGAATTTGTGTCCTTCCCCATCACAATTGTAGCATATAATTGGTTCCCGATTGCCATGATTTCTGAAATTGCCTTTGCCTCTTCCTCTTCCTCTTCCTCTCTGCTTCCCCAAATACATAACCTTGGGTTTGCTGTCTTTTTGGTTAATCCTGTTTTCTATGGATAACAGGATAGGCAGGACATCTTGAATAGACATATTGCCTGCCTCAGGCCTTGCTGTGAACAACTTTTCTTTCAACTGGGGCATTAAACCACAAAGAAACTTTTGTTTCACCAGTTGTGTAGATGGACTTGCAGTTTCTCCCATCTTCTCTTCCTCTATTTTAATGCCTGCTTCCTCAGCCATATCGCTTAACCACCTCCAATAAGCCCCTGCTGCTTCCTCTTTCCCTTGCTTAGCATGTATAAATTCAGAATGTCAGTAGCAGAAGCCTCATATGCTTCCTGTGCAGCACTAAGTTTGTTTGCAAACCCAATTGGATTCTTTCTAGGATCTCCCAATCCCTCTAATATGGCTCTCATATCTTGGGGACTAAAAGGTACATGCCATTTAATTTGAGACTTACTGTCAACAGCATTACCTTCAAAAACTAATTGGGTTCTGACAGGATAAACTGCAACAGATTGCTCTGTGCCAGGGGCAGAAGGGGTGGCCTCTCCCTTCCTTCTCTCTTCAGCTTGCTGCCACAATTTGGAAATTATGGTTTGCTCCGGAAGTTCAGACTCTATCTCTCTTTCTCTAGCCAAAGCCTTAAGTTCAGAGAGATCTAGTTTTGCATATGTGCCTTTTGATTTATGCCAATCATCTGTTTCTAGGATACGAGCCAAAACCCTCTTTGTAGGTTGATATGGGGCTGTTAAACCTCTGTGTTCCATGTAATCTAATTCTTTTGCTTTTGTGCGTGGACCCCTTAAAGCCAAACTGGCAGCCCCATAAGGTGGGGGGTCCTCCTCTACAGAGTCTTCTGGCCAAACGTAGTAAATTTGGGCAGTACTTTTATTAAACATCTCTGTCAAGCCAGTTTGATTTGCTACTGTAGCTTCTGTCTCCCATGTGCAAGCTATTCTCCACGTTCCTTCACTGCACAGTAGTGGGCCATAATCGTGCAGAAAAGTTTGCCATACTTTTAAATCAAAAGTCCCTTCAGATTTTAAAGGTTTAGCTGTTCCTTTTGTCCATTCTACCCATTTATCTAGGGGCTCAGTATAGGCGGAACCGTACCTTCGGTTCATATATTCTCTAGCGCTCATCTTGCGCTGGCCATTTTCTGAAGGCCTCTCTCCCTTCATTTCCTTAATTAATTTAATGCCCATAATGACTGACCAGTCTTCTCTACTTGTGCCTATACCCTTTTGCCTCTAAAACAAATAGTACAGCAAATATGCAGATTTACAAGAATAGTCTCCACTTATCTACGTGGATAGAAGGGGTTTATGACAATAGACAAAACACTCATTAAGAGACCCTCCTCGTCTCTTCTCTGTGAGTTTTATCTGACCCTACCATGCGCCTCTGACCCAGGTCGCGCACAAGGAGTCAACGCAGGGAACTGCAAAGGATTCTCCCTATACACACACAGTCCAACCCGTGAAGGGTGACACATTCACACACACACGTTATCCAACCAGAAAGGTCCGAGAGTGGTCTGGTTTCCCTGAGAACCGACAGATAGGATACATAGGAAAGGCAGAAATATAGCAAGTTTAAGGGCAGCTTACCTAGCCGGCATTTGAGGTCTGCATTTCCCGATGATCCCAATCGAAGCGCGGCTCCTTCTGAAGACTCGGCCAATCTCCTGGTATTTGACTTGCCAAGATTGTTATGACTGATTTCTGATTGGGACTCTAAAGCAAAGTTAATACTGCAGCTGCAGGAACAGATTCACAGGACTCAATCACTGTGTTTAAAATGTCAGCTCAGTGTCAAAATGTATTATTACATGTTATTTTATACATAGATAGGAAAGGGGTGGTGTGAGATGTTATTAAAAACAAACTAACAAATAGAAATATGTTATTAAAAGCTAACAAATAGAAATATATTATTAAAAGCTAGCGAATAGAACAATTGCAAAAATAAAACATTGAGAAGGGAGGGGGGAGTAGAGAGCGTTTAGTAGGAGATGTGTCTGTGTGTTAGGTGAAGGTTACAGAACATATTTCAACAGTGAAAACAAAATGGAGTCTCTTGTGTTTAAATGAACAGTACAGTGAATGTCCATGTCATCTTTTTACTGGGTCACTATGCCCCCTAATATTCACAGATACTAATACTTGCGTTAAAAATGACATATTGCTACAGTGTTAAAATTTTGGATCATATCAACTCTTATTAACATTACAAGGGAGGTAATTTAAAGTTCTTTGTGAGAAACAAATTTCAATATTTATTTTAACTATCTGATGAACGCATGAGAGATATCTATGTAAACATAAAACATCAAGATTCAAAAAAAGAAAAAATGAATAAACAAAAAAGACAAAAAACTCCTCAGACTTGTGCAAATCCCATATACCTCCCTGGTGAACTGCCACTCCCCTCCATGGCTTTCCCCCAAATGGTTCTGTACAAAAAAGATCACAGTGCACACCTGCTAAATTTTTTCCATTAATTTGCAAAAAAAAAAAAGAAAAAAAAACCTCACAACCTAACAAATACCCAAATACAAAAAATAAAAACTTGCAACCAAAAATTTCCTTCAGGAAAAAAATATAGAGAATCCATTCAGTGATTAACACTGGGCTCTCTCCTCCGACCCCCCCCCCCCCCACGAAAAAAGGGACCTGGCCAATTCCCAAAAATAGGGAAGAAAGAAAAAATAAAGGTGAGGAGACTAGGGAGGAGGGAGGGGAAAGAAAGGCAAGTAAAAAAAAGAAATAAAATAAAGAAATAAAAAAAAGCCTTCTTCCCTCCTGTCCTCCCCCCTCCCCCTCCCATATTGCTCCCTCCCTCTGCTCTATCCATAGTGCCTGTCCAGCCATTCAACAACTGTCTGTGGCTTGTCAAAAAAGTGTACAGCCTCATTTGCCTTTTTTTTTATTTAGCAGGATATTCCATTAAATAAGACAGCTGCAGGGTCTCTATTTTACAACTTGAAATTTAGCCCGCTGTTTAAACTTCAGGAGGAAAATCCGGAAAGAACATAATTTTAGTTCCATTAAACCTGATTTCCTTCAAAACTCAAAACTCTGGCTCTTCTGAGAATATGGTCTCTGTCTCGTTGACTAAGAAGTCGTATTAAGAATGGCGTTGGAGGGGCTCCTGCAGGTAGTGGTCTATTTGGTACTCGATGTGCTCTTTCAACCGAGAAAGACATAGAAAGATTTTCTTTTTCAATCGTCTTTTCCAGATTTTTTCTTTATTCACAGTTTATTGTAATTTACCTGCTCCTGTTTTCAAATTTAACCAATTTCTTCCGATTTATTCCGGCCTTTGTCGAGTTCTGCCGATTCCAGCCGACTTCTGCTGAGGTATGGCCGACCCCCGCTCTGTCCTTAGGCAGAAATCGGCATGAACATCAGCCTCTCTCCTCGGGTCCTTCCGAGGCCTCCCGAAGCCAGGGCACTCCACGAGCACCGCCCACTCCCGCAAGCCCTGGAGAACCGTCTGCCACCGAGGACCGAGATCATTCCAACCCCTGCAAGCACCGCCACCACAAGGAGAAGAGAGTGAGGAGGGGGGCGAGGAGGAGGCCCACACCACAACAAAGTGCCAAGCATGAGCGATGCCAGCCGGCACTGCCATTCTCCACACGAGCACCCCCGGAGCCCCAACAGCCATACGGACACGGCGGGTAACCGCTCTGTTGCAGTTATATTCAGTCTGCTTCCCAGACACTCAAGGCATGCCAATATTAAGCTTGCGTATGATCAACCAGAACACCCAGATCCTTCTCCACTATTGATTCCCCAGTTGTATTCCCCCTAGTCCCCAAGTACATAACCTTACATTTATCAACATTAAGCATCATTTGTCACATAGTTTCCCAAAAAAACTGTGCATTGGGGTTGGCTTGTAAGTTGGATACATCCTGTATCCACTGTATTCCACTGCATAGCTTTGTGTCATCTGCAAAGACTGAAATGGTACTTTTAATCCCAGACCCTATATAGTTTATAAATATATTAAAAAGTAAGGGTCCCAACACTAAACCTTGGGGTACACCACTAACAACTCTAGACCATTCAGAGTAAGAATCATTAACCACTACTCTCTGAATACGGTCTTTTAGACCCTTTCTATCCATTTACAGATTGTTCAAAGCCTTACCTTACTCATTAGCCATGTGTAGGAACTTTGTCAAACATTTTTGCAAAATCCAAGTGTACTACGTCCACAGCCACCCCACTGTCCAAGGTTTTGCCCACCTCTACATAAAAAGAAATCAAATTTGTCTGACAACTTCTGTCTTTCATGAATCCATATTGACTTTTGCTTAAAATGTTTTGTTTTTTTCTAGCAAAAACATATATGCAGTCTTTTTATTAAACTCTCCAGTATCTTCCCAACTATAGAAGTTAAACTAACTGTAGTTACTTGATAAAGATTTTGACGCCTTTTTAAATATAGGCACCTCATTGGCCTTATGCCAATCCAGTGGACTAGGCCAGTCATTAAAGAGTCCCTAAAAATTTGAAACATTGACTTTGAAATGACAGAGATCAATTATTTCAGGATCTGTGGGTGTATGCCATCTGGTCCAGGTGCTTTATTCTGTCTAAATATTTCTGGACCATATACATTTTGAACCATTGTGGATCATTTGGGGCTGTGTCAATACCATCCCCATTATGGACATGAACTCTCCCATGATCCTTTGTACTGTATACACAGAGCTGAAGAAGGTACAGTATTTAATAAATGTGTCTTCTCTTTGTCCCCAGTCACCAACCCCAGGGCCTACATGCTCAGACATGATCTTGTTATTATTAATATATTTAAAGAATTTCTTTGGGTTTATCGTACTCCTTTTGCAATCTTTTGTTTTGTGGCCTTGCTTTCCTTTTTACATATTCTGTTATATTCCTTGTAACATTTAAATGATGATAATGTTCCTTCATTTTTATATTTTTTTAAAAGCTCTTTTCTAATCATTTATAACTTTTTTAACTTTTAGCCTTTGAAATTTATTGCCTGTGGGAATATATTTTGCAGTGTGTTCGCATACAGTCATTTTGAAGAATTCACATTTCTGTTCTGTGTTCATCTATGCCAATATTCCCTCCCAAAGCACAAAAAAGAAAAAAACCCTTGTATAAGGACACAAGGGCAATACAGTAACTATTCCAATGATAAAAAGTACTGTGGTTGGGTTATGATAAAGTCAATTATTAAAGTTTATTAAGGCTCAAAATTCTTCCAAAATAAAAACAAGGAAGGTGATTCACCGCTCAGGTAGACTTGCTCCCAGGTGTGTGTTACGTAGATCCTTCAGAGGAGGGGCGTCCCAGGTGCTGGCTAAATGCAAATTGAGGCAAGATTTAAAACAAGAGAATCTGGATGCCGCACACTGGATAAAGTTGAAAATTCTTCTTTATTGTAAAATCAGGATCATCAAAGATACAGGACAATCAGGCAGATGGTACAGACACAGCTGACGCGTTTCGCACTCGCTTACAGCTATGAGTAAGCACTCAAATTAGAGTGCGAAACACGTCAGCTGTGTCTGTACCATCTGCCTGATTGTCCTGTATCTTTGATGATCCTGATTTTACAATAAAGAATTTTCAACTTTATCCAGTGTGCGGCATCCAGATTCTCTTGTTTTAAATCTTGCCTAAAATAAAAACAAGGGAAATATAAACCCCCAACCTCAAAGCACACACATAGACCCAATTAACCCTTTCACTGCCAAGTACGGACCTACAGAAGTGCCTGCAGGTGGCCAAGTCCTTACAGGGTACAGACCTCATTTCTCCCTCTGCTATAAGCCTATGGACTCTTCTGAACAATTCTATAACTCTGATCAGTGGATTACAACCCACTGATCAGAGTTATAAACCCTAAATGTGACTCCCCCCCACCCATGCCGTCGCTTCTCTGTTCCCTGTCACTCCACCTCCCTTCGATCCCTTCCATTTTAAACTGTCCCCCTTTCCTCTTCTATCCCTGTCCCCCTCTCCTCTCCTATCTCAACCCTCTTCTCCCCAGCACTGATCCCCCTCCACCCAAACCAACCCCCCCGCAAACCGAACCTCCACAGCCACAATCATTAGCTGGCATCCCTCCTCTGCCACTCCCACCGGCTTCAGGTGCTGCACCCAGATGTGTCCCCCCAGTCAGATTACCCCCCCAACGGCCCCTTCACCCCTGATCCATGGCCGCTCCGAGCGGCATCTCTCCTTGCCTCCCACTGAAGCTTCTCTCTGCAGAGATCTCCTGTGATCTGTCAGGCTGGGGAGCGTGGCGGGGGGTGAAATTGGGGCTTGAGGGGGCTTAGTATACATGTGTTTACCAAGCCCCCCATACAATGGATATAGGCAGCGATCGCTACTATATCCACTGACAGCTGATCATTGTAACCACAAGAGTAATGAATGGAATCTCTATACAGATTCCCTATTCACTCAAGTAAAGTGCTACAGAGAATGGAACTATTTTCAGTCCCTTTCTCTGTCTCAAAGAAAGAGATATGGGGGTCTGTCTAGACCTCTGATATCTCACCAAAACCCCCCACCCGCTCCCCCCCAACAAAAAGAAATTATAATTAAAAAAAGTAAGATAACTGTAAAAAAAACATGTAAAAAGTAAAACATTTTTTATTTTTAAACACAAACATAGTAAGACTCCCCAGGTCCGCCTGCACTCACCAATGATGGTCCCCCCGCCACACTCGCTCCTCCATGGCTTCCTCAGCTTCTCACGCCAGCCAATCCTATCCATCCTGATTGGCCAGGAGGAGAACCCGGAAAATAATAGCAAACATTAATTTGCTATTGTTACAAGTAGGTGGGTTTGGGGTGCAATGCTCTGCACCCTGAGCCCAACCTTTTTCAAGCCAATTAGAGCCTCAGGCTCTAATCATGTGGCTTGAAAAAAAAAAAATTCAAACGTATGAGTCCGGCACCCTGCAGGGGGCGGCGCCCCAGCGCCCCTAATGGACCGGCCAATCCTGGTGAAACCCCTTTTACATGGAGTGGACTCTGTCAAGCAGATTTGCCTGCTCAGCGGGGGATCTGTCTGCTGATCTCTGCTGAGCAGGCGCATGACAGGTCCACGTCCTCTCCGCTGATGCAGAGCGGACACGGACACAGCTTGCTAATCTCTATGGGGCAGTCAGATGGAAATGGACCAACTGTCCAGTTCAATCGGATATCATCTGATTCGATCTGCTGGATGGATGGGGAATGGGATCCCCATCCCTCTGTTTTTAGCGGACTGGACTTGATCAGATGCAGGCAGGTGTAAACGGACACATGTCCATTTACATCAGCCTCTCCATAGAGAACAATGGGTGGTCTGATTGGGCCCGCCTAAAAAATGGACTGGCAGACCTGATCAAGCTTGTGTGAAAGGGGCCTAAGGCTTTGTTCACACAGGGCATACACAGCATACCTTTACAGGAATGCACAGGTGTTCCGTGCATCTCTGTGCAGGCAGTCCCATTGATGTCATTTGGGATGCAGCAACTGCACAAACAGAGCTGTTGCTCCCAATTTTACATCCATGTAGATCCGCATGCATGTCCTTGAGCTCACACTGTCTGCATTCGGGGTCATGTACCCACACTGATGTCAGATTGGGAACAGCAGCTATGCCTGTGCAGTATGTATATATTAACTCAATACAGGTTAAGCTTTTATATTTAGTAGGAATTTGTAAAATTTACTGTGTTTTTATCTGCTAATAATGGTTTTAGTGTATTTTTTGCAAATATATTGGTATGATAAACATTTGCGCATGTACCACGGAGTCTAAAAAATCAGTAGCACCTTCTTTTAATTCTACTGATCATGTGCTTTCAGAAAATATATGATTTGGGGGCTCTTTGACAAACTCTGAAAGCTATAAGTGAAAAATAAAAAAGCAAAGGAAAAATTGCAAAAATGGTGTGGCCGCCTGAGAGTACAAAATGGAGCACAGGGCCTGGCTGCAAAAGGGTTAAGGTGCATACAAACATGCATACCAACCAAATTAAAACATATTACATATAACACAAATTTTAAAAAGCGTCCAGATGCCAAGTCATTCAGCCACATAGGGTTGTACCATGGCAATATCGTTTAAAAGTCAATTAAAGTCTCAATGGAAAACATCCCTGTGTGTGAATCCCCTTGGATGCTCGAGCTGGGACGGACCTAATAAAAAAAAGGAAAGATGTTCCTGTATTTACACCCACTAAGGGTCCTGACAATCAATTTCTACTAGTGATAACCCTTGGAAGGTAATTTGATATGAGATGATAACGAAACAAGTCAAATAATGGTTCCACTCCTTTTAAAGCAGAGTACCGCCCAAAATTGGAACTTCTGCTTTAGGTGCTGGTGACCCCCTGACATGCCACATTTGGCATTTCATCTTTTGGGGGGGGCTGGTACCCTGTTTTTGCAGGCACCCAGCTCCCACTTTCTCCCTTGGCACCGGAGGGAAGATCACCTCTCCCCCCTCCCTCCCTGCAATCTTCTGGGACACGTCACAGGTCCCATTAGATTGCCCGGCCATTCACAGCATACAGCGCGGCTCGTGCATGCGCAGTGCACGCCCGGCTGTGGAGCCACAGCCAGGCACCCACAGTTAGAATGCAGGCGCCACTGACAGGAGGGGGAGAGGAACGAGGCTTCCTGCACCCGCATCGCTGGACCGTGGGACAGGTGAGTGTCTGATTATTAAAAGTCAGCAGCTACACTTTTTGTAGCTGCTAACTTTTAAATGGGTGGAACTCCGCTTTAAGCACACTTCTTTCCTCTGGTGGGTATATTTCATGAATCAAAATTGCCTTGAAACTTGAGTGTTGTTGCTCTAGGCAGAAGAGTAATTTCTATAAATGTAACAGCATAACTGCCGATAGCTGGAGCACTTGGGTCAGCATGCCTACAACTAGCAAACAAGAATTGTCTACACCATTATGCTGTTTGGCATATTAAGGGGACAGAACTCATTTAGATCCGCCAATTCTAATGCGTTCCACTGCTGCTAGCAATAATAATCATACACAAGGACAGTCCGCATTTGCTCACAGAGAACTGATGTATCCACTGCTGCTAATGACGATAATCACATACAAGGATAGTCCGCATTTGCACACAAAAGTGTTGTATCCGCTGCTACAAATAATGATATTCGTATACAAGGACAGTCCACATTTGCACACAAAGAAGTGATGTATCCACTGCTGCAAGTAATGATAATCATATACAAGGACAGTCCGCATTTGCAGGAACAAATGGCAACCAGCAAAGTAGTGCTCATGGTAGCCACAGTCCATACAGTGTCTATAGCTTACACGCCTAACTTTTTATCTGCTCTTGCTGGTGATGCATTTGTAGTTTTGGGGCATCTATTCATATGTTACCAATAATGACAGCAATCTCTGGACTTTCCAAATCCTCTTGTAGGCAGGTTGGTGGTGCTATGCTGTCTGATCCAGTAAAGGCTCTGGAGACTGAATATATCATTCCTCGGCATGCAAACCTGCTGCCTCAACTGCCTCATTGTTTGGTCCTGCTATCATGCTGTAGATCCCACTCGGGCATGACGGGGAGTACAGCAGGTGGTGTCGCATGACGCTGGTGACGTAAACGCATTTCGCAATGAAGTAGTGTAACTTCGTCTGGACATTGAGCGGTTCACCTGCTGTCCCTTTTGTGGTGTTTCCACCTAGGGTGTTCCGCTCTTAGCAAACTTAAAAGGACAGAAACCGTAAAGTTCATCTTATTCCCAGAAAATCACTAATAATCATAAAGGTGTGTATTTGTATCCCAACATTTTTTTTGGAAACGTTTTTCATTTTACTTGACTTCAGTATAAGGAAATGAAGAAAAAAAATATTAGGGAAAGTATAAAGATGCCTAACATAGGTTGTACCCCAATGAAAAGTCAGCTCAGTGTTCTAAAAATTCAAATTCCTCCCTCTTACACCAGGTCTTTAGCCATGTATTCAGTTCTCCAACCTCCCCTTGTCTTTTCTGTGTTGCGCATGGCACAGGCAATATTTCAAAGAAAATATAACTTTGGGGGTCCTTCCCTTCAACTTGCAGACTAGTTTTGTATTGATTCCTAAGGAGCTTCCACCGCGTTGACCGTAGTCTGTCATGGTTTCCAACATGGGCCAAGACAGCTGGGTCATGCCCAACCCCTCCCAGTTATTTATCAAGCTGGTCCAACACATGCTGAACCCTGGCACCATGGAGACAGCAACATGTTTGAGGCGATCCTGGCAACAATTTATTCTGTCCTTCTGATTTATAGAATCCCCTTTTACCACCAACTGCCTAGGAATTCCTGCATTACCCTCACAACTCCTGCTAGATGAGCTGCTCTCCCAGCTGTTAGGGATAACTGTGACATTTAGGGCTGCCACCTCTAAGTTTGCCAACCCCACATCTTCACCCAACTTGGCAAATTTTTTGGGGTGCTCAAACCCAGTGCTTTTCTGTGAGCCCCTACCACCTCCTCTGACTACAGTAACCCACCTTCCTACCTGACAATCCTGACTTACCCCTCCACCCTCCACATCAACCCCATTAACCACCTGTTCAGTGAGCAGAAGACCCCTTTTCAAGGTTGTCAGTTCTGCTCAGTGTTGCAATTCGCTCCTCTCTAATGTGAGCTTCCAGAAGGGCAACTCACTCACATTTGTCACAGCGGTATCCATCCTGGAGCTGTTGCTCCAATATTGTAAACATGCGGCACACTGTGCACAGCACAAAACCTTCAACTTTGCTAGCGCACACATTATCCCACTTGCAATATTCATATTACTAACAGGAAATTTCAGATGTTACTTACAGTTTAGAAGACTCCTGTTATAATCTCCTGTTTTAAACCCCCTTTTTTAACTCCACTTACATAGTTACATAGTTACATAGTAGGTGAGGTTGAAAAAAGACACAAGTCCATCGAGTCCAACCTATGTGTGTGATTATATGTCAGTATTACATTGTATTACATTGTATATCCCTGTATGTTGCAGTCGTTCAGGTTCTTATCTAATAGATTCTTGAAACTATCAATGCCCCCCCGCTGAGACCACCGCCTGTGGAAGGGAATTCCATATCCTTGCCGCTCTTACAGTAAAGAACCCTCTGTAGTTTAAGGTTAAACCTCTTTTCTTCAAATTTTAATGAGTGGCCACGAGTCTTGTTAAACTCCCTTCTGCGAAAAAGTTTTATCCCTATTGTGGGGTCACCAGTATAGTATTTGCATGCCAATATTGTGTTTGCTTTGTTAGCAGCAGCTTGGCATTGCAAGCCATTGCTGAGCCTATCATATACTAGGACCCCCAGGTCCTTTTCCATCCTAGTTTCCCTTAGAGGTTCTCCCTCAGTGTATAGATTGCATTCATATTTTTGCCACCCAAATGCATTATTTTACATTTTTCTACATTGAACCTCATTTGCCATGTAGTTGCCCACCCCATTAATTTGTTCAGATCTTTTTGCAAGGTTTCCACATCCTGTGGCAAAGTTATTGCCCTGCTTAGCTTAGTACCATCCACAAATACAGAGATTGAACTGTTTACCCCATCCTCCAGGTTGTTTATGAACAAATTAAACAGGATTGGTCCCAGCACAGAAACCTGGGGGACCCCACTACCCACCCCTGACCATTCCAAGTACTCCCCATTTATCACCACCCTCTGAATTCGCCCTTGTAGCCAGTTTTCAATCCATGTACTCACCCTATGGTCCATGTCAACGGACCTTTCACACTTGTGCGACTTGGGACTGCAAAGCTGCATGACAAGTCGCACCCTATGATTTCCAATGAGTACCATTTATTTCTGTGTGACTTCAAGTTAGTGCCTGCACTACTTTGGTCCAACTTTGATGTGACTTAAGGTCCATAGACCTCAAGATTACACAGGCATTGCTTCAAGTCACATCAAAATTGTGCCAACATCGTGCGACTTTCAGGTCGCACAAGTGTGAAAGGGGCCTAAGTCAAATTCCACACTCAAAAGATAGGCAAGCTCAAGGTGGGCAAGCTCAGAGTGAGTTCATCAGAAAGTTATATACTACCTGTAGCACCTGTGAACAATTAACCACTCTCTTTTATTAGCAGATATAGCCTAGGTTCACATTGCTGCAGGTTAGAAATTTCAACCCGGCGGGGGAGCATGAGTGGCGTGATGCGGGATGAACGTGCCCAAACACAGCTCCATCTGATCCGGACTGCCAAGCTCAATCCCCAGGGCCACCAAACTCCGAATCCACACGAAATCAACAAGCACCCCTATGGGAAAGTCTAGTGCATGTTGTTGGTCAAGAAGGTGCGCAGTCGCCACTCCCAGCATTCACTTACCAACGATCTCCTCAACACTAGGAAAGGACTTGCAAGGATGTCCAAAAATGGTGCCGGCTCCTCGGCGGCCCCATGCAGCCCCACGCTGGATCAAGCTCCCACATAGAGAGACAGTGAGTACAACCCTTCACTTTTTAAGGCTGATCTAGATGCTAGCCAATATATAAGTACAATATATGAAAAGCTAGTGGATAAGATACAGCTGGAATTACACAAATCCACCAATGTTCTCTCCCAGGAGATTGCAGCAATAGCAGGCAGAACAGACATACTAGAGACTAAGCATGATGAACTTTCACTGGCTCATAATGACCTAAGGAAAGATTATGAAATGCTGGCAGACAACTTCTCATACATGCAGGCTCAGAATGAAGATTTGGACAACCGTAATCGCAGAAATAATATAAGAATGCATGGGATCCCTGAGTCAGTAACAGGTCTCATTCCAGCTATAACAAAATTCTTCCATAACCTTTTGCCAGATAAACCTCTCGCAGCCTTCATATGCGACAGTATCCATAGGGCCCTACGCCTGAAACCTACCCCTGATAAACCAACCCGTGATGTGATTATGTGCATGAAAGATTTTCTCATCAAGGAGGATAACACACCCAGAAACACACCTAATATCCAATTTTAACGCCCCAGGATCCAAATATACCCAGACTCCTCTCCCACCACTTTAGACAGGAGAAGCAGAATGAAAGAGGTTACCTCTATACTACAGTCAGCAAGAATTAAATACCGCTGGGGTTTCCTATTCCTATTCTCTGTGATGCATAACGGTGCTACATACGCAGTATATGACATAATAGAAAGAAAAGATCTTCTGGTTAAGCTGGGTCTGCTTGAACCAGAACCACCAAATAGACCTCCTGCCACTCCCAGATCATCACCAATCTGGTCCACACCAGCTTCACGTCGCAACCAGAGAGACCAAAGAAGATGGCGTCAATCCTTTCAGGACCAAGCAGCATAATCTTCTTGACCCAACTTAATTTTTCACAGGAAGAGAAGAGGAGAAAGAAATAGGAGGAAGAAGTAAGAAGAGGAAAGGAAAAAGTGAAAAAAAATTTTTGTTGTGTGTGGTTATTTTTTTTTTTTTTTTGGTTTTACCTAGCCTTTGGTTTAGTTTGGTTTGAGGGCACTTTTGCAGCCAGAATGCATGTTCTGATCCTCATAGGCAGATTTTCTTTATGCTCTTATGACAAAACAACTTGACTGTTTCATTCATCCACCTAAGAGGAAAATCTTCAGAAATAATAAAGCACCATAGGGGTTATTTACTAAAGGAAAATCCACTTTGCACTTAAAAGTGCACTGAAAGTGCACTTGGAAGTAAAGTCACTGTAGATCTGAGGGGGACATGCAAGAAAAATAAAAAACAGCATTTTAGCTTGCACATGATTGGATGATACAATCAGCAGAGCTTCCACTCATTTCAGATCTACCCCTTAGATTTAGAGCGACTGCACTTCCAAGTGCACTTCAAAGTGGATTTGCCTTTCGTAAATAACCCCCATGACTCATTATCGACAATAGGCCAGATACTTTGGCACAAGAAAGTACAATGACCCTTTTAGCTGTTATTCATCTCGGATAAACACTTTTATTGCCACACAGTAATTTTGGGTCATCATATAGTTTATCTGTGGAGACTGGTGCAGTTTTCAAATTATAGATAACCTCACTATCATATTTGTTGCTACCACCGAACTCATTTATGGCATCCTACATTGCCCTGTATAAAAGGAAACTCCTAAATGAGACTTCAGGACGGAGAAATGCCTCTGTTTTGTTTTTCTTAATTCTTTTTTCTTTTTTTTTCTTCCCTCTTCTTTTTTTTTTTTTTTTTAAGTGTTCCAACAATTCTACGAAACTAGTAACATTTTTATAAGTTTAAAAATACCTTTACTCTTTTGCCCCGTACACACAGTCGGATTTTCCATCAGATTTTCCGACACACAAAGTTTGAGATCAGGCTATAAAATTTTACGACAACAAAATCCGATCGCGTCAATTCCGACTGTGTGTGGCCAGTTCCGACGCACAAAGTGCCACGCATGCTCGGAAGAAATTCCGAGATGAAACAGCTCGGTCTGGTAAAATTAGCATTCGCAATGGATACAACACTTTTGTCACGGTGCAATATTAAAAATGGTTTAATACAGCGCACTCTCTTCTTTATAATGTGAGAAGAATTAAGTAGTTTTGCTGCTCATATTCACACAGACTTCTCACAAACATCTTTCTTTATTATTTATCGGGATTCCCTCAATATATTTTGATTTGTCACATCTGACAAAATTATTTTTGGGTTGTTTTATTATTTTTTTTTTTTAAAGGCAGAATTTTTTTTTTTTTTTAGGTTTGTATTTTTTTCAAGGCTGATCTTTGTTTTATTTTATTTTTAGTTTTACTCCAGAATATTTTTGTGTGTGTTTTGTGTGTCAAGTTACCACAACACCATTATTATCTTGTATTATTTAATCTTAAGGAGATTGTTTGGTGTTGGTGTCCCTTGTTAATTTCACATTGTACTTTAGAAATGTACCTGAATCCTCACAAACTGTCCTTTTTGAAGGAAAAAACACATAGGCAAGTATAATTGAAACAAAAATTCCTTTATTGAGGGCTCAGAACCAAACAAAGAGGGAGGCAACGCTGGAGAAACAGCAGATATTGGTGAAGCCTTGGATCCCCAGGGCAGACATCAATTATTTAACATCAAAATTGGTGGCCAGAGGAGTCCATATGTAAGGGAGTGCAGTCTGGTCCAGAAGTCCCAGAGATCCGGAGAGCAGCAGATGACATCTGTGTCCCCAGGCTGTGGTACCACAAGAGGCTGCATCTTTTGCCAGAGCAGACTGGACCCAGGGTCATCACTTTCTGGTCTTCTTTCCACGCTTCCTTCCTGGCTGTGGCTCTGCTGTTGGAGATGTGGCAGAAGGAGGAGTAGGACCTGGAGGAGGAGGAGGAGTAGTAGGACCTGGAGGAGGAGGAGGAGTAGTAGGACCTGGAGGAGGAGGAGGACCATGTGTGAGGTCACAAATGTGGGTAGCAGATGTTATTTGGCCCCTCAACCCCTTATTGAGAGCTTCCAAAATTAACGACTCACACAGTAGTCTTTGGCCCTCCTCCATCCGCTGCATTTTGCAGGCAATTATGCCAGCAAAGTCCTCCTCCACAGTGTGGGGGGCTCTCAGGGCCTCTGTAGCCTTCCAAAAGAGGCCTATGGCAGCCTCCTCCAGGGTACTCCTCTTCCTGCCACTTTCTCTTTGTAGGTGTAGGGGAGGGACCTGGATATCAGGCAGCCTGCTCGGCCCGGCCACCTCCTGGATGAGACTTCCCTGTGTATGAAAAAGGGACATGGTTTTAGGTTTTGCATCATCAATCACAATCATAAATTAGTACTCCAAACTAACATCTAGTTAACGTCATTGATTGGACAAGCAGAAATATTTAGAGAAATGCTAGACCTGGCTCAAGCTGGGCTCCTCCACATGTTGCTGCCTGGAAGGCCCAGGTTGGGTGTCAGAAGCCTCAGCTGGGGGGGAAGGAAGCGTGGAAGGAAGACTGGAGAGTGATGACCTGGGTTCAGTCTGATCTGCCAGAAAATGCAGCCTGTCATAGTACCACAGCATGGGGACATAGATGTCATCTGCTGCTCTGGATCTCTGGGAATCCTGGACCTTCTTGTGCTCCCTTAGATATGTGCTCCTCAGGCCACCAATTAGGATCTTCAAATAGGTGATGTCTGCCGTGGGGATCACCTGCTTCACAAATTCCAGCAATTGATCCAGCGCTGCCTTCCTCTTTGTTTGGTTCTTATAATGTGGGTGGTTTATCTCTCATAGACAAGGCAGCTCCCTGAACATATCTATGAAGATTGCCATAAAGCTGGTATCTTTCAAGATATCCTTTTTTTACTGCAAGACACAACACAAGACAAACCCTAATGTCAGGCAAAACTCTCCCAATCTTGTTACAATATAGGCCTCAATCTAGAAGCAGTATAGGCCCAAGTTTGGCTCTTACCTTCGTTATCACGATCGGCGCCTCCGATACTCCTTCCTCCGCTCACAGATCGTACGTACTACGCACGCGTGTTATGCTTTATACACACTGCGCATGCGTGTAACTCCGCCCGCCCCTGACGTTCTTTCTAGTGTATTCCCCGCCCCTTTTCGTTCGGTGCAGTGGGGGAAGAGCACATGGCGGAGACACAGCAGGTGCGTGCTAATTATAGCAACGAGGAGGACGAGGAGGAAACCCCGAAGCCGGAAACGTCTGGATCCAGAAGGAGAAGATTTAAGGCCTCAAATATGTCCTTTGGTGAGATGTTGGAGATGGTCGACATCCTGCAGAAGGCCGACTATGATGGGAAGTATGGACCTTACCCCAACCCCAATGTCAGAAAGGCCAAGATCATGGTGAAAGTGGTCAAAAGTCTGCACCGGAATTTCGGGGTACGACAATCGAAAGATCAACTAAGGAAGCTGTGGTCGGACCTGAAATTATGAGAACACGAGCAGTACAGAAAGATCCGGAGAGTGCTGCAAAAAAGTAAGTAGTTGTGCTGTGTTCTTATCCTTTTTGTCTTTATTACGTTCGTGCTGCTCCATGTGCTTTTCTTAAGTGTTGTACAGTTTAAAATGGCAACTTTCATGTTCATGGGCACATTATTCGTTCGTATAAAACATTTTTCTTTCGGCCTATAAAACACCATTGTTTTGGCCATATGCATTTGCCCACATTTTTTAGGGCCTACTTGTATGAAACTAATTTGGTTGTGTAGATGGGTTTGTTACTAGAATGAAATGCAAACTAGATTCTGTGTAAGGAGAGGACACTCAGCAGCAGTTTTCACATCTGGACGCTGGAGCACTAGTGTGGGACACAAGAACACCCTTTTTATTAGGGGGCCACACAGGTGCTCCAGTGTATACTATAGGGGTGTCTCCATCTGTGAAGCTTGTACAAAACAGGTAAAGTATTGAAGCTTGACAAAGGACACTCAAAATTCTACATCTTGGAACTCTGCCAAAATAGACAATTGTACCCCACTTCCAAGCAATGTTTCATCTTTATAGTTCTGCCATCAAATATCTGTGTGCTAAGTATACCATTTTTGTTTTACATAGGGGAGAAAAGACTCAGAGGACACCCCTCATCCGAGGAGACCACAGACCCCCCACCTCTGGAAGAAGGGGAAATACCCCAAACACAAGAAGAGCAGGAGGAGGAAGAAGACGTGGTGGAACTAGTCACCACAACAGGTGAGTGTCTGCGACCACAGGCTCAGGTAAGAGATGGATGCCGGCATATTTATAATACATGTTTAATGATGTTATTAAAAAAAAATAAGAACATCATTGATGTTTAGGGGAGAGTTTGAAACCCCTCCAAATCCCTTTGTTTTTTTTTGGTGTGCTACAATGTTAAAAATGTTTTAGCGATTTTTAGAAAAGCCAAATTTTGAAGATGCACACAGTGTGTCAACATGTGCTATCTGCCATCACGGGAGATCAATGGACGCGTTTTGGGGGTGCAACCCCTTCCTCAATAATAAAGTAGCTGAGAGGAAGGGGTTGCTCCCCCAAAACACATCCCTTGATCCCCCGTGATGGCAGCTAGCACATGTTTACATTCGTAAATTGGTGTGCATCTTCAAAATTTGGCTTTTCCTGGGGTGACTTCACCCCATATGAACGCAATATCAAACACAGTTTATAAATACCGTACTCATGTCTGATATTGCCTTCAAGTTCTACCAAATGTGAACTTTGTAAGTTCAAGATTTGTGTCTTTCTTGTTGTTTTGAAACATGCCTGTTTTATCTTAAATGGACATTTCTATTTTTGATAATGCCACCCCAAAAATTGTTATACAACAAACATGTTGGTTTTGTTTTAAAAACCTTTTCTAAATGCACATGTGATTGTGCTGGTATTAAAAAGATTGTTAATAATCAAGAATGTGTGGATAATTGTCTCAACGCTACAACACTTTTGTGGTGCTCTAATTGCTGCTTTCTATGACAATGGGTGTTATTTCCTATTCCTATTATTCCTATTAAATCCACTTTGCACTACAAGTGCAGTTTCAGTCCAGTTTCAAGTGCACTTGTAGTGCAAAGTGTCTTTGCCTTTAGTAAATAACATCCAACAGTGCTTTGTAAGGTTACTCAATCACGCCATTTCTGGACTCACCACATTTCTGTCAGGGTCAGCTAAAACAAACACAAGCAGTAAATGTCACCAAAGATTTGCTTAATTTTTTTTTTATTTAATCAAGGTTTCACAAATTGTCTGGCATATTGATGGCCCCCCTACTCGCAAAGAACTCAAGGTATCTTAGCCGGACATCACGGGCACTCAGGGAGGGCAAGCCAGGACGGCCACTTTCAAGTGCCGTAAGGGTTGTTTCATTTATAATTCCGGCCTCAGGCCCAACTGAGCCAGCATAGTTGGCAGAATGTTGCCGTAAAAAGTTATGTAGAACACAGCACGCCAGGATTATATGATTCAGTTTATACTCCGCCATATGGATGGGTTTAAGAAATAGGCGGAACCGGCTGGCCATGATTCTAAATGTGTTCTCCACCACTCTTCTGGCTCTGGCCAGCCGGTAATTAAAAACCCTCTGGTCCGGGGTGAGAGTCCTCATAGGGAATGGCCGCATAAGATGGTCCCCCAGCGCAAAAGCTTCCTCCGCAACGAAGACTATTGGGAGTCCTTCCACATTGTCTTCTGGAGGTGGCAAGTCCAAGCTGCCATTCTGGAGACGCCTGTAGAACTCCGTCTGGGTGATGACTCCACCATCGGACATCCGGCCATTCTTCCCCATGTCCACATACAGGAACTCATAATTAGCTGACACCACCGCCAACATCACAATACTATTGAACCCCTTATAATTATAATAGTATGACCCCGATTTGGGTGGTGGGATGATGTGGACGTGTTTCCCATCAATTGCCCCTCCGCAGTTAGGAAAGTCCCACCGCTGGGAAAAGTGGGAGGCCACAGTCTGCCATTCCTGTGGCGTGGAAGGAAACTGTGGAGGAAAAAAAATAGTCTTTTTGCACATTAAAACACGGAAAGCAGATTAGACACAAACATTCTTGGGCAACATCAAGATAACATTTATTAAGGGGAATTTTACAACACCAAAGTATAAGGTACACCTATCATATTCCCCCCCCTCTCCTGGGCCATTTCTAACATTATAAGGGGGGGGAGCTCTTGGACAGGTAACCCTCTCCACTTCATTGAGAGATGAATGCCTAAATAATGTGTATTACTTTGAACAGCCCCTCCTTAGTTACACTATTGGCAGCCCACTGGATAGGTAAGAAGTGTCATAATACAAAGATATAAATACACATTGTACACATTTTAGCACATTTGGACATTCTGCTATTACCTATCAAGATAATAATAGAATACAAAAACCTTAAACAGTACCATTTAAAAGTATTCAGGCAGGCCCTTGCACTACATGCTTTGGAGAATTCATCCATACATCTGACCACAAAAGAGATGGGTATAGTGTGTATGGGTTTGGCAAAGTCAGCAGATAGATGATTGAGGATAGATAGAGAATTGGTATCAGCTGACTTAGCAGTTGGGGGGAGGGAGGGTTAAAAATGATTTGGGGACACCCCCAAAAAAAAGCCTCTGGCACTCTGCCTGAATTTAAAACACAAATCACTTTTAATAACATGTTAGGGGGTGTTTGGGTTAAAGCACTACTATGGAGCTGATAAAATACATTGTTAAGTGACTACATAAGGTGAATATAGGGCCAGGAGAGCATGCTGGGGAGGTAAGTGAAGGCAAATATGTATGAAGGACAACACAAATAATTACATAAAAATCCAGCATGAATAAGGACAAAGGGGACATTCACAGCATATTACAATCATGGTAATTAGGGAATGAGGAAAGAAATACAATACATTATCAAACATTAAATACAATAAAATGTGATGTTAAAGGATAAAAATCTTACCTTCATATACTCCTTCTGCAGGACCTGGATGATGGCAGAACAGGTCTCCGGGATAATGATCCCCAGAGCCTGGGGGGAGATTCCTGTCGAGAACTTGAGGTCCTGCAGGCTTCTTCCCGTCGCCAAGTACCGCAGGGTGCCGACGAGCCTCTGCTCCGGAGTGATGGCTTGCCTCATGCAGGTATCCTGCCTGCTAATATAGGGGGTCAGCGAAGCCAACAAACAGTGAAATACAGGGTCCGTAATCCGGAGAAAGTTCCTGAAATCATCAGGATTATTCTCACGGATCTCACAGAGCAAAGGCATATGACAGAACTGGTCACGCTGAAGCAACCAATTCTTGGTCCATGAACTCCTCCCCACCCTGTTCATGGACTGGACTTGTGTCAAGGTCAGGACCCCAACACCAAGCCCCCACACAACACGAACTCTACGAGGAGTACGTATACGCAACATGGCTAGAAAATGGTCGGCTGCTCAGAATGAAGTAACAGAACGCACTGAAGAACAGCAAGGCCTGTGAAGAGCGACCTGAAAAACAGCAACGAACGAACAAGAACACAATGACTAATGAAAGTCACGCGTAGCTTGCTTGCACGCACTGAAGAGCAGATACAAACCCACAAGCACAAACTGAACTGCAGAAAACGATCTGAAAGCCACGTGTCTGAAAAAGCGTGAATCGTCTCTCACCAAACTTTTACTAACACGAGATTAGCAAAAGGAGCCCAAAGGGTGCCGCGCTTGGTTCTGAACTGGCCTTTTCTAGTCTCGTCGTACGTGGTTGACGTCACCGCGTTCTTGGCGATCGGAAATTCCGATAACTTTGTGCGACCGTGTGTACGCAAAACAAGTTTGAGCCAACATCCGTCGGAAAAAATCCTAGGATTTTGTTGTCGGAATGTCCAATCAATGTCCGACCGTGTGTACGGGGCATTAGTGTTGATCAGAATTGATATATTAACATGCACAAAATAATTTTTTTCTCTTCCAGTTTTTTCTCTTCCAGATTCTTATATAGCTTGGCACATCCACCGTTGCTGGTTTGTCCCCCTACACACCCTCGAAGTCTGGTACATCCCTTTACATCAGGGACAACGCTCCAGGCTTGGAAGGTGGGTTTAGGACATTTTTGTCCTCATATCTGTTATATGTGGTCAAGTCACATGTTGTCACTAGGGATGAGCTTCGTGTTCGAGTCGAACCCATGTTCGACTCGAACATTGGCTGATTGGTCGTTCGCCGAATTGCGAACGATATGGGCCGTTCGCACCAAATTCGTGTGGCGCGTCACGGCCCATAATTCACTGCGGCATCGCAGTGCATTGCTGGCTGATGATTGGCCAAGCATGCACTATGACCCGCATGCTTCGCCAATCACAGCGCCGCCTGAACAGAGAGCCGTAATTGGCCAAAGCCAAAGAGGCTTTGGCCAATTATGGCTCAGGGGATTTAGTACACGCCCCACACTATATAAGGCCGCCTGCACGGCGGCCCTGTGTAGTGTGTGTTCCGGCGTTCATTGAGAGAGAGAGAGACAGACAGTGACATTTGATTTGAGTTAGATAGACTAGGCAGAACAGTCAGTCAGTTAGCTGCACTTACAGTGTATTGTGTATATATATGCATCCCAGGTGTTGCATATATATATATACACTGTATTCATTTTAGCTAGATCCGTTCCTGTTATCTTCCTACTGACAGGCAGGCTTGTCTTGTTACAGTATTTACAGCTACCTGAAGAAAATTACTGGTGTTCTTTTGATCCTATTAGTACCACAGTCAGGCAGCTAGACTATTTACAGTTAGTGCAGTGCGTCCTGCTCACAGTGTTCAGCTAAAACTACAAGTTAGTGGGGTGCATCCTGCTCACAGTGTTCAGCTAAACCTACAAGTTAGTGGGGTGCGTCCACCTCACAGTGTTCAGCTAAACCTACAAGTTAGTGGGGTGCGTCCTGCTCACAGTGTTCAGCTAGATCCGTTCCTGTTATCTTGTTACTGACAGGCAGGCTTGTCTTGTTACAGTATATACAGCTACCTGAAGAAAATTGCTGGTGTTCTTTTGATCCTAGTAGTACCACAGTCAGGCAGCTAGACTATTTACAGTTAGTGCAGTGCGTCCTGCTCACAGTGTTCAGCTAAAACTACAAGTTAGTGGGGTGCGTCCTGCTCACAGTGTTCAGCTAAACCTACAAGTTAGTGGGGTGCGTCCACCTCACAGTGTTCAGCTAAACCTACTGTCAGGTACTCACCAAGGCCGAGTTGCTGAGAGAGGCTCCCCTTGCAGCTGGGCGCACGATACCCTCTGGGAGTGGCACAGCGGGTATTGGGCACGAAGAAGCATGGGTCGCCAGCAGGTAGTAGAGGAGCTGGGCGATTCTTCAGGCAGAGAAGAGATCCATGCTGGGTAGCTGAGCCGGGTACTGAGGGTCAACCACAAGGCAGACGTCTGGAAGTAGGCCGGGGGTCAAACACCGGTATGCAAGTAGGCAAAAGTCCAACACTGGGTAAGGCTGAGACAAAGTCCAAGAACAGGCCGGGGGTCAAACACAGGTGGTCAGGCAGGCAGATAATCCACAGTAGGGTGAGGCAGAGGCAAGTCCAGGAGCAGGCCGAGGGTCAAACACAGGTTATCAGGCAGGCAGATAATCCACAGTAGGGTAAGGCAGAGGCAAGTCCAGGAGCAGGCCGAGGGTCAAACACAGGTAATCAGGCAGGCAGATAATCCACAGTAGGGTAAGGCAGAGGCAAGTCCAGGAGCAGGCCGAGGGTCAAACACAGGTAGTCAGGCAGGTAGCGAAGTCCAGAAGGCAGCCGAGGGTCAAGCACAAGAGAGGTTCAAGCAGAGTCGGGGTCGGTCCGGGTCACAACGGGTAGGCACAGGTACACAGATTCAAGAGCAGGTTACAGGAGCTGAAAAGACAAACCAGCAACAAAACACAGGCCATAGCTGTCTTTATATAGGCCCACCAGGGGAACGTCCCGATGTGCGTGCACGCGTTCGTAATGATGCGCTGCGTCGTGCACCCACGTGAGCTGATCCGTTCGGGACACGCGCTCGTACCCGCTGACTGTGAAACGGTACGCGCCGATGTGCAATTCTACCACGCAGGCGCATGGGGAAATGCGTATACTGACAGGCCATGATTCTGGCATTTCCCTGACAGTGCCCCCCCCAAGGGGCAACCCCCGGGTGCCCAACCTAGCTCGGATCCCAGGATGTCTTCTGTGAAACTCTCGCACTAAACGAGGGGCATGAATATTGCTAGCGGGCTCCCAAGAATTGTCCTCTGGGGGGTACCCTTTCCATTTAACTAGATACTGTTCCTGCCCCCCCCTCCATTTGTAATCTACTATTGCCTCCACTTCGAATTCTTCCTCCCCTTCAATCCGGATTGGTGGAGGAGGTAGTTCTTCCCTTCCTGGAAAAGAGTTAGGAGTGACCGGTTTTAGTAAGGAGGCATGGAACACCGGATGTATCCGATAAGAATTAGGTAAGGTCAGTTCAAAAGCCACGGGGTTTACAACTCTCTTAATCTCAAAAGGACCAATGAATTTTGGCCCTAATTTGCGTGATGGGCAAGGTAATTTGAGGTTGATGGCTGATAGCCAAACTTTATCTCCAACCTTGAAACTTGGGTTACTTCTTCTTCCCCTGTTATAGAATTCTTCATAACTTTCTTGAGCTTTCTTCATTGTTTCCTGAATTTGCAAAAAGTTTGTTTGGATAGCACGTATACGGTCTTGTACTGCGGGAGTAGTGATTTCGGGAATAGAATCCGGGAGAAAGGAAGGGTGAAAACCATAGTTTGCCCAGAAAGGTGTTTGGTTGATGGCGGAATGTACAGAATTGTTGTAGGCGAACTCTGCGCACGGTAAGAGGGAAGACCAGTTGTCCTGGGACCAGGAGCAGAAACATTGAAGGTATTGCTCTAAAGATTGATTTGTTCTTTCTGTCTGGCCATTACTTTGTGGGTGATAGGCGGAAGAAAGGGATGTCTTGATTTCTAAGGACTTGCACATATCCTTCCAGAATCTTAACGTGAACTGAATCCCCCTATCGGATACAATGTTGTGGGGGACGCCATGGAGTCTCACTACTTCTTTTATAAAGACCTCTGCGGTTGTGGAAGCAGAGGGGGTGCCTACCAATGGCAGGAAGTGGGCCATCTTTGAAAGGCGGTCAACAACCACTAAGATGGTAGTAAACTTCTCGGAAGGAGGCAGATCGACAATAAAGTCCATAGAGACCTCTGTCCAGGGACGTTCTGGTATAGATAAAGATTTTAAAAGTCCCCACGACTTGGCATTAGATCCCTTATTGCGTTGGCAAGTAATGCAAGATTGTATATATCTTCTGCAGTCTTGTCTCCACCCCGGCTACCAGAACGAGCGATTAATTAGTTCGGAGGTCTTTTGTATACCAAAATGTCCTGCCAACTTGTGATCGTGGAAGGTTTGAAGAATCTGAAGTCTTACTGGGAGTGGCACAAATACCTTGTCCTGGGCCCATAGCAGACCATCCTTCTTTTCTAGGGCGGATACTTCAGGTTCTGTACATTGACTGGAGGCCTGTATAATAATTGACCTAAGATTGGGCTGAACCAGGCTGAGAAAGTGGTGAGTAGGGATGAGCCGAACACCCCCCTGTTCGGTTCGCACCAGAACATGCGAACAGGAAAAAAGTTCGTTCGAACACGCGAACACCGTTAAAGTCTATGGGACACGAACATGAATAATCAAAAGTGCTAATTTTAAAGGCTTATATGCAAGTTATTGTCATTAAAAGTGTTTGGGGACCCGGGTCCTGCCCCAGGGGACATGAATCAATGCAAAAAAAAGTTTTAAAAACGGCCGTTTTTTCAGGAGCAGTGATTTTAATAATGCTTAAAGTCAAACAATAAAAGTGTAATATCCCTTTAAATTTCGTACCTGGGGGGTGTCTATAGTATGCCTGTAAAGGGGCGCATGTTTCCTGTGTTTAGAACAATCTGGCAGCAAAATGACATTTTGAAGGAAAAAACACATTTAAAACTACCCGCGGCTATTGCATTGCCGACAATACACATAGAAGTTCATTGATAAAAACGGCATGGGAATTCCCCACAGGGCAACCCCGAACCAAAATTAAAAAAAAAAATGATGTGGGAGTCCCCCTAAATTCCATACAAGGCCCTTCAGGTCTGGTATGGATATTAAGGGGAACCCCAGCCAAAAATTTTTTAAAAAATGACGTGGGGTTCCCCCTAAATTCCATACCAGACCCTTCAGGTCTGGTATGGATTTTAAGGGGAACCCCGCGCCAAAAAAAACAAAAAACGGCGTGGGGTCCCCCCAAAAATCCATACCAGACCCTTATCCGAGCACGCAACTTGGCAGGCCGCAGGAAAAGAGGGGGGGACAAGAGTGCGGCCCCCCCCTCCTGAACCGTACCAGGCCACATGCCCTCAACATTGGGAGGGTGCTTTGGGGTAGCCCCCCAAAACACCTTGTCCCCATGTTGATGAAGACAAGGGCCTCATCCCCACAACCCTGGCCGGTGGTTGTGGGGGTCTGTGGGCGGGGGGCTTATCGGAATCTGGAAGCCCCCTTTAACAAGGGGACCCCCAGATCCCGGCCCCCCCTGTGTGAAATGGTAAGGGGGTACTTACCCCTACCATTTCACTAAAAAACTGTCAAAAATGTTAAAAATGACAAGAGACAGTTTTTGACAATTCCTTTATTTAAATGCTTTCTTTCTTCCTTCATCTTCTTCTGGTTCTTCTGGCTCTTCTGGTTCTTCCTCCGGCGTTCTCGTCCAGCATCTCCTCTGCGGCGTCTTCCGGGCCGCTCCGCAGCCATGCTGGCATGGTGGGAGGCTCCCGCTGTGTGACGGCGTCTCTTCGTCTGACGGTTCTTAAATAATGGGGGGCGGGGCCACCCGGTGACCCCGCCCCCCTCTGACGCACGGGACATCCCGTCAAGTCACCGTGCGTCAGAGGGGGGCGGGGTCACCGGGTGACCCCGCCCCCTGTTATTTAAGAACCGTCAGACGAAGAGACGCCGTCACACAGCGGGAGCCTCCCTTCATGCCAGCATGGCTGCGGAGCGGCCCGGAGAAGAAAATGAAGAAGAGAAGAAGAGAAGAAGGAAGAAGAGATGAAGAAGAAGAAGAAGATGAAGAGAAGAGCGGGAGCCTCCCCCCCATGCCATGGGTTCGGAGCGGCCCGAGGAGAAGAAGATAGAAGACGCCGCAGAGGAGATGCTGGACGAGAACGCCGGAGGAAGAACCAGAAGAGCCAGAAGAACCAGAAGAACCAGAAGATGAAGGGAGATAGAAGATAGAAGAAGCATTTAAATAAAAGAATTGTCAAAAACTGTCTCTTGTCATTTTTAACATTTTTGACAGTTTTTTAGTGAAATTGTAGGGGTAAGTACCCCCTTACCATTTCACACAGGGGGGGGCGGGATCTGGGGGTCCCCTTGTTAAAGGGGGCTTCCAGATTCCGATAAGCCCCCCGCCCGCAGACCCCCACAACCACCGGCCAGGGTTGTGGGGATGAGGCCCTTGTCTTCATCAACATGGGGACAAGGTGTTTTGGGGGGCTACCCCAAAGCACCCTCCCAATGTTGAGGGCATGTGGCCTGGTACGGTTCAGGAGGGGGGGGCCGCACTCTCGTCCCCCCCTCTTTTCCTGCGGCCTGCCAGGTTGCGTGCTCGGATAAGGGTCTGGTATGGATTTTTGGGGGGACCCCATGCCGTTTTTATTTTTATTTTTTGGCGCGGGGTTCCCCTTAAAATCCATACCAGACCTGAAGGGCCTTGTATGGAATTTAGGGGGACTCCCACATCATTTTTTTTTTTTTAATTTTGGTTCGGGGTTGCCCTGTGGGGAATTCCCATGCCGTTTTTATCAATGAACTTCTATGTGTATTGTCGGCAATGCAATAGCCGCGGGTAGTTTTAAATGTGTTTTTTCCTTCAAAATGTCATTTTGCTGTCAGACTGTTCTAAACACAGGAAACATGCGCCCCTTTACAGGCATACTATAGACACCCCCCAGATATGAAATTTAAAGGGATATTACACTTTTATTGTTTGACTTTAAGCATTATTAAAATCACTGCTCCTGAAAAAAAACTTTTTTTTGCATTGATCCATGTCCCCTGGGGCAGGACCCAGGTCCCCAAACACTTTTTATGACAATAACTTGCATATAAGCCTTTAAAATTTGCACTTTTGATTTCTCCCATAGACTTTTAAAGGGTGTTCCACGGCATTCGAATTTGCCGCGAACACCCCAAATTGTTCGCTGTTCGGCGAACTTGCGAACAGCCAATGTTCAAGTCGAACATGAGTTAGACTCGAACTCGAAGCTCATCCCTAGTGGTGAGGAGCTAGGATGGTTCCAGGTTCTTCCGGTCCACTGGTTTCTGGGAACATACGGGAAAGCGCGTCCGCCTTCCCGTTCTTGGAGCCAGATCGATAGGTAATATGGAAGTTAAACCTGGAGAAGAATAAGGCCCAACAGGCCTGACGAGGTCGGAGGCGTTTAGCTGTTCGAAGATATTCTAGGTTACGGTGGTCAGTGAAGATCATGATGGGTTGGAATGCCCCTTCCAGCAGATATCTCCACTCTTCTAAGGCAAATTTTATAGCAAGTAACTCTCGATCCCCGACATCATAATTCTTCTCCGGAGGGGTGAGCTTGCGAGAGGCAAAAGCCACCGGATGGAGCAAGGCTTTTTGGCCACTTCTCTGAGACAGGATCGCCCCTATTGCTGACTCCGAAGCATCCACTTCAAGCACATAGGGTAGGACTGGATTGGGATGTTGGAGGACAGGAGCCGATATAAACAGTCTCTTTAGTTCATCGAAGGCTTC
Source organism: Lithobates septentrionalis (assembly GCA_037952835.1). Taxonomy (NCBI): domain Eukaryota; kingdom Metazoa; phylum Chordata; class Amphibia; order Anura; family Ranidae; genus Lithobates; species Lithobates septentrionalis. The sequence continues at coordinate 3,689,672 of JBBDGP010000091.1, read as the reverse complement.
TTGAGCATCTGGGGACCATTGGAATCTAGTCTGCTGGCGAGTTAGTTGAGTAATAGGGGAGATGATAGAGGAGAAACCTTTAATAAATCTGCGATAGAAATTGGCGAAGCCAACGAATCGCTGAATTCCCTTTTTATCTATGGGAGCTGGCCATTCCTGGATGGCCCTAACTTTCTGCGGATCCATTGCAACCCCTCCTACTGAGATAATGAATCCGAGGAACTGGATGGTGGTTTTCTCGAAGTCACATTTTTCCCCTTTTAAGTATAGGCCATGTCTTCTGAGGACCGAGAGTACTTTCTTCACATGGGTACGATGTGCTTCTAAAGTGGTGGAAAAGATCAGGATGTCATCGAGATAAACAATTACAAAGTTATCTAGATACTCACGGAAGATGTCATTGACTAGATGTTGAAACGTAACCGGGGCATTGCAGAGACAAAGGGCATCACCAAATATTCGAAATGCCCGAATCTGGACCGGAAAGCTGTCTTCCATTCATCTCCTTCTCGTATCCGAACCAAATTGTACGCCCCCCGGAGATCTAATTTAGTAAAGATCTGAGCGGCTCGGAGACGCTGGAAAAGTTCAGGAATAAGAGGGAGCGGGTACCTGTTCTTGATGGTAACTTTGTTAAGCTCCCTATAGTCCACACAAGGCCTCAAGGATCCATCCTTTTTCTCCACAAAAAAGATTCCCGCTCCAGCTGGAGAAGAAGAAGCCCGGATGAATCCCTTTTCAAGATTTTCATCGATGTAGGAGCGAAGGGCTTCTAGCTCGATCTCTGATAGAGGAAAAATGCGGCCCAAGGGGATCTCAGAACCGGGTAGGAGGTCGATGGGGCAATCATAGGGTCAGTGCGGAGGTAGACTGTCAGCTTTCTTCTTATCAAAGATGTCCAGGAATTCATGGTATGCTGCTGGGACATGTTGGAGATTATCGGGTACTGGTTGTAACGTTAGACATGGAACCGTTCTGTCGTATTTTGGTGAAAAGCAGTGTTGAGAGCAGTACATGGAAGAGAGGAGGACTTCTTTCTTGCTCCAGTTTATCTGAGGATCATGGGCCTGCAACCATGGAAACCCCAAAATGATGGGAAACATAGGTGAGCTTATAATGTCAAAGCAAAGAAATTCGGAATGATCAGAGTCTATATGAGTGAGGATAGGCTTCGTTTCCTGTGTGACAGGCCCAGAACAGGGTAGGGATCCATCTGCCAGATGGATTTGTAGCTGTTGCTCCTTAACTCGGAGAGGGATGTGCAGGTTTTGGGCCAAAGATGCATCCAAGAAGCAACTGCAGGCTCCTGAGTCAACAATGGCTGGCAACCGGACCTTCTCTTCCGCCACCTGTAATGAGATCATGAGGACAAGATGAGACTGGCTTGAACTAGCGACTTGAAAGTTCTTGGCAGACCGAGTGCGGTACTTACTGGGTCTCACAGGGCAGTTGTTTAAGAAGTGACCGGCTCCTCCACAATATAGACAAAGGTTGGCCTGGCTCCGGCGGAGCTTTTCATCAGGAGAGAGTGGGGGTCGAACTAGACCCAGTTGCATGGGCTCACCATGAGAGGATGACGAAGAAGTTGTAGGGGGTGCAGGAACAGGTGGTACCCGTGGCATCATGCAAGTGGGCCTTGGAGACTGGAAACGCTCGCTGCGACGTTCCCGGAGGCGTCTGTCCAGTTTAATAGCGAGCTGGATCAGGTCTTCTAGAGAGGCCGGGGTATCTACTCGAGCCAGTTCATCCTTTAGGATCTCAGAGAGTCCCTGGCGATATTTTAATGCAGCCTCGTTCCAGTTGGTGTCCCCTGACCATTTTCGAAATTCCACAGTGTAATCTTCCACTGGTCTTTTTCCCTGGGTCAGGGTATGCAGGAAGGACTCAGCTGTGGCAGTACGCTGAGGATCGTCGTATAGCTGGGCCATGGAAACAAAAAATGCATCTGCAGAGTCAAGGAGGGGACTCTTTTGCTCAAGGAGGTTGTGAGCCCAGGATTGCGGTTCGTCAGAAAGCAAAGAGGTAATGAACCCCACTTTCACAGTCTCAGAATAAAAAGTCCTGGGTTGAAGGGCAAAGTATAGTAAGCAAGCATTTCTAAATGCCCTGTACTTCTTCCGGTTACCGGAGAATCGTTCCGGAATGGGAACCCTGGGTTCAGGTAAGACCATTACTGCTGCAGAAGCCGGGTTGGCTTGATCCCGAGAGGAAGATGTTCCACTGGCAGATGCTGATGCGGCATCCGAGGGGTTAGGAAATGTGGTTAGATGTTGCAGATGACCCTCAATCTGGAAGTAGCCGTCTTGGAGTCTCTGAACAGCCTGGGTGAGGGCTGTGACTTGCTGGCAGAGTGCCTCAAGGGGAGAGCCAGCTCTGTCGGCCTCGCTCATGGCTGGTTTGTACTGTCAGGTACTCACCAAGGCCGAGTTGCTAAGAGAGGCTCCCCTTGCAGCTGGGCGCACGATACCCTCTGGGAGTGGCACAGCGGGTATTGGGCACGAAGAAGCACGGGTCGTCAGCAGGTAGTAGAGGAGCTGGGCGATTCTTCAGGCAGAGAAGAGATCCGTGCTGGGTAGCTGAGCCGGGTACTGAGGGTCAACCACAAGGCAGACGTCTGGAAGTAGGCCGGGGGTCAAACACCGGTATGCAAGTAGGCAAAAGTCCAACACTGGGTAAGGCAGAGGCAAGTCCAGGAGCAGGCCGAGGGTCAAACACAGGTAATCAGGCAGGCAGATAATCCACAGTAGGGTAAGGCAGAGGCAAGTCCAGGAGCAGGCCGAGGGTCAAACACAGGTAGTCAGGTAGTCAGGCAGGTAGCGAAGTCCAGAAGGCAGCCGAGGGTCAGGCACAAGAGAGGTTCAAGCAGAGTCGGGGTCGGTCCGGGTCACAACGGGTAGGCACAGGTACACAGATTCAGGAGCAGGTTACAGGAGCTGAAAAGACAAACCAGCAACAAAACACAGGCCATAGCTGTCTTTATATAGGCCCGCCAGGGGAACGTCTCGATGTGCATGCACGCGTTCGTAATGATGCGCTGCGTCGTGCACCCACGTGAGCTGATCCGTTCGGGACACGCGCTCGTACCCGCTGACTGTGAAACGGTACGCGCCGATGTGCAATTCTACCACGCAGGCGCATGGGGAAATGCCTATACTGACAGGCCCTGATTCTGCCATTTCCCTGACACCTACCGTGTTTCCCCGAAAGTAAGACAGTGTCTTACTTTCTTTTTATCCCTAAAAGCCCCACTATGTCTTACTTTCGGGGTATGTCTTATATTGGGAAAAAATTGTCGAATTACCTGGGGTGCGGGGATCTGTTAGCAATCACCTGAGCCGGCTGTGGCCCCTGGAGGAAAGCGGAGCAGAAAGCAGGACATGGTGCAATGAACACCAGCCACCCATATGACGAAACTGCGCCCCCTACAGCCAGGGCCGGGAACAGCACTAGCTCCTCCGTGATGTCATCTGAAGACTTTCCTTATCCACCTGCGGAGCCCGGGCAGTCCTTGAAATAACCAACTCCAGCCAAGTTTACGGCAACTCTGTCCGCTTCGGGGCTCCGCTACGCCCACACGGCAGCAACTCCGCCGGACAACCCGCCTATACTGCCCCGTCCGAAGAACACCGGACTCCCGGAATATGGCGGAATAACTGTAGTGGTTCTCTCAGCCAATGGCAAAGAGCCGCTTCACATCGCCAACCAATCGCGCCGTCACGGAGCGGCCGTTCTAGCCAGTCAGCGCGGCCGGCAAGAGAGCTGCCTCCAATAGGCTGAGAGTATCAATTACCTGGTTGAAGATTACAAGGATTAACCAATGAGGGTCAAGCGGATTACACCTGTGGCCAATGAGAGGGCGGGCGAGGACGGGCGGCGGTGCGGGTCAGTAACTCTTGAGTTGTGTGTAGGGAGCTGTCAGTGTGAGGAATGTGGTTACATCACACGGCTGACACTCTCCTCATCACATCTTCCCGGAATTCATACACCGCCCGCATTCCTCACACACTCTCATGGGTCATTCATTCACCAGAAACCAGCCCACACACCCGACCTTCCTATCCCCCCGTGTTTCCCCGAAAGTAAGACATATGTCTTACTTTCGGGGTACGGCTTATATTAGCTGACCCCTCTGAAACTCCCGATACGTCTTACAATCGGCGGTGTCTTACTATCGGGGAAACACGGTACAAGTTAGTGGGGTGCGTCCTGCTCACAGTGTTCAGCTAAACCTACAAGTTAGTGGGGTGCGTCCACCTCACAATGTTCAGCTAAAGCTACCTGTAGAAGGTTGGTGGTGTTCTCATACTACAGGCAGGCAGTTGATTTTGCTAGCTGCAGTATCAGTACATATATATATATATATATATTCCAGCTTAGTGCAGCTACAGGGCTACAGGCCATTAGTATGTCTGGAAGGCCAAGAAGGAGAGCAGACAGTCACAAGCCAATAAGAGAGGGCAAGCAGGCTCTGTGTCTAGTGCTGGTCGTGGAGATGGTGCATCCTCATCAGCACGTGGCCGTGGGACACGCTTGGCCTTTTTTTCGGCAGCTGGCCGTGTTGAGCCGCAACATGCGGAAGACTTGGTCGAGTGGATGACCAAGCCGTCCTCATCCTCCTCATCCTCTCTCACCCTTGCCCAGGGTACTTTGTCTGGCAAAGCAGCGGCCTCTTCCCTGGGCTCAATGTCATCAGTGACTCCTTCCCTAGCCCCACCATGTCCTCCTGAGGAGTCCCTCGAACTGTTTGACCACAGTGTTGGGTACATGCTCCAGAGGATGCCCAGTGTTTGGAAGGCTCTGATGATGATACTGAGCTCGATGAAGGCAGTAACATGAGCATGGACAGAGGGAGTGCCCAAGAAGGACAGCAATCTGGCAGTCATGCTCCCCCTGCTGCAGCATACTGCCAGGTTTGCTCCAGTGATGAGGAGGGAGGGGATGATGAGGTCACTGACTCAACCTGGGTGCCTGATAAGAGAGAGGAGGAGGAGGAGGAGGAGGAGGCGGCACATCACCAACGAGGCAGGATGCCCTCCAGGGGCCAGCCTAAGGGCAGCACATTGACTGCATCACACCCCAAAGCTCCACATGTGCAGGGCGCTGCAGTCTCTGCGCGTTATTCAAAAACTTCTTTGGTGTGGCCTTTTTTGAGACGAGTGCATCAGATCGCACTGCTGCTATTTGCAACATATGTCTCAAGCGTATCTCGCGTGGCCAAAACATCTCCCGCTTGGGTACCACATGCTTGACCAGACATATGTTGACCTGCCATGCAGTTCGTTGGCAAGCGTATCTAAAAGACCCACACCAAAGAACAAAGAGGACCTCTCCTTGCTCCTCATCAGCTGAGGTTTCCAACCCCACTAGACCTTCAGTCCTCTCTGAGACCTGCACTGAGAGGAATGAAGGTGTAGAATTAGGTGTGTCACAGCCAAGTACTTGTGGGCAATCTGCTTTTGGTACACCGACGTCAGATTGTACCAGGCAAATTTCACTGCCCCAGCTGCTGCACCGCCGAAAGAAGTTTGCTCCCAGCCATCCACATGCCCAGCGGTTGAATGCTAGCTTGGCAAAATTGCTAGCACTTCAACTGCTGCCTTTTCAGTTGGTAGACTCTGCCCCCTTCCGTGAGTTTGTGGAATGTGTGGTTCCTCAGTGGCAGGTACCCAAACGCCACTTTTTCTCACGGAAGGCGATTCCGGCTCTCTACCGGCATGTGGAAGGCAATGTCCATGCCTCGCTGGACAGGGCGGTCGGCGGTAAGGTGCATATTACCGCTGACTCATGGTCCAGCAGGCATGGACAGGGACGTTACCTAAGTTTCACGGCGCATTGGGTGACTCTGCTGGCACCTGGGAAGGATGCAGGACAAGGTGCAGTAGTGTTGGAGGTTGTTCCGCCACCGCGCCTCCAAAATGCTAATGATTGTGACACACCTCTCTCCTCCACCCCCTCCTCTTCTTCTTCCTCCATGGCCTCTTCCTGTGCTTTGTCCTCGGAACCAGCGGTGCTCCGAAGTCGTTCAAGGGGCTACGCAAGTACGCAGGCCAAAAGATGTCATGCGGTGCTTGAGCTGGTGTGCTTGGGGGACAGGAGCCACACTGGGGCAGAGGTTCTGTCAGCTCTGCAGGGGCAGGTTCAGAGGTGGTTGATGCCACGCCAACTTAAGGCAGGAATGGTGGTTTGCGACAATGGCACCAACCTCCTCTCTGCCCTCCAACAGGGACAAATGACCCATGTGCCCTGTGTGGCTCACGTCCTTAACTTGGTGGTGCAGCGGTTCTTGGGCAGGTACCCGGGCTTACAGGATGTCCTGTGGCAGGCCAGGAAAGTCTGTGTGCATTTCCGCCGGTCATATAATGCCAGTGCTCGGCTGACGGACCTCCAAAAGGAGTTTAACCTGCCCAAGAACCGCCTAATCTGTGACATGCCCACCAGCTGGAACTCAACGTTGGCCATGCTGCAGCGGCTTCACACGCAGCAGAGGGCCATCAATGAGTACCTGTGCGACTATGGCACCAGGACAGCTTCAGGGGAGCTTGGTTTTTTTTCGCACGCCAGTGGGCCATGATCAGGGATGCATGCACTGTCCTGTCACCATTTGAGGAGGCCACGAGGATGGTGAGCAGTGACAGTGCATGCATCAGTGACACTGTCCCCCTTGTCCACCTGTTGGAGCACACGCTGCGTGGAATAATGGACAGGGCACTTGAGGCAGAACAGAGGCAGGAAGAGGAGGACTTCCTTAGCTCTCAAGGCCCCCTTTATCCAGACAGTGTTCCTGCGTGCCCGCCGATCACACAGGAAGAGGACGAGGAGGAGGAGGAAGATTGTGTCAGTATGGAGGTGGAGCCTGGCACTCAGCATCAGCAGCAGTCTTTAAGGGATCAGTCCCAAGAAACACATGGACTTGTACGTGGCTGGGAGGAGGTGGTTGCGGACCATGTCGTCCTTAGTGACCCAGAGGACTCCGGACCGAATGCCTCAGCAAACCTACGCTGCATGGCCTCCCTGATCCTGCAAAGCCTGCGTAAGGATCCTCATATTCGTGGTATCAAGGAGAAGGACCAATACTGGCTGGCAACCCTCCTTGATCCACGTTACAAGGGTAAGGTTGCGGACCTTATCTTGCCTTCGCAGAGGGAGCAGAGGATGAAACATCTTCGGGAGGCCTTGCAGAAAGGTCTGTGAAACGCGTTCCCAGAGACTGGGAGGTTACAAACTCCTGTTTCTGGACAATGTGTTGCTGAGGCTTCGGTCAGTCAAAGAAGGAGCGGTGGAGAAGGTGGCCGTCTGACCGATGCGTTCAGACAATTTTTTGGTCCACAGCCCCAAGGTATGATCGGTTCCAGCAACCATCGCCAGCGTCTGTTTTACATGGTGCAGGAATACCTAGGGGCAAGATCAGACACCTTTCCCACCGAAAATCCTCTGGGTTACTGGGTCTTGAGGATGGATCACTGGCCAGAGCTTGCACAGTATGCAATTGAGCTACTGGCCTGTCCTGCATCCAGAGTTCTTTCGAAAACGCACATTCAGTGCTGCTGGAGGCGTGGTAACCGATCACAGGGTGCGTCTGTCCACCGACTCGGTCGATCAACTGACCTTCATAAAAATGAATCAGTCTTGGATCACCACCAGCTACCAAGCACCTGATGCTGATGTAACCGAATAATTTTTTTTGAAATATCAGATCCCTTCAAAGACTGCCTATGCTGATGCTGAGTGACTATCCCTGAGTAATTATCCTCTTCCTCCTCAATGATCACGCTGATAGCTTGTAAGAACATTTTTGGTTCTGGGCGCCACCACCAGTGCCTAAGGCACAATTTTTCAGCCCCTGTTTAACAGGGGCGTGTAATTACAATTTTTGATGCAATACTTTGCAGCAGGGCTCGTTCCTGCGTTCCAACTAGAGTGTCTGTGAGGGGTTGCAGTGTTGTGGCACCAGCACCAGTGCCTAAGGCCCAATTTTTCTGCCCCTGTTTAACAGGGGCGTGTAATTACAATTTTTGATGCAATACTTTGCAGCAGGGCTCGTTCCTGCGTTCCAACTAGAGTGTCTGTGAGGGGTTGCAGTGTTGTGGCACCAGCACCAGTGCCTAAGGCCCAATTTTTCTGCCCCTGTTTAACAGGGGCGTGTAATTACAATTTTTGATGCAATACTTTGCAGCAGGGCTCATTCCTGCGTTCCAACTAGAGTGTCTGTGAGGGGTTGCAGTGTTGTGGCACCAGCACCAGTGCCTAAGGCCTAATTTTTCAGCTCCTGTTCAACAGGGGCATGTAATTACAATTCTTGATCTAATATTTCACAGCAGGGCCCATTTCTGCACCCACCAAGAGCGAGTGAGGACTTACAGTGTTGTGGCACCAGCACCACCACCACCACCACCAAAGGCCCAATTTTTCTGCCCTTGTTCAACAGGGGCATGTAATTACAATTCTTGATCTAATATTTCACAGCAGGGCCCATTTCTGCACCCACCAAGAGCGAGTGAGGACTTACAGTGTTGTGGCACCAGCACCACCACCACCAAAGGCCCAGTTTTTCTGCCCCTGTTCAACAGGGGCATGTAATTACAATTCTTGATCTAATATTTCACAGCAGGGCCCTGTGAGGGCTTACAGTGTTGTGGCCACAACAACACCTAAGGCCCAAATTTCTGCTGAGTATATAGGGCAGGCCCCTACTTTCAAACATCTAACTTACAAACGACTCCTACTTGCAAACGGAAGGAGACAACAGGAAGTGAGATGAAATCTACCCCTAGGAAGGGAAATTCTCTCCTGTAAGAGTTAATATGGGAAAAACATTTCTCCTTTCCACTGATGCTTTCCAATCCTTGTTCCACAAAAAAACCCAAATTTTCAAAAAACATTTGTCATTGGGACAAAAGTGAGGTGAAATCTTCTGAAGAGGAGGAAAGACAGCAAAACAAATGTCACAGGGGTGATAACCCTTCCCTATGTTTTCCAAAAAGCTTAAAAAAGATTTTTTGGCTGGAGCTAAACACGTTAAAAATGTACCCGTTCAAAATTACAAACAGATTCTACTTAACAACAAACCTACAGTCCCTGGCTTGTTTGCACCGCCTGTATACTGCTGTTCAGAGTATATAGGGCCTGGTGGCCCCACACCTTTCCTTATTTTAATTTGGGTGCGGGGTTCCCCTTAATATCCATACAAGACCCAAAGGGCCTGGTAATGGACTGGGGGGTACCCATGCCGTTTGTCTCACTGATTTTCATCCATATTGCCAGGACCCGACATTACATTAAACCCGCAAGCTGTTTTAAATGAGATTTTTTCCTTTAAAAATTACATTTGGTGCAGGGACTGTTCTAAACACTGTAAACATGCGCCACTTTACAGGCATACTATAGACACCCCCCAAGTACGATATTTAAAGGAATATTTCACTTTTTTTTTTTTACTTTAAGCATCATTAAAATCACTGCTCTTGAAAAAACAGCCGTTTTTAAAAGGTTTTTTTGCATTGATACATGTCCCCTTGGGTAGGACCCGGGTCCCCAAACCCTTTTTAGGACAATACCATGCAAATTAGCCTTTAAAAGGAGCACTTTTGATTTTGAACGTTCGAGTCCCATAGACGTCAATGGGGTTCTAACGTTCGTGCGAATTTTCGGTCCGTTCGCAGGTTCTGGTGCGAACCGAACCGGGGGGGTGTTCGGCTCATCCCTATTTGTGAGGAAACTAAACTAAGGTCATAAACCACCCCGTGTTTACAAATTAAGGGATCAGAGGGGTAATTTGGTTACTCACCCACACAAGGTTCTTGATATATTCTCAAACTTTTATAAAAATCTCCTCTCTGGACCACCCCTCAACCCCCTCAGTTAATTGGTTGGATGGTCTACAACTCCATTCACTATCTAGCCAACAAATAGCCTCTCTTAACGAACCTTGTACGGATCTTGAAATCAATAACATTATAAAATCCCAGAAAACATCCACTGCCCCAGGTCCAGATGGATTTACCTTCTCCTATTACAAAAAATTTTTCGGTGGGACGTGGTCAGGAAATGAACGAGGAGTGAGGACACGTGCTATCAGAGCTCCTGATGTCCTCCAGCAAACTAGCAAACTAGCCGGTAAAATAACAGCCCTCCCGGCATGAGTACCGCAAGAAGGGGAAAGGAAAAAGAGAAGCGCACAGCAGCAGCCACTCTTCAGCCAGAGATATAGAGCTACTTTCCAGGGACAAGATCCACCAGCCTACAGAACCGTACGATGGGGGCTCAGTCTGTCTCCTATTCGGAAGCTGTAATGGCTGCTTTACCAGCGTCAACTCCTGTAGTGGCTACAGAAACTATCTGTGCTTCTATTGTACAGCAGACTTATCAGGAGCAGAGACAGCAAGTTGGTGTACTGTTACCTACCGTGGAGGGAGAAATCAAGGCCCTTAAAGCCCTCCTCCAGGCATTTCCTACCCATACTGATATGGAGACGCTGATTATTCACATGGAGGAGACGCATCGTAAAGACTTTTAAGCTATCCAGGTAGAGGTACAATCATTGGCAGAAAGGGTCTCTACTGGAGAAATAGCATCAGCCCTGCTGGAGAGGCGAGTGGCTCAGCTGGAGCAGACAGAGGTTCAGCATGCTCTACAAGCTCTCGCACTACAGCTGCACCTGGAACAGCTTGAGGACTGGAGCCATCATAACAATCTACAGCTGAGGGGGGTTCCGGAAGATACAGGTGAGGAGACATTACAATTGATAGTATTGAAAATATGTCAACAAATGGTGCTTTCGGTGGCCCCCCAGGACCTCAAGTTTGAGAGGGTTCATAGAGCGCTGGGTCCCCGATCCATGGATTTAAAAAGACCTAGACACATTGTATGCTGTATGCTTCATTATACACACAGAGAGATTATTCTTTGCAAGGCGTGGGAGCTGGGAGAGATTATTTTCAATGGATCTCCTATAAAAATATTAGCAGATATATCGAGGAATAATTTAATTTAAAAGATATTCTGCTGCGCTTTACTAGATAGGCAAATATTGGGACGTCAAAGAATGTAAAAGTCTAACCTAACAGGAAGATAAAAATAAATCCCAAATGTAAGGCGGAGGGATAAGTGATGCGTGGATGCTTAATGATAACTCAAAGAAAAATAATTAAATGTAACATGAAACTAGTAACCAAACCAGGAGATGAAGCTTCAGGTAAAGGTCAGGTTCATATCAATTGATTTTCCACCACTTTTGTGCACCAAGGATCACGCCAAACCAATGTTGCATTAAAGAGTGAGGCTAATTGTGAACTAAGTAGCTGGGATCCAGAAGATTGATAATCGTTTTTATAAAACCCCTAATATCATCAAACAATAAGAAAGCTCATGAGTGTGAAATAAATAAAAATCTGTACCTTCAACAACAAAGTACCCTTTGATAAAGTGACGTGACAGTCACGCAACGCGTCAGGGAGAAGAGAGGCGGTTTATTCGGCTGCTGTCTCTCCGATCACGGCCGGGATCGGTGAGTTAGTGAGCTGAATTGTTTCACTGATATTGGAGTTTTTAAATGTAAGTGGGCAATATGCAATAAAAGTTGGTGACTTTGGTGCTCCCCCTTATGGTTGCCTACTCACCAGCTCCCGGAACCCCTGCAGGGGTAGTACGCCTGTAGTATATTAGAATGGGATTCTCTGCTTGCTGCTTCCTGCGGTAGGTGACTTTGATGTAACCAGCTCCCCCAGTTTTTGGACTTTTTATTTTTATTTTTATTTCTACAATTTTTTCCTTGTTCATATATGTTTTTAAATAAAGTGATTTTACTTTATTACGCCATGGAAGCTCTTTTTGTTATATCTTGATACACAAGGGATTGCAACACCTCCACCGATTGGGACGCACAGGAGACATCTATCACAGAAAACAGCTCGCACAGTGTTTCATCTACAATCCAGTATAGGCGCACTACCCCCGTATGGAGCCTGGGGAGCTGGTTACATCAAAGGCACCTACCGCAGGAAGCAGCAAGCAGAGAATCCCATTCTAATATACTACAGGCGTACTACCCCCGGGAGCTGGTGAGTAGGCAACCATAAGGGGGAGCACCAAAGTCACCAGACAACTGTCTCAACACTAAAGTCACCCTTGGGAATTTCCTAAACTCAACACAGTGTCAATATATGGGACTGTCATACTCTATTGACATTTATCTGCTGGAATCTTTGACAATATAAACTGTTATGCATGTATGCATTTCCAATCCATGATATATTATATATATGGTTTATGATTAAGGCGATTTGATCTAAAAGCACTGTATGTGTATTGATCTGTGTATAACATGTAACTTGTGATGCATCCAACTGTTGATGCATGCATTAATTATATATAGAGTTGGTTTGTAGTATATGGAACACGGTTTCAATAAGTGCACTTAGTGTGGTACAGCCTCTGGCTCCACCATCAGATGCTGTATTACAACCTCTTGCTGTGCGACATCTGGTCAGATGTAACATATTTCTCCTAAACTGTACACCATTGTGAATACACCTATGTAATTTATTTAATTTTACCACTCTCAGTGCATACCTTATAAGGCTATCCCGGCTAGATTCTTTAAGTTTTCAGGTAGCGCCAAATATACCCATATTTAATAATATGCTTTAAAGTGGGTCTAAAGGCTCAATGTTTTTTACCTTCTGCGTGCAGCAGCCCCCTCAGCCCCCCTAATACTCACTTCAGCCCTATTGCAACCCAGCGATGTGTACAAAAACCCTGGCTCCCCGGGAACTCTCCCTCCTCATTGGTTGAGATAACAGTGGGACCCTTTAAGTCCCACTGCTGTCAATCACAGCCAGGGAGCCAATGAGAAGAGAGAGAGGGCAGGGCCGAGCCCCGCTCTGTGTCTGAATGGACATGCAGAGCAGCGGCTTTGCTCGGGTGCCCCGACAGCAAGCTGTTTGCTCTGCTGGCAGGAGGAAGGGGCCAGGATCGCTAGCGGGGGAACTGAGAAGAGAAGGATCAGGGCTGCTTTGTGCAAAACCACTGCACAGAGTGGTATAACATGTTTGTTATTTTTTTTTAAAGAAAAAAATTGCCTTTAATATCACTTTAAACCTGCATGTAAAGTTGTTCACCAGTACTGCTCTGTATACATTACTGAAGCAGCCAGGAATTGTCATTTAGTGATGAGTGTAATGGGGCAGCATTGTCATTGTAGCGGGTCTTTGGGCATTACTCATTGTGATTAACATAACATTTGTATCACTGGATGACGTGATTGACATTGGATTTACATTAAAGGATTTTCCCTATGATGTCTGTTTTTAATTACTATTTACTTTTTTTTTGGTGAATTATAACAAAGGGTACTCTTTCATGGGGGGGTATATTTTTGGGGGGCCCCTTATTCTAAAGGGGCTTCCAGCTTCTCATAAGTCCTCACATGCACTGGCCAGGGATGTGGGAATGATGTCCTTTTCCATATCAATATGAGGGATAAGGTGCCTTGCTGGGAAGGTTGCTTTACCACCGCTGACAAGGTACCCTCTCAATTTTGGGGGCATGTGGCCAGGTATTTCAAGAGATTGGCTGCCCTCTGTTTCTTGGCTAGCCAGGCAGCAAACCTAGTTAAGTCTCTGGTATTGATTATGAAGTGGAACTCATGCTAGATAAGGGTCTGTTATGAATCTGTAGGGGGATTGAATGCTGTTTTTTTCTTAAAGGAACAGTACACATTGTTTACAACAATACATAGTGTCCCTTTAAGAATAAAATGGTGTGGGGGTTCCCCTCAAAATCCATACCTGACCCTTATCCAGGCCCTCCTGAACCACACCAGGCCACATCTCCCTGGCATTGGGAGGGAACCTTCCCAAGGTGGGTGGCAAGGTCATCGCCCCTGGCAAGGCAGTTTGTCCCCATTTTGATTTAATCTCCTGATCCAAGGCCTGGTGGATTAGAGGGTCTACAAGGCTGTTTAAATCATTTACATCAGCAATGTAAATCCAGCGTCAATCACAATGAGTGATGCCCTGATAACCCACTGCCATGATAATGCTGCCCAGTCACTACTCGCACTGAAAATGAAAAGTCTCTTAAAGCGGTTGTATGCCCTTACCAAAAAAAAAACCCCTATAAGGCAAAGGCATAATGAGCTAGCATGCATCGCATACTAGCTCATTATGAAATACTTACCTTAGAACGATGTGCCCGTACCGCCTCCCGGTCACTGCTGAGGGAGCTGACATGTTCCCTCAGCGTTTCTTTCATGTTCGCGGCTCCGGTGCTGTGAGTGGCCAGAGCCGCGATCAGGGCCAGACTGGCCTAGCAGGATACTGGGAAATTTTCCGGAAGGCCACCTGCCCTGGGGCCGCTTTGATCTGTGGCTGGCTGCAGCCCTCCTCTCCCGCCTCCTCCTCTTGTTTGTCATGGAGCTGGGTCTGTGGGTGTTGTCGGCGATGCTGTAACAAGATCCTGCCCCCCTAGACCGTCTTGTGTGATAGGTGGTACACTGCTTTAATCTACTATCACACGAGACGGTCTAAGGAGGCGGGACCTTGTTACAGCACCACCAATAACACACACAGACCTAACTCCATGACACACAGTGCTCCCGCTGTGTGTATGATACAGGGCAAGCAATGGTGAGGCTGCAATGATGGGCACAGTGAGGCTGTAATGATGGGCACAGTAAGGCTGCAAAGATGGGCACCGTAAAGCTGCATTTGATGGGCACAGTGAGGCCACATTGATGGACACAGTGAGGCTGCAATCATGGGCACCATAAAGCTGCATTTGATGGGTACAGTGAGGCTGAGATGATGGGCACAGTGAGGCTGCGATGATGGGCACAGTGAGAGTACACTGATGGGCATAGTGAGGCTGCATTCATGGGCAGAGTGAGGCTGCATTTGATGGGCACAATGAGACTGCGATGATGGGCACAGTGAGGCTGCATTGATGGGCACAGTGAGGGTGCATTTGATGGGCACAATGAGGCTGCATTGTTGGGCACAGTGAGACTGCATTTGATGGGCACTGATGAGGCTGCATTTTATGGACACTGGTGAGGCTGCATTGACCTCTTGTACCAGGTCCGCAGTCTCTGACCATCGCTTGTACCAGATCTGCAGTCTCTGACCATCTCTTGTATCATGTCCGCAGTCTCTGACCATCTCTTGTACCAGGTCTGCAGTCTCTGACCATCTCTTGTATCATGTCTGCAGTCTCTGACCATCTCTTGTATCATGTCCTCAGTCTCTAACCATCTCTTGTATCATGTCCTCAGTCTCTAACCATCTCTTGTCTTATATCATGTCTGCAGTCTCTGGGGGGGGGGCTACAGAAGAGTCAAGAGTGGGAGTGCTGCCAGGATGGGGGTCATGGGAGAATTCAGACATGTGTGGACTGTGGAGAGGAGACTATAAGATAAAACCAGAGCCACCAAGCTGGAGTCGTCTGACTGAGCCCTGCATGGTGCACCTGAGAGGAGGTCAGTGACATCACCGCCAGGCCAGTCTGAGGGGGGTCACTGGTGTAAGGGGGGAGTGAATACAATAATTTAAGTGGGCACTGATATAAAGGTTTCCCCTTACCATAGTGTATTCTTTCTGCGGAAGGTGTGAATAATTACATTATGATGTTGGGCTGGTATAATAATGCTATGGGGCTGGTATGACATTTTTTCCAGGGCTGGTTTTTATTCCCAGTCCGGCCCTGGCTGTGATGACATCATTCCCGTGCATGTGCAGAAGTCCTCCATTCCGGCAAGGAGCTCTGAATTTCTGGCACGACCTGCCACACCTTCAGAGCGCATGTGCTGCTGACATCAGTGGTTGTATGCAAGGCGAATATCTCCTAAAGCATGCAGGTTTAGGAGATATTAATTTTACCTATAGGTAAGCCTTTTTATAAATCACAAATTTAAAAATCACATTTTAAAAATCACAAAGCAGAGGATACAACCACTTTAATTTGTCTAAAATTAAATAAACATTTTGAACAAGAAAATAAAAGTCTCTGGTTGGCTACTAAATGTAAATAAATAGGCCATGGATGCTTGGTGACGTCATTGACCAAAAATGGTCATGACCATATTTGGTCAACAACGTTACCCAGGAATCTTGCTGGCTTGTTTACAATTTGAAACAAGCCAATGGGAATCTGTAATTTTGTAGCACCAGTAATACCACCACCAGTTGAAGTACGTACTTCCAGCTGCATAGGTCAGAGTCCATCCACCAAACTGCAAGCAAGTTAGGTTAGGGTCAAACCTATGTTCAACACAATGTATGTGTGAATCGTCGTCACCCCTTGGTCCATTGTTTTAGTCCTGTTGGCAGCCTTTCAATAAACCTGTTGGACGGATGTTGGTGTGCAGCTAATTTTTCTCACTTGGTCTCCATGGTCAACCCTAACCATTAGCTAATTTCTAGCAATATATAACAGTAAAGATAAAAATGACAACCATGAATTTAGCAGATTGAATAATCTTATTGCATTAAAATCCATGTGCATATATAAATAATAATACACTAACACAGTAAACAGAAATTATATCACACAATAATGGCATACAAAAAAAAAAGAAAATAACTATGAGATATGAAAGGTTTTATAATCTGGAATGTAGCTTTTCAAAGATATACTATACTTACTACCTTCATGCACCAACTCAATAATAATTTATTGGGCATTGTTTTGCAGTTCGAGAGCAGCACCAGTAAAATCAATTTTCTGGATTTAACTATACAAGTTAAAGATGGTACATTTAACATGTCTACCTTTTTTAAGAGCACAGATAGGAACGGCTATATTGGGCAGGGTAGCTGTCATCACCCTTCATGGCTCAAATCGGTACCTAGGAGCCAATTCGCCTACGGCGGAATTGCACTCTTATAGAAGATTTTTTTATACAGGCTGCCACTCTAAAAGAAAGATTCATGCAAAAAGGGTATTCATCTAACGATTTGAGTACGGTTATCAATGAAATAGGTGCTATCGATCGAACCTCGACCTTACAAGCCAAAGATAAATCCTTGTCAAGAGAGATTGATTACAATTTTTCTATGGTCACGACTTACTCTCAACAACACTCTGATATTAAAAAAAATGTAACTAAACATTGGGGAGTCCTTAAAAATGACAAGATTTTGGGTCCTATACTTCCTGATCGGCCACAAGTCATTTTTAAAGGTGTTCCCCCCCTTAAACTACAAGTAGCACCTAATATTCTAGACGCCCCTAATAGAGTATCTTTTTTTCAAAAATCGAAAGGTTATCACCCTTGCCGGTGTTGTAACGTTTGTGCTATCAATAAAAATAAGAGCAGGAAAATATGCCAGTTCAAATCTCATGCCACTGATAGAGTCTTTGATGTTAATACTTTCATAACTTGCACTTCGCTCAATGTGGTATACTTATTGATTTGCCCCTGTGGTATACAATATGTGGGCCGTACAACACGGGCCATGCATGTTAGGGTAAACGAGCACATAACGAATATTAAAAAGGGATTCCCGAAACACACTGTCTCTCGACACTACTTGGAATGCCATAATCGGAATCCCATGGGAACGACTTTTGTGGCCATCGACAGGTTCAATCCTCATTGGCGTGGTAGTTCCTCCAAACGGGAAATTTCTAAATTAGAGACCCGCTGGATATATGACCTAAAGAGTTACACCCCTTTCGGCATGAATGTTGATTGGGATGTGAATTGTTTTATTAATAATAGCTAATTATAAAATTATATATATTTTTATATTTTTTTTATTTTTTTGGTTTTTGACACTAGGGGGCAGTGTCTAGATTTAAATAGGTATTACCTTTTTTACCATTTTTTACTTCTTTTAATTTTCATTATTTTTTTCGTGCTTATTTGTATGTTTGATTACACTCACTTTGGATACATCCATTTAATTTTCAATGTTTTTTATTGCTGTATACGGTTGAGAAATTCTTTTTTCTTCTTTAATAACGGATACTGCTTTATCATATCTTTTATTATTTTTATTGCTGATCTATGCTGGTCTTTTTAATAGTAATGTAAAATAACATGTGATCAAACATTGTACGGCTGTTATATGTTATTAGATATGTTATGTTAACTGGTCTAGGCCTCTTACACTTCCGGTTTGAGTGTTATTCACCCTCCGGATGTTTTTAAGGCACAAGTGCAGCCTTCTGTTGTTTCCCCATTCTGGCTGGCTGGGACTTAGTTCCGCCGATCGTATGTGTGAGACACTGACGCTGTTCCGCGATCTGCACAGGTTAGCTGCGCATGCGCGGTCTGCTTATTCCTCTCTTCTCTCCTCGTTCTATCATATGATCCCTGGCTGATACGATCGTACCGCGCATGCACGGTCGGGTCGCTTTTACCAACCAGGAAGGACGGCATTGATTTGGCTGTCCCACCCCCTTATTCTTATGCTGTGTGGGCTGGTTTCTGTTTCCTCTCGTGCTGGAACGCACGGCCGTACCGCGCATGTGCGGCCTATCAATAGCGGTCTTGTCATTTCCTGGTTTAATGACAGGACGGCCGCACTGCGCAGGCGCGGCAGTAATTTGCCATTTTAAACAGCTGCTGTGTTTGTCATGCTGCCCTATCAGAGGACAGCATGACTTTAGGATGTGGACTATTTATGTGTGCGTGCTTGCACCATTAGCCATGCCTCTGATGATATCCACATAGGATGAAACATGTCAGGCTGGTTGATGCAAGCACGCTGAGAGCCGCGGATTGTTCCTTTTTGTTGCGATGAATTTTACTTCTTACCTGTAAGTAGACTACAATAAAATCTTGACTGTTTTACCTTACGGGCTTCACTATTGTTGCTTTCTTTTTATTGGTTTATTCCTGTTGATGACTGCACCAATGCATCTATCGTTAATGTGAGTCCTGAGCTTGTGACATGTGGTGACCTGATTGCTTCCATGCTGTGCCTACCAATGCTAGAGTGTGCCATTTGGACTTGCTGCTGACCTTCTGCACCATATGAATACATCGCTTATTTCCTATGTTTTTCTGGTAAGCAGACTGATAGCACGTGGGTGTGGTGTGCTTTTCCTTTACACACTGAAGTCTGGTGGAGGTTTCCATGTCATCTGTATTGCCGATTGAATTCCATGGACTATTATTTATATTTGGACATTTATTTTATTTAAGCGCTGCATTCTGACTGTTATATTTATGTTTGATGAAATCCACAAACTATGCTAGCTGCTTTTTGATGCTCTTTATTAGTTAGCGCAGATATTTATTTTACCTTTTTTTAAAGATATATACAAGCAATAGCCATCATAGAGAAGATAAGAAAAACCATACAAAACAATAAGACTTTCCAAAAAAAATGTAAAATGTGTTTTTCAGTGTGACTGCTTTAGTTGTCATCCATGCCCTCAAATGTGTAAAAGCATAACCCTCAATCAATTCTGCTACAAGAAGCACTTACTGAAATGCATTATCTTGACCATCTCTACAATCAGTGTCTCCAGAGCTTCACCAACCTATAGTTTTGTACTTCAAAGATATCTTTTCTCTGTTGTTAGGATATTCTGTTTTGCTTTCCCTGCTATTTACATTTAGCCTCATCTATCATTTTCTTACCACCAAATTAGGTGTTACAACACAAAGCAAAGGGAATCAAGGGAAGTATAGTAATGCTATCATGAATTTTAAAATAGAGTTTATTATTATTATGGAAAGCCCTATTGCTAATGCGCTGCCTTCATCTATAAAAATTCTTAAAATACAGCCATGTCATACCAAGCACCTTAGCCTACACCAGGGATATGCAATTAGCGGACCTCCAGCTGTTGCAGAACTACAAGTCCCATGAGGAAAGACTCTGACAGCCACAAGCATGACACCCAGAGGCAGAGGCATGATGGGACTTGTAGTTTTGCAACAGCTAGAGGTCCGCTAATTGCATATCCCTGGCCTACACCAAAAAATATCATTGCCTGTCACTGCCAAGACATTGTTAGTGCTTATTCAATATACAATCTCTCAACTTTATAAACAATTATCACATTTTAGGATTTCCATTTATGTTAATGAGATACATTCTGCCAAATGTATGAACTGCATTAAAGCTGAAGTGTAATCAGAGATTTACTTTGCCTACCTTGATTCCTTCTTCTCCTACTCATTCACATACTTATGAAATTATTAAATAACACTTTTTCTACCTTTATCACATACCTTATTTTAGAACCAGTGACAGTATCACTAGGTCTCTATGCTTCTCTATTCAATGCAGGCAAATCATGGCTGTAGGGAGGGGCCAGCAGGATGCTGTACATAGCAAAAACAGGAATCTGTGGTAACACCCACATGGAATGCTAAGCTTCCATGTTTAAAAGAACTGAAATCCAATGAATGGAAGGGCAAAATGACACTTAAGCCTGGAAATAAGGCAGGCTCTGTTTGTCTTGCTACAACCTTTAATGCAAATCAGAGCAAGCTATTTCATTAAGAGAGGGAAGCCTGAACAACTGCAAGGCAGAAGATAAGGCTGGAGTTTGTCTTTAAGTATTAAATTCAGTGTGGGACTTGCTGTTACCCTTGTTTCGTTATGGGTACCATTTGTATGTGGACAACTTTTATACAAGCGTGCTACTTTTTTGACATTTGTTCCTTAAAGCAGAACTATAAGCAAAGCCTTTTTTGAAATTATGGACAGAACAAGAGCAAAGGCGGATCCAGAGTCTAGTCTCGGGAGGGGCACTGCCTGAAAATAAGGTGTTGCTTACAGAACTCTATTTAACGTATCGTACAGTCCTAACCTTGTTTAAAACAGTGACACTTTTATCATTCCAGATTAGATTATTACATTACAAACAGACAGGATAGGTTTAACCACGTATAACTTTATTATTACAAAGATCATAAGCAGTTTGTATACCTATAACAGAATGTTCCCAGACAAAATATTCACAAACAATATAAAATTATGTGTAAAAAAACAAATAGCAGAACCCAAACATTATCACTCTCCACTGTCTCCAAACACACACAACAACAGAAACATTTTATTTGTAAGTTACATAACATGAAAAATTCACAGAATTAGCTCAAGTCTTCGTTTTCCTTGTTTGGCAAACAGCTCGATAACTCGGTCAGTATTCACAGGAATATCTCTATGAATGTAAAGTAAGCACACGCCATTTAACCGGTCCTCCACCATTCGTGACCGAAGCCATGTTTTAACACGACGGAGGGTTGAGAAAGATCTCTCTGCTCTGGCCACACTTACAGGGAGAGTTGCTAAGATCAGAAGGAAGAGGTCCTGGTCACACAAGTCCAACACTTCAAGAACTGTTTTTGGAATTTCCTTATGTTGTGATAACTCTTGTTTCCACTTTGTTAGCCATAGGCTTAGTTCTCCCTGCAGCAATGTCTCCATTATCTTCTGCTTACCATCAGCTAGGAGAGGGTGGAAACGCTTTGATAATGATTGCACAGCCACAGGAACCATGGTTTCCATTTTTTTTCCAAAAAGTACTGCTGGCATCAAGATTTGAATCTGGAAACACTGCATTGAATTTTCTGGAAAACAAGTTTTTAAATCATTAATAATGTTGTCCAGCAAGGGAATATACAACGATTTCCTGCAGTATTCTTCAGTTGATTCTACATTGTAATTGAATCTGTGCACTTGCCTGCCTACAAGACGTGGCAATTTTAGTTCCACTCCAAGTTCTGATGCCAATTCTGTAGCCTCCATATGCAAAGTGGAAAAAGTGCCATCAGCGTTACATCGCATATTCTCCATGGTTGCATGGTATCAGTCAAACAGTCAGATGCGCTTGTTAAATCAATTGTTGGGGATTGAAGGAAGCGACTCAAAGGAAGGGTTACTTTCAGAACACTGATGAGTGAAACCAAGGAAAATATGAATTCTGCACTGCACAGAGAATGAATGAGAGTAGATGCTGTTGAGCTAGTGCTTGAACATTTCCATTGAGATATTGCAGATAGTGCACTCACCACTTTTACAAGTCCATCTCGAAATCTTATCAGAGAATCATGGCGCTCTACCCATCTAGTTTCACAAAGACTGGTAAGCTTAGAGCCTAACTTCTGCTTTAAAATAAAATGACGCTTTGCTGATTGGTTAAAGAATGAAATGGTTGATTTGAGCACTGCTACTGCATTGCAAACTGCTGACACTTGTGAGGACTTTGAAATTGAATTGTTCAGACAATGTTTGTAGCAACGACATCTGCAACTGTTGGGTGCTACATGGAGAATCTCTGATACAGCACCAGCCACCTCTGAAGACATAACACTGCAAATGTCTGTTCCAATGCCAACACAATGAGTGATGTCCATGGAGAGGTCTTTAATTAGTTGGATAACCATCTGGCCTAAAACCTTTCCTGTAAGCCTTGGTTCTGAACCTGAACTATCAACTCCCGATTCCTTCTGGGTTGCAAATTCATAAGCATCTACAAATTTTATAAAATCCTCACGAATCGATCCATTGTAGACATATCTAAAGTTGAGTGTAACTTGTTCGGTATGGAAATGTCTGTAGTTTCATCAAATATTATACTAAAATAGTAAGCCTCTTTAATTCTAGCTACAATGACATTGCTGATTTCATCACCACAACACCAATCATTTTGTGTGGATTTTGAAATGTATGTAGCGCGAGAAGATGCAGTAAGGAGGTGCTTCTCTAAAATTTTGTCTCCAGTTGCAACACGGTACCTCAGCAATTACCGAAAGTTGCCTTCATTCACCTCCGGGGTGGAGTCATCCATTAAAGCACCATCATCTCGGTGGCCACGCAGAGGTATATTTTGTCTACCCAAGAATATAATTGACTCAACGATAGGACAAATTCACTCTCGGTTCTCTTTCACTTTCTGAAGACGATGCAAGTTTATTTGATTAACAATTTCATTTTCTGGTGCATGGTAGGTTTTTAAAAATGCATTTCCTTCAAATACACTCTCCTGGAGATAAACAAGCCTTGCATGGATTTCCAAATCTCCATCCTTGCCCTTAAGCTTTTTAAAATTAGTAAGGGGCTCCATCACCAATTTTCCAAGGGCCATGCCTTTGTTATGACCACCTTTCCGATGTTGCGCAAACAATGCATAGTACTTGCAAAACAATCCCTTTCTGGCAGGTGAATACACTAGCCAAGGAAAACTGTCAATATGTTGATTGGATAAGTATCTCTTTATTTCCGGAGTTTCTCCATTCTTGGAAGTCATGTTCTGAACAGAGAAAGGTAATACATATTCAGGAGGAGGTTGCCATGGATTTTCCAATAGAAAGCATTTGGTGTAGTCATTGATTTTTTTTCCAAGATGTGTGCCAATGTCATTAATTAAGATTCTGCTGGTTTGAGACAGTGGTGACACATTAGGATCTGTTTCACCAGATATTGGCTCTACAAGTGTACCAGAACAAGAGATGATCAGAGACTGCAGACATGATACAAGAGATGACCATAGACTGCAGACATGATACAAGAGATGATCAAAGACTGCAGACATGATACAGGAGATGATCAGAGACTGCAGACATGATACAGGAGATGACCATAGACTGCACATATGATACAAGAGATGACCATAAACTGCAGACATGATACAAGAGATGGTCACACACTGCAGACATGATACAAGAGATCAATGCATCAATGCAGCCTCACCAGTGCCCATTAAATGCTGCCTTATCAGTGCCCAACAGCAATAAAAAAAAAATTGTCAGGGGTTCTAATGATCAAGTCTGCCGGTCAGTTTTTCAGGGGGACTTGACTGGAAAGGTCAATGTATTCCTATAGACAGGCAGGTGTAAATGGTCCATTTATACCTGCCTACCTCCTCTCTGATTTGCTCTAAAAAAAATGGGAGGGGATCTATCCTCTTCTGTGTAGGCAAATCGGATCAGAAGTAGTTGGGTATAAACAGACAGCAGAGTCCGTTTACACCCAGTCGCTCATAGAGTAGAGCAGGCTTAGTTTGTGTTTGCTCTTCAGAAACTTGGTGGATACAGATGTGTCATCCGCCGGCTCTGCTTCAATCAACAGGGGATCTGTCAGCCAATCCCCTGCTGATTGAAACAGAATCCGCCCCGTGTGAAAGGGGCCTAAGGTTCTTTCTAAAATAACAGCAACATTGGTTACATTGTTTTCCTTATAAACTCACCTGTTCTGTTTCCTTTAGGCTATAAACTTTTGTACCATGAAATACCACAAATATTGCACAGAAACCCTAAAAAATTTTGCTCAATTTCCATGTCAGTGTTTAAAATTCAGTGTTAGATTTATTGATTTAACAAATGTTTCAAAAATGTAAATATAAAAATAAATTCAGGTGGCCAGATTAAAGCACTGTTTGCTCTTCTGCAGCTCCACATTTAAATCAATATCCTGCATTATAATTAGATTAACCACTTGCTGACCAGCTACAGTACATATACTGCAGCAGGTCGGCTCTATTGCACAAAACTACATACCTGTAGGCCATTTCGTGCAATAGCCAGCGAAGGCGCGCGCTGATTGGCCAGAGGGGGAACCAAGCAGCGGGTCTTGCGGAAGTGATGTCCGCCAGCCACCCACGATCATTCCCCACAGAGATAGAACAGCGGTCTGCAGATGTAAACAAGGCAGACCGCCGTTCTGTCAGAGATGAACAGAGTGATCTTGTGTTCCTGCTAACCAGGAACACGGATTACTCTGTTCATCTAGTGAGTCCCATTCCACACACAGTTAGCAAGCACCCCCTAGGCACACAGTTAACCCTTTGTTAAACCCCTGATGTTAACCCCTTCCCAGCCAGTGTCATTAGTACAGTGACAGTACATATTTTTAGCACTGATCACTTTATTAGTGTCACTGGTCCCCAAAAAGTGTCAAAAGTGTCAGTTAGGTGTCCGATCTGTCTACTGCAATGTTGCAGTACCGCTAAAAATTACTGATCACCGCCATTACAATTAAAAAATAATTAAATATAAATGCCATAAATCCATCCCATAGTTTGTAGATGCTATAATTTTTGCGCAAACCAATCAATATACGCTTATTGTGATTTTTTTTACCAAAAATATGAAGCAGAATACATATCGGCCTAAACTGAGGAAGAAATTTTTTATAGGAAAAAGCAAAAAAAAATTGTTTTTCCGAAATTGTCGCTCTTTTTCTGTTTATATCCCAAAAAATAAAAACCGCAGAGGTAATCAAATACCACCAAAAGAAAGCGCTATTTGTGGGGAAAAAAGGACATCAATTTTATTTGGGTACAGCGTAATTGTCAGCCAGTCAAAGTAATGCAGCGAAGTATCACAAAAAATGGCCTGGTCATAAGGAGGGGTAAAACTTTTCAGAGCTGAAAGGGGTTAATATTGAACAAGTCAAGACTTAAAGGCCATTTTTTTTTTTCATACATAATATGGCACACATGTATTTTGCGATTTGACACATGACATGCATTCATTCTTTTACTCACGTTTAGTTAATTATTTTGGTGGTCTGGTGAGGGGAGGGGTTCCCATGCAGGAGCAATGGAGTGGAGATGGATCGGATGGATGGATGGATGGATCCAGTAATCTTCTCAATGAGTCTTTTTCCTGTATTCAATTCACGCCGCTCTGCAGACTGCGCAAGCCAGGTGGAGAAGATGGAGGAGATGGGTGGGTGGAGCCAACACTAACTCAGGGGCGGTGGAGGCCTGTAGTGTGGATAAGATGGATCATGGAGGGAGGAGGTACCGGTGGGTGGGGCCAACACAGTCAGGGGTGGAGAAAGAAGAATGCTGGCACTCCTCTCTGCCACCACTGACTGTGGACGCTGGACATGTTAGTGCAGTTAGGTGGTTGGAACGGAACACACAGGGGGTCATTTAATATAGCGCTATGGCGCTAATTCGCGCAAATTGCCGCAAATTAGCGCTAATTCGCGTGAATTAGCGCTGATAGCGCTAATTCGCGCTAAAACGATATTCACTATAGCGCTGGTGAGAAAATACTCCCAAAATCAAATTTACTATAGCTCCCTGAAACTAAATAGCGCCCAAACCCTTACTCTGCTAAAACCTAAAGAATGGCACATGGAAATAATGTTTAGAGCATGATATAATTGCCTAAATGGTACTGAAATATGTGGTATATTATTTAAAGATTATCTGCTTTTAAACTGTGTGAAAAAGTGATTTCTACACTGAAATATCTTTAAAAGTCTGAAAAGTGAAAAATTCCCCGTTTTGGACAACTAGGTGCCAACACAACTGAGCATGCTCAGACCTGAAAATAACTCTCATTTTAACTCAAGTGTCTTTTTTACCTGGAGCTATAGTAAATACCAAAATGAGAGCTAATTAGAGAGCATTTTTTGGGAGTTAAAATCTGCTCTAATTTAGTCCAAATGAAGTTTCAGTCATTGATTCTAATGGAACAATTCTAACTTTCACAAAAAAACCTTTTAATGTTGAGATGAAATGTATCTTTCTGTGAAATAAATTTTCCTTTGCAACATTGTTGCTTCTACTTAAAATATTTTGATTTTAATAATGCTAAATGTGGAATGTTTTGATGTTTTGGTAAAATATATTTTTCTCTGTCACTTTCACTTGTTACTCTTCATCTCACAACCATCTATACCCCAAACTCACACAGGTGTCCTTACAATCCACAAACAATACCATTGCTGATGAAAATTTAAAATGAATCACAATTTTTTGTGCTTTTTATTATTTCCAAATATTCATAATTTGAGCCCAAAAAATGTGATTGTGGAACCAACATCAGAAATCAAAATGTAATTCCCAAAAATTTGAGGGTAATATTCTACTCTCACCCACAAAAAAACACCAAATATCACAAAATAAATCAAGAAGAATAACTCTTGAGTAATGTAATTCCATCACCTGTATGTCCATAGAAATGCAGTATTTATGTGTTTTTATGTGTAGTTATGTGTAGTTATGTGTAGGAGGGTCTCACATGTGGCAGCTCCGTGGCTTAGAGGTTAGAACTTCTGCTTAGTATCTCTGAGGGTCTGGGTTCAAATCCCAGCCATGTTACTTCATGTAGAGAAGTTGTCTCATCTCCCAGGTCCTATAACTATGTCTAAATGTAGTAGTTATGTGTAGGAGGGTTCCACCACCATTGTAAGTCTTTTCCAGATACACTATATAGCCAAAAGTATTGGGACGCCTGCCTTTACACACACATGAATTTTAATGGCAGCCCAGTCTTAGTCCGTAGGGTTAAAATTTGATTTGTCCCACCCTTTGCAGCTAGAACAGCTTCTGGGAAGGCTGTCCACAAGGTTTAGTCTGCCTATGGGAATGTTTTAGAAAAAGAGAAAAAATGTTGGGACTTTATATGAGGCCATGACATACCGTGCATTGGTCTCCATCCCTATTATTTGAAGTAAAACTAGGGGAGGGGGAAAATTGGGAAATCTGGGACTTTATATGATACACATCACTTGGGTAGAATGAATCAATCAATTAAATGATTAGAATGTTTATTGTTAACCATAATTGGGCACTGTATACAGGTAACATTAATAGTAATAGACCAACATGTACAATACAGAATAAAGAAGGACATGATAAATAAATCATATAACAATCCGAGTAATATAGTAGACATTATTGCACACATTAAATAATGAACCAGCAACATACCCAATGTATGAAAAAACATTGTAAAAAATATAAAATTGCCTTAATGGTTAGAAGATTGATTCAAACAGTTAAACCCATAGTAAACCCATGATTGCTGTGGCATAGCATCAAAAATACATGCTCGACGCATTTCGTGGGTTGTTTCCACTCATCAGGAGCAGCTATACGTTGGAGGTATCTATAATTAATAAAAAATCTTTCATCAATGGTAATTGATCAAAGAATAGGAAGAAGGGGAACATGGAACCCATGGTCCGATCATTCTTACCTATGAGTAGCTAATATAGAATATGGGTAGTAATGGTATTGTTGGTATACCGGAGGTACTAGGAGGCAAGAGACAACCCCCCCGGAAGCTGAGGTGATGGTTATGCAGGCGGCAATGGGGCCAAGAGAGTGGAGAAATGATGCCATCATATGAGGTAAATCGCCCTTCAACAGATATGTAGTGATAGGTGTGGGCCCCGTAGGGCTTCTGTAACAATAAATAAATAAGGGAGAAGTATTAGCATAGAAAGGGGGGCCATAGCCATGGTTAGAAGGAATAGGTGTGAAGAAAAAGTATGAGTATGAGGGGATAGGAATTACTCAGAATGGATAAATGGAGAGAATAGTAGAAAGAAAAGATGGGTAGAAAAGCCATAACGGTGCCATACTATGGGTTTAACTGTTTGAATCAATCTTCTAACCATTAAGGCAATTTTATATTTTTTACAATGTTTTTTCATACATTGGGTATGTTGCTGGTTCATTATTTAATGTGTGCAATAATGTCTACTATATTACTTGGATTGTTATATGATTTATTTATCATGTCCTTCTTTATTCTGTATTGTACATGTTGGTCTATTACTATTAATGTTACCTGTATACAGTGCCCAATTATGGTTAACAATAAACATTCTAATCATTTAATTGATTGATTCATTCTACCCAAGTGATGTGTATCATATAAAGTCCCAAATTTCCCAATTTTCCCCCTCCCCTAGTTTTACTATGGGAATGTTTGATCATTCTTCCAGAAGTGCATTTGTGAGGCCAGGCACTGATGTTGGATGAGAAAGGCCTGGCTTGCAGTCTCTACTCTAATTCAGCCAAAGGGTGTTCTATCGGGTTGAGGCCAGGACTCTGTGCAGGTCAGTCAAGTTTCTCCACCCCAAACTTGCTCATCCATGTCTTTATGGACCTTGCTTTGTGTACTGGTGTGCAGTCATGTTGGAACAGGAAGGGGCTTTCCCCAAACTGTCCCCACAAAGTTAGGAGCATGAAATTGTCCAAAATGTCTTGGTATGCTGACGCCTTAAGAGTTCCCTTATCTGAAACTAAGAGGCCAAGCCCAACCCCTGAAAAACAACCCCGCACCATAATCCCCCTTCACCAAATCATTTGGACCAGTGCACAAAGCAAGGTCCATAAAGACATGGATGAGTGATTTTGGGGTGGAGGAACTTGACTGGCCTGCACAGAGTCCTGACCTCAACACAACAGAACACCTTGGGGATAAATTGGAGAGGAGACTGTAGGTCAGGCCTTCTCGTCCAACATCAGCGCCTGACCTCACAAATGCACTTGGAAGAATGGTCAAACATTCCCATAGACACACTCCTAAACCTTGTGGACAAGAAGAGTTGAAGCTGTTATAGCTGCAAAGGGTGGGCCAAATGAGTTTTGAACCCAATACTAATACTGGGATGCCATTACAGTTCATGTGTGTTTAAAGGCAGGCATCCCAATACTTAGGCCAATATACTGTATATTGCTTGTGACACTGAGAATGGCTATGGACTTAGGGCTGGTTCACACCACAGAGATGCAGAGAACATGTGTGGGGCTGCCTGGTGGCTTAGTGGGTAGCAGTTCTGTCTAGCAGCACCTGGGATGTTGGTTCAATTCCCCAACATGCTAATGCTTGTGTTGAAGTTTATATGTTCTCCCTGTGTGGGTTTCTCACCACAATCTACAGACATGCTGGCATCTTATTTGTCTCCTGTCAAAATAGGTTCTAATGTAAGAAAGTTAATTTTGGACTTTATATTGGAAGCTCATTGCAGCCAGGGGCTGATGTTAATGTTTATTAGCACTAATCATGTCCAGGGACTTGGACATTTCAAATTTTAGGGTTTACACTGCACAGGTACATATGCTTAGAAAACTGTTGCTTTGTTTATGTGGATGCAAATGGACTTTGATCTTTGTCCTGTAGTTGGAGATTTGATGCACATAGCCAAGGCTAACACAGTTGCAAATACTATTATGTGTTCCTGCTCATCAGGTGCAATCACTTTAGACATACATGAAGAGACAGATTGAAAGATACTGGTGGGCGTGTACTTCTATTGGGTGTGTCAGTGTGCTAACAATACAACCTCTCTTATAAAGGCCTGCAATAGGGGGGTTCGTTTGGCCTGAGAAGGTTAGGTTTTTTGCTGTGATGGAGAAGGAATGATATTGGGAGATTTG
Source organism: Lithobates septentrionalis (assembly GCA_037952835.1). Lineage (NCBI taxonomy): Eukaryota > Metazoa > Chordata > Amphibia > Anura > Ranidae > Lithobates > Lithobates septentrionalis. The sequence goes on along the minus strand of JBBDGP010000091.1, from coordinate 3,659,579 downwards.
ATGAAATTCTTGTGCATTTTTTCAATCAAAAGTGGGTTTATGTGGTCATGCTGTCAATGTTGTGTGCGTATTGTTCCTGTCTGATCATGCAAACATCGTTTGGAAGCATTTGCTGACCTACTATTTTTGATCTCGTTTAATCGTGTACACCGAAATGCAGCTTCCAGCAGAACATGGTCATCAATGTATGTATGTGTGGATTGTGGGCTGGTGGTGGGTGTTTTGAATAAGTCTTTTGCAATATTATGTTGGAATGCTTTGTAAGAATGACTGTTAAGTATGTTTCTATAATCTTGCAGATAATAATGTGATGTGTTGCCCGTTATACACTGAAATTAAAGCTGTGTCCACTATAAGGTTTTGTCTAATTTTAGATTGTAAGCTCCTATGAACAGGGCCCTTAAAATTCCGTTGCTAAATGTAGCACCATATATCCTGTCCAAATTTTTTTAAAGCTAGTAAATGTAAATTTATTTTTTTTCTGCTGGTAAAATAAAAGTACATTGAGCTTTTGTTGTGGTGTGTGTGTTTTTTTTTTTTTTTTTTTTTTTCCTTCTACTTTTCTTTCTCTTTAGTTTTTGTGGGTGGTGGTTTTAGGAAAGTGCAATATCTCTTTTATATTTTATTTCAATATGTATTTGTGCACCAAAAAACTAATCTCTTTGCCCTGGTTCACATGCTACTTTGAAATTGCGCTACTTCACTTGAAGTAGCACGATTTAAAAGTAGCAAGGTCAGCGTGATTTCAGGTGGCTTCATACACAAATGTCTATTGAAGTCGCACCTGAAATCGGCAAAAGTAGTGCAGGAACTACTTTAGCAAATTGATGCGGTGCCACAAAAAAAATGTTGCATCGATTGGAACAGTGCCATTGCCAATAGTCATGCGATTTGATCTCTCAAATTGCATGACAAATTGCTCCAATTTAAACCTGGGCTCCCGGTCCGGCCATATTCCCCCTTCGGGTGGTTTGTCAGCATTATGGTGTCTCTTCCTGGCAGGGTGAGACAGGCGCATGATTAGCGCCTACACACACGTCCATCAGGGGAGTGGCTCCCCCTGGGACGTGATCTCTCCCTGCCAGCGGCGTCCCGAATCCTTCCGGGTGTTACGTCCGTGGGGCGCGCGCACACATGTGACGTCATGACGCCACGTCTTTACGTCGGAACTTTTCCCTCGGAACGCCGGGGGAACTACACTGGAGTGCTGACTGTGTCAGCAATGTCCCTGCGCTGGTGGGTGGGGGCGGGGGGCCGGCGTGCACCTGTGGTCCTTCATCGGCAACCAATCAGCATCATATGCTTTACATTTAAAGGTGAGTGGACTCACTTGGAATCCTCTCTCTGATCCCCATTATCTCTACAGGAAATACAGCCACACTCGTGCTTCTTCATTTCAGGTAACTCTGCACTCTTCACGGCATCACTATCACCTTACATGCTACTGCATTTGCTTCATATACTTATTTATTCTTTCATTACAGCTCACTGCACACATCCCCTGTACAAATTTCACTGACCACTTGTACATGGCTGCTCATATGCTGGGCATATAAGGTAACACTATTATGACTTGTCTCACTACCTGGCTCCACTGCCTTTCTTAGTCCTTCACCGCCATTTACCACTCAGTTATATTTTATTATTTTTCATTCACTTTGTCACTTTCATTCGTTCCTTGCTCACTTTTCACTATTTTCACCACTTTTCACCTTTTCCAACCACCTTGTCACTCCCATCCCCTCATATGGGGTTCACACTTTTTCACTACTATACCATTCTCTCATCTGGTTGTCATTCCCCTCTTTTCCTGTTTTTTTTTTTTTTTCCTACCCTTCCTTTCCCCTGTCCCTTCCTGGTTTCCTCACCATTTTCCCTCCCCATATCTTTCCCATCACACTGCACATCCCCTCCCTCACTTTTTCTCCCTTGGATTTCCCCACCCTCCCTTCATGTCTTCCCTCCCCTTCCCCACTTCCCCCTCACTCTCCCTTTTTCCCTCCCCCTCTTCCCCTTTTTTTTTCCTCTCCCCCCCCCTCCCTATCTGTCCCCCTAGCTATTTTGTAATACATATTCATATGCTTCAATAATTTTTTGATACGTATTCGAACTATTCCTATACTTGGGCATAGTACCCCATACAAAAAAACGCGATAAAACTAGGAGTATCAGTAACAGATGACTCACATAAGTCTATATAAAATAGGAAAATTCGTTACATCCTTTTCAAACCCTGATTGATGTCATTGCACGATGTTTGGATCATAGGTGCTGCTGACCCACACGTGCCGCGTGCCGGATGTGGGGTACTTCCACTGTGTAGTTCACCATAAGTTACGCCATTGCTGCTTGATTCCCCCCTATCGGGGTGTTGACCATCCGGGGGATTCCAGGTGGGGACCGAATTGATAGAGGCCCCCTTTTGAAAGCCTTAGATTCAGGAGACCCGGCTACACAAATACTTTGGGTAACTATGTCTAGAATCTTGATAATCCTTATACACATTTGTACATTCCTGTATTGTTATTATTTTTATATATGTAATTTCTCAACAGTGCATGCATTTCCTCTGAAGAAGACCCAGTGGGGTCGAAACGCGTCAGTCCTATCCAAGCACCTGCTATGTATAACATACATATGTAGCCCTGTACATGTATCTGCGCTTTTATAATGTGCCATACACAGTTCATGGTTTTTACTCTATTGTCACATATTTAATAAAATTTAATATTTTTTAATATCTTGGTACAAGTATCGTGCTGCCTAAAAACCCTTGTTGTTCTTGGGGGACAAATTCCCTTTTTGCAATTGTAATTTGGGGTGTGCAGCCTATTCCTCTCCCTAGTGTCTCTCCCTTCTTTATAATAATATTGGGTGGTTAAACACCCCGTCCCCCACTACTTGACACTTGAGTCAGGACATGAACTGTGATTTTTAACTGGTTTACTCATAGAGTTTATTTTTCTGCAGCTTGTTTAACCCTTCTATAGAAATCTTGTAAATCTATTGTATTCACAATGAGTCAATTTGTGGGTGACGAATGGGATGCCCTCATGCAGGGTTATGAATCTACCTTTGCACAAGGGGAACAGAGAGACTTATCCGTCTGCTCTCTGTTTCAGAAGCTTACTAAGGTCTTAGAAAAGAAATCAGCCCTCTTTTGGCATATTAAAACCTTTAAAAAATACACTGATGCACAGATAAGCCCTTCGGGACTACGAATTAAAATATTTCCCAATACAGACCTAGTAAGTAGTGAGTGCAAAGCTGAATGGGAAGCCAACTTAAAGCTGTGCTCCATGGAGATGATGGCCATCCTCTCTCGGGAGTACAACAAACAGATAGTACAGTTGGACGAAAAAATTGCAGAGTTGGAATTGGCACTACTGCCGTATATCAAACATGCTATGTTTGTCCAATTACAAAACGATCTAAAAAACACTCTTTCCTTATTCAATCAAGGTATTTTACAAACCAAAAGAAAATCAATATCTACGTGACAAATCTGCGTTTTCGGAGGGACGGGCCTATCGATGGAACGTACATCCAATCACGACAGGGAAAAATCACACTTTGAGAGAACAACAAAATAAACCCAAAACCCCCAAAATCCCAGCCCAAACCCTCCTCCCTCCCTGGGCGAAACCCTTCCTCTTCCCAGCGAAGTCAAGGTCGTGGCAAACAGAAGAGAGATCATGCCAATAAAAGTTCAAACGAACAAGATAGCAAAAAACACATTGTGGACATGTGCCCACAAAACACAGGTTCGGTTACCGGTGATGGGCACTTTGGCCCTTCCGTGGATATGGATACATCCGCGAATTTGGTAGAGGCACCCATCCCCAGCCACTGTGTACAGAATCAATCACTACACGACCTTATCGAAAATCCACACTCGATCCAAAACTCCAATCAGCCTACGTCAACTGGAACAAAACCTTTAAACTCCACGCGGGGACTCTGTTCCCCGCAAATAAACAGAGGGGGCAAGGGCATGGACCCATTTGTTGTACGAATACCTCCAACCTCTTAAGTGTGATACATCTATCCTCTCATGTCTTAACTCCAGCCGAAATACAAATTTTGTCTCGAGGACTTACTTTCTGTCCGGAGCGGAACTTTGATACTTTTGAAGCAGTCACAGATGTACAGCTTTTTGCGCGCAGATTACTTTTGAAATATCTGCACGCAAAAGATGAATTCCAGGAAGACACTACTGATTGGTCATGCTATAGCATGCGGGAATTTAGGGCCCTCAAAGAGCTAACACTCCTGTATGAAGAAAACAACATGATTGATCTTATTGATCAAATCGACTTAGATGCTCTGTTACGGGGTGTTGACCCACCCTCACATAACCCAGCCACTATGTTCAAGAAGGCGTCTACTAAATTTCCCCCTGCCAGCACTAATCCTAACATAAAAATCTTTCTCCAACAAACTATTCGGGACATATGTAAAATTCCACGCACAAAAAATAACCCGCACAATCTATCTCTTGATGAATATGAGGCCCTTCGATTGTTAAAAAAGAATCCAAATATTGTCATAAAACCCTCGGACAAGGGAGGCAATGTGGTCATCATGGACAACCAGAATTACATAAATATGTGCCTAAGTATTCTAAAAAATCGTGATTGGTATAAACAAATTTCCATCCTGTGTATCAATCAATATTACACAACGTTTTACCAAATGGTGGATCATGCCTTTAACAAAGGATCGATCACCAAAGACACATACGAATATATTCGCACAAAACATCCCAAAGTAGCTACTTTTTACAGCTTACCAAAAATCCACAAAAATCAAGTCGACCACCCGGCCGCCCTATCGTTTCCGGTAACGGAGCGATATCTGAGAATTTGAGCCGGGTCATTGACGCCTACCTTCAACCCCTTGTCCATTCCTTGCCCTCCTTTGTCAAGGACACAATACACTTTCTGCAGATTCTTGATAATCTTGACATCTCGGACAACTCTTTCCTTGTCACTATTGACGTCGAGGCCCTGTATAGCAGCATCCCCCATAATTTGGGGTTAGCTGCTATACACAGAACTCTCCAACTAAGTCCACTTTTTGATCCAGACACCAAGGATTTCATTCTTACTGGCCTCCGATACATATTGTATCACAATTTTTTCAGCTTCAATCATTCCCACTACCTCCAGGTGCAGGGTGTAGCAATGGGGACCTGTTGTGCCCCCTCATATGCGAACTTGTACCTGGGGGAGTGGGAAAAGTCCCTCCTAGGCGACGAGGGACTCGTCGAGTACACTGGCCACATTTCCCGGTGGCTACGGTACATCGACGACATCTTCGTCGTCTGGGAGGGACCAGAGGCTAAACTCATGGACTTTTTCAATCGAATGAACGTCAATAATTACGGCCTGAAATTCACAATGTCCCACAGTCGTAAAAATGTTACCTTTCTGGATGTCCTGGTAAGGGCAACCCCCGAAAAGAAACTCATCACAACTTTGTATCACATGAGCACCGCTGGCAATACGGTGCTCGAAGCCTCGAGCTTTCACCCGACAGCATTGAAGAATTCCATCCCTTACGGGCAATATTTGCGCCTTCGGCGCAACTGCTCCACAGATGTACTTTTCAAAGAAGAGGCCGGACTCCTTCAAGACCGCCTCCTGTCACGCGGATATAGTAGATCCTGTTTGAAAAAGGCATACAATAGAGCAATGCAACAATCCCGGGCTTCCTTGCTTTACAAATCACAACCACAGAATCTCCCAAATTCCACCCGCATAATTATGCGCTTTTTCACGCCAACACACCACTATCAAAAATATCCTGCAGAAACATTGGAGCATTTTAACCGATAACCCCACACTAAAAACTCTCCTTCCAAAACAACCCTCAATAACCTTCAGGAGGGCTACTTCCCTTAAAGACATGCTTGTCCAAAGTGAATTTAAAGACCAACAAAAAATATTCAAACAACACCACATTACTGGATCATTTCCATGTGGTCATTGCACCTTTTGCCCACTCATAAAGAAAGCCAAATCTTTCCGTCTTCCCAATGGAGAATTTTTTAAGCCAACGCATTTTGCTAATTGCGAAACCTGGGGGGTGGTATACCTGATGGAGTGTGACTGTGGCGCCTATTACATTGGCAAAACCAAGCAAGAACTGGGGCAACGAATATCCAAACACATGTACAGCATGGAAATCGGAAACAGATATCTCCCCATTGGAAGACATGCTGTCTTCGAACATAATTATGCAGTGCCCAAGGTAACCTTCACAGTGCTTTATAAGGTAAAAATACCACACAGGGGCAGTGACTGGAATAAGGTCCTGCTCCAAAATGAGCAAAAATGGATCTTCCAGTTACAGGCTACGTCGCCTCCGGGACTTAACGAGTCAATTTCCTTTGCCCCCTTTCTCCGAGGTTTTGTCTCTGGCAAAACACATTTTTTTTTTTTTTTTATCCACTTCAGCGAAAGTTTTCCGAGAGACATTATTTCAACTTTATGTGTCAAACTTTATCTCTTCTCCTTTTTGACATCATTGTGGATTGTTTCCGTCACATCTTTATTATTTTTCCCTTCTAGGATATTCTTAAATATTTTTAAAAACCGGCGACAAAACGCCTTCTATAATTATAAACCCTATTATTATCTTAGTCTCTCTCAGTCCCTCTTATTTCCCCCCACCCCCCCTCCCCCTCGTCCCCCCCCTCCCCCTCCCCTGTGTCTGGTCCGTTCCTTTATGTTATTTATTTATCCACTTGGCTCTGCACCTGTTCTTTCTTTTATCCTATCTAAATAAATATCCGAGACTTTGTAGTTTTTCCAACTTTCCCATCTACTATTATCCCCTTTCTCTCCTCCTTCCATTTTGTAGTGATATTCTATTTCCTTTAGCCAGTTTCTAATGTCTGGTTTTCCACTTTTTAGCCAATTCTTGGGAATTAAGGCCTTGGCCGCATTCAGGAGGTTAGGTATTATTGATTTTCTATATTGTTTCTTAGGTTTATTGTAGATATGGAAGAGGCAAGTCCAAATATTTTGTTCTATTTCTTCTCCAGTTATTTCCTTTATGTTATTTATCACTTCCTTCCAGTACTCCATTATTATTGGGCATTCCCACCATATGTGTGTGATCGTTGCTATTTGGCCACATTTTCTCCAACACAAGGAGGTTCTATCTTGATGGAATCTGTGTATTCTTACTGGGGTCATATACCATCTTGATACTAGTTTATAATTCATTTCTATGGTCTTCATGTCCCAAGCCTTATTATATCCCATTTCTATCATTTTTTCCACTTTTTGGTTATCTATTTTTAAATTCATTTCTTTTTCCCATTGATTTATATATTCTGGTTTTTCTTGTGCTTCCAAATCTGTCAGTATACTATAATTTTTTGATGTTCCGTTTTTTAATGGTGTTTCATTGCTACATAGCTTTTCCAGTGCAGTTAATTTTGTTTCATCTCTCAGTGGGTGTGGTATTGTGCTTACTAGGTGCCTTATTTGAGTATAATTCCATTCATTCATCTTCCATCCATTCCTTTCCTCTATTTCTACTCGTGTTCTTATTTTGCCATTTCTGGTGATATCTTTCAGTCGCGGGTTACCTATTCCTTGGATTTCAAATATTTCCCTCCCAGGGGTGAAGAGATTCGATCCTGTGAGTGCTAATAGTGGTGAATTATATTTCCATTCATTCTTTAAGTGAATGGTGTCCCAAATTTTAAATACATTTTTTGTTATTTCGTGCGTGTCGGTGTCCAATATTCTATATTTCCGTGGAATCCAAATATTCTTATGTAGTGTGGCTCCACTTATTGTGTTTTCCATTTCCACCCATTTTTTTTCATTTTTCTCATTTGTCCACTCTAACATTCGTGTTAAAACTATGGCTTTATAGTACCTACTTATATCTGGGACGGCAAGACCCCCATGCTCCTTTTTCCTTGTGATCAGCGTGTATTTAATTCTTGGTTTTTTATTAAGCCATATGTATTTTAGCAGGATTGTTTTAATTATTTTAAAAAAGCTCTGCGGGATTTTTACTGGTAACATCTGTAATCTGTAGTTTATTTTAGGTAATATTGTCATCTTAAACATATTTATTCTTCCAATCCATGAAAGTGGCTGTATTCTTAACTTTTTCATTTCTTCTTTGACCTCATTGATCAGTGGAATAAAGTTTGCCTGATACATTTTTTCGACTCTAGGAGTTATTTTAATTCCAAGGTAATTTAGTTCTTTTACCCAAGTGAATGGGAATTCTTTTTGTAAAAACTGAACTTCCTTTTTCTCTAGACCTATGTTTAATATTTCCGTTTTTATTGGATTAATTTTGAAGTTTGACAGTTCTCCGTATTTTTTGATTTCTTTCAGTATGTTTGGGAGTGACACTCTTGGGTTGGATACGAACATCAAGATGTCATCCGCGTAGGCAGCGATCTTATGCTCTTTTCCTCCTAGTTTCGCTCCTTCTACCTCTTTGTTATTGCGGAGTGTTGCTAATAGTGGTTCTAAGGCCAATACATATAATAGTGGAGACAGTGGACAGCCTTGCCGTGTTCCATTCTGCATCTTAATTTTTGGAGAGAGTCTACCGTTTACTTTTACGACTGCTGTTGGGCCATTATACAAATTTGTTATCCACTTCATCATTTTTGTCCCAATACCCAAGTGCCGCAATGTATCCATCATGAAACCCCAGTCTACCCTGTCAAATGCTTTTTCTGCATCCAATGACAGGAATAGAACTGGGGTCTCATTCTGCACCTTCTTGTGCAACATCAATAATGATTTTAGGCTGTTGTCCCGCCCCTCTCTCCCCGGGACAAAACCAGTTTGGTCCGGGTTGATCCACAGTGGGATTAGTTTTTTTATCCTAGTGGCCAGGATCTTGGAGTACAGCTTCGTATCAGCGTTCAATAGGGCTATTGGCCTGTAGCTTGAGCAGTTAACTTTGTCTTTCCCTTCTTTTGGTAGTATTGTAATATGAGCTAATAACGATTCACTTCTTATTTCTTCATCTTCCCCTAAGGAATTCATATATTCTAATAGTTTTGGAGTCAGCTGTTCTTCAAATTTTTTATAGTATTTGACCGTAAACCCATCTGGTCCTGGGCTTTTTCCTACGGGAGTTTCCTTTAATGCCAGTTTTACCTCTTCATGCGTAATATTTTTTTCCAATTCTTCTAGTTGGTCTATTTTTAGTTTTGGTAAGTTTGCTTTTTTTAAATATTCTTGTATCTTCTTTGTTCTTGTATTCGCTTCTTTCCAACTTTCCTGTCCTTTTATTGCATAAAGGGAGCTGAAGTATTTTTGAAATGTTATCGCTATATCTGTAGTTTTATTTACCACTTCTCCTTTTTCATTTTTGATCTTCTCAATGTAATTCAAAGACTTCTTTTTTTTTACCAGATTTGCTAGGTATTTTCCTGGTTTATTACCCCATTTATATTTTTCTTGTACTACTCTGTTGTAGTCCTTCCTTTCTTCTTGTTCCATCCAATCTTTTAATTGCTCTCTCTTTTGAGATAGTAGGCCGAAGATTTTGTTGTTTACTTGATTTTTATGTTTTCGTTCCAATTCATAAATTTCTTTAATTATTTGTTGCATGTTTGTTTTCCTTTCCTGTTTTTTTCTTGCCCCTATAGCTATTAACTTACCCCTAATAACAGATTTATGCGCCTCCCATATTGTTGCTTTCGATACCTCTAGTTTATCGTTTTCTTCAAAATATCTTTTAATTTCTTCTATGATGCTTTTTTCGGTCTCACTGTCTTCTAATAAAGTTTCGTTGATTCTCCATGGACCCCTTTCAAGGACTTCTCCTTTTATTTTCATTCTCAAGATTACTGGGCTGTGATCTGAGGCGGTTATTATGCCTATTTTTGTTTCTTCTATTTCTTCCAAGTTTCTATGTTCGACCATGATGTAATCCAATCTGGAGTAAATTTTGTGTACTGTTGAGTAGAATGTGTAGTCCTTTGTGCTGGGGTGCTGAATTCTCCAAGGGTCTATTAGTTGCTGTTCATATAATGTTCTTTTTAATTTCTTTAGTTGTTTTACCTCTTTGTCCCTTACTCTTGAGGTACTGTCCATTTTATTATCCATGCTGAAGTTGAAGTCTCCAGCTAGTATTAATTTTCCTTGCTTGAATTCTATTAGTATTTTAATTATATCTATCAAATATTTTTTAGGGTTCTTATTAGGACAGTAGACATTGGCCAATGTATATTTTACCCCGTGTATAGTTCCTGTAATAAAAAGATATCGACCCTCCGGATCTATTTTCCTCTGATCTATTAGAAAACGTACATTTTTCCCTATATCGATGGCTACTCCTTTGGCCCTTCTTATTGGCGAGTCTCCTTGATACCATGTTGGTATGTTTCTTGAATACATTTTGGCACTTGAGTTTTGGGTTATATGCGTCTCCTGTAGGAAAATTATTTCTGCTTTACTTTTTTCTAGTTCTCGGAGAATGATGTTTCTCTTCCCTGGGGAATTTAGTCCTCGGACATTGTAAGAGATTATTTTTATGCTGTTTACGTTTTCCATTCTTGTGCCTTTTCTTCCCCGCCCGTCCTCCGGCCCTCCCCCCCACGCGGTCCCCCTAGGAGACCGGATGGAGGGGACACCCAGCGGACGCACGGGGTCTCCTCATCTCTTGTCTCAGAATAGGTGTGCCTATGTAACCACTCATGTGACTCAGACCTCTCCCTCCCCACCCTCCCTCCCCCTCCCCTCCCTCCTCCCACCCTCCCCCTCCCTTTTTTCTGATATGGGTTTTTTACCCCCATATTCTCTAGAGCTGAGAGCGTTTTACTTTGTTTTGTGGGGCACGCTCTGCCCCCTCTGCTCTATTTATTGTGAGGCGGAGCTCTGTAAGACACCCTATTCCCCCCCTGCCTAAGCACTAATAGGGCGACCCCCTGTCCACTCCGTGAGTCCCTGTCTCCCTCTCCCTGCGTTTTTGTTGTGTTTTACCAATCCTTTCACTTTCCTTTTTTCCCATCCCATCAACCCCAGCCCCCCCCCCCCCTTTCCACTCTAAGGCCCCTTGCACCGTTGTGTGGTATTTTCTCAGATATTAATTTCCTCGAGAGTCCACATCTTGATGTCTGATCCTTGAATTTACTTGCCACTGTAGGTCATCTCTTGCCGTTATTCGCTCCTGACTATTTGCGTATTTTTCCAGTTCTGGGGAGGGGATTTCTAGTTTGTTGCAAAAGTCCGGAATCTCCTCCACATGTCTTAGCCTCGCACTTATTCCGTTTTTCCTTGCTATTAGACATGCTGGAAAACCCCAGTTGTATTGAATTTCTTGCTCCCGGAGGATTTCTAATAATGGCTTTAGTATCCGTCGTCTTTTCAGCGTTTCTTGAGATAAGTCTTGAAATATTTGTAATTTACCTCCCGCAAAATCTATTTGTGTTTTCCTCTTTAGGTTTATCCAGATCTGTTTTTTTTCTTCCCATTTTTCAAAGCGTACGATTACATCTCTAGGTGTTTCCCTTGCGAACCTTTGAGGTTTTTTTACTCGAAAGACACTTTCTATTCCTATTGTGTTAGTTGTTTCCTTTCCCAAGATTTGGTTGAAGAGATTGTTCATTTTTTCTATTAGATTTTCTGCTTGTTCTGTTTCCGGTAACCCACGTATTCTCAAGTTTTTCTTTTTATCTCTATTTTCTTGCTCTTCTATTTTATATGATTGTTTCTGTTGTTCCCGTTTTAATTTCTTTATTTCGTCTTCTAGTTCCTTTATGTTTTTTTGATGTAGGTCTACTTTGATCTCTACTTCTTCCACTCTGTTTAGCATATATCCCATATCTTTATGGAGTGTTGACATCTCTGCTTTTAGGGAATTCTCTAGTGCCCCGAACATTTTTTCCATATCCTGTTTTGTTGGCAACTGTGGCCCTTGTTGTCCTTCCTCCTTTCCTCTGTCTTCCTCTCCCATTTCTGGCTCCATTCTGGGTTCTGAGAGGTGGCTGGTTTCTGTTTGTACTTTATACTGGCCTTTTTTATCCTTGTTGTCCTCTTTTGTATCTATTTGTCTGCCCTTTGAACCCACTTGTTTCTCTCCTTCTCCGATTCCTTGCTGTATATACCTGTTCATAGGGCCTGGACTTGGGCCTAGGCTGGTCCTAGGTGATTTCGGTATTGCTCCCGCACTTCTTGTTGTTTTCCCCTTCATGTTTGTTTCTATGGCTGGATTTATAAGATCTTCAAAGCTGCCTTCCAGAATACCCCTTGATTGGGGTCTCTTAATGATGAAAAAATCTCCCAGCCTTTTTAAATTGACTTATTTTTACTAATATTTCTTTTATTCCGTTCTCATACCCGGCATCCTCCCCACAATCCAATAATAGAAATAATTAATGAGATATGAGTAGTACCCGTTTTCCAGAAATTATGTTACTACCTTAAGTACATTAAGCATTCCTTGGTGCTGTTCAATTGTTTAAGCGTTCTTAAGCTGAAAAAAAAAAAAAAAAAAAAAAAAAAGCGCTCAAAAACGCTATTGCAAAAATGCTGAAAAAAGCTGGAAAAAGTTAAAAAAAAAAAGTTAAAAAAAAAAAAAAAAAAAAAGGTCACTGCAAAGACACCGGCGTCTTCACAGCGCTTTTCCAGCAGCCCATGTGCATGGGGGCCCAGGTGCTCAGCAAAATAATTAATTAATTCAAATGTTTTAGCGATATAATGCATTCTAATTCAAGTATTCAGCAAGATGATTTATATATTCAGCATATATTCAGCAGTATAGTTCCAGTATAAGCTTATATGTTCCACATTTTTGTTACTATGAAATTTCTTCTTATTCTATAGTTTGTACTATCAAGCCTATAATTAGTACCATTTGCAAAAAAAAAAAAAAAAAAAAAATTCACAAGTAAGGGAGATACTGCAGTAGCAGCAGCAGCAGGCAGGTGGGGGCTGGGAGACAACTCTTCCATTGGCTTGTCTTTCTTTCACCTTCTCCTTCTCTTCTCCCCTGTTCCCCCCCCCCTGTTTTTATTGTTTTTCTTAGCTCACTTGATTCTACTTTTTCAGCTCTTTCGCCTTTTCCCCTGCTTGTTCACTTCAAGACAATTGCAATAGAAAAGAGCCAAAAGAGGAGGAAAAAAAAAAAAAAAAAACGCTCAAAAACGCTCAAAGACGCTATTGCAAAAACGCTGAAAAAACGCTGAAAAAAGTTTAAAAAAAAAAAAAAAGTCACTGCAAAGACACTGGCGTTTTCACAACGTTCTCCCAACAGCCCATGTGCATGAGGGCCCAGGTGCTCATAAAAATAATTCAAATGTTTTAGCGATATAATGCAATCTAATTCAAGTATTCAGCAAGATGATTTATATATTCAGCAGTATAGTTCCAGTATGAGCTTATATGTTCCACATTTTGCTACTATGAAATTTCTTCTTATTCTATAGTTTATGCTATCGAGCCTATAGTTAATACCATTTGCAAAAAACAAAAACAAAAAAAGACCAAAAAAAAAAAAAAAGATCACAAGAAAGGGAGCTACTGCAGCAGCAGCAGCAGCAAGCAGGTGGGGGCTGGGAGACAACTCTTCCGTTGGCTTGTCTCTCATTCACCTTCTCCTTCTCCCCTGTTCCCCCCCCTGTTTTTATTATTTTTCTTAGCTCACTTGATTCTACTTTTTCAGCTCTTTCGCCTTCATTTACTTTCATTTACTTTCGCTTTTTATTCCATCTTATTTTGTTTTATTTCAATATGTTCTTTCCCTTTCCCTTTCTTTTGTTCTATTACTTTTCCTTTGCCTTTTCACTTCAAGACAATTGCAATAGAGAAAAAGCCAAAAAAAAAAAAATACGGTACTTATCTTTTAGTTGTTGTTGAAGTTGGGACAAAAAGGGAAGCTCACTACAGCTTGTTGCTGCTCTCTGATGCTGCGAACGCTCAGGTGCTGTCTCTGAGGTTATCAATCTGCCCAGGTCTGTCTGACCCGCTGAAGTCTCAGCTGTTCTCTGCTCTCAGCTCTTCAGTGTCCATTGCCGCTGCTCCTTGCTCCACTCACCCACCCTCCTGGCTCTCTCCTCCGAAATTTCCCCGGTGCACTTCAGCTGGTTCCTCCGCTCTCCGCGGCCGGCAACACCGCTGGGGACTTGAAACAGCCCCCAGCAGCGCACCGTTTTCCCTGCTGCCGTCACTTCCGAAGCGCTCCGATCTCCGCGGTTTTCCAGTTCTCCTAACCCCCCGTCCTTGATGAGCCTTCTAGCCCATCCGACTACGGAGGGGTGGGGGGGGGATGCAGTCAGACGCAGGTACAAACTTCCTCTGGCTTACACCACAAGACAGCTCAGTGAGTGATGAGCAGGGGGGGCGGGGAGGGAAGCTACCTACACCTTCTCATCAGGCCGATCATTCCTCTTAGCTGCAGGGAGAGGGTTCTCAGGATCCTCACGCCGTGCACAGAGCCATTACCAGGCTCCTCCCTCCACCCAAAGGTGAGACTTATCCTTTAAAGGAAACCTCGGCAAAACGCATTTAATGGGATGCCAGCAGACACACTACCCCATAATCACTTCCTCTCTGCTATATGTGCCATATTTCATATGCTGTGTTGCCCTTTTTCTCATATGCACCACTGTATATAAAAAATATGTTCCCCCATTCATGGATATGATCCTATATGCAACTTTTTATTGCAGATACTGATGATGCATGTAGAAATTAGATCTTGCTTTGTATTGGGAAGGATTGGTGTGATGGTACTATATGAACTCTATGAGCGAATTCCATTTAATTCCATTTTTTTGTACATCTTTATTGTATAACCAGTCTTTATTAACAACATGTTCACTCTTTTCTAAAATGAGATAATTCCATATATGCTCCGTTCACTGTTTGATGCCATATACATAGTGAATTTAATACCACTGCCAGGCTTTCTCTCATGTAGATTTAAACCTGGGCTCCCGGTCCGGCCATATTCCCCCTTCGGGTGGTTTGTCAGCATTATGGTGTCTCTTCCTGGCAGGGTGAGACAGGCGCATGATTAGCGCCTACACACACGTCCATCAGGGGAGTGGCTCCCCCTGGGACGTGATCTCTCCCTGCCAGCGGCGTCCCGAATCCTTCCGGGTGTTACGTCCGTGTCTGCGCGCACACACGTGACGTCATGACGCCACGTCTTTACGTCGGAAAGGACGGTGGTGCCAGGACTTGTCCCTCGGAACGCCGGGGGAACTACACTGGAGTGCTGACTGTGTCAGCAATGTCCCTGCGCTGGTGGGTGGGGGCGAGGGGCCGGCGTGCACCTGTGGTCCTTCATCGGCAACCAATCAGCATCATATGCTTTACATTTAAAGGTGAGTGGACTCACTTGGAATCCTCTCTCTGATCCCCATTATCTCTACAGGAAATACAGCCACACTCGTGCTTCTTCATTTCAGGTAACTCTGCACTCTTCACGGCATCACTATCACCTTACACGCTACTGCATTTGCTTCATATACTTATTTATTCTTTCATTACAGCTCACTGCACACATCCCCTGTACAAATTTCACTGACCACTTGTACATGGCTGCTCATATGCTGGGCATATAAGGTAACACTATTATGACTTGTCTCACTACCTGGCTCCACTGCCTTTCTTAGTCCTTCACCGCCATTTACCACTCAGTTATATTTTATTATTGCTGCTGACCCACACGTGCCGCGTGCCGGATGTGGGGTACTTCCACTGTGTAGTTCACCGTAAGTTATGCCATTGCTGCTTGATTCCCCCCTATCGGGGTGTTGACCGTCCGGGGGATTCCAGGTGGGGACCGAATTGATGGAGACCCCCTTTTGAAAGCCTTAGATTCAGGAGACCCGGCTACACGAATACTTTGGGTAACTATGTCTAGAATCTTGATAATCCTTATACACATTTGTACATTCCTGTATTGTTATTATTTTTATATATGTAATTTCTCAACAGTGCATGCATTTCCTCTGAAGAAGACCCGATGGGGTCGAAACGCATCAGGACTATCCAAGCACCTGCTATGTATAACATTCATATGTAGCCCTGTACATGTATCTGTGCTTTTATAATGTGCCATACACAGTTCATGGTTTTTACTCTATTGTCACATATTTAATAAAAAAAAAAAAATTAATATTTTTTAATATCTTGGTACAAGTATCGTGCTGCCTAAAAACCCTTGTTGTTCTTGGGGGACAAATTCCCTTTTTGCAATTGTAATTTGGGGTGTGCAGCCTATTCCTCTCCCTAGTGTCTCTCCCTTCTTTATAATCACTCCAATGTAAACCTAGGCTTCTGCACAACTGCAAGTTATATATAAAGATTCCACCTTTATCATTAACAGCTGTGGAGAATGGCAGGTAATGAATTCAGCTGGTGGATAGGCAGTGTTTGAATGTGTCAGCTCTGGTTCACATTGGTGTGATTTGACATGTCAAATCTGTGGCAATTGCACTGTTCTAATTGGTGCAATTTGTATTGATATTGGTGCAGAAACCTGCACTGATGTCTCTGATGTTGTCCCCACAGTCGGGACTGACATGCAGGAATGAAATTGTGGGAGTTCAGCTGAACGATTTCCTCCCTCTGTCAGTGTGAACCAGGGCTCAAACTGGGCCTTTTGCCTTTGTAATTCACCTGCTGCTAACCCAGGGACACCATTTCTTATCAAACTCCCTTAAGTTTACCTTCAAATATATGTAGAAATACAGATTGGCATATCTGAAAATAAAAAATACTAATCATGGTTGAGATCAAATATTCACAGCTGCAATCAAAAGCGTGGTTTCACCTTCTGACCTGGAAATTAGTCATTGTATGCACCCGGAAGTTCCTGTGCTGGTCAGGATCTCCATCTAGGTGGACATGGCGAGGTCTCTTTAGCAGAGAGGAGGTGCTGCTTATTGGCCGGGTAAGTGTAGGATATGTACTTGTACTTAATCAATGCGGGGGTGGATGTCATAGTTAGATTTGGTGTGGGTGGGGTTCATTGATTTGTTTGGCATCACCACACATTTGCTTCCATCCCATGTGCACACATCACTTCCTGCATTTGTTCTGCTGATGTAAATCAGTAAGGACTATGCAAGTATAAATGAGAGCTCCTTTTATTAAAATATATATGACTTGTTTCACAGCTGGGCGAATTTTCCAGCAAATTTGGACCTCTGACTTGCATGACAAGTTGTACCCCATGATTCTCAATGACAACCATTCATATCTGTGCTACTTTAACCCGCACCAACTTCAAAGTAGTCCCTGTACTACTTTGGTGTGACTTGAGGTATATCGGGTACAATATTACATGGGCGTTCCCAGAAGTTGGGGCCAAGTTGCAGCGGCAAAGTGGCAGCAAAATAGTGTGACTTTCAGGTCGCAGCAATGTGAATGAGATTCAAGGATAACACCTTTGAATTTGGCCCTATTGTCACTTGTGCATCCTGAAGGTGTAGCAAATTCGTCCCTGCACTACCTTGGTTTGACTTTGATGCAATTTGAGGTCCATACACCACAAGATTACACAGACATTGCTTCAAAGTCATTACAAAGCTGTGCAATTTTAAGGTCGCACAAGTGCAAATGGGGCCTTATTCAAAGGTGTTATCAATTAATCGCATTAGGTTACTTTCACACTTGGGTGACTTTTCATGGAGCTTTGGACCTCAGAGTCACATGAAAAGTTGTCCCCCTTGATTTCCATGCATATTTATTAGAGCTGCACGATTAATCGTCATCGTGATTTTTTTCCCCTTTACGATCTTGAAAAAAGCGTTTCACGATTCTTGCTATGCAAAGAACTTTCTCTGCTCTTCTGAAGCCACAGCCGAAAAACCAGGAAGTCTGCCAAGAATTAGAACATTCTTTATCAGTGAACTTAACTAGAAACCTTGTAACAATTTGTCAATTAAATAGAATTCTGTGTAAGTGAGGAAAGTTTAACTACTTAAACACTAAACATTTTTCTGACATTTGTTGGTTTCAGGTTAAAATCTTTTTTTTTTGCTAGAAAATTACTTAAAACTCCCCAACATTATATATATTTTTTAGTAGAGACCCTAGAGAATAAAATGGTGGTTGTTACAATATTTTATGTCACACTGTATTTGCGCCTTTCAAATGCAATTTTTTTTGGAAAAAAGTACTTTAATGAATTAAAAAAAAAAAAGAAAAGTTAGCCCAATTTTTTGTGGGATAATGTGAAAGATTTTACGTCGCGAGAATCGTGATCTTTTTATTCTAAGCAAAAAAATTGTGATTCTCATTTTGGCCAGAACCGTGCAGCTCTAATATCTATGCAACTTCACCCATGTTCACATAGGTCTGAATTGACATGTCAAATTGTAGGCCAAATCAGCGCCTATTGATGGCAATGGAACTGTCCGAATTGGTGCGACGCCACAACGATTCCCAAAAGTAGTTCCTGCACTACTTTGGGCGACTTCAGGGGGCGATTTCTTACCTCCCAACTTTTTGAGATGGGTATAAGGGACACCTATTAGCAAAAGTAGGTAGGCATAGGACACCTTCTTAAAGGAGAACAGTTGGGACCTATGTGATTTCACTAGACATCTGTGCAGGAAAGTGCACTGATGTCTCTGAAATCGCTGACAAAGTCGGGCTGAGTCACACTTGTGCGACTTTGGACATCAGAGTCATATGACAAGTCATACCCCATGATTTTTAATGTGTACCATTCATATCTGTGTGACTTCAAGTAACACTGACTTCAACGTAGTCCCTGTACTACTTTGGTCTGACTTTGATGCGAGTTGAGGTCCATAGACCTCAAGTTTACACAGGCATTCCCTGGAATTGCAGCAAAATTGCTGATGCAAAATCATGGGAAAGTTGCGTGTCTTTCCCTGTGACTCCTGTGTCCATAGACCTCAAGATTACACAGGCATTGCTTAAAGTCGCAACTCGCAACTTTCAGGTCGCACAAGTGTGAAAGGTGCCTAAGTCACTGTGCTGAGTACTATTTTATACCTAGAATATAAAGTAGTCCCACCATCAAACACTAGTAAACATATGTTCTCAAAATAATTGTGCTCAAATGGCTGAAAATCACACAGATGGTATCACCTACTGAAAGCTTGCATTGTACTCAGCAGCATATGCTGAAAAGAGGCAAATGCCTATTAGCCAATGCCACATCGGCACGAGCATGGTTGTTACTATAATATTAATGCCTGAAATGCAAAACATTATTGTATTGAATCAAACATTAGTAAATGTATTTTCTCTGTAGGTAAGTGCTCAGCTCTGTAGCATAGCGGTATACCCTGCTGCCCCCAAAAGTTCAAGCCATGAATTCAAATCCCACTGACAGCATCACCTCCTAGAAGTGTGCATTGTACTCAGAAGCATAAATAGGCAAAGCACATCAGCTTGCTTTATTCCATATTTTAACTCTTCAAATGCATGCAATGGTATGTACTTATTCAATAATATGGTATGGAATTTCAAAATTCAAGGAAAAAAATGTCGTAGGGTCCCCCCAGTACATACCAGGCCCTTCGGTATGGACTTTAAGGGGAACCCCACACCAAAATGTAAAATAAATTTGATGTGGGGCCCCCAAAATCCATACCAGACCCTTACCTGAGCATGCAGCCTGGAGGTCAGGATAGGGGGGGACGAGTGAGCACCCTCCCCTTCTGAACCTTACCAGGCCACATGCCCCAAAGCACCTTTTCCCCATGTTGATGGGGACAAGGACATCTTCCCGACAACACTGGTCGGTGGTTGTCGGTCTGCAGGCAGGGGGTTTATCAGAATCTGGAAGCCCCCTTCAACAAGGGGGCTCCCAGATCCTGCCCCCAATGTGAATAGGTATGGGGTACATTTTACCCCTACCCATTCACCAAAAAAAGCAGTGAAATGTAAAAAAATTAATAGCCGATTTTTGACAAGTCCTTTATTGTAGAATAGCTCCGAGCTGTCTTCTTCCCTGAGCCATCTTCTCCAGATGCTGTCTCTCCCTCCTCCATCTTCTCCCCAAGCTGTATTCTCCCAGAGCCGTCTCTCCTGCTGCCGCCATCTGCTGTGTTCTTCCGCACCGCTGGTTACCCGCTAATAAAAAAAAGCTGCTCTTCTTCCATGGTGGTCTTCCTCCGCTGTGTTGTCACCCGCTGTGTGGCGTCTCTTACATAGCCATGGAGCGGACTCTCCGGGTGACATTATCGGATGGCCACAGAAGACCGCCACAAGAAGAGCGACTTTTTTTTATTAGTGGGTAACCGGCTGCGCTGAAGAACACATCAGCGGGAGAAGATGGTGGCAGCAGGAGAGACAGCTCGGGGAGAAGAAACATCAAACACTAGTGAATGTATTTTCTATGTATGACTGTGCTACACCCAATAGGCTAGCGGTCAGCACTTCTACCTTGAAGAACTCATGGGTTCAAATCCCACAGAGAAATACTAAAAGATTGAATTGGTGAAAAAAAAGCAAATGACTATTAGCCAATTAGCCAAAGCAGCATATGCTGAAAATAGGTGAATGCCAATTAGCCAATGCACTTTAAATTTGGCTGATTCTATTATATTAACTCTTCAAATGCATGCAATGATATGTAAGTATTCAATACTATTAGGGTGTGAAATTCCAAACACCACACACTAACTAATGGGCAGATTAAATTTTTTTGTTTGTTCATTTTAATGCGCTTGTGCACTGAAAAAATAAACACAGCTGGGGGATGGTAGGTTGGCTGGTATTTGAACTTGTACCATGAGTGCTGTGGAGACATCTGAGCAGACTACTAAGCCATTGTGCTAAGTATGAGACCTGCATAATAGTGTAGTATGATTAAAGAATGAATATAAATAATTACCGCTTTAAAGTCACCTAAATTAAAAAATAAAAAACAACATACAACAAATAGGTAACCTAAATGTTTAATACATGTAACTTTACAGAATAGCAGACATTACTATGTAATAATCATTCATAACTGCATTAGTTAGCAAAAGAAGGAAAAAACTAGGAATACTAATTGCAACATACATCAATAGATGCACACGAGGTAGAGCACATCTCACATAAAAATGTTTCTTTCACATACATGGATCATGATTACAGTGCAGTACTATATAACAACTTGGTAGGAATTGGCATTTGCATATACGCGGAAGCGCTAATTAGCGCCAGCTTAGAATTTACTAACATGCGTTTCTCACTAATAGCGCTAGTTTTTCATTCGCACATTCGCCTGTTGAAATTTTATTTGGCTAAAATGGGAGCTATTATTTGCCATAGTGCCCAGTACTTCCTGGCGCTATAGTAAATGACCCCCATAGACTTTAACGGTGTTCGCATGCTCGAACAAACTTTTTTCCTGTTCACATGTTCTGGTGCACACCGAACGGGGGGGGGGTCTGCTCATCCCTACCTAGCAGTAAAAAGGGTCGCTGGTTCGTATTCCAAACCACACCACAAGACTACCTGCCTGGAGTTTGCATGTTCTCCCTGTGCCTGCGTGGGTTTCCTACGGGTACTCCGGTTTCCTCCCACACTCCAAAGACATGCTGGTAGGTTAATTGGCTTCTGTCTAAATTGGCCCTAGTATATGAATGTGAGTTAGGGACCTTATATTGTAAGCTCCTTGAGGGTAGGGGCCCATATTAGTGTATAATGTATATGTAAAGCACTGCGTAAATTGACGGCACTATAGAAGTACCTTAAATAAAAATAAATAAGTCTTCACTAATATTATGGTGTGAATCTCCAAAACACCATACACTAGCTAACAAGCAGTTTACATTTGATAAACTTTATTGTATGGTATATAAACCATCAAACACTAGTAAAAGTATTTTGTATATATGATTGTGCTCAGCCCAATAGACTAGCAGTTAGCACCTCTACCTTCTAAAAGTCAGGTATTGAAAGATTCATGGGTTCAAATCCCACAGAAGAATCCTAAAAGATTACTATTGGTGGAGAAAAGGAGAATTACTGTTAGCCAGTTAGCCAATTAGCCAAAGCAGCATACAGTGAATGCCAAGTAGCCAATACACTTTAATGTGGTTGATATTATTGTATTAACTCTTCAAATGCTTGCAATGGTATGTAAGTATTCACTAATATTATGGTGTGAATCTCCAAACACCACACACTAGCTAACAAGCAGTTTACATTTGATAAACTTTATTGTATAGTATATAACACATCAAACACTAGTAAAAGGATTTTGTATGTATAATTGTGCTCAGCCCAATAGGCTAGCAGTTAGCACCTCTACCTTCAAACATTCAGGTATTGAAAGACTCATGGGTTCAAATCCCACAGAAAAATCTTAAAAGATTGCATTGGTGGGAAAAGGAGAATGCCAATTAGCCAAAGCAACACAAATATATGTGTATATATATTTACTGAAAATAGGTGATTGCCAAGTAGCCAATGCAGTTTAATGTGAAAGTTTTTATTGTATTAACTCTTTAAATGCATGCAATGGTATGTAAGTATTCAATTATATTATGATGTGACATTCTAAACACCACACACTAGCTAAAGGGAAGTTTACATTTATTTGTTTGTTTATTTTAATTCACTTGTGCACTGAAAAAATAAACACAGCTGGTGGATGGTAGGTTGGCTGTTGTTTGAAATTAATACCATGAGTGGTGTGGAGATATCCAAGCAGACCACTTAGCCATTGTGCTAAGTACAAGACCTGCATAATAGTGTAGTATTATTAAAGAATGAACATAAATAATTACTGCTTTATAGTCAACTAAATTAATAATTAATAAATAATAAATCAAAAACATGAAAAAAACAACATACAACAAATAGGTAACCTAAATGATTAATACATGTAACTTTACAGAATAGCAGACATTACTATGTAATAATCATTCAGAACTGCATTTCTTAGCAAAAGAAGGAAAAAAAACTAGGAATACTAATTGCAATATAAATCAATAGATGCACGGGAACTAGAGCACATCTTTGATAAAAAAATGTTTCTTTCACATACATGGATCATGGCTACAGTACAGTGCTATATAACAACTTGATAAGAATTGCCATTTGTATATATGCGGAATTGTATATACGCGGAAGCGCTAATTAGTGGCAATTTAGAATTTACAAACGTTTGTTCTCCGCTTATATCGCTGATTTTTCATGCGCAAATTCGCCGTTTTGTTTCCATTTGGCTAAAATGGGCTCTATTATTTGCCATAGTGCCCAGTACTTCCTGGAGTTATAGTAAATGACCCCCACAGTCTCTACTGTCTACTCTAAACTGCAACTGTTACTGTCCCCCCCCCCCTATTTTGAGGCTCCAGCAGCTCTGTCCTGACCTGTCACCGTCACATCGGCTCTGAGACTTGAGTCTGACATGATTCACTGACGTCACTCATTGCTAGACGCCAGGTGGCCCTGGCGTTAGCAACGAGTGCAGAGAAGAGGCTCCACCCACCTCCTCCTCCTGGTATCCTGCTCAGTCAGTGCGAGTCTCTCTCTCAGCGCTGCTGAACGGCTGATGTGAAAGAGACTCAGGCAGAGGCAGCAGCAACCGCAGAGGCATGGCTGAGCAAGCAAGTGAGTGTGACTGTGACAAATTAATTACATGTCAGTGCTACTATTTTGGGCAGGGGGCAATTGCCCTGTTGCCCCCCCGGATCCGCCCCTGATCAAGAGAGGGTTATATCTGATGTCAGATTTTTTTTTCTGCCATCTGTATCCCATTGCAGAGATTTCCCAGGACATGATTGGAAATCCCTGCAAATGAAAGGAATTCTTTGGGGATCACCAAGCCACCGAACTAATGTCCCCATTGGAAGATTTCACCTCTATTATAGAAATAGACTCTTCTTAATGGGGACACAGACATCAATAAAAACTGACATGCATTCAAATCCCTCTCCATTCCATCCAGAACTAAAAAAAGTTTTGCCTTTAGTTATACTTTAACCACTTGCTGTGTGCCAGGGGCGTTGCCAGGTCTACAAAAGATCTGGGGCTAGAGCCCATAGCAGCGTAGTAAAGAAAGTCATACACTTGGGTGGCCATACACATGTATATACAGATACGTGTGTGTGTGTGTATATGTCCCCAGGGGGCCTTCCACTTACATCAGGGTCCCCAGAGAGCCCCCCCCTTACATCAGGGTTCCCAGAGAGCCTCCCCCCTTGCATCAGGGTCCCCAGAGAGCCTCCCCCTTGCATCAGGGTCCCCAGAGAGCCCCCCACTTGCATCAGGGTTCCTAGAGAGCCCCCCTTACATTAGGGTCCCCAGAGAGCCCCCCCTTAAATCAGGGTCTCCAGAGAGCCTCCCCCTTAAAATCAGGTTCCCCAGAGAGCCTCCACCTTAAAATCAGGGTCCCCAGAGAGCACCCCCCATTGCATGAGGGTCCCCAGAGAACCCCCTTCATACATCAGGGTCCCCAGAGAGCCTCCCTTCTCCTTGGGGACCCCTGCAGAGACTCAGGGCTATGGGCCCCCGTGACGCCACTGCTGTCCGCCCCATAGCAGTTCAAGGCCTGGTTCACATCTCTGCAGTTTGCTTTTAATCTGTTTCTGCAGTGCTTTTTGCGGTGCATTTTGCGTTTTTGCATGTGTTTTTAATGTATTTTTCATACATTTTTTGATGCGTTATGCATTTTTCAGTTTTATGCAATTTTTTTGTTGCCAATTTGTTGTTGGGAAGATTAAATACCACAAAACGCAAATTGCAGAAAAATTGCAGTAAAATCATGGCTAATTATACATTGCATCCTTTTCTGCAGTTTCTCCATTAAAGTCTATTAAACCTAGTCAAAGATAAAATGATCACCTTGGCCTCAGTATATGCCCTTAATGGGTCCCAGGACTCCTTTTTCAAATTTGTTTTCCAAGTGCTGAATAAATTTCACTCTCTCCACCTCATAATAGGAGGCAACTTCAACTTAGTGGCCCATTCTAGAATGGACAGAAGCCGCATAGGAACCTCCAACTATGCCTTCCCAAAGTCCCTTCAATACTCCCTCAGGTCCCATCAATGAATAGATACTTGGAGGGCACACAATGTGGGCTCTCAAGGATATACTTTCTACTCCCACCCTCTTGACAGTTATTCTCGCCTCGATTACATTTTCTGCTCCCCTATTTTAGTTGCGAATTTCACCTCAGCGAACATACATGTATGTCCTTGGTCTGACCATCATATAGTATTCTGTAACCTGTCCTATATAGGTCTTCCCAATGCCACAAGGCCTGACGCCTTAATGACTCCTTACTCACTGACCCCGCCATAGTAAGCCAATTATCTGAATGCTTTACTGAATACTTTAGACCTAATGACATTGAGGGGATTTCCCCTACATCTCTATGGGCAGCCCATAAAGTTGGGATGAGAGGCCATCTTATAGAAATTGCCACCGACAGAAAACACCAAAAACTTAAAGAAATACACATCCTCACTTTAGATCTTGAAAGACTATACTACAGACACAGCCAAAGCCCATCCCAGAAATTACTGCTCCAAATTAGCGATAAGAGAAGTGCCCTAGACACTCGGCTCTTAGAACAAACTGAAAAATCCCTCTGCTGGTCTAAGGCCCATTTTCTCCTGCATAGCAATTCGGCCTCAGCTATGTTTGCAAGAAAGTTGAAACACTCTACCCTGCCAATGCACTCATATAAATTACGAGATGGTAATGGTAACCTCACAATTTACCCTGAAGAAGTCTTTTTTTTTTTTTAATTTTAAGGACTGTTTATTGAAGATAATAACAGTACAAAAATATCAAATCGGCAATAACCAATAATAAGGTCAGTACAATGTAACTAACATTGGTATAGTGAGCTAAGTGGACCTAAAGCGAGAGTGAACTTTATACAAATGTAAGAACTGATAACCTTCCAGGTGAAGTAACAGACTCTATCTCAAAGAAAAGGCTGCTGGACGAAATAAAAAGGGAGCCGGGGATCACAGGAAACAGGATTCCTTCGGAATAAACCGCGCACCCCAAATGAGATTCTGCTGTGCGTGGGACAACCGGGTGAAGGTCCGGGGGATCTAAATGATCCTGCCGGGACCTATCCTGAACCCATAAACAGCCTTTCGTGGAAAAATAATTTATTGTAGCATCTGGTATCATTAAAAGACCAACAACAATGTCAGAAATAAAAATCTCTCAGTCCGGGGAGTGTCCCCAAAATCTTAAGTGGTACATGCAGGTCTACTAGGTTATCAAGGTTATCATTCAGAGAGAGGGTAACATCAACAAACAAATAAAAGAAAAAAAGAAGACTGCACAGTCTGTTTTTCTCAATATGTGCTAACAACCTATAATGGAACTTGAGGAGAAAAAAAAGAAAAATAAGAGAGGGGTGAAGAATAAAGTGGGGGAAGAAAGGGAGAGGTAGGGGAGGTATTGGGGGACAGGAATCCTTGCGGAGGGAAGAGGGGCCATAGGCCTCCTAGATTCAAGGGGATGTACAGAACTTATTTTGAGTCAGGGAAGTAATTGGATTCCTAAGAACCTAGCCCAGGGATCCCATATGAGTCTAAATTTATCAGAAGTGTCCAGAATCTTGCCCGAAATGTTCTCCTGCGCCATTATCCAGGAGATTTTCTGTTTGGCTTGGCGGAAGGAAATCGAAGGGTTTTTCCAGGCATGAGCTAGCGTGATCTTGGCCCCAAGAAGGATGAAATCAATCAGTGACCGAGAAAATGTAGGTACTTTCGGGATGTTGTCATTAAGGAGAGCTATGGTGGGGCTTTGTTTGACTGCAAAACCGGTGGATTTGCGTATGAGATTAAAAATTCCATTCCAGTATCCTCTGATTTTTGGGACATTCCCAGAGAGTGTGGAGGAGGGAGCCTAAGTGGCCACATCCTCTGAAACACAGGGGTGATGATTGTGAGTAGAATTTAGCAATGCGGGTGGGTACTGCAAAATCTTAAGTGGTACAGGCTGGTCTACTAGGTTATCAAGGTTATCATTCAGAGAGAGGATAACATCAACAAACAAATAAAATAAAAAAAAAAGACTGCACAGTCTGTTTCTCTCAATATGTGCTAACAACCTATAAAGGAACTTGAGGAGAGAAAAAGAAAAAGGAAAGGAAGAGAGGGGTGAAGAATAAAGTGGGGCAAGAAAGGAAGAGGTAGGGGAGGTATTGGGGGACAGGAATCCTCGCGGAGGGAAGAGGGGCCATAGGCCTCCTAGATTCGAGGGGGTGTACAGAGCTTATTTTGAGTCAGGGAAGTAATTGGATTCCTAAGAACATAGCCCAGGGATCCCATATGAGTCTAAATTTATCAGAAGTGTCCAGAATCTTGCTCGAAATCTTCTCCTGCGCCATTATCCAGGAGATTTTCTGTTTGGCTTGGCGGAGGGGAAACCGAAGGGTTTTTCCAGGCATGAGCTAGCATGATCTTGGCCCCAAGAAGGATGAAATGGATCAGTGACCGAGAAAATGTAGGTACTTTCGGGATGTTGTCATTAAGGAGAGCTATGGTGGGGCTTTGTTTGACTGCAAAACCGGTGGATTTGCATATGAGATTAAAAATTCCGTTCCAGTATCCTCTGATTTTGGGACATTCCCAGAGAGTGTGGAGGATGGAGCCTAAGTGGCCACATTCTCTGAAACAGAGGGGTGATGATTGTGGGTAGAATTTAGCAATATGGGTGGGTACCAGGTACCAGCGGGTCATGACTTTGAGGCCTGCCTCTACCAGGGAGGAGTTAAGAATGCCTTTGTAAGAACGGGCAAAGCATGTGTGCCAAGTATCCATGTCCCAATCAAGTTGCAGATCACGCTCCCATTGCATCATATATTTCACTTTCACCCGGGGCTCAGCTAGTGCTGAGTGGATCAGGGAAATCCCTCCCCTTACGCCCATGGCTGAGGAGCACCAGAATTCATAAGATGTAACAGAGAGTGGAGTGTCTGAGCTTTTCCAGACCCTGCGCAGAAAATGTGATAATTGGTAGTAGCGGAAAGTCTCCGAGACTGGCATGTCTAGTTTAGAAATGAAATATGTGAGTGAAATAGGACCCGAGCTGTTAAAAAATTGCCCTATTCTATAAAGGCCCTTGTTGAGCCACCACCTAAAAGCCTCGATGTTCATACCCGGAGGGAATTGTGTATTGTGGAAGATGTGTGCCAGGGGAAGCCAAGGGGAGGTCAGGGAATGTCTTCTATATAGTGTATCACATAAGCCATAGAGTGAGACAGAGAGGGGGAGAGAATCGGATGTCTGTCCTTTTGCGGTCTCCACACCAGGAAATCCAGAGTGTGGTTGGGAGTGGCCTGTCCTTCTATGTCCACCCAATCTGGCTTTGGGCCTTTGGAGTAAATAACTGAAAATTGGCAGAGTTGTGCGGATTGATAATACCACCATAAATTAGGTAGTCCTAAACCCCCTTTTTTCTTTGGTCTGTATAACACCTTTTTGGAAAAACGGTGACCCTTTCCCCCCCAGATAAATCTTATAATCGAAGCTTGCAGTTTATCCAGTGTATGTTTTTTGATGGGAATAGGAAGGGATCGAAAGAGGTATAGAATCCTGGGAAGTAGGGTCATTTTGACCGAGTTTATTCTGCCCAGCCAGGACATTTTATACAAGGCCCAATGCGAGAGATCATCCGCGAGTTTTTTGAGCATTGAGGGATAATTGTGGTGGTATAGAAGTTCTGTTCTTGTGGATAGGAAAACACCTAAATAGGGTAGGGAAGAGGCGCACCAGGAGAAGGGAAAGTGGGTTTTGAGCCTCTCTACAAGGTCATGGGGAGTGGAAATATTTAGGGCCATCGATTTGGTCATGTTGACCTGAAGTTCCGAAATGGAGCCGAACGAGTTAAGTAGTTGGAGTATGTTGGGGGTGGAAATGAGGGGGGAGGTGACAAACAGGAGGACGTCATCGGCAAAAAGGGCACATTTGTGAGTCCGTTGACCACATTTCACTCCATGGATGTCAGGGTTTCGTCTGATAGCTAGGGCTAGTGTTTCTATTGCTATGGTGAAGAGGATAGGCGAAAGGGGGCAGCCCTGTCTAGTGCCTTGTAGAATAGAAATTTGTCCAGAGAGGTGGCCTTGCATTTTAATGCAGGCTTTCGGGGAGGAATAAAGGGATGATATGGTTTTATAAAAAATTGCGTGCCAGGCACAAAGAAACTCTTCTATAAGGACAAACCGGTACTAAGGTATAAATCTTTATTTAATTAACTATCCAAAGTTTAAACATATACATATAAATCTAATGTCAAACAACAACCCTTATTCCCGGAACACATTAAAAAGACCTAATGTCTGAAGGTAATGTTGGTGGCCACCAATTTACAAGTAAATCTCATCAACCTCTCATGCTCACATCCACATACACCATTCAATCAGAGTCGCTTGTCAAGTCTGTCTGAATACTCATCCAATGATTATGGGATTTGTCAGTAGTAGTGATACACGTATTGGATCATCATAGATAGTCCCGATCATGGATTCTTTATTCACTATTGAAGCAGTCTCATAAAAAGATTTTAAAGTGCAGGTGTGGTGAAACAATTCCAAATGGATTCCGTGAGATTAGCTAAAGACAATTGCGGCTTTAAGCAGAACCAGATGTCAGTGATCTGATCAGTTCAATAGTAACCAACAGTAGGGTAGTGCAGCATGTAAAGAATAGCATCAATGTAATATATTGGAGATAAGTCTGATTTTACCGTAAGCTGGAGCGGACCAGGAGGCGTCACATCATGTCAGGTGTCGGCGGGATCAGCATACAGGTATCGGTATTTAAAAGATGTATAGCGAGCTGTAGAGCGCTGTCACTGAAGCTGGACAGGGGGATCCCTTTCCACTGGTCTCGAAGTAGTCATCCACAGTTTGCGATGTCAGTCTCATCAGCTGGTAATACGAGTATCGTCTCCTTGATGCTATGACAGGTGCTATACCCACTGAGAGAGCCGCAGATGTCAGGCTCTGATGCTTTTCCACGGTCAGTGGGGAGAGAGGTTCGGGGAGTAGTTCAGTTAGAGGTGTGTGGCCATCCGTAGAACCTTCTTGTGGATATCACCTTAATGATGCTTACATGTTTCGCTAAATGATAGCTTCTTCAGAGCATGCGCATTAGTGTGTCAGTCAGGTTATATATCGTTATACCAATCAAGATTCAATTGGTTACTACCGGCTCTCTCAGTGGGTATAGCACCTGTCATAGCATCAAGGAGACGATACTCGTATTACCAGCTGATGAGACTGACATCGCAAACTGTGGATGACTACTTCGAGACCAGTGGAAAGGGATCCCCCTGTCCAGCTTCAGTGACAGCGCTCTACAGCTCGCTATACATCTTTTAAATACCGATACCTGTATGCTGATCCCGCCGACACCTGACATGATGTGACGCCTCCTGGTCCGCTCCAGCTTACGGTAAAATCAGACTTATCTCCAATATATTACATTGATGCTATTCTTTACATGCTGCACTACCCTACTGTTGGTTACTATTGAACTGATCAGATCACTGACATCTGGTTCTGCTTAAAGCCGCAATTGTCTTTAGCTAATCTCACGGAATCCATTTGGAATTGTTTCACCACACCTGCACTTTAAAATCTTTTTATGAGACTGCTTCAATAGTGAATAAAGAATCCATGATCGGGACTATCTATGATGATCCAATACGTGTATCACTACTACTGACAAATCCCATAATCATTGGATGAGTATTCAGACAGACTTGACAAGCGACTCTGATTGAATGGTGTATGTGGATGTGAGCATGAGAGGTTGATGAGATTTACTTGTAAATTGGTGGCCACCAACATTACCTTCAGACATTAGGTCTTTTTAATGTGTTCCGGGAATAAGGGTTGTTGTTTGACATTAGATTTATATGTATATGTTTAAACTTTGGATAGTTAATTAAATAAAGATTTATACCTTAGTACCGGTTTGTCCTTATAGAAGAGTTTCTTTGTGCCTGGCACGCAATTTTTTATGATTTAACAATAACTCAGAGGACAACCAAGTTCTGGCGTCTCTGATTTATAATCATTACCCGAGACGCCGGACTCAGACGGTACAATCTGGTTTAATCCCCATTAGAGGTTAGGGCCAATGCATGGCCATTTAGCTTCCCAGAGGGAGATCCGGTTTGGTATATAGGAGTAGTTGAGATATCCTTTTTTGCCTTTCTCTTCTTTTGATTACATGACATTCAGTGGGATTATACTTCCCTTCTAAAGGACTCCTCTCACTATCCACCAACCCATTTACTCCTGGGTCACTTTTAATACACAAAGAGGGACATTCTGAGTATACTCTTTATGATACATACATGAATCATAAGCGGGTACAAATTAGGGAAATTGTAGGGAATTATTGACCCTTTCCATTATCAGGTTGAGGATGGCATATCTATTGGATGAAGAAATTGACCTCGAAATTCAATCTGCATTTTTAGATGAAGCGACAGTGGCACATAGTGGTGGAGATGAAACCCTAAAAGGACTTTTAAAAAATCACAAAAAACTTACCATTAAATTCCTTAATAGAAAGTGGGACATCTCCTCACTAAAATCACATATCGCACATAAAATAATTCCCAGAGGCTTGAGGGAAAGAGTGACCCCAGCAGGGCATCTACATACCCCAAGATTTCTCCAGCTTTGGAAACAAAGCTGTTTGGAACGTGGTCTAGCTATTCTTAACATGATAGTTGAGGAGGAACAGTTACAATTAGAAGAGATTAAAAGGGACATAGACACAAGTGTCCAATTACTTGAACCATATAAAGAGGACCCCCTATTCATCAAATCTAATGAACTTTTAAAGAAAGAGGTAGAAAAAACACAAAGAACCCTGAAGTCCACAAAACAAGAAAAATTCAAACAAAATCTAAAGGACTGGGAAAGTGGCGATGTATTTGACCCCAGTATACCTAGGGGCAGAAGTAGATCCCGTAGACGAAATCATAGAAAGAGGTCCAAAGTAACTCAATCAAGACACTCATCTACAGATAGTGAAACAGGAAATCTTGAAAGGACAGTTGCTTTTTTAGACACAGGGGGGGAGGTACCCAACAGCCCAAGTTCCAGAAAGGACCATGGGAGAACAGGAAGAATTCCTCCCCAAGACAAAAACGGAAGGCAAGGAAGAGAAAGAGACACAAAAGGAAGTCAGAGGGAACTAAGATCGTCCTCACGGAGGACTTAACTAAGGAGGGAAATATGAGTGAAACACAAAACATACATCTTTTAGGTACGCAAGATAAAAAAGTGGTTAATTTATCAAACTTCCCTCTAAATCAGTATCATATATCACTTCTACAAAAAGGACTCTCTTTTTCACCTACAAGCTCAATGAGTGAATTTGAGGTGTTTAAAGATATAAACCTATTCCTACGTAAGGTCATCTTTAGATATTGGCATTCTGACAAAGGGGAAGTCTATCCCAAGGACGAGAAAACTAGGGAGGAGAGGGAGGCCTTAGAGATACTTGTATCCCTACTGGAAGAAAATGATAATACTAGTCCCAGTGATGAAATCAATAGCACTTCATCCATACCTCTGCGTCCCTCAAATTTATCTATTAGATCTCTTAAAATGCCATCCCTCTCGAAACATAAACAGATCCAGGCATTCTTGGAGCAGGTCCAAAGGGACCTATCCACACTTAACTGGGACTATCATGGAATAGACAACTTAAGCCCGGAGGAGAGAAAGGCCCTTAGAGAACTTAAGGAATCTAAGGACATTATCATTAAAAGTAGTGATAAAGGTGGAAATACAGTATTGCTATCACCGGATATGTACGAGACGGAAACTATGCGTCTCTTAAATGATCAAACCACTTATAAGAAACTACCGTACAATCCTTTTCCTGAAATCATTGATACTTTAAATTTCAAATTAAGGATGGCCTGTGATAGCAACCTCCTTTCGAATAGGGAAACAAAGTATCTTTGCGTCAGCGAATTTAACACGCCAACTTTTTATATAATACCTAAACTACATAAATCGATTACGAACCCTCCAGGAAGGCCCATAGTCTCAGCGATTAAAGGACCACTGGAGAGAGTGGGCAAATTCGTTGACGCAATGATAAAAGAATTAGTGACTGATCTCCCCTCCTATGTACAGGACACACGTGATGTCCTAAGGAGGATCGACGGACTCAGGGTACCGACTGACACCTTGTTGGTGGGGATTGACGTAGAGTCCCTGTATACGTCGATCCCACATGAATGTGGACTCAGAGCGGTACAGCATTTCCTTGACTCAAAGTTCCCACAACTAGCCGCTCAGAATGAATTCATCGTAGACTTGTTACAGTTTATGCTGGATAACAACTGCTTCCAATTTCTTAATCAATACTACAGACAGATAAGGGGCACCTCCATGGGGGCACCATGGGCACCAGCGTATGCCTGTCTACACCTAGGGCTATGGGAACGGGAGCACGTTTATCCCTCGTCTATTTACCTCAGCCACTGTGTCCTGTGGCTGAGGTATATAGACGACGTGATTATGTTATGGAGGGGCACCCCCCGGGAACTGCAGTCCTTCATTGACGAATTGAATCTGAATGACCTAAATATCAAACTGACCTTTTCTTTTGATTCTTGTACCCTGCCATTTCTTGACCTGAAGATTCAGATCAATAATGACCAAATCTCCACAAAAACGTTCAGGAAGGATACAGCAGCCAATACTCTGCTTCTGGCTACAAGTCACCATCCGAGGTCCCTCATTCACGGAATCCCAGTGGGGCAATTTTTACGTACTAGACGCAATTGCTCAGAGGACAATACATTCCTCCTGGAATCCCGTGAACTATACGGGCGATTCCGTGAGCGAGGATACTCGCATGGATGTATCAGAAAAGCGAAAAAACGTGCGTACCTTACTGAACGATCATCTTTACTTTCTAAAAACAAACATGTCCAACAGCTTGACAAAGCCACCTCTCCCCCAATAAGGATTATCACTAAATATGGGACACAATGGGGGCAAGTGCGTAGAATACTTAATCGCCACTGGCATATCCTAGCCGAATCCCCTATATTGGGGAGAATAGTAGGCAGCAGACCGTTAATGACGGCAAGAAGGGCTTCAAATCTGAGAGACAACTTGGTCCACTCGGAATATACGAGAACAACCAGACGAAACTGGCTCACTAGCCTCCCTCCCCTTAGGGGTATGTTCCGATGTGGCAGATGCCACATCTGCAAATATGTAGACAAGACGGACAGATTTGACAACTCGGACGGCACAAAACAGTTCAAAATCCATCATTTTATCAACTGTCGGTCAGTGAGGGTCATATATGTGCTCACATGCCCGTGTGGTCTTATGTATGTGGGCAAGACCAAAAGACAGCTTAGAGTCCGCGTTGGCGAACATGTCCAAAGCATATTAAATAAGGATGACGAGGGACCTTTATCACTGCACTTTTTGGAGAAACACAATGGAGACCCAAGTGGCCTTAAATGCAAAGGTATCTATAAATTGAATTTGCCCCCAAGAAGAGGTGATTTTGACAAAGTGTTATATCAAAAAGAAAAAATGTGGATATTCATGCTAAAAAGCATGCAGCCACGAGGCCTGAACAATGAGTGCAACTTATCTGTTTTTTTAGAACCATAAAGGGTAACTACTATTGCAAAGCCCCCCTCCCAACAAGGGGCTTGAGGATTTGAATGGGGATTCTTCATCTGATGGGACTAAACTAAGGGTCCCCATGACTGCAGTCTATCTGTACATAACCCCCTCGCATGGATCAATAGGGACTATTAGGGACCTGTTACTAAAAAACCCCCATGCAACTTCTATACCCTCTATCAACTTGACATGTGTAGTTTCCTTATTTTGCATATATCAGCCACTTGTTCTATCCACCCTTTAGGGGTGTGTATGCACTAGATGCAGTGAGTGCCTCCTTGCGTTACAAAATTGCTACATATATCTTTGTATCCACATAATAGTGGAATGTAGCAACCTTTCTAGAATGGCTATATTTGCTAATTTAACATGATAGGATTACTTCCCAAGAAGCCCAATAATCTGGGTCCAGGACGGTATTGGGCGGGTGATTCCCTAGACCCGGTGATTTCCTAGATCTACACGTAAAAGGGGACCATGGCCGGGAAATAGATGCCAGGAAACCCTGTTTGGCGTTTTTTGTCCTCTGTGGACATTGCGTGCGAGGTTTCCCTGGACTTGTATTGGAGTGGCCCGCGCTGATCTACCTGTTCGGAAGGCAACCTACTTGGATGGATGATCAGTTTCTAGACGCATACATACACAGGGAATTGATTGGTGTTTTATTTGTTATGAATGACTATCCCCAGTCATCCATCCATGTATCCACCAGGCACTGTAGCAGCTTTCTATGGATGATCTGTGTCTATATATAAAAACAATTTTCCCTAAACAATCTGATATAATTTTATTTTACTTAAACTGTTGGAAGTTACTTTGGTCAGCTTAAATAGGAATGGCAATTCCCCTAAAGAAAATCCCAATATCTGCAATAACCCCAGATACATAGGGGGTTAAACTCTGAATGTTCCTTTGCACTATGTATGACCATGCACGGGTGAATGATATCATGAATGATTAAAGCGCTGTGGACTGCTGACCAGTAGTAACCAATTGAATCTTGATTGGTATAACGATATATAACCTGACTGACACACTAATGCGCATGCTCTGAAGAAGCTATCATTTAGCGAAACATGTAAGCATCATTAAGGTGATATCCACAAGAAGGTTCTACGGATGGCCACACACCTCTAACTGAACTACTCCCCGAACCTCTCTCCCCACTGACCGTGGAAAAGCATCAGAGCCTGACATCTGCGGCTCTCTCAGTGGGT
Source organism: Lithobates septentrionalis (assembly GCA_037952835.1). Lineage (NCBI taxonomy): Eukaryota > Metazoa > Chordata > Amphibia > Anura > Ranidae > Lithobates > Lithobates septentrionalis. The sequence goes on along the minus strand of JBBDGP010000091.1, from coordinate 3,623,768 downwards.
ATAGCACCTGTCATAGCATCAAGGAGACGATACTCGTATTACCAGCTGATGAGACTGACATCGCAAACTGTGGATGACTACTTCGAGACCAGTGGAAAGGGATCCCCCTGTCCAGCTTCAGTGACAGCGCTCTACAGCTCGCTATACATCTTTTAAATACCGATACCTGTATGCTGATCCCGCCGACACCTGACATGATGTGACGCCTCCTGGTCCGCTCCAGCTTACGGTAAAATCAGACTTATCTCCAATATATTACATTGATGCTATTCTTTACATGCTGCACTACCCTACTGTTGGTTACTATTGAACTGATCAGATCACTGACATCTGGTTCTGCTTAAAGCCGCAATTGTCTTTAGCTAATCTCACGGAATCCATTTGGAATTGTTTCACCACACCTGCACTTTAAAATCTTTTTATGAGACTGCTTCAATAGTGAATAAAGAATCCATGATCGGGACTATCTATGATGATCCAATACGTGTATCACTACTACTGACAAATCCCATAATCATTGGATGAGTATTCAGACAGACTTGACAAGCGACTCTGATTGAATGGTGTATGTGGATGTGAGCATGAGAGGTTGATGAGATTTACTTGTAAATTGGTGGCCACCAACATTACCTTCAGACATTAGGTCTTTTTAATGTGTTCCGGGAATAAGGGTTGTTGTTTGACATTAGATTTATATGTATATGTTTAAACTTTGGATAGTTAATTAAATAAAGATTTATACCTTAGTACCGGTTTGTCCTTATAGAAGAGTTTCTTTGTGCCTGGCACGCAATTTTTTATGATTTAACAATAACTCAGAGGACAACCAAGTTCTGGCGTCTCTGATTTATAATCATTACCCGAGACGCCGGACTCAGACGGTACAATCTGGTTTAATCCCCATTAGAGGTTAGGGCCAATGCATGGCCATTTAGCTTCCCAGAGGGAGATCCGGTTTGGTATATAGGAGTAGTTGAGATATCCTTTTTTGCCTTTCTCTTCTTTTGATTACATGATATGGTTTTAATAAAATCCGGGTCAAAGCTCCATTTTCGTAGAATAGAGAAGAGGTATGGCCAAGTGACAGTGTCAAAGGCCTTTTGGAGATATATAGAGAGAACATATCTCGGCTGGGGAGGCCCTCCATCCCATGAGGATTGCATGAGGGAAATTAACTCTACCACTCTCCTAATCTGGTCTGGACCCTGTCTTCCGGGGATAAATCCCACCTGATCCTTATGGATGTAGTTAGCAATGAAGGAGGCCAATCTGTTTGCTAGGATTTTCGTCATAATCTTTAAATCATTATTGATCAGCGAGATTGGCCTGTAATTACCAACATCACTAGGGTCTTTGCCCTGTTTGGGGATTACCGATATGTAAGCCAGATTAGCAGCCGGTTCAAGGGGGGACCCCTCACGAAGGGAGTTAAAGAGACAGACCAGATAAGGAGAGAGGACCTCTGAAATTGCTTTATAATAGTGTGCGGAAAAACCATCAGGGCCAGGGGCAGAGTCTGTTTTGAGGTTCTTTATAACTTCGCGGACTTCCTCCACCCTGAAAGGAGATTCCATGATGGACCGATGAGAGTCCGAAAGTTTAGGGATATCAATGTTATTCAGGAAGGAGTCAATGGAGTCCGAGTTGATAGGGTTATTTGCGGAGTAGAGTTTGGAATAAAAAGCCTGGAAAGTTTCCAAAACTTTTTGGGGGTTCTGGGTAAGAGTTCCTGACAGGGATCTGATCTTGGGGAGAGAGAAGCATTTTATTTTGGGTGATAGTTTAGTGGCCAAGTGGGGGCCAATTTTATCTGCCTGAATATAGAACCTGCCGCTTAGCCAGTTCATGTGTTTATCTGCGTTGGATGTAAGGGCCAAGTTTAGTGCCACTCGAGTGACTTATAATTTGGTCAGGGTCGCTGGAGATGGGTTAGCTTTGTGTGACCTGCTGAGGGATCAGAATTCTCTTTCTAGCTTCACAACATCTGCTTTCCTTTCTTTTTTGAGTTTAGATGCCATTTGAATCATTTTCCCCCTCAGAACTGCTTTATGAGCCCCCCAGAGGAAACTTGGAGACGTATCTCCGGTGTCATTGAGAAGAAAAAATTCCCTGATGTCCTTTTCTAAAATTATACAATGGACCAGGTTGGACAGCAGTGATTTACTTAGGCGCCACCGGGGAGGCCCAGGGGGCGAGAGGGAGCTAGAGATTTTAAGGATCACTTAGGAGTGATCCGACCAGGGGACTTCCTGTATGGAGGCCTGGGACGCTGTGTGTATATCTGAGTTAGGGAGAAAGATATGATCAATTTTAGCGTATGTTTTGTGGGGTGCCGAGTAATGGGTATAGTCTTTAGCCATGGGGTTTAGTTCCCTCCAAGAGTCTATCAAACCCATGTCATGCAGAAGACGGGCTATTCTGAGGCTTTGTGTGGGTGGTTTCTTTAAATGAGGTCTCCCTAGAGAGGATTTGTCCAACATGTAATCAAAGGTGATGTTGGAGTCGCCCCCTATAATCACCCTGCCTTCCAGGTGAGTAGATAGGATTGATAGCATAGAGGTAAAGAAACGTGCCTGGCCTTGGTTAGGTGCATAGTAGGAGATAATAGAGTACAAAACCCCCTCTATGTGTCCTTTATGAGTATATATCTGAGTCTTTGACCGTGTCTGAAAGAGTGAAGGGTATACGTTTAGAAAGGAGAATGGCGACTCCCTTTTTTTTGGCATCAGCATTCGCCAGATAAAAAGTCTGGAAGTTGCGGTGGAGAAAGGTGGGGGTATAGCTGGCAGGAAAATGAGTTTTCTGAAGCAGAATAATATCGAGGTCTCTAGCGTGGTAGCTCTGGAAAGCCTTCCGGCGTTTAAAGGGGGAATTAAGTTCCTGGGCATTATGTGAGGCTATCTTTAGCTAAAACATCTGGGTATTCGTGTCAGTCATGGGCGTAAGGAGCGAGGAGCGAAAAAAAGCAAAGGGAGCTTACCTCTGCCGCCAGAGAGTGGACGTCCTCCTGAGAAGAGATGGATTCCCGATACTTCCTTAGGGGTGGACTAGATGGCAATCTCCGCGAATCCGCGAGGATTCCTGAAGAGAGTGGTAAAGAGAAGAAGGTGGCGGAGAAAGGGACAAAAAAAGGAGGAAAGAGGAAGAGAAGAAAGGAGAACATTAAGAGTAATAACGTATATGAATACTGCATATATTAAGTGCAAAAGTATTCCTAGTCCTAGTCCAGGTTCCCCATTTAGAAGGAACCCGGAGAAAATGCAACCTCAAAGTGGGTTGTCTGCCTGATGTCACCAAAGGGAGATTAGGTCCCTCTGTGTCACAACAGAGAGGGTGGCATGCAAGGCCGCCCGGCCGTCTGAATCCCCCATGGGGGAATGAAAAAGTGTGGGATCGGTCTCAGAGATGGTATACTAGCAAGGCTAGAAGTGTAGGGGAACAACTGACAAAAATAAGGAGCTGAGTCCTATATTGCAAGAAAGGGGATCACTGCAGGTGGGGGGGGGTGAATGGCAGGGAAGGGTGGGGGATCCCGAGGAAAAAAAAAAAGGGGGGGGGGACTTAAAAAGTGTACTTTTTATGTAACAAATTATACCATATCAGGTAGTATACATCCCAGCTGGGAAGGTGTGGTAGAGTCCGGAAAGGATTCCCAGGTAGCCATTGAGGGGGCTAGTGGGGCCTAACCGAGGGCAGAGTAAGACCTGGCCAAAATGACAGAAGGTAAGTCTACGTAGGGATGCCCCCTACACAAATGAGAGGGTTGGGTCCTCAGTCCAGCAGAAAAGTTGGGAGAAACATTTCCAATCCAGACGTGTGGAGGGACATTCATCTTGCAGGGCGAGAGTCTCGTAGCCTTTTTGGGAGTTGCTTGTTCCACAATGGAGTTAAAGGGCTGCCCGGAGGAGGTCGCGTGGAAGAGCCTGGGTTAGATGTCGTGTGCAGAGGAGCAAGAAATCAGTCCTAGTTGCAGGAGCAGGCGCTCCCCTTCTTGGAAGTTGGTAAAGTTATATGATTTATCTCTGAAGTGAAACTGAAGGCGGAAAGGGAACGACCAGCGGTACTTGATGGAGTTTTGGGAAAGTATTTCCAACAGCGGTTTGAGCGCTCTCTGTTTTTGGACCGTGGCAGGTGAGATGTCAGAAAGATATGGATCTAATGCCCTTGGAAGGAAAGGTTGTCCATGTTGCGGGTTTTTCTCATGACATCCTCCTTAACGCCTTAGTAATGGGGCTTGACCACGATGTCCCTCGGGAGGCCATCTTGGCGGGGGAGTTGAAGGGCTCTGTGTGCTCTGTCGAGTTCGAGTCTATGGCCTTGGATGTCCGGTATGAGTTCCTTGATAAACAATTTGACAGTGCTTGGTATGTCCGTTACTGTTTCAGGGATCCCCCGTATGCGGAAATTATAGCGTTTGCTTCTGTTTTCCAAATCGTCTATTTTGGATAATGCAGAGTCTAATTGTTTTTGTAATGACTGAATACAGGCAGTGTTCTGGTTGGTGCGTGCAGCTGTGTTATCCACTACCTGCTCAATCGCATCTATGTGAGTGCCCAAGCTCTGTAAATCAGCCTTAATGATAGCTGTAATCTGTGTGGCATTCTGAGCCAGTCCTGTGGCATATCAGAGAAGCTCTGTAATAAGAGCTGCATGTCCTGGGTCTGGGGCTGCTGTGAAGGTGAGGAGTGAAGGGGAGAGAGGAGAGGGGGAACGAGAGGGGACCCCCAGGAAAAGATGGTCCGCTCAAGAACAAGCTATTGTGAACCTAGATAACTTTTATTGTGTCAAAAATAAATACAGTACAAAATTCCACAAACCATGTATTAAAACTAGGGCAGAGGTCCTATTGTGTGCAGGTGGCCACCAGAGACATTCCACATACATCCATCACTCATGCACTAGCACCCATATAAATTGTATCAAAGGAGACCCGGGTCTAACCAATTATCACAAAGTCCTGAACAGGATATACTGTGTATAGCCGGGCCTTCAATATTTACTGAATAAAGTGCAGGTGCTTGGTGATTAATGAGAATCCATACAGATGCGACTCCAATAACCGAAGGAAAGGACAAAAAACAAAACTGCAAACTGGGGACCTAGAAAGTCCCAATTAGGTCAGTTCAATAACATCAAGTAAAAAGGGCAGTTTTGTATCTTGTGCAAGGGAGGTAAACGGAAAACAACCGTGGATAGAGTACCTCCCCTGTGCTGGGGTGCATTAAAGCTCACCGTTTGACGTCTTCAGTGATGGGATGCTGGACCCAGGAAGGTTGCCGGTGGCCACACCAGTATGGTATAGAGGAGCAGTCATATAATGTGTTTGTCCGTCACCGGCATAGGTTCTTTCTTCCGGGTCTGCCACGAGGGGATGTACGGGGAGTCACAAGGTTCAGACGTTCAGGCGCTCCACGCTTGATCTGTCAGGTGGTTAAGGGGAGCGTTCAGTCTCAGTATCCACCGCAGGACTCAACCCGATATCCAGGATCCAATCAGGATATTCATCAGCAATCAAGGGGTTTTCTCATTGATGCGTGGGGGTCTCTGTGCCATCTGCACATAGGTTAGACGCTTACGCGTTTCGCTTGTTTCCAAGCTTCTTCAGAGCTCAAGTGGTGCCAGTAGCTGGATGTTTAAATAGGGTTGCGGCCAGTGTTCAATATCCTGTCATTATAACCCGCACCTGGTCACCACAGCCTAACCATAATGTGCATTCACCGAATTGTGCAATCACACTCATGCATACCGCTAGGTTACAGTTTCAAACAGATCTTTAGTGGTAGCAAATATATAAAGAGTCAATTCAATCAGCTTCTATGTGTAATCAAATTTAAATATTCCATCACTATTGCATTAATGAGGAATAGTGAAGTGGTTTATTATGCAGTTGCTTTTATTACATCGCCATAGCCACAGGGTGCTACGATTTCCATCTAATCGGCTAGTATATGGCCCAATGATAGACACCCGAAATAAAGAGTGGAAAATAGAAAAGAGGAAGGGGAGGTGGGGAGAGAGAGGGGGGGGGGGAGAGGAAGGAGAGGGGACAAACTGTTATTCCATTTAGGTTATATCTCACACTCTGGATGCTGACATCCATGTGAAGGGCAGAAGTATTGCCTGCCGATCAAATTGCACACACTCCACTGTCCACGGAGAGCATCTATCACAGTCTGGAGAAGATGTGGATCTTTAATCATAGTTATTTTTTGTGTATGCATTTTCGGATAAACGAAGTTAAATTATTAGAGTAAAATTATTGTTCCAAGAAAGGAGACAAATTAAATTCATTGTTTAATCCGTGAGGCTGCATACTATTTAAATAGAAGATCCACATCTTCTCCTTTTGGCATAGTATCCTATCGAAATCTCCACGTCTATGGGGCAAATTAAGTTTGTATATGCCTTTAACCTTAAGGCCATCTGGTTTACCCTTGTGCTTTTCGAGGAAATGCAAGGATAGGGGTCGGTCGTCATCCTTATTTAGGATGCTCTGGATGTGTTCGCCAGTCCTGACTCTCAGTTCTCTTTTAGTCTTTCCAACGTAGATAAGACCACACGGGCAGGTCAACATATACACCACCCGTGTGGTCGTACAGTTAATAAAACTGTTGATTTTAAACTGTCTTTGATTGTCAGAGCTGGCGAACACATCCGTTCTATCCACATATCTACATACATGACACCTACCACAACGGTACATGCCTTTTAGTGGTGGGAGGTCAGTGAGCCAGTTACGTTTATTGGGACGGTTGTACTCTGAATGTACCAGACGATCCCTCAGATTTGTTGCTCTGCGAGCAGTAAGCAGAGGTTTTTTGTTGACAAGTTTTCCCAAGATGGGGGCCTCAGACAAAATGTGCCAATGACGGCCCAAGATCTCCTTAATTTGGTCCCACTGTGTGCCAAATTTGGTAATGATTCTTAAAGGAGGATGGTTTGAGATTTCTCCCTTTTCTTTTTTAGTTTGATTCGTCAGTAGGGTTGATCTGTTTGTTTGCAATGCTCTTTTTTTAGCACGCCTGATACATGTATGTGAGTAGCCTCTGTCACGAAACCTCCCATATAGGTCATGCATTTCCCTGTGGAAGTCACCTTCCTCCGTGCAATTTCTTCGCGCACGGAGGAACTGACCAACAGGAATACCCTGTTTGAGGGGTGTAGGGTGGTGGCTGGATGCCAACAATAATGTATTTGCTGCTGTATCCTTTCTAAAGGCTTTGTATGCAATTTGTCATCTTTTACAAATACCGTGAGGTCCAGAAATGACAGTTTGTTAGCATCATACGTGTATGTTAATTTGATATTGCGGTCGTTGTCATTGAGCTCCTCAATGAATCGTATCAGTTCAACCGACGAACCGTCCCAAATCATGATTACGTCATCGATGTACCTCAGCCACAGACGACAGTGGCTGAGGTACATCGGCGAGGGATACACGCATTCGGTTTCCCAGAGGCCAAGATGTAGGCAGGCATATGATGGGGCCCATGGGGCACCCATCGACGTGCCTCTAACTTGTTTATAATATATCCCAAGAAACTGGAAATAATTATTTGCTAACATAAATTGCAACAGATCAATGATGAATTCATTTTGCCCTGCTAACAGTGGGAATTTACTGTCTAAGAAGGATTGTGTCGCTTTTAGCCCCCATCCATGGGGGATCGATGTATATAGCGACTCTACATCGACTCCGACAAGTAGCATACCCTTAGGTAGAGATATATTTTCCAGTCGCCTCAGAACATCCCGTGTGTCCTGGACATATGATGGTAATTCATGTACAAGTTCTTTAATCAATGAGTCCACATATTTACCGACCCTCTCAAGGGGACCCCTGACAGCCGAAACTATCGGTCTTCCCGGAGGGTCGGTAATGGACTTATGTAATTTGGGGATGGTATATAGAATAGGGGTATTGAAGTCACTGACACTTAGATATTCACGTTCTTTTTTGGTAATTAAGCCTGCTTCTTGGGCTAACGCAAGTTTAAAATTCAAATCTGACACCATTTGGGGAAAGGGATTCTGATGTAACCTTAGGTACGTGGACTCATCACGGAGGAGACGCATTGTTTGTTCCTCATACATGGTATGGGACATGAGGACCGTATTGCCTCCCTTGTCACTTGCTTTAATAACTATATCCTTTGCATCCTCTAGTTCCCGTAGGGCCCTTCTTTCTTCCCGGCTGAGATTGTCATGTCCCTTATGTTCCCAGTTGACCCCTGCAAGGTCCCTTTTGACCTGTTCTAGAAAGAATTGGATATGTCTATATTTAGACAGGGGGGACATTTTTTGGGATTTAATCGTCAGTTGGGATGGACGGGGGCAGTTCGGTGATGACTGAGTGACTTGCCCTTCTAAATTCCATTCTTGGTTTTCGTCAAGGAGGGCAATCAGTGCCTCAAGAGAGTCCCGCTCTTGTTTATCCAACTGGTCCATGTCAGTACATTGGGTGTCCCCATTTGCATGCCAGTACCTAAATATTAATTTCCTCAGAAACAAATTGATGTCTTTAAAGACCTCAAATTCACTCATTGTTGAGGTGGGGGAGAAAGATAGGCCCTTTTGTAACAGAGAAATATGGTGATGGTTAAGGGAAAAATCTGATAGGTTTACAACTTTCAGATCTAGATGTGATTTTTCTAGATACTGACTGGGTGAATTCAGTGGGCTGTCTAGAACTTGCGTGACCCTGATCTTAGTTCCCTTTGGCTTTCTCTTCCTTCTCTTCCTTTTCCCCGGTTTCCTCTGTTGGTTTGGGCCTGGGTTTTGGTCATAGATATAGTTGGTTGGGTGCCTGTCCTGAGGACGTTGTCCCCTTCCTGATCTAAAAAAGCCACAGTTTTTTCAGGTTGTTCAGGGTCACTATCTGCAGACATACGTCTAGATCTAGAGGTACCTGATCGATTTCTCCTACCCTTACGTGATCTACTTCTCCCTCTAAGTACTGTGGGGTCAAAAATATCTCCCTTCTCCCAATCAAGAAGATTCTGTTTGAATTTTTCTTGTTTGGTGGACTTAAGAATTTTCTGAGTCTTTTCAACCTCCTTTTTAAGCGAGTCATTGTATTTATTAAAGTCTTGGTCATTCTTGTACGGTTCTAGCAGCTGTGCACTGATATCGATCTCTTTTTTGATCTCATCCAGTTGTATCTGTTCCTCATTGATAATCATATGCAGAACTGCTAGTCCACGCTCAAGGCAACTTTGTTTCCATATCTCCAGAAAACGTGGTGTGTGCAAATGAGCAGCAGGCACCACTTTTGGTGTGAAGGGGGCCTGCTAGGCCTAAAGGGGAATGTAGCATGGGGGTATGTAGAAGATCCCCTAGTGTCCTGTTGATGAGGGACTCTGTGAATGCAGGGGATATCCCTTGGGGCAAGCAGTGACTCACAGGTGTTGCCAGCATGTCAGTGTGCTGCTGGATGGAGAGTGGGTGGTCCGGATCCTCCATGCTGTCTCCCAGGGATGCCGCGGTCGCCATCTTGGATGGGTCAGGGGCCGCCAAAGTTTAACTGGCGGCTCACCTCGCCCTTCTGTGTGCCGCTCGGCATGAAAAACTGTGCCTGGGAGGTCCGGTGAGCCATGGGGATGTTTTGGGAACTGATCCCGCTAGATCTGTGCACTCAGGGGACTAAGAGAGGCGGAGCAGTGCGGAGCTCTCGATCAGAGCGTCTTCTCAGGAGTCCCGTGCATGCGCACCGCCCTGAAGAAGTCTTAAAGATATTTTCCTATCAGGTCCTTCATCCCCGCCTTGTCCCACCTCTCAGACTTGGCTAGATGCCCTTTCACTACCAAAGCTCACCGATGAGCAGTTACAGACTCTTAACACTCCTTGTACAGAAGAGTAAATTGCCTCTATCATCTTCTCCTTAAAATCATCCAAAACCTGAAGGGTTCACCCCATCTTATTATAAAAAAATTTGCCGAGTCGTTAATCCCCAAAAAAACTAAACTTTATAACCATATTTTGACTGGCAAACCATTTCCAGAGGACATGCTGCTGGCAAATATTTCCCTAATTCCAAAACCGGGTAAAGATCATACCCTTCCCCAGAACTTTTGCCCCATTTCAGTCATTAATAAAGTTTTAAAGATTTTTGGCCGTATATTGGCGGATCATTTAGCATCGGTTATCACAACATTGACCTCCCCTGATCAGATGGGCTTCATACCATCTAGACAGACCACTGATAATATACGATTAGCGGGGCGTGGCCTGGACGGAGACCAAGATGGCAGCATAAGCCGAGAGCTCCTGCGATCCGGGGAACGAATCTAGCCTTTAGGGGAACCTACGCCTTGCCAACATCATGAGCAGATCCACCCGGAGCTCCTCGACATCCCGCACAACCATCGACTCAGGTACGCAGCTGAGTAGGAACATACCGGACATATTCCGGACCCAGCGCTTGGTTGCACACGCGGCCTCACAGGCCCCAACCCCGTCCTCGCCTAGCATGGAACCCGACACTCCACTGCTTGGAAGTTCCGCCGCAACTGCAGGGCGAACTCACCCCCCAAGTCTGTTTGACTTAGAAACAGTGGCCGCAGACATTAAAAACACTGTCACAACGGCGATCGCTGATCTTAAAGCCGAAATACATGCAGTGGCACACAGGATTGATGAGGTGGAACAAACCTCTCAGACACACGCTGCCGCCATTCGACAAGTGCACACTGCCTTTGATTCCCAGCTCTCCCAGCTTCTGGACATACACAGGCATGTCGAAGACCTCGACAACCGCGGTCGGAGGCATAATATTAGAGTGAGGGGGGTACCTGAGGCCATAGAACCAGGGTCATTGCAACAAACCATCTGCACTATCTTTAATGAATTGATTGATCGCCCAGCAGACTCTCCTATAGAAATGGAAAGAGCCCACCGAGCCCTGCGCCCTGTACCCCGTGAAAATGAACCACCAAGGGATATAATATGTTGTGTAGTCAACTTCCCACTGAAAGAGGAGATACTTCGCAAAGCCAGGGAAAGAGGCCGCATCCTCCATAATGGCGCGGAAATTAAGCTATTTCAGGATCTTTCACAAATAACACTCCAGCATAGACGAGCACTACGCCCCCTTCTGGACGTCCTACGAGCCAGAAATATCCAATACCGCTGGAAATTCCCCTTTGGGCTGTCAGCATCCACCAGAGGTCGCTCTGCGCTCCTCCGCACACCTGATGACTTGCTGGGTTTCTGCGACCAACTCGACCTTCCGCACGTTGAACTTCCAGAATGGTACGCCGCCTTCTTCCCCTCTGAACCCTGGCTTCCGGTTTCGCTACACCCATCTCCAAAGGCCCAACGCCACAGATCCCGCAGATACAGAGCTGACCAACCTAACTTGGGAAACCACACTTCACGCCGTGATCAACATCAACGCAGCCCGGGATCCCCATCTACACCCTCCAGGAGGAGGGATCGTATGGATGCCTAACTCACCTTACTCCCTGTTCACCAGATGCCGCCGCCTGACTCCCTTTCCTTCACACCAGCCTCCAACTTCTCTGTGAAAATGCTCGACAGCATCACCCGATGGAGGTTTCGATCCACTTGCCGGATAATTACCTTGTAAGAGCCTGGGACGTCGCTCTGAGTCACTCTTACACCGCAATTGAATACCTCCCAAACCACAGTGTGAATGCCCGGGATCCCCGTCTGCACCACCCAGGAGATGAGACAGACGCCTTCCGGATGCTTAATATACCTTATCCCCTGTCCACCGGATGACGCCGCCTGATTCCTATTCTCACTGTCCCCTGCACCAGCCTCCAATCTCTATGTGAAAATGCCTGGCTACACTACTCGATGGAGGCCACGATCCATCGATCGGATAAATACCCTGTAAGGTAAACAGCACTGAAGCCTCTCTACCCATCCTTCCTCGAAATCCACACCATCTTCTACATTGCCTTTGTTGACAATCTCAACTTATTGCGGATTACGGGGGGGGGGGGGTTTGGAGGGGTGTTTTGTTTTTTTTTCTTTTTTGGTTTTTGTTTTTTTGTTTTTTTGTTTTTTTTTATCTCAAAGACTCTACAAGCATATAAGAACTGTGAGGGTGTTCTTTTCTTTTTCTTTTTTAGCCCTCTGTTTTCATGCATAGAGATATATAAGAACTCCTGTCATTGCTTAGTTCAGCTAATGTAACCTTTATTTTAGCCTCTAAGAAAACAGTTTGCCTTTCTTTGCCAGTCTGAGGCGTCACTTTAGGCCATACAATTACCACAGGATAATGCCCCCCAAATCACAGCGGGGTTGCCGGGGCTATCCTCCTGCGCAACCCCCCTGCCTCCTCCCAGGAAGGTGGGAGGAGGGAGGGTGCAGATTAGACCTGTTAATTGAATTGACACCGCTTTGCCTGTCTTGGCAATGTGTTTGGGTGTGTTTAACGCAATTGAAACCAGTTAAATTGAAGTCTGGGTTTTTTTTTATAATTTTTATAATTTTTATAATGGTTGCTTAGACAAGCTCTGCTCTCCCTCACTTCTCGGTGTAGAGGGGGAGAGGGGAAAAGAACTCCACCCGACGTCTCAGGCTCTCAAATAATCTCAAATAATCACAGGTTACAGCTGATTTTCTTCTTTTGCCCCCCCTGATTACAACTTCTTACTGCAGATGGGTTATGGTAATCAGCGGCGGCACTGGGCACATATGTTTGCTATGTTTCACTCACCTCAGTTGTAGCACAAAGAGTTCATAACAATCTGGCTCTAGAATGCACTTTAGTTATTGAGTTATGGTTTCTGCACTAGTGGTAGGTTCCCCACTACACTCACCCTACGTTAAACAATGATATCTACTCTTTCCCCGGATCGCAACCTCTCTGAGGTCGTCGTCCATTTTTACGTACCCACACAGCGATCCCTTTGGGATTTTTTGCTGACCCTCCAGACTTCCCTTTTCCTAAGGTGGCTTGGTTAGCCTAATTCCACCTCTGGTTGATCTTTATTCTGTCCCTTCTCTATTCTTCTTCCTTCCTCTCTTTCCCAACTTACCTTTTTCTGACACCTCCCCCGTCCCCCTCCTTAGCCTCTTCTTTTCTTCTCCTCGCCCCTCTCTCCTCTTCCCCCCCCCCCTTTTTTTTTTTTCCTCTCTTTTTTTTCTCTTTTTTTTTTTTTTTTTCTTTTTCTCTTTTTTTTTTTTTTCCCTCTCCCGCTTGTCCCTTTCTTTCTCCCCCTTTTTCCCTTTCTTTCTCCCCCTTTTTTCCTCGACTGGGTCCGCCCCTGTCTCTCCTAGTACTACCCCCGCACCGCGCACTCACTTACCCAATATTATCAGACCCAAGCCATGTCTTCCCTGACGTTGAAATGCCTATCCCTAAACGTGAAGGGCCTGAATTTACCAGAGAAAAGGTCACAAGTATTATCCTCTCTCACCACACATAGGGCACACTTCATATTTCTGCAGGAGACCCATTTTCGCTCCGACGCCATACCTAAGCTGTCTAACCACATCTACCGGACTGCGTTTCACTCCACCAATCCTGAGTCTAAGACTAAGGGCGTTTCTATTCTTGTATCAAAAAACGCAAACTTCCAAATATCTGATTCACTTGTCGACCCTGACGGCAGATACATTTTCCTTAAAGGCTCCTATGCATCCACACCAATTACATTAGCCAATATTTACTGCCCAAACTACCACCAAGTCGCCTTCTTTAGGAAAATATGCGACCTCCTGACCTCCTTTAAATCGGGAATAGTACTCCTGGGAGGGGATTTTAATGTGCCCCTAAACCCCTTACTGGATTCCTCCACAGGAACATCCACTTTAACTTATAAAGCGATACGTCAGATCAATCTACAACTACAATCATTGACCTTACATGACACATGGCGCACTTTATTCCCCTCTGACAAGGATTATACCTTTTTTTCAGCCCCACATCAAAAATATTCTAGGATCGACTTCTTTTTTCTCTCCCAGACTGACCTTCCCCTACTCCAACAGTCCACCATAGAACCAATGTTTTTGTCTGACCACCACCCAATAACGGTGACCTTATCTTTCCCCGAACCCAATTCTAGAACGAAGACTTGGCGTCTGAATCCCTCCCTTCTCAAAGATCCCCTGGTGATGGACCATGTCCGCACGAGAATTCAACAATATTTCACGGAAAACTCGAATCCGGAGATTTCCCCAACCTCCCTCTGGGAAGCGCATAAATGCGTGATTCGAGGTGAACTAATCGCCCTTGCTACAAAAGCTAAGAAACAGAACCAAGAATATATAAATTCTCTCATCAGGACGATTGGCTCCCTTGAAACTTCCCATAAATTGACCCACGCACGAGCCACCCTACAGGAACTAACACACACCCGAGCTTTGCTCTTAGAAGAACTGGGCAAACGCTCTAGGAGACGATACATCCTCGGCCAGAGGATTTTCTATGAACAGGGCAACAAGTGCGGCCGTCTACTGGCGCGCACAGTCCAAAATTCAAAACTGTCCTCCACAATCCATCATTTACGTAACCCTAGGGGAGAGCTTCTAAACAAGAATGCTGACATTGCCAAAGAATTTGAAAGGTTCTATCAAAAACTTTACAATTTACAACCCACCATTACCCCACGGAACAATACTGACTCCCGCACCGCAAATATCAAAGAGTTTCTCTCCAACTACAGCCCTAAACCACTATCTACCCAACAGTCCCGGGACCTGGATGGCCCTATATCAGCGTCGGAACTAGATACAGCTATGAAACAAATGAAAACAGGTAAAGCCCCTGGTCCAGACGGTTTTTCCCTCCAATATTATAAAGCCTTCATTGACTCCCTAGCTCCTAAACTTTTGGACACGTTTAACGCCCTCTCAAACCCCCAAACTAAATCTGATAGAATGCTAGCTGCGCAAATAGCGGTGATTCCCAAGGAGGGCAAAGACGCTTCCTTAGTCGCAAACTACCGACCGATATCTTTATTAAATGTGGATATTAAAATTTACGCGAAAATCTTAGCAAATAGACTACTGCCACTGATACCTGACCTCATATCTTTAGATCAAGTCGGCTTCGTCCCTGGGCGGGAAGCTAGGGACAACATCATCCGCACACTGAATTTACATCACTGGCTCACGACTTCCAATTCACAAGGATTTTTTCTCTCACTTGATGCAGAGAAGGCGTTCGACAGAGTGGCCTGGGACTACATGCAGGAGGTGCTCACTGCCATAGGCTTGGGGACCCGCATGCTATCATTTATTATGGCCCTGTACAAGGGCCCCTCTGCAGTGGTAAAAGTCAATGGCCACCTGTCGGACGCCTTCCCCATCAGTAACGGCACACGCCAGGGATGTCCACTCTCACCACTGATATACGTCTTAACCCTGGAACCCTTTCTCAACAGGTTGAGAAGCAACCCAAATATCCAAGGGATCACTGTGAAGAACAGAGAGTTTAAGGTCGCTGCTTTCGCAGACGACATTTTGCTCTCCCTGCAACAGCCCCACATCTCTCTACCCAATCTTCTCAAAGACATTGAATACTTTGGTACCTTATCAAACCTCAAAATTAATTATACCAAATCACAGGCCCTAAATGTCTCCCTCCCTTCTCAGACAGTGACACATTGCCAAGACTCATTCCCGTTTCAATGGGAACATGTTGCACTTACATACTTAGGAATTCGAATCCCCACCCACCTGTCAGATCTTTATTCAAAAAATTTCCTCCCACTCCTCCTTCAGACACAAAAACACCTTAAGGACTGGAAAGGCCTAAATGTCTCCTGGTTTGGACGCTCTGCCTTAATCAAAATGATAATCCTACCTCGCTTTCTTTATCTTATGCAATCGATCCCTATATCCCTACCAGCAAGTTTCTTTAAATCTTACCGGAAGGCATGTTCTGCTTTCCTTTGGAAGGACTCTCCACCTCGCATTAAATACTCCAGACTCACACTAGCTAAATCTAAAGGAGGAATAGGCCTACCTGACCTCCAAAAATATTACTCCGCTTGCCATCTCACAAGGATCGCTGACTGGAACATCCATGCCTCTAAAAAGACATGGGTCTTCCTAGAGAGATCCTTCTCGTCAGGTCCCTTACACCTTCTCCCATGGTTATCTCCTCGGAATTGGCCCCATACCCTCTTAACCCACCCCCTTATACACTCTACACTTCTGACTTTTAGAAAGACCATGATGGGGGGTTCGGCTACCCCTCCCCCGGGCCCTCTAACTACTATCCGGGGGAACCCTGACTTTCCACCGGGGAACTCTGCAGACTTTTTAAGTAAGGAGTGGCCATTCGAAGACGTCCTAGCTCTTCAATTCTACTCAAATGAGAAGCCTATACCCTTTGAAACTTTAAAATCTAACACCAAGACGCTCTCATTTTCCTTTTGGACTTATAGACAAATCCGTCATTTCCTCACAACTCACACCAGTCAGTCGAACTGGACTCGACAACTCTCACCCTTTGAAGCCTTATGCCATCGTAAACAGCCGCAAAGACACTTAATCTCCCTCTTGTATACCTTCCTTTCAGAAACCCCAACGCAGACCCCTGCCCCCTCACAGGTTTCCTGGAGTAGAGATCTTCAAAGATCTCTTTCCATGGAGGACTGGAACACTATATATGAGTACGCACATAAGGGCTCTTTGAACGTTGCCATCCAAGAAAATGGCTACAAGGTGATCACAAAATGGTATAGGACTCCGTCACGTATCCACAAATTTTCCCCTAATACTCCTGATACCTGCTGGAGATGTGGGTTGGGAGTGGGAACTATGCTTCATGTGTGGTGGGATTGCGTGAACATTCAACCCTTTTGGAGGGAGGTTCACGGTCTCATCTCACATATCACTACCTACACCTTGGACTACACCCCGTCCCAGTTTCTCCTACACCTCACATCACTATCCAAAAGAGATTACTACAAATCACTACCGATGCATATGGTTAATGCCGCCAGGCTTTGTATACCCAGAAATTGGCGCTCCACCAACATTCCAACAGTCAGGGAATGGTTTGCACGGATCTCCTCTATAAAAGAAATGGAGGAACTAATCTTTACCTCTCAAGACAGGATGCATAAATTTTCAACCACATGGGCATGCTGGTCTCATTTTGTTACTACTAATCGATACCAACAGTACGTATCGTAAAAGATACCTGTAGAGTGTACAACGTCTCAATCGACGCTTTCTGCGGGGGGGGGGGGGGGCAGGTGCGGACCCACTCATCCTTCCCCTCTCACTTCCTTCATCCTTACTCCCCACCTAATAATTATCCCCTTTTCGCCCCCCCCCTCCTTTTTTTTTATTTTTTATTTTTTATTTTTTTGTTGTTCCTCTTCCCCTTCTCTCTTCTCTTTCTCCTTGCTCTTTCTCTTTCCCTTTTTATCTCTCCTTATTCTCTTTTATCCCAAATCGACACTTAGTTCTCATCCTGTCAGGATACATTGTACTCTAGTTGATGAACTTATTTAAGTGACTGATCCCTGCCCTTCCCGCAGTCCAACCGGGGGGGGAGGGACAATAGAAATGAAGATCCTCCACCTACCTACGCTTAAAGACAATTTTAAGCTTCAGTAATGTTCACTTATTTTCAGCTAGGAACTTTCTGTTGTATCGTGACATATATGCTCTTTATATGATTCTGTTAAACGATGTGTTGTGACAATACATTTGTCCTGTATGTCTTGCCTTACTTTTTTTGAAATAAAAAACTTTTTGTGGAAAAAAAAAAAAAAATATACGATTAGCAGCCAATGTCATTCAGGATGCTGAAATCTGCTCCTGTAAGGTACTACTCTTAAGCCTAGACATTAATAAGGCCTTTGACAGTGTTAATGGTATCGTGGGTCAGTCCCTTTATCTATGGTCTCTCTACAAGGTGAAGTTTAAACTACTCTCTAGTCTGCCATGCTTACCTTCTTTTCTAAGTGAACCTCAGTTCCCCCCCAGCCTTTAATACAAGAATAGAGTTTTCCAGCTGGACTTCACAGGGTCTAGTAACTCTGGACTCTCTATTGTAGGGCTCTTCTATTTGAACACCTACAACAGAATTTTGCCTTCCACAGATCTGAATTCTTCAAATACTTCCAAATACGACACTTTTTTTCTAACACCTTAACCCAAGTTGTGGAATTGGCTAAATCACCATTTGAAAACCTGTGCGGGGAGTCCTCCAGTAGCTTAACAACCACAATACTATGACCAAATCAACAGCTACGATAGGATGGGAGACAGAGACGGCCCAGGAGATCTCTGCAGAAGACTGGCAAGACATGGTCTCCAATATGCATAAATGCACACACTCTATCTCTATCAAAGAAAATATACTCAAATTACATCCCCGCTGGTACTATACCCCTGACAGGCTGCACAGAATTTACCCACTGCTTCCTGACACATGCTTCAGAGGATGTCCTGACAGGGGTACTCTCCTTCACACGTTCTGGAGCTGCACTATTTTGAAATCCTTGTGGCAAAAAAACTCTTCGCTGGTACTCCAAATACCAGGTGTACCTGTCACCCTGACTTATCAGATGTGCATTTTATATGCAGAACTCCCAGAGGTCTCTCCCCCCCAACAAAAGTTAGCACATACGCTTTTTAGTGCTATCCAATGGGCTATTGCCCTAAACTGGCGATGTCCCTCGGTACCATGGTCACAGGTGCTCCTCCGCATAGAGTCTATTAGATTGATGGAAAGGGTGCATCACACTCTCATGGACTCCATGCACATCTTTAATCGTAAATGGGAACATTGGTCAACTTACCAAACATAAACTGTGTTTTGGAAATTCCTTGTCCCCATAACCAGATAGGTTTGTGGTCTTTTATGGTAAGGCATCCAGTACTGATGGTAATATTGCGTGGATATTCTTGACCTAATCATGCCTCACAAGTACTCACTTACCTCATCAGCTCACCACCTCACAGATGCAATCTTGTGTATTCAAATTATATTTCTTACTTTATTTTCAGTTTTTTTTCTTATTATTCCATTATTGTTTATTCTTTTATTTTGTTAAAGTTATCAGAGATGTATATTGCACTATTTTATCTGGTCTCTCGATAGTACTTACCGATCTCTCTGTACCTATGCATTTTGTACTTGCCTGAAATACTTCAATAAAAAGTCCAGTGAACAAAAAAAGCACTGTTTTGCATTTAAAAAAGTCCCTGACAGGGGGCGAGACTGGCCGGCATCCAAGATGGATGCATGACTCCGAGGCTCCCCTCACTGGACAATCTTCAGCGGCTCTCAGTGGCTCTTCTCCCTAGCAGACGCCTGATTATCTCCTGTGGCTGCAGCGTCATATCTCCCAAACGTAGGGAAGATAGACACCCGAGGAAGCTCACTGCTTTTTTTTTTCCAGCCAGCAGACTGGCACAGCCAAGATGGGATCACGGCCTTGGCAGCAAGCCCAGCCTATCTCTCTCCCTCACCAATGGGCACAGAAGCAGCTGCCGCTGAGAGATCCATGGACACACAGCAGGCTGACACATACTCCTCTGCTTCACCTCCAGGCACTCCCACCATTGGCAGCCCTGCAAAAGTGAGAATGAGGATGGATTCCCCTGTCACCACACTCTCTAATGTGAGCCATCTCATACCCTCTCCTGACTCTCTAAGGGCACAACCTGAACCAAAAGCACTGGGACACCTGCCTTTTACACTCACATGAATTTTAATGGCATCCAAGGCTTAGTCTGTAGGGTTTAATATTGAGTTGGCCCACCCTTTGCAGCTATAACAGCTTCAACTCTTCTGGGAAGGCTGTCCACAAGGTTTAGGAGTGTGTCTATGGGAATGTTTGACCATTCTTCCAGAAGTGCATTTGTGAGGTCATGCTCTAATGTGGACAACAAGGCCTGGCTCACAGTCTCTGCTTTAATTCATCCCAAAGGTGTTTTATCGGGTTGAGGTCGGGACTCTGTGCAGGCCAGTAAAGTTCCTCTACCCCAAGCTCGCTCATCCATGTCTTTATGGACCTTGTGTTGTGCACTGGTCCAAATCATTTGATGGAGAGGGGATTATGGTGTGGGATTGTTTTTCAGTGGTTGGGCTTGGCCCCTTAGTTCCAGTAAAGGGAACTCTTAAGGCGTCAGCATATCAAGACATTTTGGACAATTTAATTTAGTTTGGGGATGGCCCCTTCCTGTTCCAACATAACTGTTTACCAGTGCACAAAGCAAGGTCCATAAAGACATGGATGAGTGTGTTTCGGGTGAAGGAACTTGACTGACCTCAACCCGGTAGAACACCTTTGGGATGAATTAGAATGGAGGCTGCAAGCCAGGCCTTCTCGTCCACATCAGTGCCTGACCTCACAAATGAAGATATGAGGAAAGTACTTGGTAGTGTAAAGAGGCTGATGGGAAGCATGGAAGTGCGTCTCCTGCCTACAGAGTACATCGCCTTAAGTGCCTGATGCCAGTTTCCACAGGGAGTACCTTTTTGCTGAGTGGTTGAGAGCTTTGGTATTGATGGAGAGAATCTTTATAGGCATAGTGGATAGGCAGTCATTCAAGTAGAAAGGATAAACACTTGACTCAGCGGGAAAATATATTGTTCTCTTGTGCTCACTGAATAACACTCGCTATACGGTGGTTAATGTCCAAACTCCCAATATGCATCAAGTGCATTTCCTTAGGAAACTCTACAAGAAGATCATTGCTGCTCAGCAAGCCCCTCTGGTGTGGTGCAGTGACTTTAATCTGGTACCCAACCCACAATTGGACTCTTCACACATAACCAAAAGGGGCAAACCCTGCCCAGGCCCCCTTCTACAAAACTTTCAACTGTATGATGTATGGCGCTGCCGGCACGCTATGGAGCAGGACTATATGTTCCTTTTGGTGTGCCATAACACCTACTCCTGCATCAACTTATTTCTCACAGAGCAGTGGCTCCTATAGAAGCACTGCATCTGCACTTCTCCCAACCACCTGGTCTGACCATTAACCTATCTGCATCACCACTGAGGACAACCCAGGTTCCACTCCAACATATATCTGGCGGTTAAGCACCCACCTCCTGCAATCGGCTCCCTATGTGGATGACCTCCGCAAACTGTTTTTTCTCCAACTTAGTCTCTGGTCCAACCATAAAGCTTACATGTGAGGCCTCTTTATACAATATGGGACAAGTGCAAAGAGGCAGAGGGTGCAGCACAATGTGACAAGCTACTCACCCAAAATCAATCTACTAACTCTGTAAAAAAAAAACAACTTCACCTTAATCTTAAATCTAAATTGGGGCACTTATTGTGATTGTGGGACAGTGATTGTAAACAATCACCTTGTAAAACAACCTATTCAGTTTAACCACTTGACAACTGGGCACTTAAACCCCCCTCGTGACCAATTTTCAGCTTTCAGCGCTCTCACACTTTGAATGACAATTACTCAGTCATGTAATACTGTACCCAATTGAATTTTTTGTCCTTTTTTCATACAAACAGAGCTTTCTTTTGGTGGTATTTGATCACCTCCTGGGTTTTTTATTTTTTGCGCTTTTTATTTTCTGCTTCTTTTTTTCCAGCCAGCGGACTGGCGCAGCCAAGATGGGATCACGGCCTTGGCAGCAAGCCCAGCCTATCTCTCACCCTCACCAATGGGCACAGAAGCAGCTGCCGCTGAGAGATCCATGGACACACAGCAGGCTGACACATACTCCTCTGCTTCACCTCCAGGCACCCCCACCATTGGCAGCCCTGCAAAAGTGAGAATGAGGATGGATTCCCCTGTCACCACACTCTCTGATGTGAGCCATCTCATACCCTCTCCTGACTCTCTAAGTGCACAACCTGAACCAATAGCACTGGGACACCTGCCTTTTACACTCACATGAATTTTAATGGCATCCAAGGCTTAGTCTGTAGGGTTTAATATTGAGTTGGCCCACCCTTTGCAGCTATAACAGCTTCAACTCTTCTGGGAAGGCTGTCCACAAGGTTTAGGAGTGTGTCTATGGGAATGTTTGACCATTCTTCCAGAAGTGCATTTGTGAGATCAGGCTCTTATGTGGACAAGAAGGCCTAGCTCACAGTCTCTGCTTTAATTCATCCCAAAGGTGTTTTATCGGGTTGAGGTCGGGACTCTGTGCAGGCCAGTAAAGTTCCACTACCCCAAGCTCGCTCATCCATGTCTTTATGGACCTTGTGTTGTGCACTGGTCCAAATCATTTGATGGAGAGGGGATTATGGTGTGGGATTGTTTTTCAGTGGTTGGGCTTGGCCCCTTAGTTCCAGTAAAGGGAACTCTTAAGGCGTCAGCATATCAAGACATTTTGGACAATTTAATTTAGTTTGGGGATGGCCCCTTCCTGTTCCAACATAACTGTTTACCAGTGCACAAAGCAAGGTCCATGAAGACATGGATGAGTGTGTTTCGGGTGAAGGAACTTGACTGACCTCAACCCGATAGAACACCTTTGGGATGAATTAGAATGGAGGCTGCAAGCCAGGCCTTCTCGTCCACATCAGTGCCTGACCTCACAAATGAAGATATGAGGAAAGTACTTGGTAGTATAAAGAGGCTGATGGGAAGCATGGAAGTGCGTCTCCTGCATACAGAGTACATTGCCTTAAGTGCCTGATGCCAGTTTCCACAGGGAGTACCTTTTTTTGCTGAGTGGTTGAGAGCTTTGGTATTGATGGAGAGAATCTTTATAGGCATAGTGGATAGGCAGTCATTCAAGTAGAAAGGATAAACACTTGACTCAGCGGGAAAATATATTGTTCTCTTGTGCTCACTGAATAACACTCGCTATACGGTGGTTAATGTCCAAACTCCCAATATGCATCAAGTGCATTTCCTTAGGAAACTCTACAAGAAGATCATTGCTGCTCAGCAAG
Organism: Lithobates septentrionalis; assembly: GCA_037952835.1. Classification (NCBI taxonomy): domain Eukaryota; kingdom Metazoa; phylum Chordata; class Amphibia; order Anura; family Ranidae; genus Lithobates; species Lithobates septentrionalis. The sequence continues at coordinate 3,600,939 of JBBDGP010000091.1, read as the reverse complement.
CCCCTCTGGTGTGGTGCAGTGACTTTAATCTGGTACCCAACCCACAATTGGACTCTTCACACATAACCAAAAGGGGCAAACCCTGCCCAGGCCCCCTTCTACAAAACTTTCAACTGTATGATGTATGGCGCTGCCGGCACGCTATGGAGCAGGACTATATGTTCCTTTTGGTGTGCCATAACACCTACTCCTGCATCAACTTATTTCTCACAGAGCAGTGGCTCCTATAGAATCACTGCATCTGCACTTCTCCCAACCACCTGTTCTGACCATTAACCTATCTGCATCACCACTGAGGACAATCCAGGTTCCACTCCAACATATACCTGGCGGTTAAGCACCCACCTCCTGCAATCGGCTCCCTATGTGGATGACCTCCGCAAACTGTTTTTTCTCCAACTTAGTCTCTGGTCCAACCATAAAGCTTACATGTGAGGCCTCTTTATACAATATGGGACAAGTGCAAAGAGGCAGAGGGTGCAGCACAATGTGACAAGCTACTCACCCAAAATCAATCTACTAACTCTGTAAAAAAAAAACAACTTCACCTTAATCTTAAATCTAAATTGGGGCACTTATTGTGATTGTGGGACAGTGATTGTAAACAATCACCTTGTAAAACAACCTATTCAGTTTAACCACTTGACAACTGGGCACTTAAACCCCCCTCGTGACCAATTTTCAGCTTTCAGCGCTCTCACACTTTGAATGACAATTACTCAGTCATGTAATACTGTACCCAATTGAATTTTTTGTCCTTTTTTCATACAAACAGAGCTTTCTTTTGGTGGTATTTGATCACCTCCTGGGTTTTTTATTTTTTGCGCTATAAATGAAAAAGACCGAAAATGTTGAAAAAAAAAACAAATTTTTCCTAGTTTCTGTGATAAAATTTAGCAAATTATTAATTTTTCTTCATAAATTTTGGCCACAATTTATACTGCTACATATCTTTGGTAAAAATAACCCAAATTAGTGGATATTATTTGGTCTTTCTGAAAGTTAGAGAGTCTACAAGCTGTGGTGCAAATCATAAAAAATTGATCACACTTGATGTACTGGTGGCCTATCTAATTTCTTGCGACCCGAACAAGTCAGGAAAGTACAAATACCCCCCAAATGACCCCTTTTTTGAAAGTAGACATTTATTTAGTAAGATGCATGGTGAGCTTTTTGATGTTGTCATTTTTTCCCACAATTCTTTTCAAAATTAAGATCCCCCCCCCACAACATTTTCATTGTAATAGGTTATTTCTCTCACATGGCATGTATATACCACAAATAACACCCCAAAATACATTCTGCTACTCCTCCTGAGTATTACGATACCACATGTGTGGGACTTTTTCACATAGCCACATAGAGAGGCCCAACATGCAGGGAGCACCATTAGGTCTTCTAGGAGCATAAATTACACATCTAACTTGTTGACTACCTATTACATTTTTGAAGGCCCTGGGGCACCAGGGCAATGACACGTGACACTGACATGGCACTGATGACAGATGGCACTGATACATGGCACTGATGACACTGATGTGGCACTGATGACAGATGGCACTGATACATGGCACTGATGACACTGATGTGGCACTGATGATAGATGGCACTAATACGTGGCACTGATGACAGATGGCACTAATACGTGGCACTGATGACAGATGGCACTAATACGTGGCACTGATGACACGTGACACTGATGACAGATGGCACTAATATGTGGCAATAATGACACGTGGCACTGATGATAGATGGCACTGATGACAGATGGCACTAATACCTGGCACTGATGACACATGGCACTGATGACAGATGGCACTAATACATGGCACTGATGACAGATGGCACTAATATATGGCAGTGATGACAGATGACACTAATACGTTCCACTGATGAAAGATGGCAATAATACGTGGCACTGATGACACGTGACACTGATGACAGATGGCACTATACGTGGCACTGATGACACGTGACACTGATTACACGTGACACTGATACGTGGCACTGATGACACAAGGGACACAGACAGCACAGAACTTCCCCGATGCACGCCCATGGGAGTATGCATCGCGCAAGTAAACAGGAGGATGTCCAGGGACGGCCTCCCGGCAATTAGCGTCCAAGCTGCAGCTGTCTTTCGGTTATAGTGCGGGCGTGAAGTTAAAATAGAAATGAAAGGCAAAACATTTTTGTATCAGTATAAAAACATTATAAATACCATTTCTCTCTTTTTTGTAAGTACAAATATCCAGTCCTAGATTAAATGGTTTGTATTTATAGCACCACATCCCAGTTTTGTTATGCCCAAATGGAAAAGAACTAGGGACTTAATAGGTTCAATTAATCACTATTTATTTCATATGATTTAAAATCATTTTTTGTAAAAGCACAAAATCATAAACAAACTTGATTGATCAACAGACATAGTTTACATATCCCATATTACAGTGGATGCATCAATCTCCATATGTGTCACCAAATAACTTTTAGCTTCTTCAGGAGTTTATGCACCAATATGAACTGAATGACAAACTAACTATAAAGAAAAATAAACTATAGACTATAGACTATAAAGAAAAATAAAATAAGCATATGTACAATTATCCAGAAATTTTGTATAAACAATTATATATACAACGAAGATCACTATAACATTTTTTGAATCATATATAGTTTATTATGTTTATCTACATTACATAACTGATTACATACTGGCTGCTTCCAGTGTTAATTTCCTCAACTAAAATGACTAAACATTTTAGTCGACTAAATGAATATTATTTTAGTCGACTAAAATACGACTAAAACTAAAACAACTGAAATGACTAAAATACGACTAAAACTAAAAACTAAAATCCCATTTTAGTCAAAGGACTAAAATGGGACTAAAACTAAAATGCCATTTTAGTCAAAAGACTAAGACTAAAACTAAATTGAAATTTGACTTCAAAATTAACACTGGTGTGTAGTGCATGTTCATACCTCAATGTAATAATAAATAAGATATTAGATTTTTCACTTCAGCAGTATATAATGAGTTTGCAAATTGTAGAGAATTGTTAACTAATGCATTACAATTGAAATACACCCATTCGATTTTAGACGATTAAATGAGTTTTAATCACTTAAAATATACTGGAGATTTTAGTCGACTAAACGGAGGACATTTTAGTCGACTAAATACAACTAAAACTAAAACAATTGCAGAAGACTAAAATGGGACTAAAACTAAAATGCCATTTTAGTCCTAAGACTAAAACTAATTCGAAATTTGCTGCCAAAATTAACACTGGCTGCTTCATGGTTATTGTCTTTAGATTACATACCTGTTAAATCTCAGAATTTATTTATACTTGCAATGATAAATGGAGCCCATAGAGCTATGGTCTAGGCAGCTGGGTGGACAGCCATAGGGAGAAAAAATAGCCCAGACTATATAAAAAACATATTTGTACTTAGTATTTAGATACACTGTATAACTATATTGATCAATATCTCACTAATAAATATATGCCTATACTTACAAGGGACCTAGGTTCCATCATATCAATCGGGAGAAAATTTCTCACAGTTTTTGTATCTGGGATTTTCAAGGAAGGGGAAAGTGTAAAGATATACAAACCTAAAATGGGGATTTAGGAGATATTTACTGTACATGCGGCCAGTGACATCCACGAACCCGGAAGCAAGGTGGATGAAGATAGGAACGCCTGCAGCTCTGACATCTCAGCGCTGGAATGCTTTGTTTTAAAGCAGAACTCCAGGCAAAAACTTTTTTCCATGTCCTTGTTGCGGTTCTCCTACCTTCACCAACTTTGCCATCCATGTTCTTCTGAGCTCTGTAGTTCCTCTGCAATAGCCTGCTGATCTTGCTGAAAAACCGTTATTGCCTGCTGACATCCTGTTTGTAAGACCACTGGCTTCTATCCCTCTCCTAAGCTTAGCCAGCGGTCTGACACGCCCAGTTGTAGTTCAATCCACAGCGAGCAGGGAATTCTATTGCCTGTAGTGGGTGGAGGGGTCTCACAGCCCCCGGTCTGTGCCGCCCATGGAGGAGTTGTCCTCCTCCTCTGCTCCCTGCCATTCTCCACCCCTCCACCCCCTGTCGCCCTCCCGCTATCTCCATGCATAGCCTGATCATTATCAGATGACCAGATGACACAGCATGGATCTCTGGCTGTGATAGGAATTGTATGCAAGAACACCAATCACTGTAATCTCCCGCCGGCATTGTGATTGACAGCGCACTGTGCCAATCCAGCGGGAGATGATCAGTGTTCTCATATACAATACCTGTCATGGCCAGAGATCCCTGCTGTGTCATCTGGTGATTTGTGCTAACGATCCCGTTATGCACTGGTATGTCACTGATGAGCAGGGCTGGTGCAAGGATTTTTGAAACCCTAGGTGAAACCTCATTTTGCCACCCCCATAGGCTCCACCCCTGACTCCACCCCCTTTGCTCTGCCCATGTGACAGGAGGCGGCGCTATACAGGAAGTATCGGTTCTGCTTTCTGTAGTGCTGGCTCCAGTGCTGCGCTGCGCCTCTAATTAAACTACCTGTCGGATGGAGCAGCTGCTGCAGCCTGCAGAGTATGCAGACACAGAGGGAAAACAGAGGCCGGCGTCCCTAGGCAGCAGTGTGCCCTAGGCAACTGCCTAGTTTTCCTAGTGGTAGCACCGGCCCTGCTGATGAGTTGCACTGGGGGCCACTGATGAGCTTCACTGGGGGCCACTGATGAGCTCCACATTGTATTGTATTTTTTTTATTTTCTTTTTGCATTTTTTAAAACCTTGTAACAAAAAATTAGATCTACTTTCCAAAAAGGGGTTATTGGGGGGTGTTTATACTGTCCTGCCATTTTAGGACCTCCGAAAATGTCATAAGTAGTCAGGAAATCCAATGCATAATTAACGCTTCTTGAAAGCCTGAAGGTGCTCATTGGATTTTGGACCCCTGTACGTGCCTAGGCTGCCAAAAAAGTCTCTCACATGTGGTATACTCATACTCAGGAGAAGTGGAAGAATGGGTTTGGGATGTAATTCCACATATACCCACGGCATGTGTGAGAAATATCTCATTAAAATGACAACTTTGTGTAAAAAAAAAAATTGTTTTTGTAATTTTCCAAAAATTTGTGGCAAAAAAGAAAATCTACCATGGACCCAACATGCCTCAAAGCAAATAGCTTGGGGTGTCTGCTTTCCAGAAAGGTGTCATTTTGGGTGTACTTGCTGTCCTGGCATTTTAACCCATCAAGGGAGGGACAGTCCGAAAGTCAGAGATGCTTAAAAACTGCATAAATTCCAGTACAAATACCATAGTTTGTAGATGCTTTTACACAAACCAATTAATATACACTTATTGGCATTTTTTTTTTTACCAAAGACATGTAGCAGAATACATTTTGGCCTAAATGTATGGGGGAAATTTTATTTTATTTTCAGTATGTCTTTATTTTGATAATGAAAGGAACCGTATACATGTGGATACTGAGTAATGATAACATTGCAATTATGGTGCAATCAAATATAGCAGTTACATATAACAAGAGTTACACATTTAGCAGTAGTAGTAATAAGGAATGCAGGAGAAGCTGCAAGGTATAAGAAACAGGGATGAGGTCGAGAAATAGATTAGTAAGGTAAAGGAGAAAGGTGTTGAGAAGTAGATAGGTATGACACGCTAAGGTTGTGTTTATCTGTATGTAGAGGGATACAATAGGAGAAATTAGATTTTATTGGATATGTTTTGGATATGTTTTAAAACAGAAAGTAGAAAATATCTGGGTTTTTTTCTTGAAAATTTTCGTTCTTTTTGCATTTATATAATAAAAATAAAAAAACAGTGGTGATCAAACACCACCAAAAGAAAGCACTATTTAGGCACAGCGTTGCATGACCGAGCAATTGCCAGTTAAAGTAGCCCAGTGCTGAATAGCAAAAAATGCTCTAGATACAAACGGGGTAAAACCTTTCAGGAAGTCAAGTGGTAAATGGGCAATGGGCAAGGGTTTGAGTAGACCCCAAGATTTTGTGTTTATACCTTTATTGCGTTGGCAAAATAAACAAGAAGAGACATAGTCCTTACAATCCCGTCTCCCCCCTGGCCACCAGAAAGAACAGGAGATCAGCTCAGCAGTCTTTCTTGTTCCGAAATGGCCTGCAAATCTGTGATCATGGAAGGTTTTGAGGGCCAGAGGCCTTACATCCTGTGGAACAAAAATTTTCTCTTTGGCCCAGAGCAGCTCATCATGTCTTTTTAAAGCATGTATTTCTGGACCAGAAAAGTGGCTAGATGAGGATTTGATGGAAGTCATTAGATCAGATTGGGTGACTCCAAGGAAGTTTTGGGGAGAGAGGATGGTACTAGGTTCAGTGATCTGAGGGGTCACAGAGAACATCCGAGAGAGCGCATCTGCTTTTCCGTTCTTAGAGCCCTGTCTGTAGGATATGTGAAAGTTAAATCTAGAGAAGAAGAGAGGCCAGCGGGCTTGTCTGGGCCTCAACCATTTTGCTGTCCTGAGATACTCTAGATTTTTATGATCGGTGAAGATCATAACAGGATTAGACGTCCCTTCCAACAAATACCTCCACTCTTCTAGGGTGAACTTGATGGCCAGCAGCTTCCTGTCACCTACATCATAGTTTAATTCTGGTGGACTCAGTTTCTGGGATGCAAAGGCTACAGGGTGAAGAATGGCCTTGGGCCCATGTCTCTGGGAGAGGATGGCCCCTGTAGCGGTTACCGAAGCATCCACTTCTAATTCAAATGGTAAGGCCGGATCAGGATGTCGTAAGATTGGTGCGGATACGAACAAGGTCTTGAGCTTGGTAAAGGCTTCCTGTGCTTGCTGTGACCATTGGAAACGGTCGTGTTGATGTGTGAGCTGAGTGATAGGTGCCACAATGGATGAAAAGCCAACAATAAACCTTCTATAAAAGTTAGCGAACCCGATGAACCCTTGTATACCTTTTTTGTCTGACGGGGCTGGCCATTCTTGAATTGCCTTGACTAGGGTTGAGCTTCGAGTTCGAGTCGAACTCATGTTCGAACAGCGAACAATTTGGGGTGTTTGTGGAAAATTCGAAAGCCGCGGAACACCCTTTAAAAGTCTATGGGAGAAATCAAAAGTGCTAATTTTAAAGGCTTATATGCATGGTATTGTCATAAAAAGTGTTTGGGGACCTGCCCCAGGGGACAAGGATCAATGCAAAAAAAGTTTTAAAAACGGCAGTTTTTTCCAGGGGAGCAGTGATTTTAATAATGCTTAAAGTGAAACAATAAAAGTGTAATATTCCTTTAAATTTCGTAGCTGGGGGGTGTCTATAGTATGCCTGCAAAGGGGCGCATGTTTCCCATGTTTAGAACAGTCTGACAGCAAAATAACATTTCAAAGGAAAAAAGTCATTTAAAACTACTCGCGGCTATAATGAATTGCCGGTCCGACAATACACATAAAAGTTCATTGATAAAAACGGCATGGGAATTCCCCACAGGAGAACCCCAAACCAAATTTTTTTAAAAAAATGACGTGGGGGTCCCCCTAAATTCCATACCAGGCCCTTCAGGTCTGGTATGGATATTAAGGGGAACCCCGGCCAAAATGTGAAAAAAAAAATTGCGTGGGGTCCCCCTCAAAATCCATACCAGACCCTTCAGGGGAACCCCGCGCCAAAATTTAAAAAAAAATGGCGTGGGGTCCCCCCAAAAATCCATACCAGACCCTTATCCCGAGGAGAAGAAGGAAAGAAGACACCGACGCCACAAAGGAAGATGCCGGATGAGAACACCAGAGGAAGAACCAGAAGAACCAGAAGAAGAAGAAGATCGAGGAAGAAACCGAAGGAAGATAGAAGATAGAAGAAAGGAGATAGAAGATAGAAGAAGATAGAAGAAAGAAGAAGCATTTAAATAAAGGAATTGTCAAAAACCGTCTCTTGTCATTTTTAACATTTTTGACAGTTTTTTTGTGAAATGGTAGGGGTACTTTTGTACCCCCTTACCATTTCACACAGGGGGGAGGGCCGGGATCTGGGGTTCCCTTGTTAAAGGGGGCTTCCAGATTCCGATAAGCCCCCCCCCGCCCACAGACCCCCACAACCACCGGGCAAGGGTTGAGGGGATGAGGCCCTTGTCCCCATCAACATGGGGACAAGGTGTTTTGGGGGCTACCCCAAAGCACCCTCCCAATGTTGAGGGCATGTGGCCTGGTACGGTTCAGGAGGGGGGGCGCTCTCTCGTCCCCCCTCTTTTCCTGTGGCCTGCCAGGTTGCATGCTTGGATAAGGGTCTGGTATGGATTTTTGGGGGGACCCCCACGTCATTTTTTTTTTTAATTTTGGTTCGGGGTTCCCCTGTGGGGAATTCCCATGCCGTTTTTATCAATTAACTTTTATGTGTATTTTTTCCTTTGAAATGTCATTTTGCTGTCGGATTGTTCTAAACACGGGAAACATGCGCCCTTTTACATGCATACTATAGACACCCCCCAGGTTCGAAAATTAAAAGGATATTACACTTTTATTGTTTCACTTTAAGCATTATTAAAATCACCGCTGCTGAAAAAACAGATGTTTTTAAAACTTTTTTTTGCATTGATCCATGTCCCCTGGGGCAGGACCCAGGTCCCCAAATACTTTTTATGACAATAACTTGCATATAAGCCTTTAAAATGAGCACTTTTGATTATTCATGTTCGTGTCCCATAGACTTTAATGGTGTTCGCGTGTTCGAACAAATTTTTTGCCTGTTCACAAGTTCTGGTGCGAACTGAACAGGGGGGGTGTTCGGCTCATCCTTAGCCCTGACCTTTTGTGTGTCCATTGCGACCCCATTGGTAGAGATGATGAATCCCAGAAACTGCACCACAGTCTTCTCAAACTCACATTTCTCGTCCTTGAGGTATAATTAATGATTTCTGAGTATGGTAAGTACCTTTTTAACATGGACTTGGTGAAGCTCAATGGTAGCAGAGAAAATGAGAATATCGTCCAGGTAGACGACTAGGTAGTCGTCAAGGAATTCCCCGAAGATCCAGTTTAGAGAAGATCTGGGCCGACGGAAATTGTTGAGTGAAGATACCAGCTCCGGCTGGTGAAGAGGAAGGACGGAGGGAGCTCTTTTCTAAATTTTCATCAATGTAACCTTTTAGGACTTTCAACACGGTTTCCGACAGCGGGAAGATGCGGCCAAACGAGACTTCTGAGCCAGGAAGGAGGTCAATAGGGCAATCGTAAGGCCGGTGAGGCGGTAAGCAGTCCACCTTCTGTTTGTCAAACAAATCCCGGAATCCAAGATATTCTGAAGGAATGTGTTGAAGATTGTCAGGCACAGGTGAGATGGCTGAGCAAGTACTAGGAGCCGGGGTGAAGCAGTGCTGGGAGCAGTACTGAGAGGAGAAGAACACTTCCTTGGTTTTCCAGTTAATTTGAGGTTCATGTGCCTGGAGCCAGGGCAGGCCTAGGATTACAAGAAAGATAGGTGAATGGATGAGATCAAAACGCAGGAACTCTTGATGGCCTGAGTCGGTGGAGGTAAGGATGGGCTTGGTTTCTCGGGTGATGGGTCCAGAACGGGGAAGAGACCCATCAGCCAAATGTACCAGGAGACTTTGGGCTTTAGCCTGAAGAGGAATATGTAGGTTTGGGCCAGCGAGATGTCTAAGAATCAGCTACAAGCTCTGGAATCAATTATAGCTGGCAGACTGGTTTCCTCTTCTGGTAGCTGTAGAGATATAAGGAGAGAAACATAAGTCTTGGGTATACCAATGGCTTGGTATTTCACAGTGTTTTGCAGATATAACTTACTAGGCCTCACCGGGCAGCTGCAGAGGAAATGACCAGAGCCTCCACAGTACAGGCACAGATTGGATTGGCTTCTGCGTTGCCTCTCTTCAGGAGTCAGAGGAGCACGGACCAGTCCGAGTTGCATGGGCTCGGCTTCAGGAGCCGAGGAGGTGGCAGCAGCTTGAGATGGAGAATAGATAGACATTGGCCTGGAGGGTGTCCAACCAGGTCGCAGCCCCTGAAAACGTTCCGAGTGCCGCTTACGTAGACGCCTATCCAACTTGGTGGCCAACTGAATTAGCTCCTCTAGAGAGGCTGGAGTTTCTATCCTAGCCAATTTGTCCTTAAGGACCTCAGACAGACCTTGACAGTATTGGTACCTCAAGGCAGGCTCATTCCAGCCAGTGTCGGCTGCCCACTTGCGGAATTCTACTGTGTAATCCTCTATTGGCCTTCTCCCTTGGGATAGACTATGCAGGGTTGCTTCAGCTGTGGCAGTGCGCTGTGGATCATCATAAAGTTGTGCCATGCTCTCAAAGAAGGTATCAATAGAATTCAAGACGGGACTCCTCTGTTCCATCAGACTGTGAGCCCAAGCTTGTGGCTCCTCAGCTAGAAGGGAGATGACAAACCCCACTTTTACTTCGTCAGAAGAAAAAGTCCTGGGCTGGAGGGCCAGATAGAGAGAGCAGGCATTCTTGAAGGCCCTGTATTTTTTACGATCTCCTAAGAAGTGCTCAGGTGCAGGGACCCTGGGCTCAGGGAGCGCCATAACTACTGTTGAGCTTGCAGTGGACTGAGGGGCGGAGGCCCCACCAGTAGGTGCGGGAGCTGCGGCTGCAGGTAGAGGTGGACCGGATAGTTTCTGAAGGCGGCTATCAATTTGGGTATAGCCTTGTTGTAGTTTCTGGACTGCATCGGTGAGAGTTGAGACCTGCTGGCACAGGATCTCGAGAGGGGAATGCACTCTGTCAGCCTCAGACATCTGGCTGGTTTGTACTGTCAGGAGAGTACTCCGCCCTTGCAACTACGTGCACCCCGTCCCCTGGAGATGATACAGGGAATGGGTGGCACTAAGGAGCATGGGCCACCAGCAGGTATAGAATCCCTTGTGGAGGACTACAGAGCTGGGTCTTGGGGTGCAAAAGTCCTGGAACTGGCTGAGTACCCGATGCTGGGTGGAGTAGGCAAAACTGTAAGCAAGCAGAGGGTCAAACACAAGTGATAGGCAAGGCAAGTCTGTATAGGCAGGCCGAGGGTCAAACACTGGTGGCAAGCAGAGCAAGTCCGTTAATCAGGCCAAGGTTCAAACACTGGTGGCAGGCAGAGCAAGTCCGTTAATCAGGCCGAGGGTAAAAAACTAGTGGCAAGCAGAGCAAGTCCGTTAATCAGGCCGAGGGTCAAACACTGGTGGCAGACAGAGCAAGTCCATTAATCAGGCCGAGGGTCAAACACTGGTGGCAGGCAGAGCAAGTCCGTTAATCAGGCCGAGGGTCAAACACTGGTGGCAGGCAGAGCAAGTCATAGTCCGTTAAACGGGCCATGGGTCAATCCAGGAGAGAAGTAGTGTGGTAAGAACAGTCCAGGTCACAACAGGAGATCAGGTAAGCATAAACAGGAAACAGGAACTAACAGGAGCTGACGACAAACCAGCAACCTGTCTGGGCACTGGAGCTGCTTTAAATAGCCCCACCATAGTGTCATGATGTGTGTCACCGTGCGCACCCGTGTGCTATCGCGCACGCGCCGCTCCATTGGACTGCGTGCGCACATACGCCGGAGCGCCAGTCCACCGCGCACACGCACAGGGACATGGTGAATGCGGCTGGAGAAGACCCTTCTCTGATACCTGATGAGTGCACATGATTTACGAAATGCGTGAAGTTTTTCTATTCATGTGATACCAAGACAGTTTGGCTTTTATACAGCATGTACTCATCTATGTATATGTATAATTATGTATCGTCATTGTATACAGTGTATGTGTTCATGGTATATTTTTATCAATATGTCAGCCTTTGTATATGGTTATGTTTATGTTTTGAAAACATTATCATGCATTTCTAGACCACGGAATTGCCTTTGATACAATAAAGGTTTTATCATATATTTACTCTATATAATAATTTTTGCATCAATAAGCCTCATTTAACCACTTGACATCCACGCTATGGCCGAATGATGGCCACAGCGCAGACCTAAACTCCTGGGAGGCCGTCATATGACGGCCTCCCCTGTGCACGCACCCTGCGCCGAGCGTGCCGTGATCACCGAGTCACTGAGACTCGGGTGGTCACTGATCCAAGTAAGGGGCCGGTCCCGGCCCCTTACCATGTGATCAGCTGTCAGACAATGACAGATGATCACATGATGTAAACAAAAGATCGGTAATCGGCTTTTTTTTCTACTCACGCTGCTTTAATGTTCATGTTTCAGTGGGATTATACTTCCCTTCAGGAGGGCTGCTTCTGCTTATCCAAATATCTCTATATCTCCAATCCATTTTTAAATGCACATAAAGGGGTGTTTAAACTATTGTCTTTATACACAAATATATATGCTACTCTCTGCTGGTATTAACTATTGAAATTCTTGTGAAGTACTGACATATATATCAACTAGGGATGAGCTTCGTGTTCGAGTCGAACCCATGTTCGACTCGAACATTGGCTGTTCGGTCGTTCGCCAAATTGCGAACGATATGGGCCGTTCGCGCCAAATTCGTGTGGCGCGTCACGGCCCATAATTCACTGTGGCATCGCAGTGCATTGCTTGCTGATGATTGGCCAAGCATGCACTATGACCCGCATGCTTGGCCAATCACAGCGCCGCCTGAACAGAGAGCCGTAATTGGCCAAAGCCAAGGAGGCTTTGGCCAATTATGGCTCAGGGGATTTAGTACACGCCCCACACTATATAAGGCCGCCTGCACGGCGGCCCTGTGCAGTGTGTTCCGGTGTGCTTAGAGAGAGAGGGAGACAGTGTCCTTTCATTTGAGTTAGCTAGATTAGGCAGGACAGTCAGTCAGTTAGCTGCACTTAAAGTGTATTGTGTATATATATATATGCATCCCAGGTGTTGCATATATATATATATACACTGTATTCAGTTTAGCTAGATCCGTTCCTGTTATCTTCTAGACTATTTACATTTAGTGCAGTGCGTCCTGCTCACAGTGTTCAGCTAGATCCGTTCCTGTTATCTTCCTACTGACAGGCAGGCTTGTCTTGTTACAGTATTTACAGCTACCTAAAGAAAGTTACTGGTGTTCTTTTGATCCTATTAGTACCATGGTCAGGAAGCTAGACTATTTACATTTAGTACAGTGCGTCCTGCTCACAGTGTTCAGCTAGATCCGTTCCTGTTATCTTCCTACTGACAGGCAGGCTTGTCTTGTTACAGTATATAAAGCTACCTGAAGAAAATTACTGGTGTTCTTTTGATCCTATTAGTACCACGGTCAGGCAGCTAGACTATTTACATTTAGTGCAGTGCGTCCTGCTCACAGTGTTCAGCTAGATCCGTTCCTGGTCTCTTCCTACTGACAGGCAGGCTTGTCTTGTTACAGTATATAAAGCTACCTGAAGAAAATTACTGGTGTTCTTTTGATCCTATTAGTACCACGGTCAGGCAGCTAGACTATTTACATTTAGTGCAGTGCGTCCTGCTCACAGTGTTCAGCTAGATCCGTTCCTGTTATCTTCCTACTGACAGGCAGGCTTGTCTTGTTACAGTATATAAAGCTACCTGAAGAAAATTACTGGTGTTCTTTTGGTCCTATTAGTACCACGGTCAGGCAGCTAGACTATTTACATTTAGTGCAGTGCGTCCTGCTCACAGTGTTCAGCTAGATCCGTTCCTGTTATCTTCCTACTGACAGGCAGGCTTGTCTTGTTACAGTATATAAAGCTACCTGAAGAAAATTACTGGTGTTCTTTTGATCCTATTAGTACCACGGTCAGGCAGCTAGACTATTTACATTTAGTGCAGTGCGTCCTGCTCACAGTGTTCAGCTAGATCCGTTCCTGGTCTCTTCCTACTGACAGGCAGGCTTGTCTTGTTACAGTATATAAAGCTACCTGAAGAAAATTACTGGTGTTCTTTTGATCCTATTAGTACCACGGTCAGGCAGCTAGACTATTTACATTTAGTGCAGTGCGTCCTGCTCACAGTGTTCAGCTAGATCCGTTCCTGTTATCTTCCTACTGACAGGCAGGCTTGTCTTGTTACAGTATATAAAGCTACCTGAAGAAAATTACTGGTGTTCTTTTGATCCTATTAGTACCACGGTCAGGCAGCTAGACTATTTACATTTAGTGCAGTGCGTCCTGCTCACAGTGTTCAGCTAGATCCGTTCCTGTTATCTTCCTACTGACAGGCAGGCTTGTCTTGTTACAGTATATAAAGCTACCTAAAGAAAATTACTGGTGTTCTTTTGATCCTGTTAGTACCACGGTCAGGCAGCTAGACTATTTACATTTAGTGCAGTGCGTCCTGCTCACAGTGTTCAGCTAGATCCGTTCCTGTTATCTTCCTACTGACAGGCAGGCTTGTCTTGTTACAGTATATAAAGCTACCTGAAGAAAATTACTGGTGTTCTTTTGATCCTATTAGTACCACGGTCAGGCAGCTAGACTATTTACAGTTAGTGCAGTGCGTCCTGCTCACAGTGTTCAGTTAAACCTACAAGTTAGTGGGGTGCGTCCACCTCACAGTGTTCAGCTAAAGCTACCTGTAGAAGGTTGGTGGTGTTCTCATACTACAGGCAGGCAGTTGATTTTGCTAGCTGCAGTATCAGTACATATATATATATACAGTGGCTTGCGAAAGTATTCGGCCCCCTTGAACTTTTCAACCTTTTGCCACATTTCAGGCTTCAAACATAAAGATATAAAATTTTTATTTTTTGTGAAGAATCACCAACAAGTGGGACACAATTGTGAAGTGGAACGAAATCTTTTGGATTTTTTAAACTTTTTTAACTAATAAAAAAATGAAAAGTGGGGCGTGCAAAATTATTCGGCCCCCTTGCGTTAATACATTGTAGAGCCACCTTTTGCTGCGATTACAGCTGCAAGTCACTTGGGGTATGTCTCTATCAGTTTTGCACATCGAGAGACTGAAATTCTTGTCCATTCTTCCTTGCAAAACAGCTCGAGCTCAGTGAGGTTGGATGGAGAGCGTTTGTGAACAGCAGTTTTCAGCTCTTTCCACAGATTCTCGATTGGATTCAGGTCTGGACTTTTACTTGGCCATTCTAACACCTGAATACGTTTATTTGTGAACCATTCCTTTGTAGATTTTGCTTTATGTTTGGGATCATTGTCTTGTTGGAAGATAAATCTCCGTCCCACTTTCAGGTCTTTTGCAGACTCCAACAGGTTTTCATCCAGAATGGTCCTGTATTTGGCTGCATCCATCTTCCCCTCAATTTTAACCATCTTCCCTGTCCCTGCTGAAGAAAAGCAGGCCCAAACCATGATGCTGCCACCACCATGTTTGACAGTGGGGATGGTGTGTTGAGTGTGATGAGCTGTGTTGCTTTTACGCCAAACATATCGTTTTGCATTGTGGCCAAAAAGTTTGATTTCGGTTTCATCGGACCAGAGCACCTTCTTCCACATGTTTGGTGTGTCTCCCAGGTGGCTTGTGGCAAACTTTAGACGAGACTTTTTATGGATATCTTTGAGAAATGGCTTTCTTCTTTCCACTCTTCCATAAAGGCCAGATTTGTGCAGTGTACAACTGATTGTTGTCCTATGGACAGACTCTCCCACCTCAGCTGTAGTTCTCTGCAGTTCATCCAGAGTGATCATGGACCTTTTGGCTGCATCTCTGATCAGTCTTCTCCTTGTCTGAGCTGAAAGTTTAGAGGGACAGCCAGGTCTTGGTAGATTTGCAGTGGTCTGATACTCCTTCCATTTCAAAATGATCGCTTGCACAGTGCTCCTTGGGATGTTTAAAGCTTGGGAAATCTTTTTGTATCCAAATCCGACTTTAAACTTCTCCACAACAGTATTACGGACCTGCCTGGTGTGTTCCTTGGTCTTCATGATGCTCTTTGCGCATTCAACAGAACCCTGAGACTATCACAGAGCAGGTGCATTTATACAGAGACTTGATTACACACAGGTGGATTCTATTTATCACCATCAGTCATTTAGGACAACATTGGATCATTCAGAGATCCTCGCTGAACTTCTGGAGTGAGTTTGCTGCACTGAAAGTAAAGGGGCCAAATAATTTTGCACGCACCACTTTTCAGTTTTTTAATTGCTAAAAAAAGTTTAAAATATCCAATAGATTTCGTTCCACTTCACAATTGTGTCCTACTTGTTGGTGATTCTTCACAAAAAATTAAAATTTTATATCTTTATGTTTGAAGCCTGAAATGTGGCAAAAGGTTGAAAAGTTCAAGGGGGCCGAATACTTTCGCAAGCCACTGTATATATATATATATATATATATATATATCCCAGCTTAGTGCAGCTACAGGCCATTAGTATGTCTGGAAGGCCAAGAAGGAGAGGCAGACAGTCACAAGCCAATAAGAGAGGGCAAGCAGGCTCTGTGTCTAGTGCTGGTCGTGGAGACGGTGCATCCTCATCAGCACGTGGCCATAGGACACGCTTGGCCTTTTTTTCGGCAGCTGGCCGTGTTGAGCCTCAACATGCGGAAGACTTGGTCGAGTGGATGACCAAGCCATCCTCATCCTCCTCATCCTCTCTCACCCATGCCCAGGGTGCTTTGTCTGGCAAAGCAGCGGCCTCTTCCCTTGGCTCAATGTCATCAGTGACTCCTTCCCTAGCTCCACCATGTCCTCCTGAGGAGTCCCTCGAACTGTTTGACCACAGTGTTGGGTACATGCTCCAGGAGGATGCCCAGCGTTTGGAAGGCTCTGATGATGATACTGAGCTCGATGAAGGCAGTAACATGAGCACGGACAGAGGGGGTGCCCAAGAAGGACAGCAATCTGGCAGTCATGCTCCCCCTGCTGCAGCATACTGCCAGGTTTGCTCCAGTGATGAGGAGGGAGGGGATGATGAGGTCACTGACTCAACGTGGGTGCCTGATAGGAGAGAGGAGGAGGAGGAGGAGGCGGCACATCACCAACGAGGCAGGATGCCCTCCAGGGGCCAGCCTAAGGGCAGCACATTGACTGCATCACACCCCAAAGCTCCACATGTGCAGGGCGCTGCAGTCTCTGCGCGTTATTCAAAAAGTTCTTTGGTGTGGGCCTTTTTTGAGACGAGTGCATCAGATCGCACCGCTGCTATTTGCAACATATGTCTCAAGCGTATCTCACGTGGCCAAAACATCTCCCGCTTGGGTACCACATGCTTGACCAGACATATGTTGACCTGCCATGCAGTTCGTTGGCAAGCGTATCTAAAAGACCCACACCAAAGAACAAAGAGGACCTCTCCTTGCTCCTCATCAGCTGAGATTTCCAACCCCACTAGACCTCCAGTCCTCTCTGAGACCTGCACTGAGAGGAATGAAGGTGTAGAATTAGGTGTGTCACAGCCAAGTACTTGTGGGCAATCTGCTTTTGGTACACCGACATCAGATTGTACCAGGCCCCAGCTGCTGCACCGCCGAAAGAAGTTTGCTCCCAGCCATCCACATGCCCAGCGGTTGAATGCTAGCTTAGCAAAATTGCTAGCACTTCAACTGCTGCCTTTTCAGTTGGTAGACTCTGCCCCCTTCCGTGAGTTTGTGGAATGTGCGGTTCCTCAGTGGCAGGTACCCAAACGCCACATTTTCTAACGGAAGGCGATTCCGGCTCTCTACCGGCATGTGGAAGGCAATGTCCATGCCTCGCTGGACAGGGTGGTCAGCGGTAAGGTGCATATTACCGCTGACTCATGGTCCAGCAGGCATGGACAGGGACGTTACCTAAGTTTCTCGGCGCATTGGGTGACTCTGCTGGCAGCTGGGAAGGATGCAGGACAAGGTGCAGTAGTGTTGGAGGTTGTTCCGCCACCACGCCTCCAAAATGCTAATGATTGTGACACACCTCTCTCCTCCACCCCCTCCTCTTCTTCTTCCTCCATGGCCTCTTCCTCGGAACCAGCGGTGCTCCGTAGTCTTTCAAGGGGCTACGCAAGTACGCAGGCCAAATGATGCCATGCGGTGCTTGAGCTGGTGTGCTTGGGGGACAGGAGCCACACTGGGGCAGAGGTTCTGTCAGCTCTGCAGGGGCAGGTTCAGAGGTGGTTGATGCCACGCCAACTTAAGGCAGGAATGGCGGTTTGCGACAATGGCACCAACCTCCTCTCTGCCCTCCGACAGGGACAAATGACCCATGTGCCCTGTTTGGCTCACGTCCTTAACTTGGTGGTGCAGCGGTTCTTGGGCAGGTACCCGGGCTTACAGGATGTCCTGAGGCAGGCCAGGAAAGTCTGTGTGCATTTCCGCCGGTCATATAATGCCAGTGCTTGGCTGACGGACCTCCAAAAGGAGTTTAACCTGCCCAAGAACCGCCTAATCTGTGACATGCCCACCAGGTGGAACTCAACGTTGGCCATGCTGCAGCGGCTGCACACGCAGCAGAGGGCCATCAATGAGTACCTGTGCGACTATGTCACCAGGACAGGGTCAGGGGAGCTTGTTTTTTTTCCCCATCCAGTGGGCCATGATCAGGGATGCATGCACTGTCCTGTCACCATTCGAGGAGGCCACGAGGATGGTGAGCAGTGACAGTGCATGCATCAGTGACACTGTCCCCCTTGTCCACCTGTTGGAGCACACGCTGCGTGGAATAATGGACAGGGCACTTGAGGCAGAACAGAGGCAGGAAGAGGAGGACTTCCTTAGCTCTCAAGGCCCCCTTTATCCAGACAGTGTTCCTGCGTGCCCGCCGATCACACAGGAAGAGGACAAGGAGGAGGAGGAGAAGGAGGAGGAAGATTGTGTCAGTATGGAGGTGGAGCCTGGCACTCAGCATCAGCAGCAGTCTTTAAGGGATCAGTCCCAAGAAACACATGGACTTGTACGTGGCTGGGAGGAGGTGGCTGCGGACCATGTTGTCCTTAGTGACCCAGAGGACTCCGGACCGAATGCCTCAGCAAACCTACGCTGCATGGCCTCCCTGATCCTGCAAAGCCTGCGTAAGGATCCTCGTATTCGTGGTATCAAGGAGAAGGACCAATACTGGCTGGCAACCCTCCTTGATCCACGTTACAAGGGTAAGGTTGCGGACCTTATCTTGCCATCGCAGAGGGAGCAGAGGATGAAACATCTTCGGGAGGCCTTGCAGAAAGGTCTGTGCAACGCGTTCCCAGAGACTGGGAGGTTACAAACTCCTGTTTCTGGACAACGTGTTGCTGAGGCTTCAGTCAGTCAAAGAAGGAGCGGTGGAGAAGGTGGCCGTCTGACCGAAGCTTTCAGACAATTTTTTGGTCCGCAGCCCCAAGGTATGATCGGTTCCAGCAACCATCGCCAGGGTCTGTTTTACATGGTGCAGGAATACCTAGGGGCAAGATCAGACTTGGACACCTTTCCCACTGAAAATCCTCTGGGTTACTGGGTCTTGAGGATGGATCACTGGCCAGAGCTTGCACAGTATGCAATTGAGCTACTGGCCTGTCCTGCATCCAGCCTTCTTTCGGAACGCACATTCAGTGCTGCTGGAGGCGTGGTAACCGATCACAGGGTGCGTCTGTCCACCGACTCGGTCGATCGACTGACCTTCATAAAAATGAATCAGTCTTGGATCACCACCAGCTACCAAGCACCTGATGCTGATGTAACCGAATATTTTTTTTTAAATCTCAGATCCCTTCAAAGACTGCCTATGCTGATGCTGAGTGACTATCCCTGAGTAATTATCCTCTTCCTCCTCAATCATCACGCTGATAGCTTGTAAGAACATTTTTGGTTCTGGACGCCACCACCAGTGCCTAAGGCACAATTTTTCAGCCCCTGTTTAACAGGGGCATGTAATTACAATTTTTGATGTAATACTTTGCAGCAGGGCTCGTTCCTGCATTCCAACTAGAGTGTCTGTGAGGGGTTGCAGTGTTGTGGCACCAGCACCAGTGCCTAAGGCCCAATTTTTCTGCCCCTGTCTAACAGGGGCGTGTAATTACAATTTTTGATGCAATACTTTGCAGCAGGGCTCGTTCCTGCGTTCCAACTAGAGTGTCTGTGAGGGGTTGCAGTGTTGTGGCACCAGCACTAGTGCCTAAGGCCCAATTTTTCTGCCCCTGTCTAACAGGGGCGTGTAATTACAATTTTTGATGCAATACTTTGCAGCAGGGCTCGTTCCTGCATTCCAACTAGAGTGTCTGTGAGGGGTTGCAGTGTTGTGGCACCAGCACTAGTGCCTAAGGCCCAATTTTTCTGCCCCTGTCTAACAGGGGCGTGTAATTACAATTTTTGATGCAATACTTTGCAGCAGGGCTCGTTCCTGCGTTCCAACTAGAGTGTCTGTGAGGGGTTGCAGTGTTGTGGCACCAGCACTAGTGCCTAAGGCCCAATTTTTCTGCCCCTGTCTAACAGGGGCGTGTAATTACAATTTTTGATGCAATACTTTGCAGCAGGGCTCGTTCCTGCGTTCCAACTAGAGTGTCTGTGAGGGGTTGCAGTGTTGTGGCACCAGCACCAGTGCCTAAGGCCCAATTTTTCAGCCCTTGTTTAACAGGGGCGTGTAATTACATTTTTTGATGCAATACTTTGCAGCAGGGCTCGTTCCTGCGTTCCAACTAGAGTGTCTGTGAGGGGTTGCAGTGTTGTGGCACCAGCACCAGTGCCTAAGGCCTAATTTTTCAGCTCCTGTTCAACAGGGGCATGTAATTACAATTCTTGATCTAATATTTCACAGCAGGGCCCTGTGAGGGCTTACAGTGTTGTGGCCACAGCAACGCCTAAGGCCCAAATTTCTGCTGAGTATATAGGGCAGGACCCTACTTTCAAACATCTAACTTACAAACGACTCCTACTTGCAAATGGAAGGAGACAACAGGAAGTGAGATGAAATCTACCCCTAGGAAGGGAAATTCTCTCCTGTAATGCCGCGTACACACGGTCGGACTTTTCGTCTACAAAAGTCAGACAGCCTGTCCGACAGACTTCCGGCAGACTTTCGGCGGACTTGCGGCGGACTTGCGGCATACTTTCTAACGAACGGACTTGCCTACACACGACCACACAAAAGTCCGACGGATTCGTACGTGATGACGTACACCGGACTAAAATAAGGAAGTTCATAGCCAGTAGCCAATAGGTGCCCTAGCGTGGCTTTTTGTCCGTCGGACTAGCACACAGACGAGCGGATTTCGGGGTCCGTCGTAGTTACGACGTAAAGATTTGAAGCATGTTTCAAATCTAAAGTACGTCGGATTTGAGGCTAAAAAAGTACGTTGAAAGTCCGGAGAAGCCCACACACGATCGGATTACCAGCCAGCTTTAGTCCGTCAGCGTCCGTTGGACTTTTGTAGACGAAAAGTCCGACCGTGTGTACGCGACATAAGAGTTAATATGGGAAAACAATTTCTCCTTTCCACTGATGCTTTCCAATCCTTGTTCCACAAAAAAACCCAAATTTTCAAAAAACATTTTTCATTGGGACAAAAAGTGAGGTGAAATCTTCTGAAGAGGAGGAAAGACAGCAAAACAAATGTCACAGGGGTGATAACCCTTCCCTATGTTTTCCAAGAAGCTTAAAAAAGATTTTTTGGCTGGAGCTAAACACGTTAAAAATGTACCCGTTCAAGACTACAAACAGATTCTACTTAACAACAAACCTACAGTCCCTGTCTTGTTTGCACCGCCTGTATACTGCTGTTCAGAGTATATAGGGCCTGGTGGCCCCACACCTTTCCTTATTTTAATTTGGGTGCGGGGTTCCCCTTAATATCCATACAAGACCCAAAGGGCCTGGTAATGGACTGGGGGGTACCCATGCCGTTTGTCTCACTGATTTTCATCCATATTGCCATGACCCGACATTACATTAAACCCGCAAGCAGTTTTAAATGAGATTTTTTCCTTTAAAAATGACATTTGGTGCAGGGACTGTTCTAAACACGGGAAACACGCGCCACTTTACAGGCATACTATAGACACCCCCCAGGTATGATATTTAAAGGAATATTTCACTTTTTTTTTTTTTTACTTTAAGCATCATTAAAATCACTGCTCCCGAAAAAACGGCCGTTTTTAAAAGTTTTTTTTGCATTGATACATGTCCCTTGGGGTAGGACCCGGGTCCCCAAACCCTTTTTAGGACAATACCATGCAAATTAGCCTTTAAAATTAGCACTTTTGATTTCGAACGTTCGAGTCCCATAGACGTCAATGGGGTTCTAACGTTCGTGTGAACTTTCGGTCCGTTCGCAGGTTCTGGTGCGAACCGAACCGGGGGGTGTTCGGCTCATCCCTAATATCAACTAGACTAGCCATGGCATATCTTCTGAATGAGGAGATAGACCTAGAGATACAATCGGCATTCTCCTGTGATGCGACTGCAATACACAGTGGTGGAGATGATACCTTGAAAGGATTATTAAAGAATCATAAAAAACTTACTATAAAATTTCTTAATAGAAAGTGGGACATCTCATCACTGAAATCGCATATCGAACACGGGATTATTCTTAGAGGTTTAAGAGAAAAAGTGACACCAGCAGGACATCTGCATACTCCACGATTCCTTGAGCTCTGGAAACAAAGCTGCCTGGAACGGGGATTAGCTATTCTAAATATGATAGTCGAGGAAGAACAGATACAGCTAGAAAAAATCAGAAAAGAAATAGACATCAGTGTTCAACTGCTGAAACCATATAAATTGGATCCGACATTTATAAAAAACGAATGAACTTTTAAAAAAAGAGGTTGAAAAAACACAGAAACTTTTGAAGTCTACAAAACAGGAAAAATTTAAACAAAATCTACAGGACTGGGATAGTGGAGATATATTTGATCCTACCATCCCTAGAGGCAGAAGTAGATCACGTAGGCGAAACAGAAGAAATAGATCTAAAACAGCTCAGCTTAGGCATTCCTCCACGGATAGTGAAACAGGGCCCTCAGAAAGGACAGTAGCTTTTTTAGAGACAGAGGGGGACATATCAAACAACTCAAATCCCAGGAAGGGTCAAACGAAAACGATCTCCACTGGCAGGCTTCCCCCTCAAAACAACATCGGAAGTCAAGGAAGAGAAAGAGATATAAAGGGAAGCCAAAGGGAACTGAGATCAGGTTCACGGAGAACCTGATTGACAGAGCCAATATGAAAGACACATACAACATGGAAAATCCAGACACTGATAAAAAAGTGGTTAACCTACCTGACTTCCCCTTGAACCAACACCATATATCACTTCTACAGAAAGGCCTGTCCTTCTCACCTACAGCTTCAATGAATGAATTTGAGGTGTTTAACCTCCCTGGCGATATGATTATTTCGGATTTTAGGTGCTGAAAGCGGTACAATTATTTTGCATGGAAATTTGGCGTTTTATATTGTAGGTATGTAATTCTTAACAATAACACACTTAAATCTGTCCAAACAAGAAATATTTGTTAGAGGGCAGGGACAGTTAACCCATTAGCACCACATCCCTGGTAAATAAATACAAAAGGAAAAAGGGGGTTGGGGTAAGGATACCCCTGGGATTTTTAAGGTGCTTTTCAAACTTTTTGGGAAAGTCAGTAGAGAAGTATATTAACCTCAAAGAAAAGAAAAAGATCACTGTATGCAAATTGCCAAACTGACTAATAGGTTTCTTGATTAATATCTTTAATGATTAAGAGTAATAACAAAACACATCATCTAAGAACGTGCACAATTTTGAACAAACATGATCAAATAGTGACATAATTAAAATTTGAAACCACTTTGCGATACCAATCTCAACATGTTTCGCTCAATATCTGAGCTTCATCAGGAGTTTTTTGGTACAGGTGTGGCATACTAAAATAAAACAGAAGAAGAGACAAAACAAAAATAAATACAATGCTTACAAAACACTTATAAGATATTAATTTATCAGAAAAATCGAATTCAATTAAGTATTGCTAGAAAAGCATCAACTAGTGTACATATATTTGCATACAGACAAAATACATGGGTAGATTGTCACATATAACCTACAAGTCTATACTAATAATAATCTGGTCAAAATAAGTAAAGAAATAGGAATTCATTAAATACTGTGCATTCATTCGTTTCCAGGTCCACAAAGGGAAGGAACACCCATGTGGATCTAGGGACAGTAAAACAACATGAAAGAAATCAAAGAAGTAGGGGTTTGCTTACCCAAGCCAAAACAGATTTAAAGGTGAATAGTAGACACATAAGTGGTAAACGTATATACAGTGCCGTGGCTCAAATGCCAATCAAAAGGATGCGTCTCACCCGTCTAGGGCCTCCCAAACCGTTTAATTGGTCCACAGAGGGGCCCAAGCATAGAGTAACTGAAATAAAATAATTAACAGAAGAATAAAAAGATATTTTTCTGAGTACAGGGACCAATGGCGAGGAAATAAAGCAGTCGGTGAAGTAATGAAAATATCAAAAAATTACCTTCTAGGTTGAATCAAGGGTACATGTTCGAGGCTAAAAAAGCCATATGAACAAAGGCATAAAGGAGGACAATACTCCAGTTTCACCACACGGTGGCAGTCAAAAAGGACAACCCTTGAGAGCATTGAGTTTCAAACCATTTCTCTAGTCTTTGTTTATTCAACTGCTTTTTGTCTATTTCATTATACATATGTGTTGTTTCCGGTCTTGCTTTTCAAACTTGTTTTTAAAAAATTGTTAATACACAATTTCACCTAAATACAATTTCTGTTAAATTCTTATATATTTCTCTGTATGTGGTTTTTTCCAGGTTGTTTTCATAAAAAGTGGGGTTTCCTTTCCAAGCCAACACAGACGGAGATGGTATTGTCCCCCTTTTTTTCAATACAATTATCTATGGTCTAAACTAAATATTTAGCGTCTCTCCGTCACTTGTGAGGTTCCTTCCTTACTTCCGTTTTTTGCATTGGTCCACACGGACGCCACGGGCACTTAGGGTGTGGGGTAAGTAATCAATTGCCCTCCCCTGGGGGCCCTAGAGGTATTAAACTCCCCCTGTTGGATGAATGTGCCCGATGGCCAGTCCAGCGAGATTTTTTCGTTTACTTTATTTTTTATTTTTTCACTATTCTTTTTCATTTTTTCACTATTCTTTTTTCACTATTCTTTTTCACTTTCTCCTTGATCCTGCCAAATTGGGATAACTTATTGGTATTAATATATATCAGATTAGGTCCTAGCTACCTGCTGGTTATTTATTAATATTTAATAATCTTTTTGATAAGATTATTGTTAAAAGGTGTATATACACATTTTTCATACCCCTTTTTCTTTCCCTTCTGATTTCCCACAATCAACATGGCTGACCGTTCACTTGTCCTTTCGTTCTGCTCCGGATAATATTGTTTTTCTCTAGGGCTGTTGTATCCGGCCCTTCTTCCGGTCTGCAGTACGCTTGCGCGGCAATAGGGCTCTAACAACGTCCCTTCCCGGCGTGCGCATGCGCCAATTCACTACCGTCGAAACAAGCGACGGAAGATTCGACGTCAGCCTTATTTGGGATAGTTTTCGATACTTGGTCTCGCCCTTTGTTGGTATCCATTGGCCACATGAATCCTGGGGGAGGTGCCTCACAACACGTCCGCTTTCCGATGGTGACGTCAGACGCCATCGGTTTGGAGGGGCCTATTTAGTTCGGCTTCCCAGCCGCTATCCTCTGACAGTGGCGCTGAGGCTGCAAGGGGAGGTATATGCCGCTCTCCCCTTCCGTACACATCCACCCTACTTCTCAGGTAAGCTAAACTCCTTGTCCGAAGGGGGCTACGCTCCCTATTGGGGATTGGTTTAATGGTATGATGAATAAGACAATGCTCTCCAGAGCAATTTGTTTTATTGTCTTTATTTATTTTTTTATTTTTTCTAGTCCAATGGGGCAGCATACACTTGGATCTTCTGATCTGGCTCTCAAGGGTTGTCCTTTTTGACTGCCACCGTGTGGTGAAACTGGAGTATTGTCCTCCTTTATGCCTTTGTTCATATGGCTTTTTTAGCCTCGAACATGTACCCTTGATTCAACCTAGAAGGTAATTTTTTGATATTTTCATTACTTCACCGACTGCTTTATTTCCTCGCCATTGGTCCCTGTACTCAGAAAAATATCTTTTTATTCTTCTGTTAATTATTTTATTTCAGTTACTCTATGCTTGGGCCCCTCTGTGGACCAATTAAACGGTTTGGGAGGCCCTAGACGGGTGAGACGCATCCTTTTGATTGGCATTTGAGCCACGGCACTGTATATACGTTTACCACTTATGTGTCTACTATTCACCTTTAAATCTGTTTTGGCTTGGGTAAGCAAACCCCTACTTCTTTGATTTCTTTCATGTTGTTTTACTGTCCCTAGATCCACATGGGTGTTCCTTCCCTTTGTGGACCTGGAAACGAATGAATGCACAGTATTTAATGAATTCCTATTTCTTTACTTATTTTGACCAGATTATTATTAGTATAGACTTGTAGGTTATATGTGACAATCTACCCATGTATTTTGTCTGTATGCAAATATATGTACACTAGTTGATGCTTTTCTAGCAATACTTAATTGAATTCGATTTTTCTGATAAATTAATATCTTATAAGTGTTTTGTAAGCATTGTATTTATTTTTGTTTTGTCTCTTCTTCTGTTTTATTTTAGTATGCCACACCTGTACCAAAAAACTCCTGATGAAGCTCAGATATTGAGCGAAACATGTTGAGATTGGTATCGCAAAGTGGTTTCAAATTTTAATTATGTCACTATTTGATCATGTTTGTTCAAAATTGTGCACGTTCTTAGATGATGTGTTTTGTTATTACTCTTAATCATTAAAGATATTAATCAAGAAACCTATTAGTCAGTTTGGCAATTTGCATACAGTGATCTTTTTCTTTTCTTTGAGGTTAATATACTTCTCTACTGACTTTCCCAAAAAGTTTGAAAAGCACCTTAAAAATCCCAGGGGTATCCTTACCCCAACCCCCTTTTTCCTTCTGTCCAAACAAGAGTCTAGTAGATATCCCGGGTATGATAAAGTTTGAAACACAAAAACATAAATTATAATATAATAAATAAAAATAAATAATTAAAAAAAATAAAAATAAAATAATAATAAAATAAATTTCCCCACAATTCACTATCGCTCAATTCTGCAAGTGTTCTAATTTACTATCGCAGTTTTCTAGCTGGTCTAAAACCATTTTTGACGTAAAGGGACACTTTTTGGTTGCTATGGACAATCTCCAGTTTCCAGCCAGAAAGAACAGTATATATAATATAGAACTGCATGAACTGTAAGATTACAGTACTGTATGTGTTATGATTTCTACAGTTTTTTTAATTTGCCGCCAAGCTCCGCCCACGTGCGTCGTGACGCTCACAGGGAATGGAGCCTGGCACGGAGAGGCTTCGGGCAGAGGACACAGCCCGCAGACACAGCGGGGGACATCGCAGGATCCCGGGGACAAGGTAAGTAACGCCGCACCAGGATCCTGCAATGCGATCCCGAGTGTGGCTCGGGGTTACCGCTAATGGGACTGAATTTTAACCCCGAGCCACAATTGGGAAAACCGCCAGGGGGGCTACGGACATAAACTTTTTCCTACGAAAGGTCATCTTTAGATACTGGCACTCTGGCCGGAGAGAAATAAACATCAATGATGAACAAACTAAGGAAGAAAGTGAGGCCCTTGAGACATTAGTGTCCCTTTTAGAAGAAAATGAGGACTCTGACGATGAAACTAATAGTTCACCATCCTAATCTTTACGTCCCTCCAATCTAACTATTAGGTCCCTTAAAATGCCCGCGCTCTCGAAGTATAAACAGATCCAGTCATTTTTAGAACAGGTCCAAAGGGACCTGTCAATGCTTGATTGGAAGTACCGGGGAATTGATAACTTGAGCCCAGCAGAGAGGAAGGCACTTAAGGAACTCAAGGAAGCGAAGGAGGTCATTATAAAAAGCAGAGATAAAGGGGGAAATATGGTACTTTTATCGCAGGATATGTATGAGAATGAAACTATGCATCTCCTTAAGGATGAAACTACATATGAGAAACTATCCCATAACCCTTTTCCAGGAATCATAGATGCCCTCAATTTTAAACTGCGGATGGCCCTTGAAGAAAACCTACTCTCTAATAAAGAGAGTAAATATCTTTGCGTCAACGAATTCAATACCCCAACCTTTTATATAATAACTAAGCTTCATAAATCCATTACAAACCCTCCTAGAAGACCTATTGTGTCTGCAATTAAAGTACCCCTGGAAAGGGTGGGAAAATTTGTTGACGCAATGATAAAGGAATTGGTGAGTAAACTCCCCTCTTTTGTACAGGATACATGGGATGTACTCAGGAAAATAGATGGAATCAAGGTACCTAAGGATACCATACTGGTGGGAGTTGATGTAGAATAAAGCAGTACAGTATTTTTTGGATTTCAAATTTCTACAGTTAGCTGCACAAAATGAGTTTATTGTAGACCTATTACAATTCATGTTGGACAACAATTGCTTTCCAGTTCCTCGGCCAATACTATAGACAGAGAAGAGGTACGTCCATGGGAGCCCCATGGGCCCCAGCCTATGCATGTCTGCATCTCGGGCTGTGGGAATTGGAATGTGTATATCCCTCGCCTCTGTACCTCAGCCACTGTAAAATGTGGCTGAGGTACATTGATGACGTGATCATGATTTGGGGGGGGCACACTCCTTGAACTAAACTTCTTTATTGATGAACTGAACAAAAATAATAGGAACATAAAACTTACTTTTTCATCTGACCCTGTCACCTTACCATTCCTTGACCTCACTATTCAGATCAGGGATGGCCAGATATCCACAAAAACGTTCAGAAAAGAGACGGCAGCAAATACTTTGCTTTTGGCCACAAGCCACCACCCCAAATCACTCATTCACGGAATCCCTGTAGGACAGTTCCTGCGCTGCAGGAGAAACTGTTCAGAGGAAAGGGATTTTCAAATTGAAACCCATGAAATGTACGGGCGATTCCGTGAACGAGGGTATTCCCATGGGTGTATCAGGAAAGTAAAAAAATGAGCTTTCTTAGCTGACAGATCTTCCCTACTTTTTAATAGCAAAACAGCACAACAATTAGATAGAACCACATCTGCCCCAATAAGGATTATTACTAAATTTGGGGCACAATGGGGACATTGTGAGTAGAAAAAAAAGCTGATCACCGGCTCGGATGCGAGGGACATCGGTCCTGAAGTGGAAGAGGCACATCTGCCTCATCTGTGCCCACAGTGCCACCTAACAATGCCCACAGTGCCACCTATCAGTGCCCACAAGTGCCACCTATCAATGCCCACAAGTGCCACCTATCAGTGCCCACAAGTGCCAGCTATCAATGCCCACCAGTAGTGCCAATCAGTGCTGCCTATCAGTGTAACTGATAGTGCCCATTATTGCCACCCATCAGTGCCCATCACTGCC
Source organism: Lithobates septentrionalis (assembly GCA_037952835.1). Classification (NCBI taxonomy): domain Eukaryota; kingdom Metazoa; phylum Chordata; class Amphibia; order Anura; family Ranidae; genus Lithobates; species Lithobates septentrionalis. The sequence continues at coordinate 3,571,619 of JBBDGP010000091.1, read as the reverse complement.
ACCCATCGGTGCCCATCACTGCCGACTATCGGTGCCCATCAGTGCCGCCTCATCAGCGTACATCAATGAAGGAGAAAAATTACCTGTTTTAAATATTTTATAACAAAATATAAAACTTTTTTTTTTTAATTCAGTTTTTTTTTACATTTTTTTAACAAAAAATAAAAACCGCAGAGGTGATCAAATACCACCAAAAGAAAGCTCTATTTGTGGGGAAAAATGATAAAAATGTAATTTGGGTACAGTGTTGTATGACCGCGCAATTGTCATTCAAAGTGCGTCAGCGCTGAAAGCTGAAAATTGGTCTGGATAGGAGGGGGGTTTAAGTGCCCAGTAAGCAAGTGGTTAAAGTCCCATTCTTTTCTTTGGTTTCTATTTCATACAGCCAGGGATGGAGGCCTTTTACTGTGCACAGGTCAGGTCACACTTTTCTACTTAGGGCTCCACTATATAACCCGTATCATCATTTTTTGATGTTATAAAACATTAGGTAGTTATTGAACATTTTTCATTGCTCAAAAGGTGGTTAAATATATACAGGGTAAAATTCAGGCATCTGAAACGGTCACAGATCACCCTGTGAAAAGCTGATCTTGCTTTTGAAAGTCCTACAATCCACTGGTTGAGTTGTGGGAGCTTTGAAAATGGGATTTTTATAATCATAACCACAGTTTCCTACCAACCCCAAATAATATTTATTATACTTAGTTACACACGATCGGAATTTCCGATGGGAAATGTTTGATATGAGCTTGTTGTCGGAAAGTCCGACCGTGTGTATGCTCCATTGGACATTTGCTGTCGGAATCTCCGCTCACAAATGTTTGAGAGCAGGTTCTCAATTTTTCCAACAACAAACTTTGTTATTGGAAATTCTGAGCGTGTGTACACAAGTCCGACACACCAAATTCCATGCATGCTCGGATTCAAGTACGAGATGGAAGCGCTCGCTAGCGTTCATAATGGAGAAAGCACATTCGTCACGCCGCAAATCTTGAAATTTTTCAATCCAGCGCATTCTCTTCTTCTTTATAATGCTAGAATAATGAAGTTGCTTTGCTGCTGATATTCACATACAGTTCTGACAAACTGATTTCTTGTTATTTCTCGTGATCTCCTGAATAATCTTTGTTTTTGTTTGTTTTTTCGCAAGATCTCCAGAATAATCTTTAGTTTTTTTTATAGTGATCTACTTTTTTTATAGTGATCTCCATAATATTTTTTGTCGTTTTGTGTGTCAAGTTACCACAACACCATTATTATCTTGTATTTATTAACCTCAAAGAGGTTGGTTGATGTTGGTGTCCCTTGTTAATTTGACATTGTATTTTTGAAATGTACTTGCCTACTCACAAACAAACTGTCCTTTTTGAAGTGAAACACATAGCCAAGTATTTGTCCAAACAAAAATTAAAAATGTATTAGGGGTTCTAACAAAATAAAGAGGAAGGCAACGCTGGAGAAACAGTTGGAATTGGTGAAGCCTTTGTACCCAAGGGCAGACATCAATTATTTGACAGGCAAAATTGATAGCCTGAGGAGTCTATTTAATAGGGAGCACAATCCGGTCCAGGACTCCGAGATATCGGGAGCAGCAGCAGATGAAATGTAAGTGCCGAGGCTGTGGTCTTACAACAGCCTGCATCTTTTGCCAGACCTGACAAAACCCAGGCCATCACTCTCAAGACTTCCTTGCACGCTTCCTTCCAGGTTGTGGCTGTGGTGTTGGAGGTGTTGCTGTAGGTGGTGGAGGAGTCATATGGTCCAACTCACAGACGTAGCTTTTATTGGTGAGTTCACCCCCACCCCCTTATTTAGGGCCTGAAATATGACCTCCTCACAGATGAGGCGTTGGCCCTCCTCTATTACTTACATCCTACTGGCCGTCATACACGCAAAGGACTCCTGGACACTAGGGGTGGTTGTGAGTACTGCAGTAGCCTGCCGAATCAAATTAGTCACTGACTCCTCCAGGTTCTTTGCCTTCCTGGTCCTTTTTGTTGGAAGGTAGAGGGGAGGAACCTGGGATTTGTTCATGCTTCTGGGCATGGCCACCTCCTGGCTGCCACTTTCCATGGCCACCTCTTGGCTGCCACTTTCCACGGCCACATCCTGGATGCCACTTTCCATGGCCTCCTCCTGGCTGAGACTTTCCTGTATATGAAAATGGGACATAGTTTTAGTTTCTTGGTCATCAAATTGAATGTTAACAAATAGAAAAAACTATCATTCTGACCCCAGCCTTTTTCATTCTTGTCCCAAACATTTTTGACTACTATTGTCTATTGTTATGTAAACCACTTTGTTAAATCAGAAATTAGTGATCAATAATAACATCTAGTTAACATCATTATTTTTTTGACAAGAAATATGTTGAACAATGCTATATCTGGCTCAAGCTAGGCTCCTCCACATCTTCTTCCTAAGTGGAAGGCCCAGGTTGTACGTCGGAAGCCTCATATGAGGTGGAAGCAAGACTGGAAGGAAGGGTTGAGAGTGATGGCCTAGGTTCCCTCTGGTCTGACAAAAACCGCAGTCTGTCATAGTACCAGAGCCTGGGGACATAAACATCTTCTGCTGCTACTCCTGATCTCATGGAATCCTGGACCTTTTTGCACTCCCTATTATATGTGCTCCTCAGTATTGATGATCTTGGAGTTCGAGTCGAACTCATGTTCGACTCGAACATTGGCTGTTCGCAAGTTCACCGAACAGCGAAGAATTTGGGGTGTTCGCGGCAAATTCGAATGCCGCGGAACACCCTTTAAAAGTCTATGGGAGAAATCAAAAGTGCTAATTTTAAAGGCTTATATGCAAGTTATTGTCATAAAAAGTGTTTGGGGACCCGGGTCCTGCCCCAGGGGACATGGATCAATGCAAAAAAAAGTTTTGAAAACGGCCGTTTTTTCAGGAGCAGTGATTTTAATAATGCTTAAAGTCAAACAATAAAAGTGTAATATCCCTTTAAATTTCGTAGCTGGGGGGTGTCTATAGTATGCCTGTAAAGGGGCGCATGTTTCCCGTGTTTAGAACAGTCTGACAGAAAAATGACATTTCGAAGGAAAAAACCCATTAAAAACTACCCGCGGCTATTGCATTGCCGACAATACACATAGAAGTTCATTGATAAAAACGGCATGGAAATTCCCCACAGGGGAACCCCGAACCAAAATTTAAAAAAAAAATGACATGGGAGTCCCCCTAAATTCCATACCAGGCGCTTCAGGTCTGGTATGGATATTAAGGGGAAACCCAGCCAAAATTTTAAAAAAAAATGACGTGGGGTTCCCCCTAAATTCCATACCAGACCCTTCAGGTCTGGTATGGATTTTAAGGGGAACCCCGCGCAAAAAAAACCAAAAAACGGCGTGGGGTCCCCCCAAAAATCCATACCAGACCCTTATCCGAGCATGCAATCTGTCAGGCCGCAGGAAAAGAGGGGGGGATGAGAGTGCGCCCCCCTTCCTGAACCGTACCAGGCCACATGCCCTCAACATTGGGAGGGTGCTTTGGGGTAGCCCCCCAAAACACCTTGTCCCCATGTTGATGAGGACAAGGGCCTCATCCCCACAACCCTGGCCAGTGGTTGTGGGGGTCTGCGGGCGGGGGCTTATCGGAATCTGGAAGCCCCCTTTAACAAGGGGACCCCCAGATCCCAGCCCCCCCTGTGTGAAATGGTAAGGGGGTACTTACCCCTACCATTTCACTAAAAAACTGTCAAAAATGTTAAAAATGACAAGAGACAGTTTTTGACAATTCCTTTATTTAAATGCTTCTTCTTTCTTCTATCTTCCTTCATCTTCTGGTTCTTCTGGTTCTTCCTCCGGCGTTCTCATCCAGCATCTCCTCCGCGGCATCTTCTATCTTCTTCTCCCCGGGCCGCTCCGCACCCATGGCATGGGGGGAAGCTCCCGCTCTTCTCTTCATCTTCTTCTTCATCTTCTTCTCTTCTTCCTTCTTCTCTTTTTCTCTTCTTCTCTTCTTCATTTTCTTCTCCGGGCCGCTCCGCATCCATGCTGGCATGGAGGGAGGCTCCCGCTGTGTGACGGTGTCTCCTCGTCTGACGGTTCTTAAATAACGGCGGGCGGGGCCACCCGGTGACCCCGCCCCTCTGACGCACGGGACATGACGGGACTTCCCTGTGGCATTCCCCGTGACGTCACAGGGAAGTCCCATCAAGTCAACGTGCGTCAGAGGGGAGCAGGGTCACCGGGTGGCCCCGCCCCCCGTTATTTAAGAACCGTCAGACGAGGAGATGCCGTCACACAGCGGGAGCCTCCCCCCATGCCATGGGTGCGGAGCGGCCCGAGGAGAAGAAGACAGAAGACGCTGCGGAGGAGATGCTGGACGAGAACGCCGGAGGAAGAACTAGAAGAGCCAGAAGAACCAGAAGAAGAAGATGAAGGAAGATAGAAGAAAGAAGAAGCATTTAAATAAAGGAATTGTCAAAAACTGTCTCTTGTCATTTTTAACATTTTTGACAGTTTTTTAGTGAAATGGTAGGGGTAAGTACCCCCTTACCATTTCACGCAGGGGGGCCGGGATCTGGGGGTCCCCTTGTTAAAGGGGGCTTCCAGATTCCGATAAGCCCCCACCCGCAGACCCCCACAACCACCGGCCAGGGTTGTGGGGATGAGGCCCTTGTCCTCATCAACATGGGGACAAGGTGTTTTGGGGGGCTACCCCAAAGCATCCTCCCAATGTTGAGGGCATGTGGCCTGGTACGGTTCAGGAGGGGGGGGCCGCACTCTCGTCCCCCCCTCTTTTCCTGCGGCTTGCCAGGTTGCGTGCTTGGATAATGGTCTGGTATGGAATTTAGGGGGAACCCCACGTCATTTTTTTTTAATTTTGGCCGGGGTTCCCCTTAATATCCATACCAGACCTGAAGGGCCTGGTATGGAATTTAGGGGGACTCCCATGTTTTATTTTTAATTTTGGTTCAGGGTTCCCCTGTGGGGAATTCCCATGCCGTTTTTATCAATGAACTTCTATGTGTATTGTCGGCAATGCAATAGCCGCGGGTAGTTTTAAATGGGTTTTTTCCTTCGAAATGTCATTTTGCTGTCAGACTGTTCTAAACACGGGAAACATGCGCCCCTTTACAGGCATACTATAGACACCCCCCAGCTACGAAATTTAAAGGGATATTACACTTTTATTGTTTGACTTTAAGCATTATTAAAATCACTGCTCCTGAAAAAACGGCCGTTTTTAAAACTTTTTTTGCATTGATCCATGTCCCCTGGGGCAGGACCCAGGTCCCCAAACACTTTTTATGACAATAACTTGCCTATAAGCCTTTAAAATTAGCACTTTTGATTATTCAAATTCGTAACCTATTGACTTTAACGGTGTTCGCGTGTTCGAATGAACTTCTTTCCTGTTCGCATGTTCTGGTGCGAACCGAACACTGGGGTCTTCGGCTCATCCCTACTCCTCAGGTCACCAATTTTGCACTTCAAATAGGTGATGTCTGCCGTGGGAATCACCGGCTTTACCAATTCCAACAGTTGATCTAGCAATGCCTTCCTCTTTAGTTTGTTGTTATAAAATTGGTGTTTCACTTGCCACAGACAGGGCAGCTCCCTGTACTTATCAATGAAGTTTGGGAGAGAGTCATAGTCATTAAATGTATCCATTTTCTCTGCAAGACACAACACAAGACAAACCCTAATGTCAGGCTAAAGTCTCCTAATCTTGTCCCAATATAGGCCTCAGTCTATAAAAGCAGTATAGGCCACTAACCGCTGATGCCCCAAGTGAAAATTGTACTTTCGTTTGCGCGATCGCCGCTTATGCTACTCCGTCCTCCGCTCACAGATCGTATGTACGACGCACGCATGTTATGCTTTATATACACTGCGCATGCGTGAAACTCCACCCCTGACCTTCTTTCTAGTGTATCCCATGCCCCTTCTCTTTCTGCGCAGTGGGAGAGCACATGGCGGAGAGACAACAGGCACGAGAGAATAGCAGCAATGAAGAGCATGACGATAGCCCGGAGCCAGAAACGTCCCGATCCAGGAGGAGATTTAAGGCCTCAAATATGTCCTTTGTAGTGATGGTGGAGATGGTGGACATCTTGAAGAGGGCCGACTATGATGGGAAGTATGGACCGTACAGAAACCCAAATGTGAGAAAAGCCAAGATCATGACTAAAGTTGTGAGAAGTCTGCAGAGGAATTTTGGGGTACGACGATCCAAGGAGCAATTGAGGAAACGCTGGTCAGACCTCAAATTGAGGGAGTAGGATAAGTACAGAAGGATCAAGAGAGTGCTGCAAAAAAGTAAGTATTTGTTGTGTGTTCCTATTATTATTAGTACCTGGTCCATGTGCTTTCTTTACTGTTGTACAGTTTAAAATGCCAGGTTTCAGGTTCGTTGGCACAGTAATCGTTTGTAGTAAACATCGTTTGTTTGACCACTAATACAATGTTTTTGGCAGATGCAAGTTAACTACATTTGTTCATGCCTATTTGTTTTAAAAGAAGTATAGTACATTGTTGTCTAGATGGGTTTGTAACTAGAATGAAATGCAAACTTGATTCAGTGTAAGGAGAGGACACTCAGCAGCTGTTTACACATCTGGATGCAGGAGCACTAGTGTGGGACACCAGAACACCCTTTTTAGGGTGTCCCACACAGGTGCTCTAGTGGATACTAGGGGTCTCTCTATGTGTGATATTTTACCAAAAAAGGTAAGTATTCCAGCTTTAAGAAAGAGAAAAAAACATGTCTTCAGCTTGGAACTCTGCCAAAACAGACAATTGTACGACATTTTCAAGCAATGTTTCATATTCCTATTTCTTGCCTCAAATATCTGTGTTCTAAGTATACCTTTTTTTATTCACATAGGGGAGAAAAGAATCAGGACATCTGAGGACACCAGGAACCAGAAGAAGAGGAACTCCCCACACACCCTGAAGAGGATGTGGAGGGAGGAGAGGTTCATGAATTGGGCGAAATAGTGACCACAACAGGTCAGTGTCTGAGACCACAGTTTCAGGTAATAGATATTTGCATGCATATTTATAATACATGGTGTGTTTTTTTTATTTTTAGGTGATGTGGATGTTGTGGAAGAAGAAACTAATTTCAACAGTGCAAGTGCACAGATCCTCATCGGAGAGATCATGGTGTGCAATCGGGAATTATAGAAGGTCAAGGAAAACTCAACAACATCATTGATGTTTTAGGCAGAATCTAAAACACCCAAAAATGTAACAGATTGTCTTTATATTTTTTATTTTTACTAAAGTTTTAAAGTAATTTGAAAGCCAATTTTGAAGATGCACACAGTGTGTCAACATGTGCTATCTGCAATCACGGGATATCAATGTACGCGTTTTGTGGGTGCAACTCCTTCCTTGCAACTAAAGTAGATGCACCCCCGAAACACATTCATTGATCCCCCATGATGGGAGCTAGCACATGTTGACATTAGGCATGGGATCAGGAGGGAAATCCACATTCTGACTCCCAATTTGTGTGCATCTTCAAAATTTGGCTTTTACAGGGGTGACATCACCCCATCTGATGAAGGCAAGATCAACACAGTATTGACATACTAATGTCACATATTGCCTTCAATTTATCAAAGTTGAACTTTGTAAGTTCTTGAGTTGTGTATGTTTTATGGTTTTAAACATGCCTGTTTAACCAAAAAAAAGCTATATACTGTCACACATAAATGTTATACACCAAAGATGTTGGTTTGTTAAAAAACGCTTTTCTAACGCACATGTGAATGTGCACGGAGTAAAATGTTTTATACTCAGCATGTGTGTGGCTTCTTCTTTCAATGCTCAATACCAGATTTTGGAGTAAGTTGTTGTAGTTACAGTGACAATGGGGGTATTTACTAAAGGCAAATACACTTTGCACTACAAGTGCACTTTCAGTTCAGTTTAAGTGCACTTTCAAGTGCACTTGCAGTGCACTTGTAGTGCAAAGTGTATTTGCCTTTAATAAATAACCCCCACAGTGCTCTCAAACTTGCCCCAATCAGGCCATTTTAGTGACTCAAAGCAATTAATTCATGGATCTTAAAAGGATAATTATTTTTTTCATTAATGCACTACATACATTAACAACAAAAACAATGTGTGTGTGTAGCAGACCCACAACATAATAGTTAGCTGAAGAAGAGATTGTCACCTCATGTATCAAATAAATTACGTTTGCAATATTTTAGAAAATGGCCAAAAATAAAAGGCCATTGGAGAACCTAGGAGACAGATAAGAAACACAAGCAGTAAATCAAATGAAATATGAGTTCAGGTTCTAAAACAAAAAAATATTTTAAAAATGTTTTACACATTGTCTGGCATATCAATGGCCTCCCTATCCGCAAAGTACTCTACATACTTTTGTCGAACTTCACGGGCGCTTTGGGGGGTAAGCCAGGACGGCCAGCTTCAAGAGCCATCAAGGTTGTTTGATTTTGAAAGCCGGCCTCAGTCCCAACTGAGGCCACATAGTTTGTTGCATTTTTCCTTAGGAAATTATGGAGTATGCAGCATGCAAGGACAATATGATTCAGTTTATATTCTGCCATGTTGATTTCTGTAAGAAATAGGTGGAACCAGCTGGCCATTATTCCAAGCACATTCTCTACCACTCTTCTGGCTCTGGCCAGCCGGTAATTAAAAACCCTCTGGTCCGGGGTGAGGGTCTTCATCGGGAATGGCCGCATCAGATGGTCACCCAGCCCAAATGCTTGATTAGCCACGAAGACAAATGGAAGTCATGCCATGTTGTTTTCCAGAGGTGTCAAGCCCAAGCCGCCATTCTTGAGACGTCTGAAGAACTCTGTCTGGGCGATGACTCCACCATCTGACATCCAGCCATTTTTCCCCACGTCCACATACAGGAACTCGTATGTTGCCGACACCACCACCAACAGCACAATACTATTAAACCTCTTATAATTGTAATAGTATGACCCCGAGATGTGGATGTGCTTCCCATCTATTGCCCCTCCGCAGTTGGGAAAGTCCCACTGCTGGGCAAACTGGGAAGCCACAGTCTGCCATTCCTGTGGGTTTAAGGAAACTGTGGAGTCAAACAAGAAAAACAAAAATTAATACTTTTGCACATAACATTGCAAGCAGATTAGACACAAACATTCTTGGCCAACATAAGTATAACATTTATTTTAATGAGTATTTAAAGACAAAAGTATAAGGTCCACTTATCAGATTCCTCACCTCCTCTGATGGCCCATTGTAAAAATTTTAAAGGGGGGGATGTTTTGGACAGATAACCCTCTCCACTTCATTAAGAGCTGAATGCATAAATAATGTGTGATACTTTGGCCAGCCCCTCCTTACTTACACTATTGGCAGCCCACTGGACAGGTAAGAATTGTCATAATACAAAAATATGAATGCACACTGTATTAATTGAAGCACGATTTTACATTCTGCAATTACCTATCAAGTTAATAGGAGAACAAAACTTGAAACAGTACCATTTGAAGGTATTCAGGCAGGCCCTTGCACTACATGCTTTGGTGAATTCATCCATAATCTGACCACAAAAGAGATATGTATAGTGTGTATGGGTTTGGCAAAGTAAGCAGATAAGGATTGGTATCAGTTGACTTAGCGGATGGGGGGGAGGGAGGGTTCCAAATGAGTTTGGGCACCAAAAAAAAAATAATCTTGCACTACGCCTGAATTTAAGGACACCAATAACATTTGTACACATTTTAGGGGGTGTTTAGGGGAGCTGACAAAATACATTGTTAAGTGACTAGGCTAGGTGTGTATGGGCCCAGAATAGCATGCTGGGGTCGGTTAGTGAAGGCAAATATGCATGAAGGACAAAAAAGGAGCATTAAAAGCTTCCAGCATGCATGATGACAAAGAGGACATTCACAGCATATTACAATCATGGTAATTAGGGAATGATGAAAAAAATACAATACATTAGCAAACAATAAATACATAGAACGTGACGTTAAAGGATAAAACTTATCTTAATATAGTCCTTCTACAGGAATTATGGCAGAACAGGTCTCTGGAATAATGATTCCCAGAGCCTGATGCAGACTTCTCCCCGTCGCCAAGTACCACAAGGTGGTGATAAGCCTTTGTTCAAGAGTGTTGGCTTGCTGCATGCAGGTGTCCTGCTTGGTAATATAAGGGGACAGCAAAGCCAACAGATGGTGAAAAACAGGGTCCGTCATCCTGAGAAAATTCCTGAAATCATCAGGATTGTACTCGGAGTCAATCTGTGATAGTGTAACAAAGGAACAAAAAGCAACAAAAACATAGACCTGAGTTGTGCCCTGGTCAAGTGGTCAGTATGCCTGAAAGGGGGCATACCCAAGTATGAATTGAAATAAAATGAAAAAAGAAAAGAAAAAGGGAATGGGTGGGTGGGACACAAGATCCTAAGACCACAAGAAGGAGAAGAAGGAGGGCAGGCTTTATGCAGCCTGACTCCTCCTACAATAACAGGCTGACCTGCGGTCAGCCTTACACTTGTACTCGGAGTCAATCTGTGATAGTGTAACAAAGGAACAAAAAGCAACAAAAACATAGACCTGAGTTGTGCCCTGGTCAAGTGGTCAGTATGCCTGAAAGGGGGCAAAAATGACCAGTAGGATGAATATGATGCCAAATTATAGCCCACTGAAATTACGTATAAACTATCAAATTACAAACGCTTATGGTATCTCAAAAAGTGGTTCTGGGCCAAACCCAGAGAAACAAGACGACCTCCACCTACCCAAACGGGCTGGGGTCCCTGGCACAAATACACCGAACCTGCTCCTATCACTTATGACCCAAACCGGGTATAAGCCTGCCCTGAGCACCTAGCTGGTACCCAACATGAAGGAGACCATGAGAATGTGATAGATACCACACGGAAAAAATGACCCATGATGAGAAGTCCGCTGATCACAGCAGGAGGGCTACTCTTCAAGAACCCTGAGGATTGCTAATAGAATGCGCAGCAATAAAGAAAGTCTGTCGGGGTCTCCAACAACATGAAAAGCTGAGTCCAACCAGATACGCCCTGACAATGCCATGCCGATACGCGATAAAAGGGCCAAAAACCGAACCAAGTAGGAAGCCTACTGATCCTGACCTAGAGACTGAGAAAATTCGGAATCCACTAACCCCCTGAGCCTGTAAAAGCTACTGGAGCTGCCATGCTGACTTACCATAGTTCCATGCTTCTGTCAACCCTAGCCAAAAGTAACTAGGAAATAAAAGGTCGTGTGCATACCAGAGGGAAACCAGTCCCCTGGGTAACCTACTCCGTGTAAGTGACATGCCACTGGGACAGCAACATGAACTACGAAAGAACATGAGCATACTAAGAACCTGCGCCAGGAACGTAAGCTGCGTGAAAGAACGAAACACATGTATAATGCGAGCTATGAACCGTAAGCAGCCTAAGCACCAAAGCTGCAAGAAACCGCAAACTACATGAAAAACCCCGGTAGCACGAGAACGTGAATTGATGAACAGCGTGAGAAACATGAGAACGAGAGTAACCTTGGGAAAACATGAGAAAACCTAGAAGAACGAGAGAAACATAAAAGTGAGATTATCATAGAAACAACAAATTGCAAAAGACACGTAAAATGCATGAGACACGTATATTACATGAGACATGTAAATAGCATGAGACACGTAGACTGCATGAGACACATAGACTACATGAGACACGTAGACTGCATGAGAAACGTAAATTGCATGAGAAACGTAAATTGCATGAAAAACGTAAATTGCATGAGAAACGTAAATTGCATGAGAAACGTAAATTGCATGAAAAACGTGAATTGCATAAGAGACGTGAGTTTGTATGAAATACATAAACAGCGTAAGAACAGATGAGGAGACTTGCCACCGAACAAGCCAATTAAAAACGATCACCTCAATCTGTCAACCCATAGACGTGATGGGTAATCTGCAGTGGTAGAACATGAACAACCCAGCTGTTTGACAGCAACCAAATAACATTACATACAACCAGCCCCAAGACATAACACCCCTGGTACCTGACAATGATGATGTGGGTGCAGGAATGGCAAGACCAATAGCGCAAGAATGTGAACCTAATGATGACACCCCCCTACTGTATGCAGTGAGTGAGCCCGAGCAACCTGCAGTGCCTGGACAGGAAATTAAAAACGAACACTCAGGGCTAAGATACCCACAGACCGAGGTGGGTAGAAGTAAATGTGTAATGGTGAACGTGCACGCATGACGTATGGAAACAGGCGAGAAGATTGTGGGACAACAATCAATTAAAAACGAAACCTCAGCCTGTACAGATCTGTAGACGTGACAGACCCTGAATGTGAGCACTAGCTAACGGAAATGCAGCGAACGAAAAGCTGTGACAAACATATGACATAAACATATGACATAAACGTAAAATACATGGGAAACCGAGAGAAGCATGGAAACCAAGAGAAGCATGGGAAACCGAGAGAAGCCTGGGAAAACGAGAGAAGCCTGGGAAAACGAGAGAAGCCTGGGAAAACGAGAGAAGCATGAGAAACGAGAGAAGCATGGGAAAACGAGAGAAGCATGGGAAAACGAGAGAAGCATGGGAAAACGAGAGAAGCCTGGGAAAACGATAATCAAAGGAAAACGTGAGAATCAAGGAAACACGAGAGAATCAAACGTGAGCACCAAGGGAAAAACGTGAAAACATACGAAAAGTAAGAACAACATGATGAATGTAAGAAAACATGAAAAGGCATAAGAAGTGACACACTGCACGAGAAACCGTAATTGCATGAAAACACTGTAAAAATTGCATGAAAACACTGTGAAAATTGCATAAAACACTGTGAAAATTGCATGAAAACACTGTAAAAAATTGCATGAAAACACTGTAAAAAATTGCATGAAAATACTGTAACAATTGCATGAAAACACTGTAAACTGCATGAAAACACTGTAAACTGCATGAAAACACTGTGAAACAAATGACAGACCATGACATAAAAAACACATGACATGAAACGTAATGACCTGTGAAAATAAGAAAAAACATGGAAAAAACGAGAGAAGCATGGGAAAACGAGAGAAACACCCGAAAGCAACATGGAAAACGAGAGAAACATGGAAAAAACTTGAGAACATGGGAAGACGTGAGAACATGGGAAGACGTGAGAAACATGGGAAGACGTGAGAAACATGGGAAGACGTGAGAAACATGGGAAGACGTAAGCATGAACAAATGTGAGAGGCATGGAAAACGTGGGAAGCGTAAGAAACATGGAAAACGTGAGAACCAAGAGAAAACGTGAGAACCATGTAAGACGTGAGTAACATGGGAAACATGAGAAATGTAAGAAACATGAATAGGCAAGAGAAGTGACAAATTGCATAAGAAATCGAACATTTCATGAGAACACCGTAAATTACATGAGAACGTAAATTACATGAGAAACGTAAATTGCATGAGAAACGTAAATAGCATGAGAAACGTAAATAGCATGAGAAACATAAATTGCATAAGAAAATGTAAATTGCATGAGAAACGTAAATAGCATGAGAAACGTAATAGCATGAGAAACCGTAACAAAGCATGAGAGATTGAAAAAATGCATGAGAAACCGTAATTTACTAAAACCGTGAAATGCATTAAAAAAGTGTAAAATGCATGAGAAACCGTAAAATGCATGAGAAACAGTAAAATGTACGAGAAACAGTAAAAAGCACGAGAAACAGTAAAAAAGCACGAGGAATCGTAAAATACATGAGAAACCGTAAAAAACACGAGAAACTGTAAAATGCACGAGAATCCGTAAAATGCATGAAAAACCGTAAAATGCATGAGAAACCGTAAAAAGCACGAGAAACCGTAAATTTTAATGAAACCGTAAAAATGCATGAAAAACTGTAAAATGCATGAGAACCCATAAATTATATGAGAAACCCTAAATCGCATGAGAAACCGTAAAATGCACGATAACCGTAAAATGCATGAGAACCGTAAATTGTATGCGAAACTAACATGCATGAGAACCGTAAATAGCATGAAAACCGTAAAATGAATAAGAAATCGTAAATCGCATGAAAACCGTAAAATGCATGAGAAATCGTAAATAAATGAGAAATCGTAAATCGCATGAAACCGTAAAAAAAAACCATGAGACCATAAAATGCATGAGAAACCGTAAATATAAATCGTAAAATGAATGAGAAACCCATGAGAACTGTAAATCGCATGAGAAACCAAAAATTACATGAGAAATTGTAAATTACATACCCCCAAAGGACCCTCACAGAAAATAATGAGATGACAGGCAACGAGCAAGTGTCATGCCAACCCCCCAGCCTGAATTAACCCCTGAACCCTGTGCTTACACATGCGTATGCCAGAATATTCTTATCTGCCCAGCCCCCCTTCTATTGCATGAGAAATCGTAAAATGCACGAGAAACCGTAAATTTTCATGAAACCGTAACCTGCATGAAACTATGAAAAAACATGAGAAACCGTAAATTGTATGAGAACCGTAAAATGCGTGAGAAACCGTAAAATGCATGAGAAAACCGAAAAACGCATGGGAAAACCGCAAAATTCGTGAGAAAACCGCAAAATGCATGAGCAAACCCGTAAAATGCATGAGAAACCAAAAATACCTGCAAAACTGTAACATGCATAAGAAACCGTAAATTGAAAGAAACCGTAAAAATGAAAGAGAAATCGTAAATAGCAAGAAAACCATGAAATGCATAAGAAACCGTAATTGATTAATAGGAGGCATGATTCCATATTTTGAATTATCACCAGAACAGGGGTGGATGGGGAGTGCTAGTTCATGTAACAACTAGTGACTTCCTGTTGTAGACAGGAAGTGAAGGGAATCTCGCGGTTGGGGACACAGATGGTTAATAATAATAAAAAATAGTTGGAGGTGATGATCGGGGAGGAGGAGGGAGAGGGGGAGGGTGATCATGTGTCTGTATGACAGTGATGCGTAGCACACATCACACACTGGCACACAGGAGGAGCTGTGAAGTGAGGAACCTCAGTCACTACTGACACAGAGCAGAGGAGGGGGCGAGGCCAGAGGCAGCCTCAGCAACAGGTCCCCGGCGAGGAGGAGGGGAGAGAGAGAGCGCTCAGAGAGTGACCAAGAGCTTCCCGCAGCGCACACACTGCCTCTCACCAACCGGAGACAAGCTGAGCGAGGAGGACAGAGGTGAGTGTGTGTGTGCGGACACCAGCACGGCTGCCTATGACGGAGGACGGAACTTAGAGGGCCCCCGCGTCACTCCGAGTTTGTAGCGCTGTATGAGGGAGAGCGGTCACTACGAGCGGTGCCCTCCCTTTCCCAAACCTGTAACCCCGCCGCTGAAATAGGGAGACTCGCTCCTCGCAGCCGCACATCTTCCTGCTGAGACGAAAACCCGGAAGTGACGTCAGACGCACACGAGATCCTACGACCACAAGAAGGAGAAGAAGGAGGGCAGGCTTTATGCAGCGGTCAGCCTTACACTTATTCTCCCGGATCTCCTGCAACAAAGGCATATGAGAGAATTAGTCACGCTGGAGCAACCAATTCTTCGTCCATGAACTCCTCCTCACCCTGTTCATTGACTGGACTTGGGTCAAAGCAAGAACTCCAACACCAAGCCCTTGCACAGCATGAACTCTACAACGCGTATGTACCCGCAACATGGCTAGAAAACGGTCGGCTGGTCAGAACGAACTAACAAAACGCACTAAAAATCAGAAAGGACCTGAGAAGAACGATCTGAAAATCAGAAACAAGTGGACAAGAATGCACTGAAAAACAGATACAAACTATTAAATAGAATGCACTGAAAGACAGGAATGAACTGACAACATGCACTGAAGAACAGATATGAACCCACAAGCACAAACTGACAAGCAGAAATGAACTGAAAAGCACGAGGCTGAAAAGAGCGAATCGTCTCTCACCAAACTTCTACTAACACGAGATTAGCAGAAGGAGCCCAAAGGGTGGCTCACTGTCTATGGAACTTCCTTTTTATAGTCTCGTCGTTTGTGTTGTACTTCACTGCGTTCTGGACATTCAGAATTTCCAACAAAATTTGTGTGACCGTGTGTATGCAAGACAAGTTTGAGCCAACATCCTTCAGAAAAAAATCCACGGTTTTGTTGTCGGAATGTTCGATCGTGTGTACGGGGCATAACACTACAATAATGTTCTTGGGTGCAAGATATCATGGCGATCCTGCAATAAGAAAATAGAGGAGGAGAATGCATTCTGTAATTTGAGCTAGATTGGCCATTCCACTGCCTACCCTCTCTATGTATCCTAATGGCTGCTTAATAAATTGAACAAGTAGTCACTTGTAAAAAGTGGAATGCATCTGACTGATCAGACAGAAGCTCAGCAAAAGTAATACTTCACTAGCGAGTGGTTGGGGTGGGTCTACAATGCAGGGACAGCCTTAGTGGGGGCATGGTTAAATTGTTTATAGATTGATAAAGGTATAACTCCTTCATTGAGATGGTAGAAGGAGCTATTTTGTGGTAATGGCTACATTACCAGCACCTTGACCAGGTTTTCAGATGCATGGAAGCTGGAGACTGAAAAATAACTTTTGCTTTCTATCCAAACACAGGATGGATTACTGGTATTTTTTAGTGGCATTGAAAAGACTTTAAAGCCCCATACACACGATAGGACTTTGTACAAACGTTCCCTTGGATTTTTGTACAAAGGGCGTTGGCCCGAAGTTTGTCTTACATACAGACGACAGGACTTTTCCAGCCAACTTTCACCAAATCACGTGGTTTTTCAGCTCTTTACCACCACCCTTCGGTCAACTTCTGTATTGTTGTCTGATATTGTGTCAATCTCGCCACTTTTAATGGCGAGATTGACACCTTGCGAGCCGGGTTCACACTGGTGCAGGGATCCGACTTGAATCCCCGCCAATGCCAGGCACTGTGTTTGGTATGAATCTTGAGGGGGAACTCCATGCCAAATTTTAAATAAAAAAACGGCATGGGTTTCCCTCCAGGGGTATTCCAGGCCCTTGGGTCTGGTATGGATTTTAGGGGGAACCCCCTATGCTGAAAAAAACGGCGTGGGCCCCCCCAAATCCATACCAGACCCTTATCTGAGCACGCAGCCCGGCCGGTCAGGAAAGGGGGTGGGGACGAGCGAGCGCCCCCCCTCCTGAGCCGTACCAGGCCGCATGCCCTCAACATGGGGGGTGGGTGCTTTGGGGGAGGGGAAGCCCTGCAGCCCCCACCCCAAAGCACCTTGTCCCCATGTTGATGAGGACATGGGGACAAGGCAGGGCACCCCCTCCCCCAAAGCACCCACTCCCATGTTGAGGGCATGCGGCCTGGAACAGCTCAGGAGGAGGGGCGCTCACTCGTCCCCACCCCCTTTCCTGACCGGCGGGGCTGCGTGCTCAGATAAGGGTCTGGTATGGATTTTGGGGAGAACCCCCACGCCGTTTTTTCGGCGTAGGGGGTTCCCCTTAAAATCCATACCAGACCTAAGGGCCTGGCATGCCCCCAGAGGGGAATTCCCCCTCATTCTCACCACAATAGGAAAATGTGTTTTTCCTATTGCAGCCAGCGCAAGATGTACAGTACCCTGTTGCCGAGAACCAGCGCGATGGGTTCACGCTGGAAACATTCTCGCGGCCGCGTACTGTAGTTTGTACAAAAGTCCGATGCTTTTGTGTACACACTATCGGACTTTACTCCATCGGACTTTTATGCCGGAAAGTTTGTCCGTTCGCACAGCCAACAAAAGTCCAATGGAAACAGAAAAAGTTTGTCCGATGGAGCATACACACGGTCGGATGTTGCTCCAAAACAGCTAATTTGCATGTTTGTTGTCAAAAAGTCAGATTGTGTGTATGGGTCTTTACAGTTTTTTAGTGGGGCTGAGAGGACAAAATTGTTTGGCAAATGCTACAGTTGCATGTTAATTTATTGATTGTTCATGTTCCATTCTTACCTGTTATTACCACTGCAGAATATATGCCAAAATTCCAGTTGCTAATCTGCAACAACAGCAGAAGAAAAAAACAAAAATTGTATTTACATATGGAAGATTTAGGGAGCAGAAAAGGAGGAAATAAAGCAGAACTAAAAAGAGTGATGGTGTTTAAAGTCAACGTCACAAAATGTTATCCTAGATGAACAAGTTTTTCTTTATGTGGTACATATTAAAATTGAGATTAGGTCTGCTAATTGCTGCAGACTACTGAAAAAAGGCACAGAATTAAAGGATAAGTTCACCTCTTTTTTTTCTAAATTCCAGCTCCCCTATGTACCAATATAGCATTAATGTACTTCATTTGCAAAAAAAAAAAAGCTTTCCATTTATTTTACACACGCTTACCTCACTGTGTTCATGGCTGTTAAAAAACACTTCTCCATTACTTCGGCCTTACTTCCTTAACAGACTATAGGTCATGGCTAGGTATGGGCCGAACACCCCCCTGTTCGGTTTGCATCCAGAACATGCGAACAGGCAAAAAATTTGTTCAAAAACGCGAAGACCGTTAAAGTCTATGGGACATAACCATGAAAAATCAAACGTGCTAATTTTAAAGGTTAATATGCAAGTTATTGTCATAAAAAGTGTTTGGGGACCTGGGTCCTGCCCCAGGAAACATGTATCAACGCAAAAAAAAGTTTTAAAAACGTCTGTTTTTTTCGGGAGCAGTGATTTTAATAATGCTTAAAGTGAAACAATAAAAGTGAAATGTTCCTTTAAATTTTGTACCTGAGGTGTCTATAGTATGCCTGTAAAGAAGAGCATGTTTCCCATGTTTAGAACAGTCTGAGAGCAAAATGACATTTCTAAAGGAAAAAAAAAGTCATTTAAAGTACCAGCGCTAGTGCCAACTAGAGATGAGCTTCGTGTTCGAGTCGAACGCATATTCGACTCGAACATCTTGTGTTCAGTCTTTCGCTGAATTACAAACGATATGGGCCGTTCGTGCCAAATTCGAGAGTTACGGCCCATAATTCACTGCGGCATCGCAGTGCATTGCTGGCTGATGATTGGCCAAGCATTCACTATGACCCGCATGCTTAGCCAATCACAGTGCTATGTGTACAGAGAGCCATAATTGGCCAAAGCCAAGGAGGCTGTGGCCAATTATGGCTCAGGGGGTTTGGTACACGCCCCACACTATATAATGCCGCCTCCATGGCGGCCTTGCGTAGTGTGTTGCGGTGGAGACTGGAGAGAGATAGATAGAGAGAAAGTGTCATTTGATTTAAGTTAGATAGAGTAGGCAGGGCGAGTCAGTTAGCTGTACTTACAGTGTATTGTGTATATATATATGTGCATCCCAGGTGTTGTGTATATATATATATATATATATATATATATATATATATATATATATACACTGTATTCAGGTTAGCTAGATCGTGTTCTTCTTTCCCTAATATATTGACATGCAGGCAGGTGTTTTTACAGTATTTCCAGTTACTGTACTGTGTACCCTGCACAGTTGCACCTACAGTATAGCTACCTGAAGCCAGGTGCTTGTGTAGGCTCTTGAAGTATTTCCAGTTACTGTACTGTGTACGCTCCACAGTTGCACCTACAGTATAGCTACCTGAAGCCAGCTGCTTGTGTAGGCTCTTGACGTATTTCTAGTTACTGTACTGTTTACCCTGCACAGTTACACCTACAGTATAGCTACCTTAAGCCAGGTGCTTGTGTGGGCTCTTGACGTATTTCCAGTTACTGTACTGTGTACCCTGCTGTCACGTCAATACTCACTGAGGCCGAGATGCCGAGAGTGGCTCGCCCTTACGACCACGCGCACCCGAACCCCCGAGGGTGATACAGGGGATCGGAAGCACGCGGAGGCACGGGTTTCCGGTAGTTGCTGCAAGAAGGCTCAGGTTCACTTGGGTTGTGGAAAGCCTCCTGGCAGAACTGTGCAGGACCGGTGTACCTAATAGTACAGGAAACAGAGATCAAGGGGTATTAAACAGACAAATAGGGAAGTCCTTATGACAGCGAAGGTCAGGGGGTGTCAGCCCAGCGGAGAGAGTGGTAGTATAAACAAGCAGAGGTCAGGATATCCGGCAGACAAGAGAGTGGTCGTTTAACAGGCTGAGATCAGGGTATCCGGCAGACAAGAGAGTGGTCGATTAATAGGCAGAGATCAGGGTATCCGGCAGACAAGGAGAGTGGTCATTTAACAGGCAGAGATCAGGGTATCCGGTAGACAAGGAGAGTGGTCGTTTAACAAGCAGAGGTCAGGGTATCCGGCAGTCAAGAGAGTGGTCGATTAACAGGCAGAGATCAAGTAACAGAGAATCAGGAACCAGGAACAAACACAGCGCAGGGTACAGCTGATGACAAACCAGCAACCCGACTGGGTGCTGGTGTCGTCTGAAGTAGCCTCCCGGTGAGCGCGTCAGCGTGACGCGCTACCGGGCACCCGCACGGGCGACGGCGCGCACACGTGGACCGCCGTGCACCCGCGCGCGCCGCACCATCAGGCCGCAAACGGGTGCACGTCTCAACAACTGCCCACTGCGCATGCGCCCCCCGCAGCCCGGCAAACGGAGGCGACTTGTCTCTCGTGACACCTGCACAGTTGCACCTAGAGTATAGCTACCTGAAGCCAGGTGCTTGTGTAGGCTCTTAAAGTATTTCCAGTTACTGTACTGTGTTGATTCTGCTAGCTGCAGTATAATCGGTATATATATATATATACATCCCAGGTTTGTGCAGCTACATCTCACTGCAGGCCAATAGTATGTCTGGAAGGCCAACAAGGAGAGGCAGACAGTCACAAGCCAATAAAAGAGGGCAAGCAGGCTCTGTGTCTAGAGGCAACAGTGCTGGTCATGGACACGGTGCATCCTCATCAGCACGTGCCCGTGGGACATGCTTGGCCTTTTTTTCGGCAGCTGGCCGTGTTGAGCCGCAACATGCAGAAGACTTGGTCGAGTGGATGACCAAGCCGTCCTCATCCTCCTCATCCTCTCTCACCCAGGCTCAGGGTACTTTGTCTGGCAAAGCAGCTGCCAAACAGCCTCTTCCCTCGGCTCAATGGTATCAGTGACTCCTTCCCTAGCCCCACAATGTCCTCCTGAGGAGTCCCCCGAACTGTTTGACCACAGTGTTGGGTACATGCTCCAGGAGGATACCCAGCGTTTTGAAGGCTCCGATGATGGTACTCAGCTAGAGGAAGGCAGTAACGTGAGCCCAGACAGAGTGAGTGCCCAAGAAGGACAGCAATCTGGCAGTCATGTTCCCCCTGCTGCAGCATACTGCCAGGTTTGCTCCAGTGATGAGGAGGGAGGGGATGATGAGGTCACTGACTCAACGTGGGTGCCTGATAGGAGAGGGGTAGAGGAGGAGGAGGAGGCACATCACCAACGAGTCAGGATGCCCTCCAGGGGCCAGCCTAAGGGCAGCACACTGACTGCATCACACCGCAGAGCTCCGCATGTGCAGGGTGCTGCTGTCTCTGCACGTTATTCTAAAAGTTCTTTGGTGTGGGCCTTTTTTGAGACAAGTGCATCAGATCGCACCACTGCTATTTGCAACATATGTATCAAGCGTATCTCGTGTGGCCAAAACATCTCCCGCTTGGGCACCACATGCTTGACCAGACATATGTTGACCTGCCATGCAGTTCATTGGCAAGCGTACCTAAAGACCCACACCAAAGAACAAAGAGGACCTCTCCTTGCTCCTCATCAGCTGGGATCTCCAACCCCACTATACCTTCAGTCCTCTCTGAGACCTGCACTGAGAGGAATGAAGGTGTAGAATTAGGTGTGTCACAGCCAAGTACTTGCGGGCAATCTGCTATCGGTACACCAATGTCAGATTGTACCAGGCAAATTTCCCTGCCCCAGCTGCTGCACCGCAGAAAGAAGTTCGCTCCCAGTCATCCACATGCCCAGTGGTTGAATGCTAGCTTGGCAAAATTGCTAGCACTTCAACTGCTACCTTTTCAGTTGGTAGACTCTGCCCCCTTCCGTGAGTTTGTGGAATGTGCGGTTCTTCAGTGGCAGGTTCCCAAACGCCACTTTTTCTCACGGAAGGGGATTCTGGCTCTCTACCGGCATGTGGAAGGCAATGTCTTGTCCTCGCTGGACAGGGTGGTCAGCGGTAAGGTGCATATTACCACTGACTCATGGTCCAGCAGGCATGGACAGGGACGTTATCTAAGTTTCACGGTGCATTGGGTGACTCTGCTGGCAGCTGGGAAGGATGCAGGACAAGGTGCAGTAGTGTTGAAAGTTGTTCCGCCACCACACCTTCAAAATGCCAGTACTGGTGATTCTGACACACCTCTCTCCTCCACCCCCTCCTCTTCTTCTTCCTCCATGGCCTCTTCCTGTGCTTTGTACTCGGAACCAGTGGTGCTCCGTAGGCGTTCAAGGGGCTATGCAAGTAGGCAGGCCAAAAGATGCCATGCGGTGCTTGAGCTGGTGTGCTTGGGGGACAGGAGCCACACTGGGGCAGAAATTCTGTCAGCTCTGCAGGAACAGGTTCAGAGGTGGTTGACGCCATGCCAACTTAAGCCAGGAATGGTGGTTTGCGACAATGAAACCAACCTCCTCTCCGCCCTCCGACAGGGACAACTGACCCATGTGCCCTGTTTGGCTCACATCCTTAACTTGGTGGTGGAGCGGTTTTTGGGCAGGTACCCGGGCTTACAGGATGTCCTGAGGAAGGCCAGGAAAGTCTGTGTGCATTTCCGCCGGTCATATAATGCCAGTGCTTGGCTGGCAGACCTCCAAACGGAATTTAACCTGCCAAAGAACTGCCTAATCTGTGACATGCCCACCAGGTGGAACTCAACGTTGCCCATACTGCAGCAGCTGCACATGCAGCAGAGGGCCATCAATGAGTACCTGTGCGACTATGGCACCAGGACAGGGTCAGGGAAGCTAGTTTTTTTCCCCACGCCAGTGGGCCATGATCAGGGATGCATGCACTGTCCTGTCACCATTTGAGGAGGCCACAAGGATGGTGAGCAGTGACAGTGCATGCATCAGTGACTCTGTCCCCCTTGTCCACCTGTTGGAGCACACGCTGCGTGGAATAATGGACAGGGCACTTGAGGCAGAACAGAGGCAGGAAGAGGAGGACTTCCTTAGCTCTCGAGGGCCCCCTTTATGCAGACAGTGTTCTTGCGTGCCCGCTGATCACACAGGAAGAGGACGAGGAGCAGGAGGAGGAGATGGAGGATTGTGTCAGCATGGAGGTGGAGCCTGGCACTCAGCATCAGCAGCAATCTTCAAGGGATCATTTACAGTCCCAAGAAACCCATGGACTTGTACGTGGCTGGGAGGAGGTGGCTGTGAATCACGTCGTCCTTAGTGACCCAGAGGACTCTGGACCGAATGGCTCAGCAAACCTATGCTGCATGGCCTCCCTGATCCTGCAAAGCCTGCGGAAGGATCCTCGTATTCGTGGTATCAAGGAGAGGGATTATTACTGGCTGGCAACCCTCCTTGATCCACGTTACAAGAGTAAGGTTGCAGACCTTATCTTGCCATCGCAGAGGATGAAACATCTTCGGGAGGCCTTGCAGAAAGGTCTGTGCAATGCATTCCCAGAGACTGGGAGGTTACAAACTCCTGTTCCTGGACAACATGTTGCCCAGGCTTCGGTCAGTCAAAGAAGGAGCGGTGGAGAAGGTGGCCGTCTGACCGATGCGTTCAGACTATTTTTTAGTCTGCAGCCCCAAGGTATGATCGGTTTCAGCAACCATCGCCAGCGTCTGTTTTTCTAGGTGCAGGAATACCTAGGGCAAGATCTGACTTGGACACCTTTCCCAACGAAAATCCTCTGGGTTACTGGGTAGGGATGAGCCGAACACCCCCCTGTTCGGTTCGCACCAGAACATGCGCACAGGAAAAAAATTCGTTCGAACACGCGAACACCGTTAAAGTCTATGGGACACGAACATGAATAATCAAAAGTGCTAATTTTAAAGGCTAATATGCAAGTTATTGTCAATAAAAGTGTTTGGGGACCTGGGTCCTGCCCCAGGGGACATGAATCAATGCAAAAAAAAGTTTTAAAAACGGCCGTTTTTTCAGGAGCAGTGATTTTAATAATGCTTAAAGTCAAACAATAAAAGTGTAATATCCCTTTAAATTTCATACCTGGGGGGTGTCTATAGTATGCCTGTAAAGGGGCGCATGTTTCCCGTGTTTAGAACAGTCTGACAGCAAAATGACATTTTGAAGGAAAAAACACATTTAAAACTACCGCGGCTATTGCATTGCCGACAATACACATAGAAGTTCATTGATAAAAACGGCATGGGAATTCCCCACAGGGGAACCCCGAACCAAAATAAAAAAAAAAAAAAATGATGTGGGGGTCCCCCTAAATTCCATACAAGGCCCTTCAGGTCTGGTATGGATATTAAGGGGAACCTCAGCCAAAATTTAAAAAAAAAATTGACGTGGGGTTCCCCCTAAATTCCATACCAGACCCTTCAGGTCTGGTATGGATTTTAAGGGGAACCCCGCGCCAAAAAAAAAAAAAAAAACGGCGTGGGGTCCCCCTAAAAATCCATACCAGACCCTTATCCGAGCACGCAACCTGGCAGGCCGCAGGAAAAGAGGGGGGGACGAGAGTGCGGCCTCCCCCCCTCCTGAACCGTACCAGGCCACATGCCCTCAACATTGGGAGGGTGCTTTGGGGTAGCCCCCCAAAACACCTTGTCCCCATGTTGATGAGGACAAGGGCCTCATCCTCACAACCGTGGCCGGTGGTTGTGGGGGTCTGCGGGCGGGGGGCTTATCGGAATCTGGAAGCCCCCTTTAACAAGGGGACCCCCAGATCCCGGCCCCCCCCCTGTGTGAAATGGTAAGGGGGTACTTACCCCTACCATTTCACTAAAAAACTGTCAAAAATGTTAAAAATGACAAGAGACAGTTTTTGACAATTCCTTTATTTAAATGCTTCTTCTTTCTTCCTTCATCTTCTTCTTCTTCTGGTTCTTCTGGCTCTTCTGGTTCTTCCTCCGGCGTTCTCGTCCAGCATCTTCTCCGCGGCGTCTTCTATCTTCTTCTCCTCGGGCCGCTCCGCACCCATGGCATGAGGGGAGGCTCCCGCTCTTCTCTTCATCTTCTTCTCTTCTTCATCTTCTTCTTCATCTTCTTCTTCATCTCTTCTTCCTTCTTCTCTTCTTCATGTCTTCTGCGGGCCACTCCGCAGCCATGCTGGCATGGAGGGAGGCTCCCGCTGTGTGACGGCGTCTCTTCGTCTGACGGTTCTTAAATAACGGGGGGCGGGGCCACCCGGTGACCCCGCCCCCCTCTGACGCACGGTGACATGACGGGACTTCCCTGTGGCATTCCCCGTGACGTCACAGGGAAGTCCCGTCATGTCACCGTGCGTCAGAGGGGGGCGGGGTCACCGGGTGGCCCCGCCCCCCGTTATTTAAGAACCGTCAGACGAAGAGACGCCGTCACACAGCGGGAGCCTCCCTCCATGCCAGCATGGCTGCGGAGCGGCCCGGAGAAGACATGAAGAAGAGAAGAAGGAAGAAGAGATGAAGAAGAAGATGAAGAAGAAGATGAAGAAGAGAAGAAGATGAAGAGAAGAGCGGGAGCCTCCCCTCATGCCATGGGTGCGGAGCAGCCCGAGGAGAAGAAGATAGAAGACGCCGCGGAGAAGATTCTGGACGAGAACGCCGGAGGAAGAACCAGAAGAGCCAGAAGAACCAGAAGAAGAAGAAGATGAAGGAAGAAAGAAGAAGCATTTAAATAAAGGAATTGTCAAAAACTGTCTCTTGTCATTTTTAACATTTTTGACAGTTTTTTAGTGAAATGGTAGGGGTAAGTACCCCCTTACCATTTCACACAGGGGGGGGGCCGGGATCTGGGGGTCCCCTTGTTAAAGGGGGCTTCCAGATTCCGATAAGCCCCCCGCCCGCAGACCCCCACAACCACCGGCCACGGTTGTGAGGATGAGGCCCTTGTCCTCATCAACATGGGGACAAGGTGTTTTGGGGGGCTACCCCAAAGCACCCTCCCAATGTTGAGGGCATGTGGCCTGGTACGGTTCAGGAGGGGGGGGGCCGCACTCTCGTCCCCCCTCTTTTCCTGCGGCCTGCCAGGTTGCGTGCTCGGATAAGGGTCTGGTATGGATTTTTAGGGGGACCCCACGCCGTTTTTTTTTTTTTTTTTTGCGCGGGGTTCCCCTTAAAATCCATACCAGACCTGAAGGGTCTGGTATGGAATTTAGGGGGAACCCCACGTCAATTTTTTTTTTAAATTTTGGCTGGGGTTCCCCTTAATATCCATACCAGACCTGAAGGGCCTTGTATGGAATTTAGGGGGACCCCCACATCATTTTTTTTTTTTTTTTTGGTTCGGGGTTCCCCTGTGGGGAATTCCCATGCCGTTTTTATCAATGAACTTCTATGTGTATTGTCGGCAATGCAATAGCCGCGGGTAGTTTTAAATGAGTTTTTTCCTTCCAAATGTCATTTTGCTGTCAGACTGTTCTAAACACAGGAAACATGCGCCCCTTTACAGGCATACTATAGACACCCCCCAGGTACGAAATTTAAAGGGATATTACACTTTTATTGTTTGACTTTAAGCATTAATAAAATCACTGCTCCTGAAAAAACGTCCGTTTTTAAAACTTTTTTTTGCATTGATCCATGTCCCCTGGGGCAGGACCCGGGTCCCCAAACACTTTTTATGACAATAACTTGCATATAAGCCTTTAAAATTAGCACTTTTGATTTCTCCCATAGACTTTTAAAGGGTGTTCCGCGGCATTCGAATTTGCCGCGAACACCCCAAATTGTTCGCTGTTCGGCGAACTTGCGAACAGCCAATGTTCGAGTAGAACATGAGTTCGACTCGAACTCGAAGCTCATCCCTATTACTGGGTCTTGAGGATGGATCACTGGCCAGAACTTGCACAATATGCAATTGAGCTACTGGCCTGTCCTGCATCCAGCGTTCTTTCGGAACGCACATTCAGTGCTGCTGGAGGCTTTGTAACCGATCACAGGGTGCGCCTATCCACTGACTCGGTCGATCGACTGACCTTCATAAAAATGAATCAGTCTTGGATCACCACCAGATACCAAGCACCTGATGCTTATGTAACCGAATAATTTTTTTTGAAATGTCAGATCCCTTTAAGACTGCCTATGCTTATGCTGAGTGACTATCCTGTTATGCTGAGTGACTATCCTCTTCCTCCTCAATGATCATGCTGATAGCTTGTAAGACTATTTTTGTTTCTGGGCGCCGCCGTGTAATTACAATTTTTGATGCAATTCTTTGCAGCAGGGCTCATTCCTGCGCTCCAACTAGAGTATCTGTAAAGGGTTGCAGTGTTGTGGCACCAGCACCAGTGCCTAAGGTCCAATTTTTCAGCCCCTGTTTAACAGGGGCGTGTAATTACAATTTTTGAGGCAATACTTTGCAGCAGGGCTCATTCCTGCGCTCCAACTAGAGTATCTGTGAGGGGTTGCAGTGTTGTGGCACCAGTGCCTAAGGCCCAATTTTTCTGTCCCTGTTCAACAGGGACATGTAATTATGTCATTACAATTCTTGATCTAATATTTCACAGCAGGGCCCGTTCCAGCGCCCACCAAGAGTAACTGTGAGGACTTACAGTGTTGTGGCAACACCACCACCACCACCAAAGGCCCAATTTTTCTGTCCCTGTTCAACAGGTGCATGTAATTACAATTCTTGATCTAATATTTCACAGCAGGGCCTGTTCCAGCGCCCACCAAGAGTAACTGTGAGGAGTTACAATGTTGTGGCACCAGCACCACCACCATCACCAAAGGCCACATTTTTCTGCCCCTGTTCAACAGGGGCATGTAATAAATTCTTGATCTAATATTTCACAGCAGGGCCCTGTGAGCGCTTACAGTGTTGTGGCAACACCAACACCTAAGGCCTCAATTTCTGCAGAGTATATAGGGCAGGCCTCTACTTTCAAACATCCAACTTACAAATGACTCCTACAACGGAAGGAGACAACAGGAAGTGAGATTATATCTACCCCTAGGAAGGGAAATTCTCTCCTGTAAGAGTTAATATGGGAAAAACGTTTCTACTTTCCACTGATGCTTTATCACCAATCCTTGTTTCACTAAAAACCCCACATTTTCTAAAAACATTTGTCATTGTGACAGAAAGTGAGGTGAAATCTTCTGAAGAGGAGCACAGACAGCAAAACAAATGTCACAGGGGTGATAGCCCTTCCCTATGTTTTCCAAAAAGCTTAAAAATAGATTTTTTTGGCTGGAGCTACACTTTAAAAATGTACCAGTTCAAAATTACAAACAGATTCTACTTAACAACAAACCTACAGTCCCTGTCTTGTTTGCACAGCCTGTATACTGCTGTTCAGAGTATATAGGGCCTGGGGGCCCCACGCCTTTCCTTTTTTTAATTTGGGTGCGGGGTTCCCCTTAATATCCATACAAGACCCAGAGGGCCTGGTAATGGACTGGGGGGGTACCCATGCCGTTTGTCTCACTGATTTTCATCCATATTGTCAGGACCCGACATTACATTAAAGCCGCAAGCAGTTTTAAATGACTTTTATTCCTTTAAAAATGTAATTTTGTGCAGGGACTGTTCTAAGCACGGGAAACACGCACCACTTTGCAGGCATACTATAGACACCCCCTAGGTATGATATTTAAAGGAATATTTCACTTTTTTTTTCACTTTAATCATCATTCAAATCACTGCACCCGAAAAAAACGGCTGTTTTTAAAACTTTTTTTTGCATTGATACATGTCCCCTGGGGCAGGACCCGGGTCCCCAAACCCTTTTTAGGACAATACCATGCAAATTAGCCTTTAAAATTAGCACATTTGATTTCAAACGTTCGAGTCCCATAGACTTCAATGGGGTTCTAACGTTTGTGCAATTTTTCGGTCCGTTCACAGGTTCTGGTGAGAACCGAACCGGGGGGGTGTTCGGCTCATCCCGAGTGCCAGCTATTAATGAATTGTCGGGCCGGACAATACACATAAAAGTTACACAGTTAGTCAGGTTGAAAAAAAGACACAAGTCCATCCAGTTCAACCTTAAAAACAATTAATAAATAAAATAAAAAATATCATACAATCCAATATACCCAATTTTATACCCACAGTTGATCTAGAGGAAGGCAAAAAACCCCAGCAGAGCATGCTCCAATTTGTTACAGCAGGGGAAAAAAATCCTTCCTGATCCCCCAAGAGGCAATTGGATTTTCCCTGGATCAACTTTACCTATAAATGTTAGCACCCAGTTATATTATGCACATTTAGGAAAGTATCCAGGCCTTTCTTAAAGCAATCTACTGAGCTGGCCAGAACCACCTCTGGAGGGAGTCTATTCCACATTTTCACAGCTCTTACTGTGAAGAAACCTTTCTGTATTTGGAGATGAAATCTCTTTTCCTCCAGACATAAAGAGTGCCCCCGTGTCCTCTGGGTTAACCGTAAAGAGAATAACTCAACACCAAGTTCACTATATGGACCCCTTATATATTTGAACATGTTGATCATATCCACCCTTATTCTCCTCTTCTCAAGAGTGCATAAATTCAGTTCCTCTAATCTTTCCTCATAGCTGAGCTCCTCCATGCCTCTTATCAGTTTGGTTGCCCCTCTCTGCACTTTCTCCAGTTTCCCGATATCCTTTTTGAGAACTGGTGCCCAAAACTGAATTGCATATTTCAGATGAGGTCTTACTAATGATTGGAAAAGGGGCAAAATGATATCTCTCTCTGGAGTCCATACCTCTCTTAATACAGTATAAGAAAGGACTTTGCTCGCTTTGGAAACCTCAGCTTGGCATTGCATGCTATTATTGAGCTTATGATCTACCAAAACCCCCAGATCCTTCTCCACCACGGATTCCCCCAGTTGTACTCCCCCTAGCATGTATGATGCATGCATATTCTTAGCCCCCAAGTGCATAACTTTACATTTCTCAACATTAAACCTCATCTGCCACATAGTCGCCCAATTAGACAGTGCATTGAGGTCAGCTTGTAAATTGGAGACATCCTGTAAGGACATTATTCCTCTGCATAGCTTGGTGTCATCTGCAAAGACAGAAATGTTTCTTTTGATCCCAGACCCAATATCATTTATAAAGATATTAAAAAGTAAGGGTCCCAGCACTGATAACCTTAGACCATTCAGAGTAAGAATCATTAACCACTACTCTCTGAATTCTGTCTTTTAGCCAGTTTTCTATCCATTTACAAACTGATATTTCCAGGCCTGTAGACTTTACCTTACACATGAGCCGTGTGTGGGGAACTGTGTCAAATGCTTTTGCAAAATCCAAGTATACCGCGTCCACAGTCACCCATCTGTTCAAGGTTTTACTTACCTCTTCATAAAAAGAAGTCAGGTTTGTCTGACAACTTCTGTCTTTCATGAATCCATGCTTTTTTTCCAGCAAGAACTCATTTATGTGGTCTTTTATTAAAAGCTCCAGTATCTTCCCGACTATAGAAGTTAAACCAACAGGTCTATACTTACTTGGTAAAGACTTTGATTCCTTTTTAAATATAGGCACCACATTCGCCCTGCGCCAATCCACTGGTACTATTCCCGTGATTAATGAGTCCCTAAAAATTAGATACAATGGCTTTGGAATTACAGAGCTCAATTCTTTTAGCATCCATGGGTGGATGCCATCAGGTCCAGGTGCTTTATCCACCTTTATTTTGTCTAAATATTTCTGGACCATATCACTTTTGAGCCATTGTGGATCATTAAGGACTGTGTCAATACCACCCCCATTATGGACATGAGCTCCCCCATGCTCTTTTGTTTACACAGAGCTGAATAAAGTATTTAATAAATTTGCCTTCTCTTTGTCCCCAGTCACCCACTCTAGATTGAAAGTCATTTAAAAAAACAAATGCGTGGGGTCCCCCAAAATTCCATTACCAGGCCCTTCAGGTCTGCTATCGATATTAAGGGGAACTCTGCGCCAAAGTTAAAAAAAATGCCGTGGGGTTCCCCCCAAAAATCCACACCAGGCCCTTATCCAAGCACGCAACCTGGCAGGCCACAGGAAAAGAGGGGCGATGAGAGAGCGCCCCCCCTCCTGAACCGTATCAGGCCACATGCCCTCAACATGGGGAGGATGTCCCCATGTTGATGGGGACAAGGGCCTCATCCCCACAACCCTTGCCAGGTGGTTGTGGGGGTCTGTGGGCGGGGGGGCTTATCAGAATCTGGAAGCCCCCTTTAACAAAGGGGACACCCAGATCCCAGCCCCCCATGTGAATTGGTAAGGGGTACATATTACCCCTACCATTTCACAAAAAGAAAGTGTCAAAATGTTAAAAAACCACAGGAGATGGCTTGGGACAAGTCCTTTATTAAAAATAAAAAAACAAAAAAGAGATTCCAGCGATGTAATCTAATAAATCCATGCTCCTATTCCAGCGATGTAATCCAATTCTCGATCTCCAGCGATGGATGATCTCCAGCGACTCCAGCGAGGAACACGCACAGGATCCTGCCTCCACCGGAGGCACCCAGCCAATGACGTGGCACTAGCATGACAGCTCTTATGTAGCTGAGGGCGGGGCCACCCGTCACGTGACCCCGTCCCCCTCTGACAAGGGGAAACACCAGGGTTTCCCAGTGACGTGTACGGGTGACCCCGCCCCTTTCTGATGCAACAGGAATCCATGCTTTGTCGGGGCCAACAATTCATTAATAGCCGGTACTAGTGCTAGTACTTTTAAATGACTTTTTTTTTTCTTTAGAAATGTCATTTTGCTCTCGGACTGTTATAAATATGGGAAACATGCGCTACTTTACAGGCATACTATAGACACCCCCAGGTACGAAATTTAAAGGAATATTTCACTTTTATTGTTTCACTTTAAGCATTATTAAAATCACTGTTCTGGAAAAAATGGCCGTTTTTAAAACTTATTTTGCATTGATACATGTCCCCTGGGGCAGTACTCAGGTCCCCAACACTTTTTATGACAATTACTTGCACATTAACCTTTAAAATTAGCACTTTAGATTTCTCCCATAGACTTTTAAAGGGTGTTTTAAAGGGTGTTCCACGGCTTTTTGAATTTGCTACGAACACCCCAAATTTTTCGCTGTTCGGGCAAAAAGCCAACATGAGTTCGACTCGAACAGATAGCCCATCCCTAGTCATGGCACAGGAAGGAGTTGACCAGCTCACCTCATTAGCACACACTCTGCATCATCTACCCTCTTACCTACCACCCACCTCCAGGTGCACATTTTTAACTAGTTCCCGACTGCCCGCTGCAGTTATGCTGCGGCAAGTCGACTCTCCTGCGCCGGGCACACCCACAGCGATTAGATTTGCTTCAGAATTCATCAATCTCCTGGCCAATGATTTCTGGCCTGGACCTGGTGATCAGTTCTGGTGAATGAGAGACTGTCCTCTGCCTGTAAGTGTAAACACAAGCAGAGGAAGCAGTGTCACCTTTCCTCCTGGAATTCTTTTTTGTTCCAGAGAGAGGAGAGAGGACATCTAACAGTGAGTTGCACCAGCACTAAACTGACACAGTACACATAGGCACACTTTTCACCCCCTGATCACCCCCTGTTTGCCCCCCCAGTTAACCCCTTAACTCCCTGTCACTGTGTCACCATGTGCAGTTTTCAGATTTTTCACTGAATGGACCCACAATATAGTTGAGTTGATCTCAACTACATCCATATTAGTTTGATGTATATGGTGTTACTTACTTTCACTCTATTTGGTGTTTTTAGGCTATTCAATATATATATATATATATATATATATATATATATATATATATATATATTCTTTCTATTTTTATTTTTATGTGGTTTTGAGATCACATTTACCTTGACAGATATACTTGAGTGTAAATTTATCACTAGAGGTTACACGTAGTCCAGTTTTCATTATTCTTTCACCAGTATAATATTATTTGTGACTCTCCAATCCCTTTTGGGGCTTATACCCCCTTTTTCTCCTATTTTTTAATTCATTTTATGGGTTATTGTCACTTACAGTGATTTTATAATCATTAGTATTGTTTTCCAGCACACCTTATGAGCGCCACACTTTGCTGTTTCACTCACATTTACAATTAGTCTGATTGTTGTGTTGGCTGCCTTTTTTCCTTTTGCGTTTGGCGCAGCATTTCCAACATTTATTTGTATTTTGCACTTTTGACATTATTGCTGCAGACTCCTCACACATATATATATTTTTTATTTTTTACTCTCTTATACTCCTATTATAAGAGCATGGATGTGTTTGAATATCTCACCAATCGTACTTTTAACACCAAGGGAGTGTTCACAGCCCTTAATACTGATTCAGAAGTGGGAGGTCTATTTCTGAGGCTCAAAAACCTGATGGTGTCTGAGCTTCACCTCGAATGGGACATTGCCTTCTTAAACCTCTTGGGACCAAGGAAGGCATGGTCCCAAGAGGTTTAAGGTGGACCATCCACCCACAACAGGGAGACCTAGATGTCGAGTCATGGTTCCACTATTTCAATGAAGCAGGGATTTCCCTGCTGAGTTTCCTCATTGATCAAAAAAGAACTAGAAGGACCATTATCGATAAAGAAATCAAGGAAATTAGAGATAAACTCCTTCCACACAAATCCACTACAGAATATATTACTCTTTCTACAAACCTTAAGAATCATTTAGAGAAAGAAGAGCGAGAACAAAGAATTAAGAAACAGAAGAAATACAACAGAGACATTAGCGATTATAAAAATGGAAGTGTTTTTAGCTGGCAAAATAAAGACCAGGGAAATTTTGAGTCTGAAATTGAACATCCTTCCATGGAGACTTCGGGTCCCTCTGATATTAGATCATCACAGGTACCTGCTGCTCCACCTCCACCCAACAGAGTTGAACACAATATGCGTTCTAACAATCCCCCCATATACCCACACCTTATCATAAAGGACCTCCCCCTACCTATGGAAATAGAGGGAGAAACACTAGGGGTAAAGGAAAGGGAAATAGAGATTGTTCAATACATTATGAACTGTATATACAAGATTTCTCACCCCGAAGAAGGAATCCAAGCCAAAGTGATTATTACTATCATCAACCCTACCCCCAAAGGACCCCAGTGCATACTCTGAACAGATTTTCACCATTAAGGGAAGACAGATCCTGGGACTTCCCAGGATCAGAATTCCCTGTATTCCTACAGAAACAGAGATGGTGATTATGCAGATAGATCGCCTTTTAACTACAATCAAAATTTGCCGAGGCCGTCTTATTCGGGGGGTTTTCACAGGGAATTAGAAAATTCCAAACAAAACCCAGAACTAAACGCAGCACCTTAGGGGAGCGGCGCTCCAGGCAAAAGAAAACGAGTATAAGCGACAATGGCATTTTCAATCTGAGCAAAGCAAAATTTACCCAAGCTGAACATATTGTTTTAGATAAAGGACTTAAGTTTGTCCCTCCGAAGAAATTAAATACATTTTCCACATTCATAGATGTACACAAATATGTGCACAAATTGAACGTACAAAGGTATATCGCGTCCAATCCCAGTAGGCCTTCAAACCTGCTCACTACTTCACACACTGTACTGTGTCTGGGTTAGTCAACCCATCATTATTTAATCCTCCAGCTCCTATAGCCGCCTCGATCAAGTTTTCCGGGATTTGGTGCTTACTGATCTAGAAAGATTGCCAAAGAAAAAAACTTATAACGATCCCAATACCAAGATTGGACTTAAGTCTCTTTGCGAACGCAAAAACCTTATCATTCAGCCAGCAGATAAGGGGGGCGGGATTGTCATTCTGGACAAAAGTGACTATCATGCCGAAATGACTAGGATTCTCAGCGATTCTGATACGTATTTACGCCTTGCGAAGAATCCCACTTCAGATTACAAAATAATACTGGCGGATCGAGTTGATACTGGTTCCCAGCTAGGTATCCTAGACAAAAAAGAAAAGAGTTACCTGGTTCCAGTGGTCCCACGGATCCCTATAATTTATTACCTACCTAAGGTACACAAGAGTGTGATAAAACCCCCCGGTCGTCCCATTATTAGCGGGATTAACTCTGTGACCTCACGCATAGGGAAATACATCGACTATTAGCTTCAACCTATAGTCAAATCGATACCATCTTTTTTGAAAGACACCAGGGACACCATTGTCAAATTACAACAGGTTACTTACAGCGAAGATCTTATACTAGTCACGGCTGACGTCACATCCCTATACACTTGTATACCTCATGAATTGGGCTTGGGACCAGTAGAGTTGTTTTTGTCAAGGGATAAAACTATTCCGGGAACCCAGAAGAGATTCATCATGGACCTTCTACAGTTCGCTACCAAGTCTAATTACTTTTGGTACAACAATCAATATTATTTACAAACGAAGGGTGTAGCCATGGGGGCTAAGTTTGCCCCCAATTTGGCTAACATTTTTATGGCTAAATGTGAGGAGGAGGATGTCGTCCAGGCCCTGGATCCACCGCAGCTGGCTCTGTGGGCCAGGTATATTGATGACATCCTCCTCCTGTGGAAGAGTAACATGGAATCTTTAGATAGATTCATGTTATATCTAAATGATAATGAGGTTGGTATCCATTTATCGTATGAAGCCAGCACTTCTACAATTTATTTCCTAGATCTGGAGATTACGGCTGTTAACGGTCATTTAGAGACTAAAACCTTCTTCAAGGCTACTGATCGCAACGGATATATTCCGATTGACAGCTGCCACCACACAGCATGGCTTAAATCAGTACCTCGAAGCCAGCTGATGAGGATCAGACGTAACTGTTCCCTCCTCTCGGATTATTACTCACAAGCCGAGACTCTTAAGTCAAGGTTCTGTGATAAGGGATACGACAGACGTCAGATCGATGAAGAAATCCAGAGGGTTGCCTTAGTCGACCGATCAGCACTGTTAAACGAACAACCAAAAAGACCTCCAGATAACAGACATAAATGGTCTTTTCTTACCAACTACTCAATCCAACATAAACAAATCAAGGATATCATTTCCAGACATTGGAAAGTGTTATGCCGCGTACACACGGTCGGACTTTTCAGCTACAAAAGTCCGACAGCCTGTCCGACATACTTCCGGCGTACTTTCGGCGGACTTGCGGCAGACTTTCTAACGAACGGACTTGCCTACACACGACCACACAAAAGTTCGACAGCCTAGTACGCGGTGACGTACACCAAGTCCGGCGAGACTATAAAACGGAAGTTCAATAGCCCGTACGACACCCTTTGGGCTCCTTCTGCTAATCTTGTGTTTATCTCGTGTTAGTAGAAGTTTGGTGAGAGACGATTCGCGCTTGTGAGACTCGTATTTTTCAGTTCGTTTTAACTGTTGTTCAGTCTGTGCTTGTGAGGTTTGTATCTGCTTTTCAGTGCGTTTGGTCAGTTGGCATTGAGAAATCTTTGTTTTATTGTCCGCTCGTTCCTGATTTTCAGGTCGCTCTTCACAGGCCTTGCTGTTCTTCAGTGCGTTCTGTTTAGTGCGTTCTGACCAGCCGACCGTTTTGTAACCATGTTACCTGTACGTACTCGTCGTCGAGCTCGTGCATTGTATGTGTTTGGTGCTGTAGTTTATTCTTCAGACCAAGACCAGTCCATGAACAGGGCGAGGAGGAGTTCATGGACCAAGAATTGGTTGCTCCAGCGTGACCAGTTCTGTCACATGCCATTGCTCCGTGAGATCCATGAGAATAATCCTGAGGATTTCAGGAACTTTCTCCGGATGACGGACCTCGTTTTTGACCGTTTGTTGGCTTTGCTGACCCCCTATATCAGCAGGCAGGATACCTGCATGAGGCAAGCCATCACTCCGGAGCAGAGGCTAGTTGCCACGTTGCGGTACTTGGCGACAGGGAGAAGCCTGCAGGACCTCAAGGTCTCGACAGGCATCTCCCCCCAGGCTCTGGGGATCATTATCCCAGAGACCTGTTCTGCCATCATACAGGTCCTGCAGAAGGACTATATTAAGGTAAGATATTTTTCTTTGATTAGCATCACATGTTCTTTTATGTAATCTCACTAGGGATGAGCTTCGTGTTCGAGTCGAACCCATGTTCGACTCGAACATCGGCTGTTCGGTCGTTCGCCGAATTGCGAACGATATGGGCCGTTCGCGCCAAATTCGTGTGGCGCGTCACGGCCCATAATTCACTGCGGCATCGCAGTGCATTGCTGGCTGATGATTGGCCAAGCATGCACTATGACCCGCATGCTTGGCCAATCACAGCGCCGTCAGTAGAGAGAGCTGTAATTGGCCAAAGCCAGGGTGGCTTTGGCCAATTATGGCTCAGGGGATTTAGTACACACCCCACACTATATAAGGCCGCCTGCACGGCGGCCCTGTGTAGTGTGTGTTCCGGTGTGCTGAGAGATAGAGAGAGAGAGAGACAGTGTCATTTGATTTGAGTTAGATAGATTAGGCAGAACAGTCAGTCAGTTAGCTGCACTTACAGTGTATTGTGTATATATATGCATCCCAGGTGTTGCATATATATATATACACTGTATTCAGTTTAGCTAGATCCGTTCCTGTTATCTTCTATCTAGACTATTTACATTTAGTGCAGTGTGTCCTGCTCACAGTGTTCAGCTAGATCCGTTCCTGCTATTTACATTTAGTGCAGTGCGTCCTGCTCACAGTGTTCAGCTAGATCCGTTCCTGCTATTTACATTCAGTGCAGTGCGTCCTGCTCACAGTGTTCAGCTAGATCCGTTCCTGCTATTTACATTCAGTGCAGTGCGTCCTGCTCACAGTGTTCAGCTAGATCCGTTCCTGCTATTTACATTCAGTGCAGTGCGTCCTGCTCACAGTGTTCAGCTAGATCCGTTCCTGGTATTTACATTTAGTGCAGTGCGTCCTGCTCACAGTGTTCAGCTACATCCGTTCCTGCTATTTACATTCAGTGCAGTGCGTCCTGCTCACAGTGTTCAGCTAGATCCGTTCCTGGTATTTACATTTAGTGCAGTGCGTCCTGCTCACAGTGTTCAGCTACATCCGTTCCTGCTATTTACATTCAGTGCAGTGCGTCCTGCTCACAGTGTTCAGCTAGATCCGTTCCTGCTATTTACATTCAGTGCAGTGCGTCCTGCTCACAGTGTTCAGCTAGATCCGTTCCTGCTATTTACATTCAGTGCAGTGCATCCTGCTCACAGTGTTCAGCTAGATCCGTTCCTGGTATTTACATTTAGTGCAGTGCGTCCTGCTCACAGTGTTCAGCTACATCCGTTCCTGCTATTTACATTCAGTGCAGTGCGTCCTGCTCACAGTGTTCAGCTAGATCCGTTCCTGCTATTTACATTCAGTGCAGTGCGTCCTGCTCACAGTGTTCAGCTAGATCCGTTCCTGCTATTTACATTCAGTGCAGTGCGTCCTGCTCACAGTGTTCAGCTAGATCCGTTCCTGGTATTTACATTTAGTGCAGTGCGTCCTGCTCACAGTGTTCAGCTAGATCCGTTCCTGCTATTTACATTCAGTGCAGTGCGTCCTGCTCACAGTGTTCAGCTAGATCCGTTCCTGGTATTTACATTTAGTGCAGTGCGTCCTGCTCACAGTGTTCAGCTACATCCGTTCCTGCTATTTACATTCAGTGCAGTGCGTCCTGCTCACAGTGTTCAGCTAGATCCGTTCCTGCTATTTACATTCAGTGCAGTGCGTCCTGCTCACAGTGTTCAGCTAGATCCGTTCCTGCTATTTACATTCAGTGCAGTGCGTCCTGCTCACAGTGTTCAGCTAGATCCGTTCCTGGTATTTACATTTAGTGCAGTGCGTCCTGCTCACAGTGTTCAGCTACATCCGTTCCTGCTATTTACATTCAGTGCAGTGCGTCCTGCTCACAGTGTTCAGCTAGATCCGTTCCTGCTATTTACATTCAGTGCAGTGCGTCCTGCTCACAGTGTTCAGCTAGATCCGTTCCTGCTATTTACATTCAGTGCAGTGCGTCCTGCTCACAGTGTTCAGCTAGATCCGTTCCTGGTATTTACATTTAGTGCAGTGCGTCCTGCTCACAGTGTTCAGCTAGATCCGTTCCTGCTATTTACATTCAGTGCAGTGCGTCCTGCTCACAGTGTTCAGCTAGATCCGTTCCTGCTATATACATTTAGTGCAGTACGTCCTGCTCACAGTGTTCAGCTAGATCCGTTCCTGTTATCTTCCTACTGACAGGCAGGCTTGTCTGGTTACAGTATATAAAGCTACCTGAAGAAAATTACAGGTGTTCTTTTTGATCCTATTAGTACCACGGTCAGGCAGCTAGACTATTTACATTTAGTACAGTGTGTCCTGCTCAAAGTGTTCAGCTAGATCCGTTCCTGTTATCTTCCTACTGACAGGCAGGCTTGTCTGGTTACAGTATATAAAGCTACCTTAAGAAAATTACAGGTGTTCTTTTTGATCCTATTAGTACCACGGTCAGGCAGCTAGACTATTTACATTTAGTACAGTGCGTCCTGCTCACAGTGTTCAGCTAGATCCGTTCTTGCTATTTACATTCAGTGCAGTGCGTCCTGCTCACAGTGTTCAGCTAGATCCGTTCCTGGTATTTACATTTAGTGCAGTGCGTCCTGCTCACAGTGTTCAGCTAGATCCGTTCCTGCTATTTACATTCAGTGCAGTGCGTCCTGCTCACAGTGTTCAGCTAGATCCGTTCCTGCTATATACATTTAGTGCAGTACGTCCTGCTCACAGTGTTCAGCTAGATCCGTTCCTGTTATCTTCCTACTGACAGGCAGGCTTGTCTGGTTACAGTATATAAAGCTACCTTAAGAAAATTACAGGTGTTCTTTTTGATCCTATTAGTACCACGGTCAGGCAGCTAGACTATTTACATTTAGTACAGTGCGTCCTGCTCACAGTGTTCAGCTAGATCCGTTCTTGCTATTTACATTCAGTGCAGTGCGTCCTGCTCACAGTGTTCAGCTAGATCCGTTCCTGGTATTTACATTTAGTGCAGTGCGTCCTGCTCACAGTGTTCAGCTAGATCCGTTCCTGCTATTTACATTCAGTGCAGTGCGTCCTGCTCACAGTGTTCAGCTAGATCCGTTCCTGCTATATACATTTAGTGCAGTACGTCCTGCTCACAGTGTTCAGCTAGATCCGTTCCTGTTATCTTCCTACTGACAGGCAGGCTTGTCTGGTTACAGTATATAAAGCTACCTTAAGAAAATTACAGGTGTTCTTTTTGATCCTATTAGTACCACGGTCAGGCAGCTAGACTATTTACATTTAGTACAGTGCGTCCTGCTCACAGTGTTCAGCTAGATCCGTTCCTGTTATCTTCCTACTGACAGGCAGGCTTGTCTGGTTACAGTATATAAAGCTACCTGAAGAAAATTACAGGTGTTCTATCCCAGCTTAGTGCAGCTACAGGCCATTAGTATGTCTGGAAGGCCAAGAAGGAGAGGCAGACAGTCACAAGCCAATAAGAGAGGGCAAGCAGGCTCTGTGTCTAGTGCTGGTCGTGGAGACGGTGCATCCTCATCAGCACGTGGCCATGGGACACGCTTGGCCTTTTTTTCGGCAGCTGGCCGTGTTGAGCCGCAACATGCGGAAGACTTGGTCGAGTGGATGACCAAGCCGTCCTCATCCTCCTCATCCTCTCTCACCCATGCCCAGGGTGCTTTGTCTGGCAAAGCAGCGGCCTCTTCCCTCAGCTCAATGTCATCAGTGACTCCTTCCCTAGCTCCACCATGTCCTCATGAGGATTCCCTCGAACTGTTTGACCACAGTGTTGGGTACATGCTCCAGGAGGATGCCCAGCGTTTGGAAGGCTCTGATGATGATACTGAGCTTGATGAAGGCAGTAACATGAGCACGGACAGAGGGGGTGCCCAAGAAGGACAGCAATCTGGCAGTCATGCTCCCCCTGCTGCAGCATACTGCCAGGTTTGCTCCAGTGATGAGGAGGGAGGGGATGATGAGGTCACTGACTCAACGTGGGTGCCTGATAGGAGAGAGGAGGAGGAGGAGGAGGAGGTGGCACATCACCAACTAGGCAGGATGCCCTCCAGGGGCCAGCCTAAGGGCAGCACATTGACTGCATCACACCCCAAAGCTCCACATGTGCAGGGCGCTGCAGTCTCTGCGCGTTATTCAAAAAGTTCTTTGGTGTGGGCCTTTTTTGAGACGAGTGCATCAGATCGCACCGCTGCTATTTGCAACATATGTCTCAAGCGTATCTCGCGTGGCCAAAACATCTCCCGCTTGGGTACCACATGCTTGACCAGACATATGTTGACCTGCCATGCAGTTCGTTGGCAAGCGTATCTAAAAGACCCACACCAAAGAACAAAGAGGATCTCTCCTTGCTCCTCATCAGCTGAGATTTCCAACCCCACTAGACCTTCAGTCCTCTCTGAGACCTGCAGTGAGAGGAATGAAGGTGTAGAATTAGGTGTGTCACAGCCAAGTACTTGTGGGCAATCTGCTTTTGGTACACCGACGTCAGATTGTACCAGGCAAATTTCCCTGCCCCAGCTGCTGCACCGCCGAAAGAAGTTTGCTCCCAGCCATCCACATGCCCAGCGGTTGAATGCTAGCTTGGCAAAATTGCTAGCACTTCAACTGCTGCCTTTTCAGTTGGTAGACTCTGCCCCCTTCCGTGAGTTTGTGGAATGTGCGGTTCCTCAGTGGCAGGTACCCAAACGCCACTTTTTCTCACGGAAGGCGATTCCGGCTCTCTACCGGCATGTGGAAGGCAATGTCCATGCCTCGCTGGACAGGGCGGTCAGCGGTAAGGTGCATATTACCGCTGACTCATGGTCCAGCAGGCATGGACAGGGACGTTACTTAAGTTTCACGGCGCATTGGGTGACTCTGCTGGCAGCTGGGAAGGATGCAGGACAAGGTGCAGTAGTGTTGGAGGTTGTTCCGCCACCACGCCTCCAAAATGCTGATTGTGACACACCTCTCTCCTCCACCCCCTCCTCTTCTTCTTCCTCCATGGCCTCTTCCTCGGAACCAGCGGTGCTCCGTAGGCGTTCAAGGGGCTACGCAAGTACGCAGGCCAAAAGATGCCATGCGGTGCTTGAGCTGGTGTGCTTGGGGGACAGGAGCCACACTGGGGCAGAGGTTCTGTCAGCTCTGCAGGGGCAGGTTCAGAGGTGGTTGACGCCACGCCAACTTAAGGCAGGAATGGTGGTTTGCGACAATGGCACCAACCTCCTCTCTGCCCTCCGACAGGGACAACTGACCCATGTGCCCTGTTTGGCTCACGTCCTTAACTTGGTGGTGCAGCGGTTCTTGGGCAGGTACCCGGGCTTACAGGATGTCCTGAGGCAGGCCAGGAAAGTCTCTGTGCATTTCCGCCGGTCATATAATGCCAGTGCTCGGCTGACGGACCTCCAAAAGGAGTTTAACCTGCCCAAGAACCGCCTAATCTGTGACATGCCCACCAGGTGGAACTCGACGTTGGCCATGCTGCAGCGGCTGCACACGCAGCAGAGGGCCATCAATGAGTACCTGTGCGACTATGGCACCAGGACAGGGTCAGGGGACCTTGGTTTTTTTTCCCCACGCCAGTGGGCCATGATCAGGGATGCATGCACTGTCCTGTCACCATTCGAGGAGGCCACGAGGATGGTGAGCACTGACAGTGCATGCATCAGTGACACTGTCCCCCTTGTCCACCTGTTGGAGCACACGCTGCGTGGAATAATGGACAGGGCACTTGAGGCAGAACAGAGGCAGGAAGAGGAGGACTTCCTTAGCTCTCAAGGCCCCCTTTATCCAGACAGTGTTCCTGCGTGCCCGCCGATCACACAGGAAGAGGACGAGGAGGAGGAGGAGGAGGAAGATTGTGTCAGTATGGAGGTGGAGCCTGGCACTCAGCATCAGCAGTCTTTAAGGGATCAGTCCCAAGGAACACATGGACTTGTACGTGGCTGGGAGGAGGTGGCTGCGGACGTTGTTGTCCTTAGTGACCCAGAGGACTCCGGACCGAATGCCTCAGCAAACCTACGCTGCATGGCCTCCCTGATCCTGCAAAGCCTGCGTAAGGATCCTCGTATTCGTGGTATCAAGGAGAAGGACCAATACTGGCTGGCAACCCTCCTTGATCCACGTTACAAGGGTAAGGTTGCGGACCTTATCTTGCCATCGCAGAGGGAGCAGAGGATGAAACATCTTCGGGAGGCCTTGCAGAAAGGTCTGTGCAACGCGTTCCCAGAGACTGGGAGGTTACAAACTCCTGTTTCTGGACAACGTGTTGCTGAGGCTTCGGTCAGTCAAAGAAGGAGCGGTGGAGAAGGTGGCCGTCTGACCGATGCGTTCAGACAATTTTTTGGTCCGCAGCCCCAAGGTATGATCGGTTCCAGCAACCATCGCCAGCGTCTGTTTTACATGGTGCAGGAATACCTAGGGGCAAGATCAGACTTGGACACCTTTCCCACCGAAAATCCTCTGGGTTACTGGGTCTTGAGGATGGATCACTGGCCAGAGCTTGCACAGTATGCAATTGAGCTACTGGCCTGTCCTGCATCCAGCGTTCTTTCGGAACGCACATTCAGTGCTGCTGGAGGCGTGGTAACCGATCACAGGGTGCGTCTGTCCACCGACTCGGTCGATCGGCTGACCTTCATAAAAATGAATCAGTCTTGGATCACCACCAGCTACCAAGCACCTGATGCAGATGTAACCGAATAATTTTTTTTGAAATCTCAGATCCCTTCAAAGACTGCCTATGCTGATGCTGAGTGACTATCCCTGAGTAATTATCCTCAATCATCACGCTGATAGCTTGTAAGAACATTTTTGGTTCTGGGTGCCACCACCAGTGCCTAAGGCACAATTTTTCAGCCCCTGTTTAACAGGGGCGTGTAATTACAATTTTTGATGCAATACTTTGC
Organism: Lithobates septentrionalis; assembly: GCA_037952835.1. NCBI lineage: Eukaryota > Metazoa > Chordata > Amphibia > Anura > Ranidae > Lithobates > Lithobates septentrionalis. The sequence goes on along the minus strand of JBBDGP010000091.1, from coordinate 3,527,777 downwards.
AGCAGGGCTTGTTCCTGCGTTTCAACTAGAGTGTCTGTGAGGGGTTGCAGTGTTGTGGCACCAGCACCAGTGCCTAAGACCCAATTTTTCTGCCCCTGTCTAACAGGGGCGTGTAATTACAATTTTTGATGCAATACTTTGCAGCAGGGCTCGTTCCTGCGTTCCAACTAGAGTGTCTGTGAGGGGTTGCAGTGTTGTGGCACCAGCACCAGTGCCTAAGGCCCAATTTTTCTGCCCCTGTCTAACAGGGGCGTGTAATTACAATTTTTGATGCAATACTTTGCAGCAGGGCTCGTTCCTGCGTTCCAACTAGAGTGTCTGTGAGGGGTTGCAGTGTTGTGGCACCAGCACCAGTGCCTAAGGCCTAATTTTTCAGCTCCTGTTCAACAGGGGCATGTAATTACAATTCTTGATCTAATATTTCACAGCAGGGCCCTGTGAGGGCTTACAGTGTTTTGGCCACAGCAACACCTAAGGCCCAAATTTCTGCTGAGTATATAGGGCAGGACCCTACTTTCAAACATCTAACTTACAAACGACTCCTACTTGCAAACGGAAGGAGACAACAGGAAGTGAGATGAAATCTACCCCTAAGGAAGGGAAATTCTCTCCTGTAAGAGTTAATATGGGAAAACAATTTCTCCTTTCCACTGATGCTTTCCAATCCTTGTTCCACAAAAAAACCCAAATTTTCAAAAAACATTTTTCATTGGGACAAAAAAGTGAGGTGAAATCTTCTGAAGAGGAGGAAAGACGCAAAACAAATGTCACAGGGGTGATAACCCTTCCCTATGTTTTCCAAAAAGCCTAGAAAAGATTTTTTGGCTGGAGCTAAACACATTAAAAATGTTCAAAATTACAAACAGATTCTACTTAACAACAAACCTACAGTCCCTGTCTTGTTTGCACCGCCTGAATACTGCTGTTCAGAGTATATAGGGACCTTTCCTTATTTTAATTTGGGTGCGGGGTTCCCCTTAATATCCATACAAGACCCAAAGGGCCTGGTAATGGACTGGGGGGTACCCATGCCGTTTGTCTCACTGATTTTCATCCATATTGCCATGACCCGACATGACATTAAACCCGCAAGCAGTTTTAAATGAGATTTTTTCCTTTAAAAATGACATTTGGTGCAGGGACTGTTCTAAACATGGGAAACACGCGTCACTTTACAGGCATACTATAGACACCCCCCAGGTACGATATTTAAAGGAATATTTCACTTTTTTTTTTTTACTTTAAGCATCATTAAAATCACTGCTCCCGAAAAAACGGCCGTTTTTAAAAGTTTTTTTTGCATTGATACATGTCCCCTGGGGTAGGACCCGGGTCCCCAAACCCTTTTTAGGACAATACCATGCAAATTAGCCTTTAAAATGAGCACTTTTGATTTCGAACGTTCGAGTCCCATAGACGTCAATGGGGTTCTAACGTTCGTGCGAACTTGCGGTCCGTTCGCGGGTTCTGGTGCGAACCGAACCGGGGGGTGTTCGGCTCATCCCTAAATCTCACACATGCTGGATTTTTTTCCTGTTCTTTTTTGTCATGCATGTATATTTTCCTTCAATAACCTCCCCAGCATGCAATGATGGGAACATATCCACCTAGTCTACTCATTTTGAATGTATTTTGTTTGAGTGTATTTAGTGTGCTGCTAATTAGCAATTAGCTAGATTTCCCAACCCCCCACCCCCCACCTAAACTCACTCCAAATAGTGTGCTGCTAATTAGCAATTAGCTAGATTTCCCAACCCCCCACCTAAACTCACTCCAAATAGTGTGCTGCTAATTATCAATTAGCTAGATTTCCCAACCCCCCACCCCCCACCTAAACTCACTCCAAATAGTGTGCTGCTAATTAGCAATTAGCTAGATTTCCCAACCCCCCACCCCCCACCTAAACTCACTCCAAATAGTGTGCTGCTAATTAGCAATTAGCTAGATTTCCCAACCCCCCACCCCCCACCTAAACTCACTCCAAATAGTGTGCTGCTAATTAGCAATTAGCTAGATTTCCCAACCCCCCACCTAAACTCACTCCAAATAGTGTGCTGCTAATTAGCAATTAGCTTGATTTCCCAACCCCCCACCCCCCACCTAAACTCACTCCAAATAGTGTGCTGCTAATTAGCAATTCGCTTGATTTCCCAACCCCCCACCCCCCACCTAAACTCACTCCAAATAGTGTGCTGCTAATTAGCAATTAGCTTGATTTCCCAACCCCCCCCACCCTCGTAAAAATTGGCTTGAATGTTCTGTGGTGTTGATTTGTATAAAGCAAATATATGTTGCACTTTGCAAAATGCATGTGCACTCTACAAGTGCATTTGTTCCAGTGCTTTAGTAAATGAGCAGAAGCTCTGCTGATTTCCATCATCAAATCATATGCAAGCCACAAAGTGTTTTCATTAATTGCCCTTGCATGTGATTGTGTACTCCTTGCAACATGACTGCCTTTTTACCTTACCTCATTTACTGTAAGCTGGTTAGCAACTGCACTTGCAGAGTGCGACAACTGCAGTCTTGTAGCCTTTTTAGTCCCTAAATTCCTGCGTGTCCTAAAAGTAATATTTTTTATGGATTTCACAACCCCCTAAAATGTAATCAATGTTCCATCAGAGGGGGTGAGCAATCTGATAAGTGTGCCTTTCCATATTAGATATTCCAGAAGATTTAAATTATTTAATGTTATACTGATGCTGGGGAATAATGTTTTTAATTGTATAATTTTCTTGCAATGTTAGCTTCCAAATTAATGATTTTGGTTTTCTTGTTTGATTCCCCAGTTTCCTTCAACGCCACAGGAATGGCAGACTGTGGCATCCCATTTTGCCAGCCGTTGGGACTTTCCCAATTGTGGAGGGGCTATAGATGGGAAACATGTCCACATCGTGCCACCACCCCATTCGGGGTCATACTATTTTAATTATAAGGGGTATTGTTTTAATGGCGGTGGTGTCGGCACACTATGAATTTTTATATGTGGACGTGGGGAAGAATGGCCGGATGTCGGATGGAGGAGTATTTGCCCAGACGGAGTTCTGCCAGCGTCTCCAGAGTGGTGGCCTGGGATTGCCACCTGATGCGGATAACGTGGAAGGACTCCCCTTTGTCTTCATTGCCGATGAAGCCTTCGCTCTGAGCAAGCACCTCATGAGGCCATTCCCCCAAAGAACCCTCTCCCCGGAGAGGAGGGTTTTTAATTTCCGGCTGGCCAGAGCTAGAAGAGTGGTTGAGAATGCGTTTGGGATTCTGGCCAGCCGGTTCCGCCTGTTTCAAACATCCATTAATTTGGCGGAATACAAACTTAATTTTATCATTTTATCCTGCTGCATTCTGCACAACTTTTTACACAAACATTCTCAAAATTATATCGGAACAGTTGGGCCTGAGGCCGTACTTCTAGATGACCACCTTACGGGCCTGGATACTGTCCGTACTGGCTTGGCCCCCCAAAGTGCCCGTCAAGTTAGACAGCAATATGTGAATTATTTTATGGGTAGGGGAGCCATTGCAATGGGCCAGGATATTTAATTTTTTTAAATAAAAAAAATTTTGATGAAATCTGGAATTATATTTATTGCTTGCCTTTCTTTTGGGCTTTCTCCTAAGGTTATGGTCGATCAGTTGTAGTGCCAACTGTATTTTCCTTTTAAATGTCTAAATAAGCTCCATTGCCACTGTAAACAACTTGTTGACAATTATAACCAAACTGATACTGAGCATTGAAATAACAAACCACACATTTATTGAATTCCTATAAGGAGATGTTTTTATTAATCGTTGTTATGCATTCAGTTATGCATTTAGTATAAAATGTTCCTAGCCAAAAATATAATGATATCTTAAGAATTTGGAAAAATATAATTATATTTAAAGATTTGTACATAATCCACAAAAAATTTTTTTGGGCTTTTTGATTTTCGCAAACAGGCTTTTTTTTTATTTTTTATTTTTTTAAAGCCTTTTTTTTTTGGGGGGGGGGGGGTTTAAAATCCTTTATTTTATTTTTTTTAGGGTTTTTTAAAATCCTTTTTTTTTTTTTTTTGTGTTTTTTTTAAAATCTATTTTTTTTTTTTTTTTAAATCAATTTTTAATTTTTTTTTTGTTTTTTTTTTAAATCAATTTTTATTTTTTGTTTTTTTTTAAAATCAATTTATTTATTTATTTTTTTTAAATCAATTATATATTTTTTTTTTTTTAAAAATCAATTTTTTTTTTTGTGGATTTTTAAGGTATTTTCTATAAACAGCCCTCCTTTTTTAAATTTTGTTAAACAGCCATATAAGTAATGCAAAAATAATAAAGAGAAGGCCCAGAATGGGGTCAGCAAAACAGGAAATGAAGGACATGATCGATGTTTTGGGGTTTCAAAAAGGGAATTTAGATTCGACCCAAAACATCAATCATGTCCTTCATTTCCTGCTGCATACGATCCAGCCGATTCCGCATTTCATCGATCTCCCCATTCCAGGCCATTATTTGACCAATTAGCCGTTGGGCACTGTCTGAGGTGAAATATTCACTTCTTGTACCTAAAGTGGAGAGAAAACAAATAATGTGTTTAGAAATATGCACACATACATAGTTTACCTTACCATAATAAAGCTGTTGTCTCAGACACTGACCTTGTGGGGTGCCCATGTCGCATAATTCCTCCACATCCTCGGGGGTGGCGCTGTTGCTTGACTCAAGCACAACCAGATCACCTAAAATAGAGTAGAAAAATTACATAAAAGAAAAGGCAGCCATGCATAGATTACCGTAAGCTGGTGTGTCAGACACTCACCTGGTGGGGTGCCCATGTCGCCCACCTCTCCTTCATCCACATCCTCAGTGGGGCTTGGGCTGATTTCCCAAGTATGTTGTTTGGCTTGGGGTGGACTGTGTTCTTGTTGGCTGAGTGATTTTTCCCCTATGTGAACCAAAAAATTTATCTACTTAGCACACAGATATTTTAGTACATAGTAATTTTCAAACCTTTGTAGTGAAGTGGTGTACAAATGTTCTGTTTGTGTAGAGTTCCTATTTTACCTCAATATTTAAAATTATAAAGACATATCGGATAGATAGATATCTAGATATCAATATCTCGAAATATAGTTAATAATCTTTTGATCTCTCTCTCTCTCTCTCTCTCTCTATATCTGGAACAAAATATAAATATCTAACTAAATGTAAATAAAAAAAATAAAATAACTTAAATTATTCCAAAAGAATGTTTTACATTTCTATATCTATCTATATCTATCTATCTATCTATCTATCTATCTATCTATCTATCTATCTATCTATCTATCTATCTATCTATCTATCTACCTATATCTATCTCTCTCTCTCTCTCTCTCTCTCTCTCTCTCTCTCTCTCTCTATATATATATATATATATATATATATATATATATATATATATATATATATACATATATATATATACATACACATATATACATACACACATATATATATAGATAGATATATAGATATTCCTACATACATATATATATATATATATATATATATATATATAGATATATCTATAGATATGTAACGATGTTTATTAAAAGATCGTTTGAAACGAGGAGAAAAAAAATCGTATAGGAATGAAAAGCACATGGAGCAGTATACAAGGTAATAAACACAAGAGAAAAACACGACAAGTACTTACTTTTTTTACGCACTTTACGGATCCGTCTGTACTGATCCGGCTCCCTGAGCTTGAGGTCAGACCATCTTTTTCGAATTTGATCCTTGGAGCGCTGGACCCCAAAAGAAGCCTGTAAAGTGTCCACCACCTTCGCCATTATTTTGGCCTTGCGCAAATTTGGCCGGGCGTACGGCCCATACTTCCCATCATAGTCCTTTTTTAGAAGAATGGCCACCATCTCCACCATCTCTTCAAAACTCATATTGGAGGCCTTAAATCTAGGCTTCACAGATCTTGTTGACGTTCCAGCCTCCGGGCTTTTTTCGCTACCTGAGGTAGTTAACATGTCATGTGTCTCCGCCATTATTCACCCCACTACGCGCCGTAATTAAAAATGGGCGGAGAACATGAGTTAAAATCGAACGTCAGGGGAGGGCGACGCAGGCAGAGTTTCACACATGCGTAGTGTATAAAGAGGGGCCTTGTGCACGTGTCGTACGTACGTTCTGTGCGTCGAATTAGGGGGCGGAGAACATGAGTTAAAATCGAACGTCAGGGGCGGGCGACGCAGGCGGAGTTTCACACATGCGTAGTGTATAAAGAGGGGCCTTGTGCACGTGTCGTACGTACGTTCTGTGCGTAGGTGATAGTGGACCGGGACGTTACTAAACGAAGGTAATTTTAAAATTATATTTTTTTTTATGGTCATGACTTTGTAGCAAGCGGCCTATATGGCTTGATAGATTGATGAGGCCTACATAGGGAGAAGATGATGAGGGGTTAGCAGAAACCTAATAAGTGTTTTTTGTCTTGTGACTTTATCTTTTCCAGATATAATGAATCCCCTATTTAAGGATACAGAGTTCCTTACAGCTTTCATATCTAAATATCGAGAGATGAGGAATTTGTGGGAGGTGAAACACCCTCAGTATTATGCTAAGCATGTGAGGAAGTCAACGCTGGAGAGACTTCTGTCCTTTGTCCAGGCGACCATCCCGGAAGCAACAATGGAGACATTGCTCAAGAAAATTGGGGTCTTGAGGAATATGTATAAGAGGGAGCATAAGAAGATCCAGGAATCAATGAGATCAGGAGCATCAGCAGATGATGTTTATGTACCCAGGCTGTGGTACTACAATCAACTACGTTTTCTTGATGACCAGACTGAAGCCAGGGCATCACTTTCAACCCTTCCCTCCACCCTTCCCTCCACCCTTCCCTCCACCCCAGCAGAGGCTGATGAGGAGCAAGCTGGGTCTTCCATCCTGGATGAACCGGATATGACCATCTGGAGTCAGGTAAATTAGTTTAAACAATATTTACTGTACTAATATTAATGAGGTTAACTGGATGTTATAATTTTCTCCAAGATTTTTGCACTCAAAATTGTGTAGACATATCAATTGACAGGAGTGGCTAAATATGTTTGGCACCTGCTAGAAAAAATTAGGGTGTCTGATTAGACTCTTTTATTAAAGAGATGTATTCACATTGAATTTGCTAGTCATGAGAAGCAAATTGTGTGTCATTGATGAACCCCAAAAAATAAATAAAACTATGTCCTTTTTTTATACACAGGATGAGTCCATCCAGGAGGAATGTGTGGAAAATGGCAGGCAGGAGGAGACCGGGCCCATGGACAGCCTGGAGGAGGCCGGATTCCCCATCATCCTGGAGGAGGCTGGGCCCAGTGTCAGGCAGGAGGTGGCTGGTCCCAGTGAGGTGGCTGGGTCAAGTGAGGTGGCTGGTCCCAGTGAGGTGGCTGGGCCCAGTAGGAGCATGACCCAATCCCAAGTGCCTCCCCTCCACCTTCCCAAAAAAAGGGCCAGGAAGGGGGCCGTCACACAGGAGGCATCCCTGCGCCTCATGCAAGAGGCCACACGTTTTTTGAGGAGCCCCCCCCGAAGCAGAAGAGGCCTATTGGGAGCAGCGTCTCATTTGTGAGCGCCTATTTGGGGAAACTATCCAGAAGGGGCTGCAGGGCACGCTAACCCGAAACACCCAACTACATGAGGCAGCCCCCCCTCCTCCTCCTCCTCCTCCTCCTCCTGCCACAACTGAAACACCACAGCCACAGCCTCCAAAGAAGGCTACAGGGAAGGCTGCAGGGAAGGCTGCAGGGCAGCGTGGAGGAAAGGCTGCAGGGAAGAGAAGAAAGTGATGACCTGGGTTCAGTCTGGTCTGACAGAAGACGCAGGCTGTTGTAGTACCACAGTCTGGGGACATCTATATCATCTGCTGGTGCTGTTGATCTCTGGGATTCTTGGACCAGATTGTGCTCCCTCTTATATGGACTCCTCAAGATCCCAATTTTCTTGTACACAGACTTTTTCCAGCGTTGACTTCCTCTTTATTTTATTTTGACCATGAATAAATGGATCTTTTTTGAGTTTAGCAAAAGACTTTATGTGTTTTCTTTTAAATCATTGATTTTACACACAATGTTAAATTATCAAGGGACAACAATCTCATTGAGTTTGCAAAAACACACCAAAAATACATTACTAATGTTAATAATGTTCGAGTGGTAAGTCTGGGAAAGAACAAAAATATACATAACCAAAAACGGTGCTTTGGGTTAACTTTATCTTAAAAATAAAAAATAATCACTAGAAAAACAAAACTATAATAATGGGTTCTTTGTGGTAACTTTACAAACCTAAAAAATATAAAAAAAAAAAAAAATACAAATGGGTTCTTTGTGGTAACTTTACAAACACCAAAAAATGAAAAATAAAAATCTAGAGATAAACATATAAAAAAGTTCAACACCAATCATAAAATAAATATCTGGATAAAAATTACAAGAAAATATGACTCCACACAAAAAAATCAAAAACAAAAAAAAGGTAAAAAGTATTATATTAGTATGGAAACATTGTTTTTAAAAAGCATACTATATCATTCATGAGATCAAAGAGAAAAAGAATCCAGAAATCAGTTTGGGAGAACTCTGAATATGAACAGCAAAACACCTTCGTTCTTTATAGCATTCGTAAAGAAGAAATAAAATGCGCTGCATTCAACGATCACAGATTTTGCAGCGTGATGAATGTGCTACCTACAATACGAACACTAGTTTTACTAGACCGAGTGCTTCCGTTTAGTTTTTGCTTATGAGCATGCGTCGTTTTTTTGTCCGTAGGACTAGCATACAGACGAGCGGACTTCGGGGTCCGTCGTAGTTACGACGTAAAGATTTGAAGCATGTTTCAAATCTAAAGTACGTCGGATTTGAGGCTAAAAAAGTACGTTGAAAGTCCGGAGAAGCCCACACACGATCGGATTACCAGCCAGCTTTAGTCCGTCAGCGTCCGTTGGACTTTTGTAGACGAAAAGTACGACCGTGTGTACGCGGCATTAAAGAACGATTCAATACTAGGCCCCTTACTTCCTGAACGAGCTGGAGTGATTTACAAGGGTGCACTATCAGTGAAGGGTCAGATTGCACCAAATGTTACAGACCCCCCAATAATTCCATCTTTTTTTCACAATATGAAGGGTTTCTTCCCTTGTCGGAAGTGTACAGTGTGTAAACACAACGTATGTAAAGCGCGAAAAATTGAAACCTTTACATCATCCACTACTGGAAGAGAATATAAGATGAAACAATTTGCCACATGTACGACCAAATATATTGTGTACCTTATCACTTGTCCTTGTGGAAAGCAATATATAGGCCGTACAATACGTAATTTTGCTACACGAGTTAATGAACACATCACAGCCATAAAAAAGGGACGCACGAATCATAGTGTACCCAAACACTACCTACGTTGTCATAACCAAAATCCATCAGAGACGAGATTCCAAGTTATCGATAAGTTCGTGCCCCATTGGAGAGGGGAGTCTAATGTAAGGGGGGTCTCCAAGTTTGAAACATTTTGGATACACCAAATTAAATGCTATACACCACATGGACTCAACATCGATTGGGATATCAATGCCTTCATCAATCAATCCTAGGCAGTGGTGGTCTCTCCACTTCAAGAGTGTTCATTACTGACATACTCATACCTTTGTACCTACCCATTTATATTTCTTGGAGCTCCCCTGCTTACTATTTCATTAGATTAGTTCTATTATCTATATGCCATATAATATACACTATGAGATCTCTCATACCTTTGTACCCACTCATTTACATTTTCTTGGAGCCCCCCTGCTTATTACATCATTATATTAGTGTTAGAATTTATTTATATGCCATATAATATACACTAGGAGATCTATTTTTGATATATTCATTGCTCCCGTGTTCCTGGTATATCATATTAGGATTAGATATCATGCTGCCACTTTGAGCATCATGAAGGCTATTTGGCTCTGCTTGTATCCAAGAACATCATTCCTCGTTCTGGTCTTCTTCTGTTCTATTTAAATATTTTTATTTCTTACTTACATTTTTCAGTTTATTTTTATGGTCCAATGTATTTTATGTTATGGGGATTTGATACAAGCATCTCCATTTACTTACCATAAAAGTTTTTTATGTTATGGATATTGCCATATTATGTATATTCCATTTTATTTTTAAGCTGACATTTGTTGTAATTTTTTACATTTACGTTCTTCTTTCTGGATTTCATACAATCATTTTTAATTTTAATTTCATGATATGTCTGCACATTGTATGTGTTGATATATATTGTTTGCCTATGTATGCGTGTCATACGTATGTGACGTTACCATTTGCTTATAACCGTGTGTGACTTGACTTCCAGTTATTTAGGGCACTCAGAGTATTGCCGTTGTGTCTATCAACACTTAGCCTGGATTGTAATCCTACCCATCCCATAACCATCTCCGATCATATGAAGTTTTGGAACATGTTTGCGTTCCAAACCTCATTACAGGCCGTCTCCTCTTCCTGCCTCCTATGATATACAGTCTCCGAGTGGTCTACACGTCATTCCGTTCACGTCAGGTCACGTGACGATCATGTGACCATCTCTGCAGAGGAATACTCGTGAGCGTTGATTGGAGGTTGACAGAGAAGCTTGGCTTCTTACCAACCATGCCTACACATGATTACATCTATCACATGTCCGTAGAATCACCAATGATGCTGACAAACCCGGAAGTCACGGCGTACACCAGTCCGATCATGTGTTTGTCATAATTTTTATAGATTTCTATATAAAGCGCAGTAGATGGCAGGCAAATTTACACCCCAGCAGAAGTCTTAGAGGACGAAACGCGTCGGGTCCGTTTTTTACCATAGCCATCACCCACTGCGCTGCTAGGTTCAAGTGGACCCAATTTTTACCACCCTAGATTTTATCATTTGTTGGATATAACTTTTTATAATTTTTATACCAATAAATTCCTGTTTTTTCAACGGATTTACACTATGTGGAAGCTTCTTCTTTTATTTCCTTGCCATATCATGGGGACTATCGAGGATTGAGTGGGACCCAGCGGATGATCGAGGTTGGTCCATTAGGACGTCCAGGTCCAACCCAGCTTCTCCGGGGATACATCATCCTTTGAGGCATTTCGCTTCCCCAAGCCAAGCCTACCAGTGTGATTGGAACCAGATACATCCTACCGTTTAACGGTACAAGCTCTTTAGACTCACCGCCGACGGCCTGTGAGTCCATCTCCTCTGGTAAGGGCCTTTTTACTTCTATCTGCCTGAGATTATGTCTGGAGAAGATGTCACCTTATATGCCGAAATGTTTCTAATAGTCCTGTAGAAATATCTATGAAGATTTGGAGTACCTACAGTGTTTTAGTGGCACCTGAATGAGCCTATATTTCACACACGGACATTATAGTCATTATGTCACATTTCTATGTTGTGTATTTCACACTTCAATAGATTGGTTTGATGGACCCACGATATAGTTGAGTTGATCTCAACTACATCCATATTAGTTTGATGTATATGGTGTTATTTACTTTCACTCTATTTGGTGTTTTTAGGCTATTCAATATATATATATTCTTTATATTTTTATTTTTATGTGGTTTTGAGATCACATTTACCTTGATAGATATACTTGAGTGTAAATTTATCACTAGAGGTTACACGTAGTCCAGTTTTCATTATTCTTTCACCAGTATAATATTATTTGTGACTCTCCAATCTCTTTTGGGGGCTTATACCCCCCCTTTTTTCTCCTATTTTTTAGTTAATTTTATGGGTTATTGTGACTTACAGTGATTTTATAATCATTAGTATTGTTTTCCAGCACACCTTATGAGCGCCACACTTTGACGTTTCACTCACATTTACAATTAGTCTGATTGTTGTGTTGGCTGCCTTTTTTCCTTTTGAGTTTGGCGCAGCATTTCCCACATTTATTTGTATTTTTCACTAATATAGTGTACAGATCTCTTTTCTGATCACTGTATTTAGTGTCACAAGTGATGCTAGTTAGACAGTTAGCTAGTTACTGTCACCGTCAGGTTTTTATAGCGTCAGGGTACCCGCCATATATTACCGAATAAAGGTTTAACCCCCTGATCGCCCCCCAGTACAGGTTTTAGCGTCAGGGTCAGCGTCAACCCCAGGCAGCCTCAGATTAGTGCCTGTAGCTCTAACACCCGCGCATGCACCATACACCTCCCTTACTAGTATAGTGTCTGAATGAATCAATATCTTTGATCTGATCAAATCTATACTAGCATTCCCAATAGTTTAGTGTCCCCAAAAATACAGCATTAGCGGGATCAGCCCAGATACCTGCTAGCATCTGCGTTTAGCCCCTCCGCCCAGCCCACCCAAGTGCAGTATCAATCGATCACTGTCACTTACAAAACACAACACACATAACTGCAGCGTTCGCAGAGTCAGGCCTGATCCCTGCGAACGCTAACAGTTTTTTTGGTAGTGATTGAAGGCGCTGACAACCAGCTGCTCTTTTTGCCTTTAAGTCCCACTAGTTGTACCTATAAATTTAGAGGCCTCAATGTCCAATCGGAGGTACACTAGTGAAGAGGCCTTCACGTTTCTGAGCATGACAGATGAGAGTGAAGAGGAAGTCACCCATCTGTCAGATTCAGGCTCCGAAATAGGAACCAGTAGACAGCAGCGGCACCCTGACAGATAGCTCTGATGACAGAGTGGTCCCTGCTAAGGTCAGGGTACCCGACCCCGTTCTTCTGTTGTTGAGGTGCAAGAACTGCAGGGCTCTCGTATGGAGCAGAGAGCCAGTACTAGTGCCGCTAATCCTTCTGGTGAACTGGCAAGCACCAGCGGCCTAGTACATCCTGGTCATAGTCAAATCAGCACTGCTGTAACACGTGGTGATGTGGTGAGTCCAATAAGTGCAGTTCAAGCTGGTGCGGTGGCTAGCACAAGTAGTGTCCCATAGCCACCAAGAAGACAAAGACAGACCCGTTGAGCCCATAGTGCTCTTCCTGCTGCATTTGCCAATCCTAATTGGGAGCCCACCACTTCTGCAACGCCTGTATTTCCCTCATTCACTGGCCAACCTGGAATTCACGTCACTTGATTTTAATTTGCTCTTTTTTACGGAAGATCTCTATAGGTCTATTGTGGACCAAAGCAATTTGTATGCTGAAGGGCCTGGTATGGAATTTAGGGGGACTCCCACATCATTTTTTTTTTAAATTTTGGTTCGGGGTTTCCCTGTGGGGAATTCCCATGTCGTTTTTATCAATGAACTTCTATGTGTATTGTCGGCAATGCAATAGCCGCGGGTAGTTTTAAATGGGTTTTTTCCTTCGAAATGTCATTTTGCTGTCAGACTGTTCTGAACACAGGAAACATGCGCCCCTTTACAGGCATACTATAGACACCCCCCAGCTACGAAATTTAAAGGGATATTACACTTTTATTGTTTGACTTTAAGCATTATTAAAGTCACTGCTCCTGAAAAAACGGCCGTTTTTAAAACTTTTTTTTGCATTAATCCATGTCCCCTGGGGGCAGGACCCAGGTCCCCAAACACTTTTTATGACAATAACTTGCCTATAAGCCTTTAAAATTAGCACTTTTGATTATTCATGTTCGTGTCCCATAGACTTTAACGGTGTTCGAACAAACTTTTTTCCTCTTCGTATGTTCTGGTGCGAACCGAACAGGGGGGTGTTCGGCTCATCCCTACTGACCAACGTGGTCTCTGCATCGGTGAATGTTTCCATTGCTACCACACACTAGTTGAGTATTAGCGTAGGGTACAGCACTGCACAGTCCTAGGGCACACCAACACAGGGTCTCGGAAGATGAAATGGCCATCAAATTTTGAGAGACCCTAATCTGGAACATTTACAGTTAAAATAAAAGTGCAAACCCCCCAAAAAAAAGACAAAAATAGTTATTTTATTTTCCTCTCTCTCTATTGTTCTCTCTCTATTGTTTTCTATTTATTGCTCTCTCTCTATTGCTCTCTCTCTATTGTTACTGTATTTTATTTTATTGTATTTGCTTTGCAGGTATGGTATGTCTTACTGTTATACTGTAATGTTACTTTGTTTTATTGTTAAACATTATTTGCTTTGCAGGTATTCAGCTGCAGCACAAGTTTATTTATTCAGACAGCACATACGGGGATACCACTTGTATGGAACTTTTTGGCAGTCTACTGCGCCTTCACCGCCTTCAGGCTTTCCAATGCCCCATAAACACGGTCAGATTTTCCGACGGAAAATGTTCAAAGGGAGCTTTTTTTTAGAAATTCCGACCGTGTGTAGGCTCCATCGGACATTTTCCATTGGAATTTCCGTCACACAAAATTTGAGAGCTGGTTCTCAAATCTTCCAACAACAAAATCCGTTGTCGTAAATTCAATCATGTGTACACAATTCCGAAGCACAAAGTTCCATGCACGCTCGGAATCAAGCAGAAGAGCAGCTCTGGCTATTGAACTTCATTTTTCTCGGCTCGTCGTACGTGTTATACGTCACCGCGTTCTTGACGTTCAGAATTTCCGACAAGATTTGTTTGACCATGTGTATTTAAGACAAGTTTAAGCCAACATCTGTTGGAAAAAATCCATGGATTTTGTTGTAGGAATGTCCAATCGTGTGTACAGGGCATTATGCCGCTTACACACGATCGCACATTAATCTGACATTTGGACTTTTGGATTTTTTTACGATGGATGTTGGCTAAAAATTGTCTTGCATACACACGGTCACACAAAGCTTGTCGGAAATTCCGAACATCAAGAACCCGGTGACGTACAACACGTAAGACAAGCCGAGAAAAATGAAGTTCAATAGCCAGTGCGATTCTTCTGCTTGATTCCGAGCATGCGTGGAACTTTGTGCATCGGAATTGTGTACACATGATCGGAATTTCCGACAACGGATTTTGTTGTCGGAAAATTTGAGATCCAGATCTCAAATTTTGTGTGACAGAAATTCAGATGGAAAATGTCCAATGGAGACTACACACTATTGTAATATCCGACAAGAAGCTCCCATCGAACATTTTCCGTCGGAGAATCCGACCGTGTGAATGGGGCATTAGGGTGTAAAATGGTGATTTTACTCCTCACTACCTATCATAGTTTCGGAGGCCCTGAAATCTCAAAATAGCACAAAACACCCCAAAAATTACCCCATTTTGGAAAGTAGACACCCCCAAGGTATTTGCTAAGTGGCATGGTGAGTATTTTGCAGCACCAATTTGTTTTTAAAAATTAAGAAAGAAAACTTTTTTCTTTTTTTTCAATTTTCAAAACTTTGTGACAAGCAGCGAGATCTGCAAAATACTCAATATGCCTCTTAGCAAACAGCTTGGGGTGTCCACTTTACAAAATGGGGTAATTTTTTAGGGGGGGGGTTGTGCTATCTTGGCATTTCATGGCTTCTGAAACTGTGATGTGAGGCAGTGAGGAGTGAAATTTACGCCCTTAGAAATCCTGAAGGCGGTGATTGGTTTTTGGGGTCCTGTACGTGGCTAGACTGCCAAAAAGTCCCACACATGTGGTATCCCCATACTCAGGAGAAGCAGCAACATGTATTTTGGGGTATAGTTTCATATAAGCCTATGGCATGTTTGAGCAATAAATCTTTTAGTGACAACTTTGTGAAAAAAAAAAATTCCCGAAACTTGTGGCAAAATATAAAATTTTCCATGGACGCAACATGGCTCTCAGCAAATAGCTTGAAGTGTCTACTTTCCAAAATGGGGTCATTGGGGGGGGGGGGGTTTGTACTATCTTGACATTTCAGTGCCTCTGAAACTGTGAAAGGTAGTGAGGAAATGAAATCACCATTTTATGCCCTTAGAAAGCCTGAATGCAGTGATTGGTTTTAGGGGTTCTGTGCACGGCTGGGCTCCCAAAAAGTCTCACACATCTGTTATCCCTGTACTCAGGAGAAGCAGCAGAATGCATGTTGTGTAATTCCACATATGCCTATGGCATGTGTGAGCAATAAATCATTTTAGTGACATCTTTGTGTAAAATTTTCACTTGTGATAAAAAATAAAATACTCAATGGGCTCAACATGCCTCTCAGCAATTTTCTTGGGGTGTCTACTTTCGAAAATGGGTAAGGAGTACAAAGATAAGTGTGTCTTGCCTTCAGTTAAGCATGGTGGTGGGAGTGTCATGGTCTGAGGTTGCATGAGTGCTGCTGGCTTGATTCATGCTTGACACCATCTGAACCAAATAAGTTTACCTTGGTCTCATCAGACCACAGGACATGGTTCCACTAATCCTGTTTGCAGGCTTTCTTGTGCATCATCTTTAGAAGAGGCTTCCTTCTGGGATGACAGCCATGTAGACCAATTAGATGCAGTGCACGGCGTATGGTCTGAACACTGACAGGCTGACCCCCCACCCCTTCAACCTCTGCAGCAATGCTAGCAGCACTCATACGTCTATTTCCCAAAGACAACTCCTGAATATGACGCTGCACTCAACTTCTTTGGTCAATCATGGTTAGGCCTGTTCTGAGTGGAACCTGTCCTGTTAAACCACTGCATGGTCTTGTCCACCATGCTGCAGCTCAGTTTTATGGTCTTGCCAATCTTCTTATAGCCTAGGCCATCTTTATGTAGAGCAACAATTCTTTTTTTCAGATCCCCAGAGAGTTCTTTGCCATGAGGTGCCATGTTGAACTTCCAGTAACCAGTATGAGAGAGTGTGTGCGATAACACCAAATTTAACACACCTGCTCCCCATTCACACCTGAGACCTTGTAACACTAACGAGTCACATGACACCAGGGAGGGAACATGGCTAATTGGGCCCACTTAGGGGTGTACTCACTTTTGTTGCCAGTGGTTTAGACATTAATAGCTGTGTGTTGAGTTATTTTGAGGGGACAACAAATTTACACTGTTATACAAGCTGTACACTCACTACTTTACATTGTAGCAAAGTGTTATTTCTTCAGTGATGTCACATGAAAAGATATAATAAAATATTTACAAAAATGTGAGGGGTGTACTCACTTTTGTGAGATACTGTATTTGTTTATATATTCGGTAACATGAGTCCTAAATACTCCTAGGTAGCTCTCTTGAAAATATACTATAGTTAAATCATATTCTTTGTTAAATTATATAACAGTAAAATATGCTATAAAAACATGCTAGTGTGTCAGAAAATACATCAAAAAAGCAGCAGCTTAATGTGGGATAACACAACAAAGAAATATAATAAGAAAAGCCAAGCTAAATTAGTCCCAATTGATGCAAATGGATCCTTGATTAAATATCATGACAATACGTTTTCCATAATGATGGTGGATAAGGATGGTGAGGAAAATTTTTTTCATGGTGCCACCACAGTGATTCACATCAAAAAGAGACTTAGCAAGCAAATCCAGGCATGTGGCTACAGCCCAGTCAAGGCCTTTATTTGCACAGAAGATCTTTATGGATGATAATCACAGGATGGATGGCTGCAATGTCTCTCACACACTGGCAACACTGTAAAATCAGTGACCATCTCATTCAGAAAATAACCAAAAAAAAAGAAAGACTAGCCATAGTGTAATATTGCCTTACTCGTTTATTGTAGAAAAAAGTAATGCACTTACATTTGTAGATTAAAAATTTGGCTCTGTTTTAATTCATGCAAATTTTTAATCTACAAATGTAAGTGCATTACTTTTTTTCTACAATAAACGAATAACACAATATTACACTATGGCCAGTCTTTCTTTTTTTTTTTTATTCTTTTATATAGTTAGTACCTTGTTCTCAAATAACAAAATAAGAAAAATATTCAGTAACTTAAAGCATATATGTGTATATAAGTTTGTTTGGTTATATTTTATTACCTATGGAAATATGTATATTTCAGTGATTATCATTTGTGGTGTATTTATATTCCCTTCTATTATTACCCACACTATTTTGCTCATTTTCCTTACTCTCTAAGGGCTCATTTACACTTGCTTTGGCTTCAACACACATTAAAGCCCCTACCACTTCAACATGCTTTTATGATGTGTTTTTGATGCTTCGGTGGTGCTTCGATGAAGATTCAGTGGTGCTTCGATGAAGCATTTGTGATGCTTCAGTGACGCATCAGGAATGCTTCGGTGATGCTCTTTTAAAGCTTTTTCGAAGCTTGACAGATGCCCTGTGTGTGTGGTGTGTGTGTGTAGATATTTCATACCTGCAATTTCTCCAAAACAAAGCGCAGCTAAAGCTGAATTAAAGCCTCTCAAAAGCGAGCTTCAAGAGAGCTTTGTCATAGAGTTCTATGGAGGCTTTGAAGATGCTTTGAAGCACCACTACAGCTACATGGAGTATATTTTTTGAAGCAAAGCCAAAGCAAATCAAACGCAAGGTGTAAACATTAATATTCAATTTAAACCTATGACCTCATTCTACTGATTCAACTAATTATATACTTATAATATATATAGATCTATCTATATAGATCTATATAGATCTATATATCTATATAGATCTATATAGATATATAGATCTATATAGATCTATATAGATCTATATAGCTATATATATCTATATCTATATATATCTATATATATATATATATATAGATATATATAGATATATATCTATATATAGATATATATATATACAGTATCTCACAAAATTGTGTACAACCCTCAAATTTTTGTAAATATTTTATTCTATCTTTTCATGTGACAACACTGAAGAAATCACACTTTGCTACAATGTAGTAGTTAGTGTACAGCTTGTATAACAGTGTAAATTTGCTGTCCCCTCAAAATAACGCAACACACAGCCATTAATGTCTAAACCTCTGGCAACAAAAGTGAGTACACCCCTAAGTGAAAATGTCCAAATTAGGCCCAATTAACCGTTTTCCCTCCCCGGTGTCATGTGACTCGTTAGTGTTATAAGGTGCCAGGTATGAATGGGGAGCAGGTGTGCTAAATTTTGATGTTATCGCTCCCACTATCCTCAAACGGAAGGTGGAGGAGCGCAAGGTCTCTAACATCCAACAGCTCCGTGATGTCATCATGGAGGAGTGGAAGGGGACTCCAGTGGAAACCTGTGAAGCTCTGGTGATCTCCATACCCAAGAGGGTTAAGGGAGTGCTGTAAAATAATGGTGGCTACACAAAATATTGACACTTTGGGCCCAATTTGGACATTTTCACTTAGGGGTGTACTCACTTTTGTTGCCAGCGGTTTAGACATTAATGGCTGTGTGTTGAGTTATTTTGAGGCAACAGCAAATTTACACTGTTTTACAAGCTGTAAACTCACTACTTTACATTGTAGCAAAGTGTCATTTCTTCAGTGTTGTCACATGAAAAGATAGAAAATATTTACAAAAATGTGAGGGGTGTAATCACTTTTGTGAGATACTGTATATATATATATATATATATATATATATATATATATATATATATATATATATATATATATATATTATAACAACCAATAGCATTGACGACTCTGAGTACTTGTCAGTGGACCTTTTTGCGTCCTTTTTTTACTTTTTTTTTAATCATAATTATTTTTATATTTATTTATTCGTTGACTTATTTATTTATTTTTCTCCTTTTTTTGTAAATTTTCTTAACACCTTATTTTCTTCCTAACCTCACTTTACCCCATTAATTATCCAAAGTGAAAATACCAGCCAGCTTTATACTAGTCAATAACTCAGAATAACTTTGAATGTTTTTAAATGTACAAGGGTTAAACTTGCCTACCAAGAGGACTAATGCCCTGTACACACGGTTGGACATTGATCGGACATTCCGCCAACAAAATCCATGGATTTTTTCCGACGGATGCTGGCTCAAACTTGTCTTGCATACACATGGTCACACAAAGTTGTCGGAAAATCCAATCGTTCTGAACGCGGTGACGTAAAACACGTACATCGGAACTATAAACAGGGCAGTAGCCAATAGCTTTCGTCTCTTAATTTATTCTGAGCATGCGTGGCACTTTGTGCGTTGGATTTGTGTACACACGATCAGAATTTTTGACAACGGATTTTGTTGTTGGAAAGTTTTATAGCAAGCTCTCAAACTTTGTGTGTCGGAAATTCTGATGGAAAATGTGTGACGGAGCCCACACACAGTCGGAGTTTCCAACAACAAGGTCCTATCACACATTTTCCGTCGGAAAATCCGACTGTGTGTACAGGGCATAAGACCTTTTACTAATTCAAATCATTACATGTTGATGTAATTTATGTCCAAGAGACTGATTTCTCTGTAAATTCTTGTCCTACTTAACCATGCTTTTTACCCTACTATTTTTACTACCAATGATCCTGTCAAAAAGGAGTAATAATTGGTATAAAAAGAAAATATTCACTTTACGCTTGATTTTACTATACATACACACACACATATATATATGATCCTGAAGGTAGATATTTACTGATAGGGTTTTTAGATGACGCTATTGTAACTTTTGTAACATATTATGCCCCTAATATTGAATATTTACCCTCTCACATCTTTTCTCCATTATCCAGAAACATACAAAGGGGACAAAAATAATTGCAGGTGATTCTAAAGCCTCGTACACACAATTGGACTTTCCAACGGGAAATGTTCGATGACAGGCTGTTGGCGGTAAATCCGACCATGTGTATGGTCCATCGGACAATTGTTGGCTAGCATGTTTTCAAATTTTCCACGGATAAAAGTGTGTTGTCGGGTTTTCCGAGCATACGTGCACAAGTCCATCGGACAAAAGTCCAAAGTACAAACACGCATGCTCGGGAGCAAGGATGAGCCGGAAGCGGTCGGTCTTGTAAAACTAGTGTTCATAATGGAGATATCACATTTGTGACATGGTCAATTATGAAATCTCTCAATGCAGTGAATTTTCTTCTTTTTTACCATGGTATAATAATGAAGCTGCTTTGCTGGTGATATTGACAGAGTTCTGCCAAACGTATTTCATTTTTTAAAATGTTTTTTTTGGGGTCAAGTTACCAAAAGAGCATTATTATCTTGTATTTTTGAAGCTCAAAGATACAACTATGTTGGTGTCCCTTGTTAATTTGACATTGTATTTTTGAAATGTACCTGCCTACTCACAAACAAACTGTCCTTTTCTAAGTAAAACACATAGCCAAGCATTTGTCCAAAAATAAAAATTGTATTGAATAGGGAGCACAAAGTCATATAAAAATCTAGAGGAAGGAAATGATGAAGAAACAGTTGTAGTTGGTACCCCAGGACAGACATCAATTATGTGAATTTCAAAGTTAGTAACCTGAGGAGTTCATTTAATAGGGAGCACAATACGGTCCTGGACGAGAGATTGGGAGCAGCAGCAGATGACATATATGTCCTGAGGCTGTAGTCTTACAACAGCCTGTGCTTTTTACCAGACCAGATCAAACCCACGCCATAGCTCTCAATGCTTCCTTCCACACAAATAAACTAAATTAACTCAAAAATGCATTCTCTGCACCAAAGAAAAAATATGATCAACTCAAATTAAAGAGAAAGAAAATTATAAATTATACTGTTGATAATCCCCAGCCCAGCAGCCTTGTTGGGGGTGTTGGGGCTGCATTGGCCACGGTCCGTCATGCTGCTGTGGTGGGTGGGGTGGCTGTGGTGTTGGTGAAGGTGGTGGAGGATTATGGTTGATTTTGCATATGTGCATTTTTGTGGTGATTTCGCCCCTCCTCCCCTTGTTGAGGAGCTGAAGGATCATCTCACATGCTACGTTGGTCCTCCTCCATATCTTTCAGCTTGTTTGCCATCATGCAGCCAAAAGCCTCCTGGGCATCAGTGGCCATGCTAATAGCACTTGTGGCATGCCTTAGAAAAGCAGCTGTGGCATCATCCAGGTTTCTTGACTACCTGGCCCATTTATTTGGAGGGCGGAGGGGAGGAACCTGGGATTCAATCTGGCTGCTGGACACGGCCTCCTCTTGGCTGAGACTTTCCTGTGTATGAAAATGGGACATATTTTTAGGTTTTTGGTCATCAATCGCACACAATTTTGAGCTCATGACTGTTGCAAATTGAATGTTAACAAATAGAAAAGACTATCTTTCTGACCCCAGCATTTTTCATTCTTGCCCCAATCATTTTTGGCTACTATTGCCTATTGATATGTAAACCATTTTGTTAATTCCGAAATTAGTGATCAATACTAACAGCTAGTTAAATTTGGGATCAATAATGTCTAGTTAACATCATTAAATTTTTGACAACAAATATGGTCAACAATGCTATACCTGGGTCAAGCTGGGCTCCCCCACATCTTCTTCCTGTGTCGAAGGACCAGGGTGGACCTCAGGAGCTCTGTCCTCAGGCGATGTGGATGGAAGCATTGAGAGTGATGGGCATGGTTCGGTTTGGTCTGACAAAAAAATGCAGGCTGTGGTGGTACCACAGCCTGGGGACATATATGTAATCTGCTGCTGCTTCAGATCTCTGGGAATCCATGACCTTCTTGCGCTCCCTATTATATGTACTACGCAGGTTACCAATTTTGGCTTTCAAATAATTGATGTCTGCTGTGGGATACACAGGCTTCACCAATTCCAACAGTTTCTCCATTGCTGCCTTCCTCTTGATTTTGTTTGAATAATCCCTGCATTTAACTTGCCATAGACATGGCAGCTCCCGATATTGTTGGATACAATCCTGTAAAAAATCAGTTGCTGTAAATGTATCCACCATTTTGCCTGCAAGACACAACATAAGACAAACCCTAATGTCAGACTAAACTCTCATGATCTGGTCCTAATATACAGTGGCTTGCGAAAGTATTCGGCCCCCTTGAACTTTTCAACCTTTTGCCACATTTCAGGCTTCAAACATAAAGATATAAAATTTAAATTTTTTGTGAAGAATCACCAACAAATGGGACACAATTGTGAAGTGGAACGAAATCTATTGGATATTTTAAACTTTTTTAGCAATTAAAGAACTGGAAAGTGGTGCGTGCAAAATTATTCGGCCCCTTTACTTTCAGTGCAGAAAACTCACTCCAGAAGTTCAGCGAGGATCTCTGAATGATCCAATGTTGTCCTAAATGACTGATGGTGATAAATAGAATCCACCTGTGTGTAATCAAGTCTCTGTATAAATACACCTGCTCTGTGATAGTCTCAGGGTTCTGTTGAAAGCGCAGAGAGCATCATGAAGACCAAGGAACACACCAGGCAGGTCCGTAATACTGTTGTGGAGAAGTTTAAAGCCGGATTTGGATACAAAAAGATTTCCCAAGCTTTAAACATCCCAAGGAGCACTGTGCAAGCGATCATTTTGAAATGGAAGTGGAGTATCAGACCACTGCAAATCTACCAAGACCTGGCTGTCCCTCTAAACTTTCAGCTCAGACAAGGAGAAGACTGATCAGAGATGCAGCCAAGAGGCCCATGATCACTCTGGATGAACTGCAGAGAACTACAGCTGAGGTGGGAGAGTCTGTCCATAGGACAACAATCAGTCGTACACTGCACAAATCTGGCCTTTATGGAAGAGTGGCAAGAAGAAAGCCATTTCTCAAAGATATCCATAAAAAGTCTCGTCTAAAGTTTGCCACAAGCCACCTGGGAGACACACCAAACATGTGGAAGAAGGTGCTCTGGTCCGATGAAACCAAAATCGAACTTTTTGGCCACAATGCAAAACGATATGTTTGGCGTAAAAGCAACACAGCTCATCACACTCAACACACCATCCCCACTGTCAAACATGGTGGTGGCAGCATCATGGTTTGGGCCTGCTTTTCTTCAGCAGGGACAGGGAAGATGGTTAAAATTGAATGGAAGATGGATGCAGCCAAATACAGGACCATTCTGGATGAAAATCTGTTGGAGTCTGCAAAAGACCTGAAACTGGGACAGAGATTTATCTTCCAACAAGACAATGATCCCAAACATACAGCAAAATCTACAAAGGAATGGTTCACAAATAAACGTATCCAGGTGTTAGAATGGCCAAGTCAAAGTCCAGACCTGAATCCAATCGAGAATCTGTGGAAAGAGCTGAAAACTGCTGTTCACAAACACTCTCCATCCAACCTCACTGAGCTCGAGCTGTTTTGCAAGGAAGAATGGGCAAGAATTTCAGTCTCTCGATGTGCAAAACTGATAGAGAGATACCCCAAGCGACTTGCAGCTGTAATCGCAGCAAAAGGTGGCTCTACAAAGTATTAATGCAAGGGGGCTGAATAATTTTGCACGCCCCACTTTTCATTTTTTTATTAGTTAAAAAAGTTTCAAAAATCCAAAAGATTTCGTTCCACTTCACAATTGTGTCCCACTTGTTGGCGATTCTTCACAAAAAAAAAAATTTATATCTTTATGTTTGAAGCCTGAAATGTGGCAAAAGGTTGAAAAGTTCAAGGGGGCCGAATACTTTCGCAAGCCACTGTAAGTCTCAATCTATAAGCAGTATAGGCCACTAACCACTGATGCCCCAATTTATAATTGTACCTTTGTTTAACGTTCCTTTGTGTGATTCTGTTCTTACGTCCTCCACTCCCAGATCATTCCTACTGCTGTTACATCGACCGCGCATTTTTGCTTTATATACACTGCACATGCGTGAAACTTCGTCCCTGTCCTTCTTTCTAGTGTATTCCCTGTCTCTTCTCTTTCAGGGCAGTGGGAGAGCAAATGGTGGCAACACAGCAGGTGTGTGCTGAGAGCAGCAACGAGCAAGAAACATCCATATCCAGGACGAGATATAAGGCCTCAAATATGTGTTTTGAAGAAATGGTGGAGATGGTGGACACCTTATTGAGGACAGACTATTATGGGAATCATGGACCTTACAGAAACCCAAATGCCAGAAAGGCCAAGATCATGGCTAAAGGATCAGTTGAGAAACTCTGGTCAGACCTTAAATTGAGAGAGGAAGATCAGTATAGAAAGATCATCAAAGTGCTGCGAAAAAGTAAGTATTTGTCGTGTGTTCCTATTTTTATTACTTTTGTGCTGGTCCATGTTCTTTTCTTTACTGTTGTACAGTTTAGAATGGCAAGTTTTATGTTTGTGGACACAGGAATCGTTTGTGGGACATTAACATCGTTCGTTCGACCACAAATACTTATTTTTTGGGAGATGCAGGTTAAATGCATTTGTTCAGGCCTATTTTGATTCAAATAAGTTCATTAGATTGTTTTCTAGATGTGTTTGAAACTATAATGAAATGTCAACCTTATTTGGTGTCAGGAGAGGACACTCAGCAGCTGTTTACGCATCTGGACGCAGGATCACTAGTGTGGGACACCATAACACCCTTGTTATGGAGTCCCACGCAGGAGCTCCAGTAGATACTAGGGGTATCTCCATGTGTGAAACTTGCACAAAAAGGTAAGTATTCCTGCTTTTGAAAGGCAAAGAATCATGTATTCTGCTTGGAACTCTGCCAAAACAGACAATTGGAAGACACTTCCAAGAAATGTTTACTATTTTTAGCCTAACATATCTGTCTGCTAAGTATACCTTTTTTGTATTCACATAGGGGAGAAAAGAAGAGGGACATCTGAGGTGTGTGGAGACACCAGTAACCCAGCACCTACTAAAGATACAGAAAGGAAACTCACCACACACCCTGAAGATGTTGATGCTAATGTGCAGGAAGTACAGGGTGAAGTTTTTGAAATGGTGTCGACCACAAGTCAGTGTCTGAGACCACAGCTTGAAGTAATAGATGGATGACTGCATATTTATAATACATGGTGTTTTTTTTTTTAGGTTATGTGAATGTTGTGGAAGAACAAAATCACTTCAGCAGTGCGATTGCACAAATCCTTATCACTGAGCTCATGGTTTGCAATCATGAGAAAATGAAAGAAAACATCCATGATGTACAAACCAGACTTATCAACATCATAGATATTTAGGGAAAATATAAAAAACAAACATGTTTTATTTTTGTTGTTATGTTGTACATGTGTTTGTATAGTTTAAAATGGATCACATTTGTGTGGCTTCATGCCCAGATGTCTATTGAAGTCACACCTGAAATTGAAAAAAGTATTGCAGGAACTACTTTTGCAAATTGTTGTTGCACCGCTAAATCAGTGTCGCACCGATTGGAACAGTGCCATTGCTTCAAATGGGCTGTCAAATCACTATCAAATCGCATGACAAATTGCTCCAATGTGAACCTAGGCTTTATAGTGTCTGAGGTCAGTGTTTAGCCACTCCACTTCTCTAGGTGCATCACCAGGTCCTGTTTTCTTTATTTTCCGCATTTTAAAAATGAATGTGTGAATTACTAACCTCAAAAATGACATCATCACCTGTGCCAAAACCAAAAAATATAGAAAACATGACCTAGAAATGCATATGGAGAAGGAGAGTTGTGAAACACTGCCCTAAGTAATGTTTTAATTGTAATCTGTGTTTTTATGAATTGCAAAGCCAAATTTTGAAGATGCACACAAATTAGGACTTCCCTCATGATCCCATGCCTAAAATGTGTGTCTTTCCCTACATCTATTTTGCTGAAGCCCCAAAACACACAGTCTGTCAACATGTGCTATTTCCCATCACGGGTTATCAATGTACGCGTTTTGTGGGTGCAACCCCTTCTTCCAAACTAAAGTAGGTGAGAGGAAGGGGTTACACCTTTGAAACACGTCCATTAAGCCCCCATGATGGGAGCTAGCACATGTTGACACACTGGGGGTTATTTAAAAAAGGCAAAACCACTTTGCACTACAAGTGCAATGCAAGTGCACTTGAAAGTGCACTTGTAGTGCAAAGTGGATAGGCATTTCTGAAATAAGCCCAGTGTGTCAACATGTGCTAGCTCCCATCATGGGGGATCAATGGACATGTTTCGGGGGTGCAACCCCTTCCTCTCACCTACTTTAGTTTGCAGGAAGGGGTTGCATCGACAAAACGCGTTAATTGATATCCCGTGATGAGACATAGCCCATGTTTACACACTGTGTGTTTTGGGGCTTGAGGAAATAACCTGTTTGTACCTACACACATTTTCGGCAAGGGATCATAAGGGACATTTAACAGTTATGCCTCTATGTGTACATGGCTTCAAATTTTGGCTTTTAGAGGGGTAAGATCACCCCATCTGAGGAAGGCAACATCAACACAGTTTTGAGATACTATTGTCTCATAAGGCCTTCACTTTAGCAAAGTTGAACTTTGTAAGTTCCTGAGTTGGGGATGTGTATGTTATGTTTTTAACCACCTCAATACAGTGCACTTACACCCCCTTCCTGTCTAGACCAATTTTCAGCTTTCAGCGCTCTCATACTTTGAATGACAATTATTCAGTCATGCAACAGTGTACCCATATGAAATTTGCGTCCTTTTTTCACATAAATAGAGCTTTCTTTTAGTGGCATTTAATCACTAGCGGGTTTTTTATTTTTTGTGCTATAAATAAAAAAGGCCGTAAATTTTGTGAAAAAAATGCCTTTTTCTGTTTCTGTCATAAAATTTTGCAAATTAGTAATTTTCCTTCGTAAATTTAGGCCAACATTTATACTGCTACATATCTCTGGTAAAAATAACCCAAATAAGTGTAAATTATTTGGTCTACAAACTATGGTGCCAATCACTGAAAATTGATCAAATCTGATCACATCTGAAGGCCTATCTCATTTCTTGAGACACTAACAAGTCAGGAAATTACAAATACCCCCCAAACGACCCCTTTTTAGAAAGTAGACATTCCAAGT
The DNA here is from genome assembly GCA_037952835.1 of Lithobates septentrionalis. Taxonomy (NCBI): domain Eukaryota; kingdom Metazoa; phylum Chordata; class Amphibia; order Anura; family Ranidae; genus Lithobates; species Lithobates septentrionalis. The sequence goes on along the minus strand of JBBDGP010000091.1, from coordinate 3,500,089 downwards.
TATTAAGTAGGTAGCATGGTGAGTTTCTTTAAGTTGTAATTTTTTCCCACAATTTTTAGCAAAATTAGGATTTTTTTTTTTTTTTTTTTTACAAAATTGTCATATTAACAGGTTATTTCTCTCACTGAGTATATGCATACAACAAATTACACCCCAAAATACATTCTGCTACCCTTCCTGAGTATGGCGATACCACATGTGTGAGACTTTCACACAGCCTGGCCACATACAAAGGCCCAACATTGAAGTAGCATCTTCAGGCGTTCTACAAGCATAAATAACACATCTCATTTCTCAACCACCTATTACACTTTTGAAGGCCCTGGAGCACCAGGACAATAGAAGTGCCCCCAAAATGACCCCATTTTAGAAAGCTAACATCCCAACGTATAATCTATGAGGCATAATGAGTCTTTTGAAGGGTTCATTTTTTTTAAGACGTTTTTGGAAAATGTGGGAAAAAAATGAAAACACATTTTTTTTTACACAAAGTTGTCCATTTATCAGATATTTCCAACACATAGCATGTACATAGCAAAGATGACACCCCAAAATACATTCTGCTACTCCTCCTGAGTATGGCGATACCACATGTGTGACACTTTTACACAGCCTGGCCACATACAAAGGCCCAACATTGAAGTAGCATCTTCAGGCGTTCTAGGAGCATAAATTACATATATAATTTCCTGGCAACCTATCATTTTTGAAGGCCCTTCATATTTCTAACACATAGCATGTACATACCAAAAATTACAATCCAAAATAAATTCTATTGCGGAAAGGGTAAAAAAAAAAATTACCTTTGCTTTTAGTAGTATCCACAGAGGAGGGCACTGGTCCAGGCAGCAGGCAGGGATGTGCTTAGTGACAGCAATAGTAATTATCCAGGCAGCAGGCAGGAATATTGTCTATAGTCAGCACAAGGATATTGTCAGCACAGCACAGTCCATAGAAATTGTCCAGGCAGAGACAGCCAGCACAGCCATAATATTGGTCCTGGTACACTGTTACCTGCAGACACTCATTGTACCGCTCTCCAGCCCTTCATAAACATACTGCCTCTTGCTACAGCTAATTATTTGCATAGTCCAGGTAGTGCTGTGGTCCATTCATGTGGCAGGCAGAGGCATGATGGCAGTAAGTAAGCAGCAGGCTGAGGGCCGCAATCAGGTAAGACCTGTGCACAGGGGCACAGGGGTAGAGGCTTCGACCCGCCAAAATCTCTATGAAGCCTCCGGACTCCAGACCCTAATCTAGAAATTCCGAAACCCCAAGAAAACAAAAAAAAATTGTCCATCCGGAAAAACAATTCTGGAGCCCCTCACATATGTGAGACCCCTGTGTACTACAGTAGCAGGGCAACAGATCAGTCCAAGCGGTAGGCAAAAGCATAGTCCATAAAACAGGCCAGGGTCAGTTCATGTGCAAGCAGTCCAAGCGGTAGGCAGTAGTGTAGATGATAAAACAGGCCAGGGTCAGTTCACGTGGAGGCAGTCCAAACGGTAGGCAGAGGCATAGTCACAAAATAGGCCAGGGTCAGTTCACATGGAAGCAGTCCAAACGGTAGGCAGAGGCATAGACAAAAAACAGGCCAGGGTCAGTTCACGTGGAAGGCAGTGGCATGGTTATTTGGGGAAGCGTGGAAAATGGTCAGCACAAATGATGAAAATGGGGAAATGGTAAAAATATGGGCTAATATTTTAGGGATGTATGATAAAGTTGGAAGCATTCACCAATGCAAAGGCCAGGTTGGGAGGGCCACTGGGAACAATAGTAGCTGGCATCTTTTCGAAATCCTCTTTTGGTGAACACGCAACATTTTTTTTGCCTTCTTCGGCCTGCTTCAGATGGTGGAATGTTGAAGGGGAAGTGGTGCTCATGAAGTTGGCAAACAGCCTCAGAGCGAAGGACTTCTGGGGGGGTCTTTGGTGATAGATGAGGAACGTGACAACTTCTTCTATGAATTGTAGGAAGGGGGCAGGGCTTTCTGTGGATTTGATGTAGAGTAGGAGTTGGAGAGAGACCTGTTTGGGGTGCTGCATGTTTGCTGGAAGCTGCCAGATGGCTAGACTGGGACTGGGATAACCCTGGGATGAAGACACGTGATGGTGTCGTAACGTGTAGGGAGTGGCCGGAGCGAGACGTACACAGGAGGAGAAGTGAGAGGGCGGTGAGAACGCCACACTATCATTGTCTTATTCTATTTGCTTTTAACCTTTTGTCACAATGTAAGAGTCCATTATATATTCAATAAATATCCCTATACTTATTAACATACTACACTAGTGGAGCCCCCTTTCTTTTATCTTCTTTCCTTCCCCTTACCACTGTGCTGGTAATACCAGAGCCTTTTAGGAACTTCGACAGAGGATCCTTAAGGAGAAATCTACAATCCACCTCACTGACTACATACAACAGTGGCAATACCTACAAACTCGAACTCACAGATGCAATAATTAATCAGCTTTGAGGTGAGAGTTCTGGGAGACTACATCCAATAAATTGTATGGAGTTGTATATGGGCAATACCACTATATTTTAATATTAGGAAGCCACCTATTGGATTTACATTTTATCTCATGTCCTTGACTTTTTAGCACAGTTCAATATCCCATGAGGACTTAGCTTTCCCATTTATTATATTTTTGGACTATTCACTCTATATTGCACAAATTGATGGTTATTGGTGCATTATATATTAGCATCCTTTTGATATTATTCACCAGTTATTTTTTATTAATTGTATTTATTTATTCGTACCAGTCATGAATATATGATTACCCATTTGCTATTTTATTTTATTATTATATTTTTTTTCTGGATGCACTCTAAGCACTTTAGTAGTCCTGTCATAATTGTTTTCACAATATCATACCTAGAGGAGATCTCCTCAGGTAATTAGATCACTGCGCAAAATCATTCTTGTTTTTTAGTTTTCTATATATTTGTGTCACTGTGAACACTTTAGATTTTGCTGCAATTAGTTTATTTTTTGTTACACATTATTGATAGCGTGAAGGACACCTATCACTTTAGGGTAATGGCTGATGTCACTGATGGGTGACAGGTGATGGCTGACGGGTAATGCCTGACGTCACTGATGGGTGACAGGTAATGGCTGATGGGTGATGGCTGACAGTCACTGATGGGTGACGGGTAATGGCTGATGGGTGATGGCTGACAGTCACTGATGGGTGATGGGTGATGGGTAATGGCTGATGTCACTGATGGGTGACAGGTGATGGCTGACGGGTAATGGCTGACGTCACTGATGGGTGACGGGTGATGGCTGTCGGTCACTGACGGGTGACGGCTGATGGGTGATGGGTGCACCGCTGACGGTCACTGATGGTAGTCTCTTATGTGACAGGTGCACTTTATGGGGTGACTGTGGTGACTGTTGGGTGACAGATGACAATGGAGGCGATGGGACAAGTGTGCTTGGTGCAGTACAATACAGGCACAGATCAGTAACTCACTGCTTCTGGCTTTTCACACTGGAAATGGTATGTGAGGAGAGACGAACTGGTAACAGCTAGTAACCGCTCTGTGTTTACTTTTAGTGATCGGCTGTGAAAGGATCACAGCTGATCACGTGGTAAACAGCCGTCGGCCAATGGCTGTTTACCATTGTCAGTGATGAGCAGTGTACCCGGGAACACGCCGCCACCGATGTGCACACGCAGCGCGCTCGCGATCGCACACATGAGCCGTGCAGAGTGGGGCGGTACCATTTGTGATCGGCCGTGACTTCATCACGACCGATCACGTGGTAAACAGCCATGCCCAATGGCTGTTCACCCCCTCGGGGGCGAGCGGTGTGTCCGTGACACGCCGCCACCGAAGGTACAGGGATGTGCGCACGCGATCGCCCACATTCCCTGTTTAAAGGGCAGGGAGTCTTATGACGCCCTCCCAGAACGAGAGCCACACTGCCTGGCCATCATATGTTAAACATACATGTTATACACCAAACTGTTGGTTTGTTCAAAAACCTTTTATAACGCACATGTGAATGTGCTTGAAGTAGAATGTTTTATACTAAACAATGTGTGGCTTCTTATTTCAATGCTCAATACCAGTGTATTTGTTAAGTTGGTGTAGTTACAGTGACAATGTGCTGTAAAATGTGCCAAACACAGGCAATTTTAGGGACTCCAAGCAATTAATTCAAGGAGTTGAAAAGGCTGAATATTTTTAGCATTAATGCATTACATACATTAACAGCAATAACATTGTGTGTGTGTTGCAGACCCACAGCTCAACATAATAGTTAGCTGAAGAAGAGATTGTCACCTCATGCAGCGAATAAGTTACGTTTGCACTATTAAAGAAAAAGTCCAAATTTAAAAGGCCATTTGAAAACCTAGGAAACAGATAAGAAACACAAACAGTAATAATTCAAATGCAATATGAATTTAGTTTAACAAAAATTTTTAGTATACATCAGCAAAATTTGGTTGTAAAGCCACTGCCCCATTACCCACAAAGTACTCCAGATACTTTTGGCGGACTTCTCTGGCAGTTTGGGAGGGCAACCCAGCATGGCCACTTTCCAGAACCGTCAGCACTGTGGATTTAGCTGAGCCAGACACAGCAAAGTCCACCTCAGTCTAAACTGAGGCAAGATAGCTGCCAGCTTTCCTCCTTAAATAATTGTGAAGAATACAGCAGCACAACACCACATGATTAAGTTTGTATTCTGCCAGGTTCATCGTAGTAAGAAAAAGCCGGAACTGTCTTGACATAATTCCCAACGCATTCTCGACAACTCTTCAGGCACGAGACAGCCGATAGTTGAAAATCCTCTGCTCTGGGGTCAGGTTCCTCATGGAAACGGCCTCATGAGATGTTCCCCCAGAGCAAAGGCCTCATCCGCAACAAACACGAAGTTGAGGTCCTCCACATTCTCATCAGGAGGTGGCAAACAAAAGGTGCCATTTTGTAGCCAACGGTAGAATTCTGTCTGGGCTATCACTCCTCCGTCCGAGTTTTGGCCGTTCTTCTCAATGTCAAGGTAGAGAAATTCATAATTGGCTGACACCACCGCTAACATCACTATACTACAAAAGCCCTTGTAATTAAAATAATAAGAGCCCGAGTTGGGCAGTGGGACAATCCGCACATGCTTCCCATCAATAGCACCACAACAGTTGGGAAAATCCCACTGATGGTGGAATTGAGTCTGCCATTCCTGTGGGTTTGAAGGAAACTGTGGAGTCAAACAAGAAAAAAATTAGGACTTTTGCACATAACACTGCAAGCAGATTAGACACAAACATTCTTGGCCATCATGAATATAACATTTATTGAAATGAGTATTTAACGACAAAAGTATAAGGTCAACTTATCAGATTCCTCCCCTTCTCTGGTGGCCCATTCTAAAAATGTTATGATGGGGGGTAGGTAGATGTTTTGGACAGGTAACCCTCTCCACTTCCATGAGAGCTGAATGCATAAATAATGTGTGTTACTTTGGCCAGCCCCTCCTTACTTACATTATTGGCAGCCCGCTGGACAGGTAAGAAGTGTCATAATCCAAAAATATGGATACACACTGTCCAAATTGAAGCATATTTTTACATTCATAAATTACTTATCAAGATAATAGGAGACAAAAACTTTCAACAGTACCATTTGAATGTATTCAGGCAGGCCCTTGCACTACATGCTTTGGGGAATTCATCCATAAATATCACCACAAAAGAGGTATAGTGTGTATGTGTTTGGCAAAGTCAGAAGATAGAGTATTGGTATCGGTTGACTTAGCATTTGGTGGGGGGTGGAGGGTTCCAAATGAGTTTGGGACCCTTGCTCTCTGCCTGAATTTGAGGACAACAATAACTTTTGTACACATTTTAGTTTTTTTTTAGGGTAAGCACAAAAATGTAGCTGACAAAATACATTGTTAAGTTACTAGGCTAGGTGTGTATGGGCCCAGAATAGCATGCTGGGGAGGTTAGTGAAGGCAAATATGCATGAAGGACAAAAAAGGAGCTTTAAAAGCATACAGCATGCATGAGGACAAAGAGGACATTCACAGCATGTTACAATAATGGTAATTATGGAATGAAGACATTAATACAATACATTAGAAAACATTAAATACATAGAATGTGATGTTAAAGGCTAAAACTTACCTGAATATAGTCCTTCTGCAGGACTAAATTTAAGGTCCTGGAGACTTCTCCCCGTAGCCAAGTACCGCAAGGTGACGACGAGCCTTTGTTCGGGAGTGATGGCTTGCCGCATGCATGTGTCCGGCTTACTAATATAGGGGGTAAGCAAAGCCAATAGATGGTGAAAGCGGGGTCAGTCATCTGAAGATAATTCCTGAAATCATCAGGATTATTCTCCTGGAGCTCCCACAGCAAAGGCATATGACAGAATTGGTCACGATTAAGCAACCAATTCTTGGTCCAAGAACTCCTCCTCCCCCTCTTCCTGGACTGGACTTGGGTCAAGCAATAACTCCAAGCCCAATAATAGCACAATCTCTCTCCAATGAGAATGCCACATGAATGCCACATGGCTAGTAGACGAACAGCTGTTCAGAAACGAACTCACAAGAACGCACTGAAAATCAGAAAGGACCTGACAAGCACGACCTAAAAATCAGAAACGACCTGACAAGCATGAACCGAAAATCAGAAGTGAACTAAAAACAACGCACTGAAAAACAGAAACGAACTGACAAGCATGCACTGAAAAACAGAAATGAACTGACAAGCACAACCTTAAACATAGGAATGAACTGACAAGCACGAGGCTGAAAAGCACAAATTGACACTCACCAAACTTCTACTAACACGAGATTAGCAGAAGGAGCCCAAAGGGTGGTGCATGGCTAGTGAACTTCTTTTTTATCGGCTCGTAGTAGGCTAGTACGTCACTACATTCGTCATTGTTGGCCAACATTTGTGTGGCCGTGTGTATGCAAGACAAGATTGAGCCAACACCCTTTGGACAAAATTTCATGGTTTTGTTGGCGAACAATCCTATAGTGTGCACGAGGCATAATACTTTTCCCCAATTAGATTAATCACCTTTGTCTAATATCACTAAATCTCCTGACTTGAATGCCTCCTCCTGTAACATATTCCAACTTCTCTCTTAATACTCACTTTTGGATACTTGGAGGTAAGTACATCCACTTAAAAAAATGCTTTTACCTTTTTAATATTTTTTTTTATTATTATTTATTTTAATTATATCCATATAGAAAAACAAATTCTGTAAATTCCAACATGATTATATCTGATGTATACATTTCACATCCCTCATGTAAATCCTCAATCCTTTAATCAGGTGAGGTATCACAGATTCTTTATATTGTTTTATTGAACTTTCTATCCCAGGAAACAAGCACATCCAAGGTTCTTCTAACATGTCTCTGTTAGTAATTTCTTTTATTAACTGTAAGATCTCTTTCCAATAGCTTTTTATTTTTGTGCAATCACACCATAAATGTGCCATCATTCCCACTACTTTACACCCACGCCAACAATATGGGGATTTCCCTATCTGATATTTACTTATTTTGTCAGGGGTTATATACCACCTTGTAAGACATTTATAGTTCATCTCTACTGTGTTAGAGTCAACTGCGGAGCTATGTACTAATCTCAAAATGTTTCCTAATTTTTGCTCATTCCCTCGTGTTCCCAATTCTTTTTCCCATTTTTTTTATGCATGGCGGGACCTCCAGCCCTTCCTCTGCCATTAGAATTTCATAAATCCGTGATATACCATTTTTTGTATTTGGTGCCATACTCAGCCACTCCAGTGGTTTTAGATCTTCCATTGATCTTATTGGTTGTGGCAAAGTTCTGACAAAGTGTTTCAACTGGAGGTACTGCCATTCATTAATCACCATCAGATCTGTCTTGTGTTTTAGTTCTTAAAATGTGCATATTTTCCCCTTTTCTGTTATATCCTTTAATTGTGTATTTTTATTTTTTATCCAGTCTCCAAATAATTTCCCTTTTTCCGGTGTAAAGTAATTTTGTTTCAGTGATATTAGTGGAGAATTATATTTCCATTTACCTTGTTTGTGTGTTAGATCCCAAATTCATTTTCAAATTCAAATTCAAAGTACATTTTGTGTCATTGCATGTGTATTCTCACCCAGTGCTCTATATTGAGGTGGGATCAAAATGATTCTACCCAACTGTCTATCACTCATTATGTTTTCAATTTGTACCTATCTTTTTTCATTTTTCTCCTTTGTCCACTCCATTACTCATGAAATTAACACTGCATTATAATATTTTTAATGTCTGGTACTTTTAGCCCACCTTGCATTTTGTCTCTCCTTAATACCAAGAATGAGATTCTCAGTTTCCTATTTTGCCAAATGAACTTAGTTATTATATTTTTTAATGTTTTAAAATATGTCTGAGGTAGGGGAATAAGCAACATTTGAAATTTGTACATAACTTTCGGTACTATTACCATCTTTATGGTATTTATTCTGCCTATCTAGTAGAAGGGACCTTGTTGCTATTTTTCTTATTTCCATTTTTATTTCATTTAATAGTGGGATGTAATTTACCTGGTATAGTTTCCCTGGGGATGATGTTAATCTTATTTCTTAATATTTTAATTCTGTCTTCCAAACTAATTAAAATTCTTGCTATAGGCACCATTCTTCCTGTTTACATTTATGTTTAAAATCTCTAATTTAAAAAGATTTATTTTTAAGTTTGATAATTGTCTGTAATATTTCAGAGTCTTCGTTAGGTTGGGCATTGTAATCCTAGAGTTGGAAATATAAAACAGTACATCATCAGCGTAAGCTGCTATTTTATGTTCCTCCTCTCCAATCTTAATCCCTCCTATATCTAGGTTATTCCTTATTGTTGCCAGCAGGGGTTCTAATGATAATACAAGGGACACCAATGTCTCGATCTGTTATACATTTCAAAGGGGGACGATAGAGTCCCATTGACCTTCTCATTTGCAGTGGGATGCTTATATAAAACTTTAATCCACTGGACCATCCTTAGGCCCACCCCTATAGCTTCCAAGGTGTTCATCATGAATCCCCAGTCTACCCTGTCAAACACTTTTTCTGCATTAATCGACAGGAGTAGACTTGGGGTATTTTCCTCTCTAATTTTCTGAAGCAAGAGCAATGTTCTCACCCCATTGTCTCTCCCTTCTCTGCTGGGAATGAACCCCAACTTGGTCCGCATGTACCAAATCAGTCATCAGGTCTTTCATCCATTCATTTCATCCATTATTTGCAAATAATTTTGTATCTGCGTTCAACAGAGATATTGGTCTGTACCTTGAACATAAGGTACTGTCTTTTCCCTCCTTTGCAATGATTGTGATTGAGGTCAACAGGGCTTTTCTTCCCATCTCGTAATTTGTTCCCAATCCGTTCATATATGAACATAATTTAGGTAATACATTTTCCTTAAATTTTTTGTAATAATAAATCATGAACCTGTCAGGACCTGGACTTTTTCCTGATGCCGATTCTTTTAAGGATATATTGATCTCCTCTTCTGTTATGGGTTTTTCTAATGTGTTTATCTTGTTCTCGGCTTCTCGAGGTAATCAGGCACTTTTTAAGTACTCTTTTATCTTTTTCAATCTTGCCATTTCTTGTGACCCTTTTGTTTTATTGAATATAAAGACCCATAATAGTTCTGGAACACGTTTGCTATTTCTGTTGTTGAGAATACCATTTCCCTAGAACTATTCAGTATTTTTTCTATACAGTTTAATGATTTTTTCTTCTTCAATATCCTTGCCAGATGTTTCCCCATTTTATTTCCCCATAAATATCTTTCTTTTGGAATTCTATTGAAGTCCCTCCTCATCTCCTGATCCAGTAGGTCTTTTAGATTGTTCCTTTTTATCACCAGGGCCTGAAGCCAATCCCCTTCTCCCTTTTTTATGCTTCTGTTCTAGTTCATGGGTTTCTTTTATTAATATTTCCAGGTTTTTTTTTCCTTTCCTTTTTTCCTTGATCCTATCTCTATCAGGATGCCTCTAATGTAGGCTTTATGGGCCTCCCAGAGGGTAGCCTCCGTTATCTCCTTTGTATTATTTTGAAATATTGTTCTATTGCCTCTTTTATTTTCTCTTCCTCTTCAATAGGGATGAGCCCGATGTTCGAGTCGAACATAAGTTCGACTCGAACATCGGGTGTTCGGGTGTTCGCCTGTTCGCGGATGCGGTGTTCGTGGCAAATTCGAAAGCCGCGGAACACCGTTATGGTCTATGGGACACTAACATGAAAAACCAAAAGTGTTCATTTTAAAGGCTTATATGCAAGTTATTGCCATAAAAAGTGTTTTGGGACCCAGGTCCTGCCCCATGTATCAATGCAAAAAAAAAGTTTTAACAACGGACGTTTTTTCCGGAGCAGTGATTTTAAAAATGCTTAAAGTGAAACAATAAAAATGAAATATTCCTTTAAATATCGTGCCTGGGGGGTGTCTATAGTATGTCTGTAAAGTGGCACAGTTTTCCCATATTTAGAACAGTACTACAGCAAAATGACATTTCTATAGGAAAAAGTCATTTAAAACTGATCACAGCTGTAATGAATTGTTGGATCTCGGCAATATAGATAAAACTAATTGAAAAAAACGGCATGGGTTCCCCCCAGTCCATTACCAGGCCCTTTGCGTCTGGTATAAATATGAATATGTCACGAGTAGGGATGAGCTTCGAGTTCGAGTCGAACTCATGTTCTACTCGAACATTGGCTGTTCGCAAGTTCGCCGAACAGCGAACAATTTGGGGTGTTCGCGGCAAATTCGAATGCCGCAGAACACCCTTTAAAAGTCTATGGGAGAAATCAAAAGTGCTAATTTTAAAGGCTTATATGCAAGTTATTGTCATAAAAAGTGTTTGGGGACCCGGGTCCTGCCCCAGGGGACATGGATCAATGCAAAAAAAAGTTTTAAAAACGGACGTTTTTTCAGGAGCAGTGATTTTATTAATGCTTAAAGTCAAACAATAAAAGTGTAATATCCCTTTAAATTTCGTACCTGGGGGGTGTCTATAGTATGCCTGTAAAGGGGCGCATGTTTCCTGTGTTTAGAACAGTCTGACAGCAAAATGACATTTGGAAGGAAAAAACTCATTTAAAACTACCCGCGGCTATTGCATTGCCGACAATACACATAGAAGTTCATTGATAAAAACGGCATGGGAATTCCCCACAGGGCAACCCCGAACCAAAATAATAAAAAAAAAAATGATGTGGGGGTCCCCCTAAATTCCATACAAGGCCCTTCAGGTCTGGTATGGATATTAAGGGGAACCCCAGCCAAAATTTAAAAAAAAAATTGACGTGGGGTTCCCCCTAAATTCCATACCAGACCCTTCAGGTCTGGTATGGATTTTAAGGGGAACCCCGCACCAAAAAAAAAAAAAAAAAACAGCGTGGGGTCCCCCTAAAAATCCATACCAGACCCTTATCCGAGCACGCAACCTGGCAGGCCGCAGGAAAAGAGGGGGGACGAGAGTGCGCCCCCCCCCCCTCCTGAACCGTACCAGGCCACATGCCCTCAACATTGGGAGGGTGCTTTGGGGTAGCCCCCCAAAACACCTTGTCCCCATATTGATGAAGACAAGGGCCTCATCCCCACAACCGTGGCCGGTGGTTGTGGGGGTCTGCGGGCGGGGGGCTTATCGGAATCTGGAAGCCCCCTTTAACAAGGGGACCCCCAGATCCCGGCCCCCCCCCTGTGTGAAATGGTAAGGGGGTACTTACCCCTACCATTTCACTAAAAAACTGTCAAAAATGTTAAAAATGACAAGAGACAGTTTTTGACAATTCCTTTATTTAAATGCTTCTTCTTTCTTCCTTCATCTTCTTCTTCTTCTGGTTCTTCTGGCTCTTCTGGTTCTTCCTCCGGCGTTCTCGTCCAGCATCTCCTCCGCGGCGTCTTCTATCTTCTTCTCCTCGGGCCGCTCCGCACCCATGGCATGAGGGGGGAGGCTCCCGCTCTTCTCTTCATCTTCTTCTTCATCTTCATCTTCTTCTTCATCTTCTTCTTCTTCTTCTTCTCTTCTTCATCTCTTCTTCCTTCTTCATTTCTTCTGCGGGCCGCTCCGCATCCATGCATGGAGGGAGGCTCCCGCTGTGTGACGGCATCTCTTCGTCTGACGGTTCTTAAATAACGGGGGGCGGGGCCATCCGGTGACCCCGCCCCCCTCTGACGCACGGTGAATTGACGGGACTTCCCTGTGACGTCACGGGGAATGCCACAGGGAAGTCCCGTCATGTCCCGTGCGTCAGAGGGGGGCGGGGTCACTGGGTGGCCCCGCCCCCCGTTATTTAAGAACCGTCAGACGAAGAGACGCCGTCACACAGCGGGAGCCTCCCTCCATGCATGGATGCGGAGCGGCCCGCAGAAGAAATGAAGAAGGAAGAAGAGATGAAGAAGAGAAGAAGAAGAAGAAGAAGAAGAAGATGAAGAAGAAGATGAAGATGAAGAAGAAGATGAAGAGAAGAGCAGGAGCCTCCCCCCTCATGCCATGGGTGCGGAGCGGCCCGAGGAGAAGAAGATAGAAGACGCCGCGGAGGAGATGCTGGACGAGAACGCCGGAGGAAGAACCAGAAGAGCCAGAAGAACCAGAAGAAGATGAAGGAAGAAAGAAGAAGCATTTAAATAAAGGAATTGTCAAAAACTGTCTCTTGTCATTTTTAACATTTTTGACAGTTTTTTAGTGAAATGGTAGGGGTAAGTACCCCCTTACCATTTCACACAGGGGGGGGGCCGGGATCTGGGGGTCCCCTTGTTAAAGGGGGCTTCCAGATTCCGATAAGCCCCCCGCCCGCAGACCCCCACGGTTGTGGGGATGAGGCCCTTGTCTTCATCAACATGGGGACAAGGTGTTTTGGGGGGCTACCCCAAAGCACCCTCCCAATGTTGAGGGCATGTGGCCTGGTATGGTTCAGGAGGGGGGGGGGGCCGCACTCTCGTCCCCCCCTCTTTTCCTGCGGCCTGCCAGGTTGCGTGCTCGGATAAGGGTCTGGTATGGATTTTTAGGGGGACCCCACGCCGTTTTTTTTTTTTTTTTGGGCGCGGGGTTCCCCTTAAAATCCATACCAGACCTGAGGGGTCTGGTATGGAATTTAGGGGGAACCCCACGTCAATTTTTTTTTTAAATTTTGGCTGGGGTTCCCCTTAATATCCATACCAGACCTGAAGGGCCTTGTATGGAATTTAGGGGGACTCCCACATCATTTTTTTTTTTTAATTTTGGTTCGGGGTTGCCCTGTGGGGAATTCCCATGCCGTTTTTATCAATGAACTTCTATGTGTATTGTCGGCAATGCAATAGCCGCGGTAGTTTTAAATGAGTTTTTTCCTTCAAAATGTCATTTTGCTGTCAGACTGTTCTAAACACGGGAAACATGCGCCCCTTTACAGGCATACTATAGACACCCCCCAGGTATGAAATTTAAAGGGATATTACACTTTTATTGTTTGACTTTAAGCATTATTAAAATCACTGCTCCTGAAAAAACGGCCGTTTTTAAAACTTTTTTTTGCATTGATCCATGTCCCCTGGGGCAGGACCCAGGTCCCCAAACACTTTTATTGACAATAACTTGCATATTAGCCTTTAAAATTAGCACTTTTGATTATTCATGTTCGTGTCCCATAGACTTTAACGGTGTTCGCGTGTTCGAACGAATTTTTTTCCTGTTCGCATGTTCTGGTGCGAACCGAACAGGGGGGTGTTCGGCTCATCCCTAGTCACGAGGCATCAGTGGGGGGGCGAGGTCACCTGTTTATGTCAACGGGTGGCCCTGCCTTCAGCTATATAACAGCTGTCATCGAGAAGAAGCATCAATCGGTGGGAGCCTCCCATGGAGGCGGAGCTGTTGCATTTTTTTTTGGTTCATCGGAAGGCGTGGTAGAAGATGAAAGGACATCACTGGACATTTTTTTTTTTTTTTTAATAAAGGAATTGTCCCAAAGTGTCTCCTGTCTTTTTTACTATTTTTGACATTTTTTTGTGAATTGGTGGGGGTACAATGTACTCCTTACCAATACACATAGGGGGGCCGGGAACCGGGGGTCCCCTTGTTAAAGGGGTTTTTCAGATTCCGATAAGCCCCCTGCCCGTAGACCCCCACAACCACCGGGCAAGGGTTGTGGGGATGAGGCACTTGTCCCCATCAACATGGGGACAAGGTGCTTTGGGAGCAACTACAAAGCACCCTCCCCATGTTGAGGGCATGTGGCCTGGTACGGTTTAGAAAGGGGGTGCTCTCTCGCCCCCCCCCTCTTTTCCTGTGGCCTGCCAGGTTGCGTACTTGGATAAGGGTCTGGTATGGATTTTGGGGGGCACCCCTACGCCATTTTTTTTGTTTTGAGGCAGGATTCCCCTTAAAATCCACCTAAAGGGCCTGGTATGGATTTTGGGGGACTCACATGCAATTTTTTTTCTTTTTTTAATTTTGGTTTGGGGTTCCCCTTAATATTAATACCAGACCCAAAGGGCCTGGTAATGGACTGGGGGGACCCATGCCCTTTTTAAAATGAGTTTTATCTATATTGCCGAGACCCGACAATTCATTACAGCCGTGATCAGTTTTAACCACTTGAGCCCCGGACCATTATGCTGCCTAAGGACCAGAGGTCTTTTTCCAATTTGGCACTGCGTCGCTTTAACTGCTAATTGCGCAGTCATGCAATGCTGTACCCAAACGAAATTTGCGTCCTTTTCTTCCCACAAATAGAGCTTTCTTTTGATGGTATTTGATCACCTCTGCGGTTTTTATTTTTTGCGCTATAAATGGAAAAAGACCGAAAATTTTGAAAAAAAATGATATTTTCTACTTTTTGTTATAAAAAAAATCCAATAAACTCAATTTTAGTCATACATTTAGGCCAAAATGTATTCGGCCACATGTTTTTGGTAAAAAAAATGTCAATAAGCGTATATTTATTGGTTTGCGCAAAAGTTATAGCGTCTACAAACTAGGGTACATTTTCTGTAATTTACACAGCTTTTAGTTTATGACTGCCTATGTCATTTCTTGAGGTGCTAAAATGGCAGGGCAGTACAAAACCCCCCCAAATGACCCCATTGTGGAAAGTAGACACCCCAAGGAAATTGCTGAGAGGCATGTTGAACCCATTGAATATTTATTTTTTTTGTCCCAAGTGATTGAATAATGACAAAAAAAAAAAAAAAAAAATATTTACAAAAAGTTGTCACTAAATGATATATTGCTCACACAGGCCATGGGCCTATGTGGAATTGCACCCCAAAATACATTCTGCTGCTTCTCCTGAATATGGGGATACCACATGTGTGGGACTTTTTGGGAGCCTAGCCGCGTACGGGGCCCCGAAATCCAATCACCGCCTTCAGGATTTCTAAGGGCGTAAATTTATGATTTCACTCTTTACTGCCTATCACAGTTTCGGAGGCCATGGAATGCCCAGGTGGCACAAAACCCCCCCAAATGACCCCATTTTGGAAAGTAGACACCCCAAGCTATTTCCAAAGAGGCATATTGAGTCCATGAAATATTTTATATTTTGACACAAGTTGCGGGAAAGTGACACTTTTTTTTTTTTTTTTTTTTTTTTTGCACAAAGTTGTCACTAAATGATATATTGCTCACACAGGCCATGGGCATATGTGGAATTGCACCCCAAAATACATTTAGCTACTTCTCCTGAGTACGGGGATACCACATGTGTGGGGCTTTTTGGGAGCCTAGCCGTGTACGGGACCCCGAAAACCAATCACCGCCTTCAGGATTTCTAAGGGTGAAAATTTTTGATTTCACTCTTCACTGCCTATCACAGTTTCGGAGGCCATGGAATGCCCAGGTGGCACAAAACCCCCCCAAATGACCCCATTTTGGAAAGTAGACACCCCAAGCTATTTGCTGAGAGGCATGATGAGTATTTTGCAGCTCTCATTTGTTTTTGAAAATGAAGAAAGACAAGAAAAAACTTTTTTTTTTTTCTTTTTTCAATTTTCAAAACTTTGTGACAAAAAGTGAGGTCTGCAAAATACTCACTATACCTCTCATCAAATAGCTTGGGGTGTCTACTTTCCAAAATGGGGTCATTTGGGGGGGGGTTGTGCCACCTGGGCATTCCATGGTCTCCGAAACTGTGATAAGCAGTCAAGAGAGAAATCAAAAATTCACGCCCTTAGAAAGCCTGAAGGCGGTGCTTGGTTTTCGGGGTTCCGTACGCGGCTAGGCTCCCAAAAAGTCTCACACATGTGGTATCCCCGTACTCAGGAGAAGCAGCAGAATGTATTTTGGGGTATAATTTCACATATTCCCATAGCATGTTTGAGCAATATATCATTTAGTGACAATTTTGTGCAAAAAAAAAAAAAATTGTCTCTTTCCCGCAACTTGTGTCGCAATATAAAATATTCCATGGACTCGACATGCCTCTCAGCAAATAGCTTGGGGTGTCTACTTTCCAAAATGGGGTCATTTGGGGGGGTTTTGAACTGTCCTGGCATTTTATGCACAACATTTAGAAGCTTATGTCACACATCACCCACTCTTCTAACCACTTGAAGACAAAGCCCTTTCTGACACTTATTGTTTACATGAAAAAGTTTTTTTTTTTTGCAAGAAAATTACTTTGAACCCCCAAACATTATATATTTTTTTAAAGCAAATGCCCTACAGATTAAAATGGTGGGTGTTTCATTTTTTTTTTTCACACAGTATTTGCGCAGCGATTTTTCAAACGCATTTTTTGGGGAAAAAACACACTTTTTTAAATTTTAATGCACTAAAACACACTATATTGCCCAAATGTTTGATGAAATAAAAAAGATGATCTTAGGCCGAGTACATGGATACCAAACATGACATGCTTTACAATTGCGCACAAACGTGCAGTGGCAACAAAATAAATACATTTTTAAAAGCCTTTAAAAGCCTTTACAGGTTACCACTTTAGATTTACAGAGGAGGTCTACTGCAAAAATTACTGCCCTCGATCTGACCTTCGCGGTGATACCTCACATGCATGGTGCAATTGCAGTTTACATTTGACGCCAGACCGCCGCTTGCGTTCGCCTTAGTGCGAGAGCAGGGGGCGACAGGGGTGCTTTTTTTTTTTCTTTATTATTTTTTTGCTTTTTTATCTTATTTTTAAACTGTTCCTTTCATTTTTATTTTTTTTTAATCATTTTTATTGTTATCTCGGGGAATGTAAATATCCCCTATGATAGCAATAGGTAGTGACAGGTACTCTTTTTTGAAAAAATTGGGGTCTATTAGACCCTAGATCTCTCCTCTGCCCTCAAAGCATCTGACCACACCAAGATCGGTGTGATAAAATGCTTCCCCAATTTCCCAATGGCGCTATTTACATCCAGCGAAATCTAAGTCATAAAATGCTCGTAGCTTCCGGTTTCTTAGGCCATAGAGATGTTTGGAGCCACTCTGGTCTCTGATCAGCTCTATGGTCAGCTGGCTGAATCACCGGCTGCATTCTCAGGTTCCCTGTTGAGACAGGAGAGCCAGAGAAAAACACGGAAGACGGTGGGGGGGGGCATTCCCTCCCACGGCTTGTAAAAGCAGTCTAGAGGCTAATTAGCCGCTAGGATTGCTTTTACATGAAAGCCGACCGCTGGCTGAAAAGAATGATACCAAGATGATACCTAAACCTGCAGGCATCATTCTGGTATAACCACTCAAAGTTGTGAATGGCGTACCTGAAGACAAAAAAATGGTTAACAATAAAGCACAGTAAACGGTAAAGTATAAAAAATTGCATACCTGAAAAGCAAACATGATAAAGCATAATAACAATAAAACATTGCAGAATAGAATACAGTAAAAAAGAGCAGAACAATAGAGAGAATAGAGAGAGAGAGAACAATAAAACGACAACTATTTTTTTTTATTTTATATATATATATATTTTTTTTTTTTTTTTTACACTTTTTTTGTAACTAACTTTTATAACTGTAACCGGTTCCAGGTTCGGGTCTCTCAAAATGCGATGGCATCTTGGGAGACCCTGTGAAAGTGCGCCTAGTCTGTGCAATGCTGTACCCTACGCTAATACTCAACTAGTGAATGGTAGCGTTCAAAACATTCACCAATGCAAAGACCAGGATTGTCAGGACAGGAGGGACAATAATAGCGGGTGTCACGCCTATATCCGCGCTAGCTGCAGACACAATATCTTTTTTGGGGGCGTTCGCTGGGTAGGGGTACTCGGGAGGACATAAAGAAAATGCCTCTCATGCAGCCGACTGCATTTGGTTGGGGATGTGAATGGGGGAAGTACGGGCGCTGCAGAAGCGGTGGGTTCCCAATTAGGATTGGCGAATGCAGTAGGAAGGGCACTATGGGCACGACGGGCCTGTGTTTGTCTTTCTGGTGGCAGCGGGACACTACTTGTGCTTGCCACCTCGCCAGCTTGAACTGCACTTATGGGACTCGCCACGTCACCAAGTGTTACTGCAGTGCTGGTTTGACTACGACCGGGGTGTACTAGGCCGCTGGCGCTTGCCAGTTCACCAAAAACGCTACCAAAAAATCTGTTAGCGATCGCAGGGATCAGGCCTGACTCTGCGAACGCTGCAGTTATGCGTTTTAGTCTTTTGTAAGTGACAGTGATCGATCGATACTGCACTTGGGTGGGCTGGGCTGGGCCGGGCGGAGGGGCAAAACGCAGGTGCTAGCAGGTATCTGGGCTGATCCCACTAACACTGCGTTTCTGAGAACCCTAAACTGCTGGGGATGCTAGTATAGATCTGATCGGATCAGATATTGATCCGTTCAGATACTATACCACTAAGGGTGGTGTACGGTGCGTGCGTGGGTGTTAGCGGTACTGGCGCTAACCTGACGCTGCCTGGGGCTGGTGCTTGCCAGTTCACCAAAATACTACCAAAAAAACTGTTAGCGATCGCAGGGATCAGGCCTGACTCTGCGAACGCTGCAGTTATGCATTTAGTGTTTTGTAAGTGTCAGTGATCGATCGATACTGCACTTGGGTGGGCTGGGCCGGGCGGAGGGGCAAAACGCAGGTGCTAGCAGGTATCTGGGCTGATTCCGCTAACACTGCGTTTTTGGGAACCCTAAACTGCTGGGGACACTAGTATAGATCTGATCGGATCAGATATTGATCCGTTCAGATACTATACCACTAAGGGAGGCGTATGCTGCGTGCGTGGGTGTTAGCGGTACTGGCGCTAATCTGACGCTGCCTGGGGCGACGCATATCACCGCCGGGCGATCAGGGGGCTAAACCTTTATTCGGTAATAAACGGCGGGTGCCCTGACACTATAAAAAATAAACAAACTAACCAGCGTCAACCGTAACGGTTATACGGTGATCAGTGGTGAAAGGGTTAACTAGGGGGCAATCAAGGGGTTAAAACATTTATTCGGTAGTATATGGGGGTCCCTGACGCTATAAAACGCTGACGGCGAACCTAAATATTTATGTCCCTAACTAGCGTCACCAGCGACACTAATACAGCGATCAGAAAAATGATCGCTTAGTGACACTGGTGACAGGGGGTGATCAAGGGGTTAAAACTTTATTAGGGGGGGTTAGGGGGGTACCCTAGACCTAAAGGGGGGTAATACTCACTGTCCCAACACTAACTGTCACAAACTGACACCAATGCAGTAATCAGAAAAAAAAAAAAAAAAAAACTGCTGGTGTCAGTTTGTGACAGGGGGGGGGGGTGATTGGGGGGGGATCGGGGGGGGGATTGGGGTGTTTAGTGTGCCTGGCATGTTCTACTGTGTGTGTGTGTGTTGGTGCACTCACATTGATTTCTTCTCTCCTCGGGCCGGAACGGAAATTACCGACCCGAGGGGAGATGACATCATTTCCTTTGCTGCTGTTTAGCATACAGCAGCAAAGGAATGATTCGATTGGCCGGCGGCGATCGCGAGGGGGGGGCCACGAACGGATGGTCTCCCCCTCACCACCGATCGCCGGGGCACAAAGGACGACCGCCTCGGGCACCGGGGGGGGTCCGATCGGACCCCCCACCCGCGGAAGGCAAATCACGTACACTGTACGTGATTTTGCCTGTCCGTGCCACTTTGCCGACGTACATCAGCGTGAGGCGGTCGTCAAGTGGTTAAATGACTTTTTTTCCTTTAGAAATTTCATTTTGCTGAGGTACTGTTCTAAACACGGGAAAACTGCGCCACTTTACAGGCATACTATAGACACCCCCCAGGCATGATATTTAAAAGAATATTTCATTTTTATTGTTTCACTTTAAGCATTATTAAAATCACTGCTCCCGAAAAAACGTCCGTTTTTAAAACTTTTTTTTGCATTGATACATGTTCCCTGGGGCAGGACCCGGGTCCCCAAACACTTTTTATGGCAATAACTTGCATATAAGCCTTTAAAATGAGCACTTTTGATTTTTCATGTTCATATCCCATAGACTTTAATGGTGTTCATCCAAATTTTTTGCCTGTTCGCAAGTTCTGGTGCGGACCGAACTGGAGAAGTGTTCGGTTCATCCTTACTCTTCAATATTCTGTATTAGTTCTTTGTTTAATCTCCATGAATTTAGTTGTCTTTGGCCACCTGGTATCTTCATTTCCATGCTCGCCGGGGAATGGTCCCCCTACCCGCAGCATACCACAGACCATCTAGAGAACCGTGAGCAAGTTTGATTAATTAAATTTGACGTATTAGAGGGAGGTCATACCACTACCTACACATTTTGATATTGACCTCATTGGTCTGCTCCTTCTCCTTCAACCTATTGGTCCTTGAGTCTGTGGTTATATATACTGCAAGTCAGGATTTGGGTGGTCGGGAGAGGTGACCAGCCAGCTCTTCTGAACTGACTTTGGTTTATCCCCCCTGTGGAGGGAGGATGTGCTTCGTTGGGGATGCCCTTTGTGGAACTAGTGTGTCTACTGAGATCTACTGTCCACTTTGGGGACCAAGCAACCATCTCTGGGGTTCCTCCTTCCCCCTGGTTCCTTTTCCTCCTGGTTTCATCTCTCTCTGTCCCCCTGTCCTTGGCCTCTGTGGAGCTCTGGTTGATCGATTTTTCTCCCCCGGATGCAGATTTTGTCTTGGAAAGTCTACTGAGAACATACGTGATGTAAAATTCAACGTGACCAAACCTGCTACCCCTAAAGAAGAGGTTCACCCTCAAAATACCTCTAAACGTTGGGTCATTTCTATTACTGCAATTTTTACAATAGAATTGGTTATTGTCCTATGTTCAAATCCAGTATTTACCAATGTGCATCCATTTTATTATATGTATATTTGTCATATAGTGATCCCCTTATTCTTTTTTTTTTTATACTTGTTCTAAATAAATATCATATATTTCAATAATTTGTTCTACTCCTATACTTATACCAATTAGTTAGTAACCCAATTTAAAGTCCCACTAGAGGATTCACACTCCCTGTAAGTGATTCTTGTTCTGCCGGGGAATGGTCTGACAATGTTGTTATTTCAACATTCGTCTTAGTCACAAACTCTAGTAACCTATGTTTAAAGTCCATTAAGTTCCCTATGACAAATAATTTGTTGGGTTCTTATTGGGGCAATAGATGTTTGCCAGGGTACATTCCATTTTGTATAGTTTCCCTTTTAGGAAGAGTTATTGACCTTCAGGGTCTGTTATCCTTTCCTCCAATATGAACTGTACTCCTCTGGCCACCCCAATAGGTACCCCCTTTGCTCTTCTTGTTGTAGAATCCCCAAAGAACTATGTTGGATAATCTCTTGAGAACAGCCTCATGGGAAATATGCGTCTCCTGAAGGAACACTACCCCAGCTTTATACTGTTTAACCTCCTTTAGGATTTTATGCCTTTTTGTTGATGTATTAAGCTTGCGAACATTATATGATATAAATTTTATTGATGTCATATTTGATCACAGTACTCTCTTTCTGACCTATCTGGGAGAAAAATAGTCTGTTTGATGTAACTCACGTAGATAGGGATCTCTGGGACCCTCTCCCTCCCCCCCCACCCTCCCCTCCCTCTTCTCCCCCCCCTCTTCTCCCCCTTCCCCCAGAATTTTTGTAGGTGGAAACCTTAATCTCGTTGAGCTTCCATCCTTTTGACCTATTAAACACGCTGGGAATTCCCCGCTGTACTTGATGTTCTTTATTAGCATTTGTTCAAGTAAAGGTTTGAGAAGTCTTCGCCTAGCCAGCATTTCTGGCACTAGGTCTGTAAAAACTAGAAGGTCCACTCCTTCATATTTTAGTGGTGGTTGTCCTTCCCCCATATTTGTGCTTTTTTTTTTCAAATAGTTGGAATCTCACTATAACATCTTGGGGTAGGTCTGCTGATATATTTTGAGGTTTTCTGATCCTGTGACCTCTTTCTATCTTGAGGCCGTCTTCCACCATATTATCCAAGAGAGGATTAAATATTTTATTCATTATTTTTCTTAGATTGTCTCCTCTTTCTTCTGGTAGGGCACGGATCCTTAGATTCTTTCTTCTGTTCTGATTCTCCTGATCTTCTAGTTTATATAACATTCTCCTCTGATCTAATTGCATTACCTTAACTTGTTCTTTTAGTTTTCTTAGTTCTTGAGCTTGTTTATCCTTTGTTATCTTCTGTTTCCTCTACCCGTGTCAGCAACTGACCTATGTCAGCCCGTAATGTGGAAATTTCTGTTTTAATAGAGTTCTCTAATCTTATGAACATATCTGTCATTTCCAATTTTGTTGGCATTTGGGCGCCGGCTCCTTGATCCTCCATTTTTTTTGATCCTCCATTTTTTTTGTTTCCAGTTCACTTTCTGTGCTTATATCTTCTCTGGATTGGTCTGGGGCCACGCCTTTCTTTTTTCCAGGGTCTTTTTTCTTGTCTTTATTCCCTTGCTGTTGTTTATCTGGTCCTGGACTTTTTGGGCTCCCTTCCTTTGTCAGATATTTCTTAATCGTACTTGTATTTGCATTTTCTTTTGGAGTTTTTGGTTCATTGCCTTTTATAGTTCTGCCTCTCATTGTGGTTTTTCTTCTTGTAATTTTCCGTTTCCCCAGGTTGCTTTTCAACTTGATGCACCTTCTGCACCTTCCTGAAGGCTATATATTATTATGGTCTCAAGTATAAATAAAAAATTCTGAAACCATCCGTATAGTAGTTCATCAAGCACTTCTTAACAACTGGCCCTTTTTTAGTCAGACCAATAGTTTCTTATAGCACAGATCGATAGGAGGTATATAATGCTGTTCTAAGAGTACCTTTACCCTAGACCCTTCTTAGGCAGTTCATAGGCAATTCATACCCATTCCTTATACAGTTCATAAGCGATTACATTAGAGCGAGACATTAGAAAACTATTTGATACACTTCTCTGGCCATACTTAAACTTTCTCGTTTTAAAAATGGGGTTTCATCGCACATGTTTGTAGATGAGTAAACTCTCTTTATAATAATCCATGAGCATTGGTACAATATGCCAGATTTCGTTCTCCGTTTTTTGATATTTAAAAAGGCACTAGACAAGGATGCCCTTTAACCCCACTACTATTTATATTGTCCATTTAATCTCTAGCAATATTAAATAAGAATAATACTAATATGAAAGGTTTAGAAATCGCAGGCTTTCTTCATGCGATATGTCTTTTTGCTGAGGATGTCATCTTTTTTATAACACAACCCTTAACCACCTGGTTTGAGAAAGGAACTAGATACCTTTCAAATCATATCTGGCCTTCAAGTTAACAAGGATAAATCTAAAGCCCTTAATATAAACATGTCAGATGATATTATCCATATTAAAGAATATTTTCCTGGGAAAACATTACATTACCTTATTTAGGCATTAAACTTACCTCCTCTTACAGTTCTCTTTACAATTCCAACTACCAATCCATTATACGCTATCTAAGATCCCTCCTTGAGATATGGAAAAAATATCTAATTTTGAGGTTGGGAAACATAACATCAGTTAAAATGTTTTTTTTTTTTACCTAAACTACTTTACTTTTTTTGAGTGCTTCCTGTTAAAATCCCTTCCCGTACTCTACAATAGAAGAAAGACGATAGAAGAAAGAAGAAGCATTTAAATAAAGGAGACAGCGGAGAAACTCCTAGGCTGTCAGCGGACTTCTAAACTAAAGGGACACTGCTGCAACACCTAAAAGACTGCTCCAAACAGACAAAACAATAACATAGGTAGGGGGGGTGGTAGTTGCGCTGTGATAGGAAGGTAATAGAGGGAGGGGGAGGGGGACTATACTAAAGTGCATGTGACAAACATGCCAGATGACCTGAAAACATCAGTCAAATATGTAAAAAAGAGGAAGCTGATGTGTGCAAATGAATGGTGAACTACAAGGGAGTACCACTTAGTGGTGTATGCAAAAAGTGCTAACATCAAGCAACAAAGAGAATATTTCGAAATACATATCAGCAAGCAGTGCACATGGGTATGAAAAGCAGCTAGACAAGTGCAAAATTCCAAAAGTGGTCAAATACAATTCCTTAAAACGTATAGAATATGCTAGAAAATATATATGAAAGACAAATAATTCATTAAATATCAACAAAATGAATGCATGAATGAAAAAATATGAAAAAATAGCAAAGTATATAACATAGTCCCAGTGGTAAATGTTGGTAAAACACCAACACTTGGCAGCTAGCAAATAAGATCCAAAAATAAAAATAAAATACACATAAAGAAAATATAAAAAAATGATATCAAAAAATGTGACAACAGTCCCGCCACCAGATGTGACACTTCTGAATGGAAATCCAAAAAAACAATGGTGTAAGTAAAGGTAGGGGAGAGATCTTCAGTGGAGGCACCTCCGTGTCCACAGGCCCCTTACCTTACAGCTGTAAGGTATACAGCATATATATTAGAAGCCCAGCAGATAGGGAAATCCAAAAGTGCAGCAGATGGCGTTGATCAAGGATGCGGTATGTCATATGCAGAAAAACAAGACAAACAGCATATGGTATAATTCCGTTTGATGTGGAGGACACAGGAGGGGAGGAAGAGTGGGAAGAGGGGGAGAGAGGGGGGTTGCACTCACTTGTGAACAATGAGCACAAGCCTCAACCCACGAGCGCCGAGCTCGTAAAATCCCAAATGCTGGCTAAGGATCCTCCAACGTATCTTCGCCTCCTGCTCCTCACCGCCCGTCATGCAGCGTTACAATGTGCAGTATAAAAAACAAAGAACCGCACATAGCGTGATCCCGTATAAAATACACTTTAATGAGTAGGCCAGAATATCATACACTTACATTAAAAAGACAGCTGGGGGGTAATGTATCCACGAGCGCCATGCTCGTCACATCCAGCTGTTGTGTGGCAACGTCCCGTGCTCCTAATGCGTGTCGTCACATCACGTGACTTTTTCAGAGGATAGCACGGGATAGAAAGCCAATGCTTTTAAATGGTCCCCGTGTGATAGACACACGGCGGCCAATTTCCCGAAGGACGCTATTGTAAAGAATAGAGTAGGCACCTGGCGGCCATTTTCCCAGAGCTTCCTACAAATATAGTGTCATTTAGGGCAATGTAACAGGGTGTTTTTCAGAACGCAGCCAATATATAAAGTAAACAATCTTGCTGAATGGGGACACAATCGTCCCAAGGCTGCAGGAAACAGAGGCTTAGGGCAGGGGTATAATTTAAAAAAGGAAAAAGAAAAAACTATATATAAAAATTACTATATAAAAGCAGGGAACAGCTCTCATAAAAATAGAGAGTGATAACCTGGCCATTAAAAACGTAGGAAAGCATTTATTAATATTTATAATCATTATTCAAAAATATTAATTGTAATAAAAAGATAAAAAACAAGAAGAAAAAAAAAGGGGTTATATATACCAAAATCGTGTATAGGTATAAAAAACTCATCAATCCCACACAAATATTGAAACTAGTATTTTTAAAATATCGTTAAAAATATTAAAAGATCGAAAAAAAGGGGAGCTTATTTGGGAACAGGAGCTCGAGAGGTGTCACACACCAGCTGTGCCAATAATCATATAATGTACAGGTAGAGGACACATATACAAAACAAATGTTAAAATAGGACTGATGGACCGTAACTCCAAAATGAAATATAAGAGAATAGAACCAAGTCATAGACAGGGGGAAGGAGAAAACGTGGGGGGGGGGGTTATACTGGAAATCGCTTATAAGGCAATTTATAGGCAAAGAGCAAAGATACGAAACAAATATATAAATAGAATTAGTGAACTGTAATTCCATAATCAAATATGTGAGAGTAGGACCAAATCATGGACAGGGGGAAAGAGAGAACGTAGGGGGGAGATTATTATGCTAGAAGTCGCTTATAAAGCAATTTAGGTCGAACTCAATGTTGAGTCCCTTTGGTACAAGGGTGTCCATGGAATATATCCACTTGGACTCTAATTTGCTTAAAATCCTCACTTTGTGCCCCCCTCGCCATGGTTTGGTATATGGTTCGATACCCCAAAATTTCAAATGCCTAGGATCTCTATTGTGATATTTATCGAAATGCCTAGAGACATTGTGTTTGTCGAAACCATTTTTTTATATTTTGGACATGCACCTTAATGCGGATTCTCAATAATCTTTTGGTGCGGCCCACGTACTGGAGGCCGCAACTGCACTCCAATACATAAACCGCCCCTTCAGTGTTGCATCCAATGAACTCGTTAATGTTGAATTTGGTGCCATTGCTATTGGATTGGAATGAGAATACTTTTTGATTCGGATGTTTAGTTTGAATACAGGCGTAGCAGCGTTTACAAGGATAAAATCCTTTGATGGTGAAAAAAGAGAATAGTTTTTTGGGGGGATCAATCACGCTTTTGACCAGTCGATCTCTCAGGGTGGATGCCCTTTTGTATATAAATTTAGGTTTTTCTGTTAGTAATTCTCCCAGGCCTTTATCCAATTTGAGGATATGCCAGTGGCGGGATATGATGCTTTCAATCTTCTTATGTTGAAAGTTATAGTCTAAAACTAAAGGAACTTGATCCTGTTGGCAGGTGGGTATTTTATCCTCAAGTAGTTCCTGTCTTTGCATCCGTCCTACCTCCATTATTTGATCGTTTATAAACTCCTGGTCATATCCTTTATCTATAAACCTTTTTCTAATCGAATTAGCCTGCGCATGAAAATCTTCGTCTAAAGTGCAGTTGCGTCTTAGTCGCATTATCTGGCCTTTGGGGATATTAAATAGCCAGTTTCTGTGATGGCAACTGCTTAAAGGCAAGTAGCTATTACGGTCAACATTCTTGAAAAAAGTCTTGGTGATATATTGGTTGTTGATGCGTGAGATCTCCAAATCAAGAAATGGAATAGACTGTTCTTCAATTTGCCAAGTCAATATAATATTATTGGCATTATTATTCAATTTGAGAAAAAATGACGTTAAAAGATCTCTTTCACCCTCCCATAAAATAAAAATATCATCAATATACCTTTTGAACATACAAAGTTCTTTAGGGGGATCTGAAAACACCACTTCTTCTTCCCATTGGGACATGAACAGTCCTGCTACGCTGGGGGCAAATTTCGCCCCCATAGCTACTCCTGTTTTCTGGTAATAAAATTGTTTACAATACCAGAAATGGCTATGTTTTAAGCAGAAATCTAGGCACTTAACGAGAAATTTCCTTTGATAAAGGGGAAGCTTGGTGAATTTTCTCAGACCCCACTTCGTGGCATCACAAAGGCCATATCCCCAAAGGCCAGATAATGCGACTAAGACGCAACTGCACTTTAGACGAAGATTTTCATGCGCAGGCTAAGTCGATTGGAAAAAGGTTTATAGATAAAGGATATGACCAGGAGTTTACAAACGATCAAATAATGGAGGTAGGAAGGATGCAAAGACAGGAACTACTTGAGGATAAAATACCCACCTGCCAACAGAATCAAGTTCCTTTAGTTTTAGACTATAACTTTCAACATAAGAAGATTGAAAGCATCATATCCCGCCACTGGCATATCCTCAAATCGGATAAAGGCCTGGGAGAATTACTACCAGAAAAACCTAAATTTATATACAAAAGGGCATCCACCCTGAGAGATCGACTGGTCAAAAGCGTGATTGATCCCCCCAAAAAACTATTCTCTTTTTTCACCGTCAAAGGATTTTATCCTTGTAAACGCTGCTACGCCTGTATTCAAACTAAACATCCGAATCAAAAAGTATTCTCATTCCAATCCAATAGCAATGGCACCAAATTCAACATTAACGAGTTCATTGGATGCAACACTGAAGGGGCGGTTTATGTATTGGAGTGCAGTTGCGGCCTCCAGTACGTGGGCCGCACCAAAAGATTATTGAGAATCTGCATTAAGGAGCATGTCCAAAATATAAAAAATGGTTTCGACAAACACAATGTCTCTAGGCATTTCGAAAAATATCACAATAGAGATCCTAGGCATTTGAAATTTTGGGGTATCGAACCTTATACCAAACCATGGCGAGGGGGGCACAAAGTGAGGATTTTAAGCAAATTAGAGTCCAAGTTCATATATTCCATGGACACCCTTGTGCCAAAGGGACTCAACATTGAGTTCGACCTAAATTGCTTTATAAGCGACTTCTAGCATAATAATCTCCCCCCTACGTTCTCTCTTTGCCCCTGTCCATGATTTGGTCCTACTCTCACATATTTGATTCTGGAATTACAGTTCACTAATTCTATTTATATATTTGTTTCGTATCTTTGCTCTTTGCCTATAAATTGCCTTATAAGCGATTTCCAGTATAACCCCCCCCCCACGTTTTCTCCTTCCCCCTGTCTATGACTTGGTTCTATTCTCTTATATTTCATTTTGGAGTTACAGTCCATCAGTCCTATTTTAACATTTGTTTTGTATATGCGTCCTCTACCTGTACATTATATGATTATTGGCACAGCTGGTGTGTGACACCTCTCGAGCTCCTGTTCCCAAATAAGCTCCCCTTTTTTTCGATCTTTTAATATTTTTAACAATATTTTAAAAATACTAGTTTCAATATTTGTGTGGGATTGATGAGTTTTTTATACCTATACACGATTTTGGTATATATAACCCCCTTTTTTTTCTTCTCGTTTTTTATCTTTTTGTTACAATTAATATTTTTGAATAATGATTATAAATATTATTAAATGCTTTCCTACGTTTTTAATGGCCAGGTTATCACTCTCTATTTTTATGAGAGCTGTTCCCTGCTTTTATATTTTTAGGAGTAATTTTTATATATAGTTTTTTCTTTTTCCTTTTTTAAATTATACCCCTGCCCTAAGCCTCTGTTTCCTGCAGACTTGGGACGATTGTGTCCCCATTCAGCATTGGCTTTCTATCCCGTGCTATCCTCTGAAGAAGTCACGTGACGTGACGACACGCGTTAGGAGCACGGGACGTTGCCACACAACAGCTGGATGTGACGAGCACGGCGCTCGTGGATACATTACCCCCCAGCTGTCTTTTTATTGTAAGTGTATGATATTCTGGCCTACTCATTAAAGTGTATTTTATACGGGATCACGCTATGTGCGGTTCTTTGTTTTTTATACTGCACATTGTAACGCTGCATGACGGGCGGTGAGGAGCAGGAGGCGAAGATACGTTGGAGGATCCTTAGCCAGCATTTGGGATTATACAAGCTCGGCGCTCGTGGGTTGAGGCTTGCGCTCATTGTTCACAAGTGAGTGCAACCCCCCCTCTCTCCCCCTCTTCCCACTCTTCCTCCCCTCCTGTGTCCTCCACATCAAACGGAATTATACCATATGCTGTTTGTCTTGTTTTTCTGCATATGACATACCGCATCCTTGATCAACGCCATCTGCTGCACTTTTGGATTTCCCTATCTGCTGGGCTTCTAATATATATGCTGTATACCTTACAGCTGTAAGGTAAGGGGCCTGTGGACACGGAGGTGCCTCCACTGAAGAACACTCCCCTACC
Source organism: Lithobates septentrionalis (assembly GCA_037952835.1). Taxonomy (NCBI): domain Eukaryota; kingdom Metazoa; phylum Chordata; class Amphibia; order Anura; family Ranidae; genus Lithobates; species Lithobates septentrionalis. Next base: position 3,470,210 of record JBBDGP010000091.1, on the reverse strand, counting down.
TTTACTTACACCATTGTTTTTTTGGATTTCCATTCAGAAGTGTCACATCTGGTGGCGGGACTGTTGTCACATTTTTTGATATAATTTTTTCATATTTTCTTTATGTGTATTTTATTTTTATTTTTGGATTTTATTTGCTAGCTGCCAAGTGTTGGTGTTTTACCAACATTTACCACTGGGACTATGCTATATACTTTGATATTTTTTCATGTTTTTTCATTCATGCATTCATTTTGTTGATATTTAATGAATTATTTGTCTTTCATATATATTTTCTAGCATATTCTATACGTTTTAAGGAATTGTATTTGACCACTTTTGGGATTTTGCACTTGTCTAGCTGCTTTTCATAACCATGTGCACTGCTTGCTGATATGTATTTCGAAATATTCTCTTTGTTGCTTGATGTTAGCACTTTTTGCATACACCACTAAGTGGTACTCCCTTGAGGTTCACCATTCATTTGCACACGTCAGCTTCCTCTTTTTTACATATTTGACTGATGTTTTCAGGTCATCTGGCATGTTTGTCACATGCACTTTAGTATAGTCCCCCTCCCCCTCCCTCTATTCCCTTCCTATCACAGCGCAACTACTACCCCCCCTACGTATATTTAAATAAAGGAATTGTCAAAGACTGTCTCTTGTCATTTTTAACATTTTTGACAGTTTTTTTGTGAAATGGTAGGGGTACTTTTGTTCCCCCTTACCATTTCACACAGGGGGGAGGGCCGGGATCTTGGGATCCCCTTGTTAAAGGGGGCTTCCAGATTCCGATAAGCCCCCCACCCGCAGACCCCCACAACCACCGGGCAAGGGTTGTGGGGATGAGGCCCTTGTCCCCATCAACATGGGGACAAGGTGTTTTGGGGGGCTACTCCAAAGCACCCTCCCAATGTTGAGGGCATGTGGCCTGGTACGGTTCAGGAGGGGGGTGCTCTCTCGTTCCCCCCCTTTTTTCCTGCGGCCTGCCAGGTTGCGTGCTCGGATAAGGGTCTGGTATGGATTTTTGGGGGGACCCCACGCCATTTTTTTTACATTTTGGCACGGGGTTCCCCTTAAAATCCATACCAGACCTGAAGGGCCTGGTATGGAACTTAGGGGGACCCCCCACGTCATTTTTTTTTTAAATTTTGGTTCGGGGTTTCCCTGTGGGGAATTCCCATGCTGTTTTTATCAATGAACTTTTATGTGTATTGTCGGACCGGCAGTTCATTAATAGCCACGAGTAGTTTTAAATGACTTTTTTTCCTTTGAAATGTCATTTTGCTGTCAGACTGTTCTAAACACAGGAAACATGCGCCCCTTTACAGGCATACTATAGACACCTCCCAGGTATGAAATTTCGCCCCATAGCTACTCCTGTTTTCTGGTAATAAAATTGTTTACAATACCAGAAATGGCTATGTTTTAAGCAGAAATCTAGGCACTTAACGAGAAATTTCCTTTGATAAAGGGGAAGCTTGGTGAATTTTCTCAGACCCCACTTCGCAGCATCACAAGCCGCGAAGTGGGGTCTGAGAAAATTCACCAAGCTTCCCCTTTATCAAAGGAAATTTCTCGTTAAGTGCCTAGATTTCTGCTTAAAACATAGCCATTTCTGGTATTGTAAACAATTTTATTACCAGAAAACAGGAGTAGCTATGGGGGCGAAATTTGCCCCCAGCGTAGCAGGACTGTTTATGTCCCAATGGGAAGAAGAAGTGGTGTTTTCAGATCCCCCTAAAGAACTTCGTATGTTCAAAAGGTATATTGATGATATTTTTATTTTATGGGAGGGTGAAAGAGATCTTTTAACGTCACTTTTTCTCAAATTGAATAATAATGCCAATAATATTATATTGACTTGGCAAATTGAAGAACAGTCTAATCCATTTCTTGATTTGGAGATCTCACGCATCAACAACCAATATATCACCAATACTTTTTTCAAGAATGTTGACCGTAATAGCTACTTGCCTTTAAGCATTTGCCATCACACAAACTGGCTATTTAATATCCCCAAAGGCCAGATAATGCGACTAAGACGCAACTGCACTTTAGACAAAGATTTTCATGCGCAGGCTAATTCGATTGGAAAAAGGTTTATAGATAAAGGATATGACCAGGAGTTTATAAACGATCAAATAATGGAGGTAGGACGGATGCAAAGACAGGAACTACTTGAGGATAAAATACCCACCTGCCAACAGGATCAAGTTCCTTTAGTTTTAGACTATAACTTTCAACATAGGAAGATTGAAAGCATCATATCCCGCCACTGGCATATCCTCAAATCGGATAAAGGCCTGGGAGAATTACTACCAGAAAAACCTAAATTTATATACAAAAGGGCATCCACCCGGAGAGATCAACTGGTCAAAAGCGTGATTGATCCCCCCAAAAAACTATTCTCTTTTTTCACCGTCAAAGGATTTTATCCTAGTAAACGCTGCTACGCTTGTATTCGAACTAAACATCCGAATCAAAAAGTATTCTCATTCCAATCCAATAGCAATGGCACCAAATTCAACATTAACGAGTTCATTGGATGCAACACTGAAGGGGCGATTTATGTATTGGAGTGCAGTTGCGGCCTCCAGTACGTGGGCCGCACCAAAAGATTATTGAGATTTCGCATTAAGGAGCATGTCCAAAATATAAAAAATGGTTTCGACAAACACAATGTCTCTAGGCATTTCAAAAAATATCACAATAGAGATCCTAGGCATTTGAAATTTTGGGGTATCGAACCTTATACCAAACCATGGCGAGGGGGGCACAAAGTGAGGATTTTAAGCAAATTAGAGTCCAAGTGGATATATTCCATGGACACCCTTGTGCCAAAGGGACTCAACATTGAGTTCGACCTAAATTGCTTAATAAGCGACTTCTAGCATAATAATCTCATAATAATTTCATTTTGGAGTTACAGTCCATCAGTCCTATTTTAACATTTGTTTTGTATATGTGTCCTCTACCTGTACATTATATGATTATTGGCACAGCTGGTGTGTGACACCTCTCGAGCTCCTGTTCCCAAACAAGCTCCCCTTTTTTTCGATCTTTTAATATTTTTAACGATATTTTAAAAATACTAGTTTCAATATTTGTGTGGGATTGATGAGTTTTTTATACCTATACACGATTTTGGTATATATAACCCCCTTTTTTTTCTTCTCGTTTTTTATCTTTTTATTACAATTAATATTTTTGAATAATGATTATAAATATTAATAAATGCTTTCCTACATTTTTAATGGCCAGGTTATCACTCTCTATTTTTATGAGAGCTGTTCCCTGCTTTATATATCGGAGTAATTTTTATAAATAGTTTTTTCTTTTTCCTTTTTTAAATTATACCCCTGCCCTAAGCCTCTGTTTCCTGCAGACTTGGGACGATTGTGTCCCCATTCAGCAAGATTGTTTACTTTATATATTGACTGCGTTCTGAAAAACACCCTGTTACATTGCCCTAACAGGCTCGTGGATACATTACCCCCCAGCTGTCTTTTTAATGTAAGTGTATGATATTCTGGCCTACTCATTAAAGTGTATTTTATACGGGATCACGCTATGTGCGGTTCTTTGTTTTTTATACTGCACATTGTAACGCTGCATGACGGGCGGTGAGGAGCAGGAGGCGAAGATACGTTGGAGGATCCTTAGCCAGCATTTGGGATTATATGAGCTCGGCGCTCGTGGGTTGAGGCTTGCGCTCATTGTTCACAAGTGAGTGCAACCCCCCCCTCTCTCCCCCTCTTCTCACTCTTCCTCCCTTCCTGTGTCCTCCACATCAAACGGAATTATACCATATGCTGTTTGTCTTGTTTTTCTGCATATGACATACCGCATCCTTGATCAACGCCATCTGCTGCACTTTTGGATTTCCCTATCTGCTGGGCTTCTAATACATATGCTGTATACCTTACAGCTGTAAGGTAAGGGGCCTGTGGACACGGAGGTGCCCCCACTGAAGATCACTCCTCTCCCTTTACTTACACCATTTTTTTTTGGATTTCCATTCAGAAGTGTCACATCTGGTGGCGGGACTGTTGTCACATTTTTTGATATAATTTTTTTATATTTTCTTTATGTGTATTTTATTTTTATTTTTGGATTTTATTTGCTAGCTGCCAAGTGTTGGTGTTTTACCAACATTTACCACTGGGACTATGTTATATACTTTGATATTTTTTCATATTTTTTCATTCATGCATTCATTTTGTTGATATTTTGTCAGGGGAATGCCAGAATCAGGGCCTGTCAGTATACGCATTTCCCTATGCGCCTGAGTGGTAGAATTGCACATCGGCGCGTACTGTTTCACAGTCAGCGGGTACGAGCGTGTGTCCCGAACGGATCAGCTCACGTGGGTGCACGACGCAGCGCATCAATACGAACGCGTGCACGCACATTGGGACGTTCCCCTGGTGGGCCTATATAAAGACTACTATGTCCTGTGTTTGTTGCTGGTTTGTCTTTTCAGCTCCTGTAACCTGTTCCTGAATCTGTGTACCTGTGCCTACCCGTTGTGACCCGGACCGACCCCGACTCTGCTTGAACCTCTCTTGTGCTTGACCCTCGGCTGCCTTCTGGACTTCGCTACCTGCCTGACTACCTGTGTTTGACCCTCGGCCTGCTCCTTGACTCGCCTATGCCTTACCCTACTGTGGATTATCTGCCTGCCTGATTACCTGTGTTTGACCTTCGGCCTGCTCCTGGACTTGCCTCTGCCTCACCCTACTGTGGATTACCTGCCTGCCTGACCACCTGTGTTTGACCCCCGGCCTGTTCTTGGACTCTGTCTCTGCTTTACCCAGTGCTGGACTATTTGCCTACTTGAATACCGGCTTGCTTCCGGACTTCTGCCTTGTGGTTGACCCTCAGTATCCGGCTCAGCCACCCTGCACGGATCTCTTCTCTACCTGAAGAATCGCCCAGCTCCTCTACTACCTGCTGGCGACCCGTGCTTCTTCGTGCCCAATACCCACTGTGCCATTTCCAGAGGGCCCAGCTGCAAGGGGAGCCTCTCTCAGCAACTCGGCCTTGGTAAGTACCTGACAGTACAAACCAGCCATGAGCGAGGCCGACAGAGCTGGCTCTCCCCTTGAGGCACTCTGCCAACAGGTTACAGCCCTCACCCAGGCTGTCCAGAGACTCCAAGACGGCTACTTCCAGATTGAGGGTCGTCTGCAACATCTAACCACATTTCCTAACCCCTCGGACGTCGCATCAGCATCTGCCAGTGGAACATCTTCCTCTCGGGATCAAGCTAACACAGCTCCTGCAGCAGTAATGGTCTTACCTGAACCCAGGGTTCCCATTCCGAAACGATTCTCCAGGAACCGGAAGAAGTACAGGGCATTTAGAAATGCTTGCTTACTATACTTTGCCCTTCAACCCAGGACTTTTTATTCTGAGACTGTGAAAGTGGGGTTCATTATCTCTTTGCTTTCTGACGAACCGCAATCCTGGGCTCACAACCTTCTTGAGCAAAAGAGTCCCCTCCTTGACTCTTCAGATACATTTTTCGATTCCATGGCCCAGCTATACGACGATCCTCAGCGTACTGCCACGGCTGAGTCCATCCTGCATACCCTGACCCAGGGAAAAAGACCAGTGGAAGATTACACTGTGGAATTTCGAAAATGGTCAGGGGACACCAACTGGAACGAGGCCGCATTAAAATATCAGTATCGCCAGGGACTCTCAGACATCCTAAAGGATGAATTGGCTCGAGTAGATACCCCGGCCTCCCTAGAAGACCTGATCCAGCTCACTATTAAACTGGACAGACGTCTCCGCGAAAATCGCAGCGAGCGTTTCCAGTCTCCAAGACCCACTTGGATGATGCAGCGGGTACCACCTGTTCCTGCACCCCCTACAACTTCTTCGTCATCCTCTCATGGTGAGCCCATGCAACTGGGTCTAGTTCGACCCCCACTCTCTCCTGATGAAAAGCTCCGCCGGCGCCAGGCTAACCTTTGTCTATATTGTGGAGGGGCCGGTCACTTCTTAAACAACTGCCCTGTTAGACCCAGTAAGTACCGCCCACGGTCTGCCACAAACTTTCAAGTCGCTAGTTCAAGCCAGTCTCATCTTGTCCTCATGATCTCATTACAGGTGGCGGAAGAGAAGGTCCGGTTGCCAGCCATCGTTGACTCAGGAGCCTGCAGTTGCTTCTTGGATGCATCTTTGGCCCAAAACCTGCTCATCCCTCTACGAGTTAAGGAGCAACAGCTACAAATCCATCTGGCAGATGGATCTCTACCCTGTTCTGGGCCTGTCACACAGGAAACTAAGCCTATCCTCACCCACATAGACTCTGATCATTCCGAATTTCTTTGCTTTGACATTATAAGCTCACCTATGTTTCCCATCATTCTGGGGTTTCCATGGTTGCAGGCCCATGATCCTCAGATAAATTGGAGCAAGAAAGAAGTCCTCTTCTCTTCCATGTACTGCTCTCAGCATTGCTTTTCACCAAAATGCAACAGAACGGTTCCATGTCTAACTCTACAACCAGTACTGGATAATCTCCAACATGTCCCAGCAGCATACCATGAATTCCTGGACATCTTTGATAAGAAGAAAGCTGACAGTCTTCCACCGCACCGACCCTATGATTGCCCCATCGACCTCCTACCCGGTTCTGAAATCCCCTTCGGCCGCATTTTTCCACTATCAGAGATCGAACTAGAAGCCCTTCGCTCCTACATCGACGAAAATCTTGAAAAGGGATTCATCCGGGCTTCTTCTTCTCCAGCTGGAGCGGGAATCTTTTTTGTCGAGAAAAAGGATGGATCCTTGAGGCCTTGTGTGGACTATAGGGAGCTTAACAAAGTTACCATCAAGAACAGGTACCCGCTCCCTCTTATTCCTGAACTTTTCCAGCGTCTACGAGCCGCTCAGATCTTTACTAAATTAGATCTCCGGGGGGCGTACAATTTGGTTCGGATACGAGAAGGAGATGAATGGAAGACAGCTTTCCGGTCCAGATTCGGGCACTTCGAATATTTGGTGATGCCCTTTGGCCTTTGCAATGCCCCGGCTACGTTTCAACATCTAGTCAACGACATCTCCTGTGAGTATCTAGATAATCTTGTAATTGTTTATCTCGATGACATCCTGATCTTTTCCACCACTTTAGAAGCACATCGTACCCATGTGAAGAAAGTACTCTCGGTCCTCAGGAGACATGGTCTATACTTAAAAGGGGAAAAATGTGACTTCGAGAAAGCCACCATCCAGTTCCTCGGATTCATTATCTCAGTAGGAGGGGTCGCAATGGATCCGCAGAAAGTTAGGGCCATCCAGGAATGGCCAGCTCCCATAGATAAAAGAGGAATTCAGCGATTCGTTGGCTTCGCCAATTTCTATCGCAGATTTATTAAAGGTTTCTCCTCTATCATCTCCCCTATTACTCAACTAACTCGCCAGCAGACTAGATTTCAATGGTCCCCGGATGCTCAAGAAGCCTTCGATGAACTAAAAAGACTGTTTATATCGGCTCCTATCCTCCAACATCCCAATCCAGTCCTACCCTACGTGCTTGAAGTGGATGCTTCAGAGTCAGCAATAGGGGCAATCCTGTCTCAGAGAAGTGGCCAAAAAGCCTTGCTCCATGCGGTGGCCTTTGCCTCTCGTAAGCTCAACCCTCCGGAGAAGAATTATGATGTTGGGGATCGAGAGTTACTTGCTATAAAATTTGCCTTAGAAGGTGTGGAGATATCTGCTGGAAGGGGCATTCCAACCCATCATGATCTTCACTGACCACCGTAACCTAGAATATCTTCGAACAGCTAAATGCCTTCGACCTCGTCAGGCCCGTTGGGCCTTGTTCTTCTCCAGGTTTAACTTCCATATTACCTATCGACCTGGCTCTAAGAACGGGAAGGCGGACGCACTTTCCCATATGTTCCCAGAAACCAGTGGACCAGAAGAACCTGGAACCATCCTAGCTCCTCACAACTTTCTTAGCCTCGTTCAGCCCAATCTTAGGTCAATTATTATACAAGACTCCAGTCAATGTACAGAACCTGAAGTATCCTCCCTAGAAAAGAAAGATGGTCTGCTATGGGCACAGGACAAGGTATTCGTGCCACTCCCAGTAAGACTTCAGATTCTTCAAACCTTCAACGATCACAAGTTGGCAGGACATTTTGGTATACAAAAAACCTCTGAATTAATTAATCGCTCGTTCTGGTGGCCGGGGTGGAGACAAGACTGCAGAAGATATATACAATCTTGCATTACTTGCCAACGCAATAAGGGATCTAATGCCAAGTTGTGGGGACTCTTAAAATCTTTATCTATACCAGAACGTCCCTGGACAGAGGTCTCTATGGACTTTATTGTCGATCTGCCTCCTTCCGAGAAGTTTACTACCATCTTAGTGGTTGTTGACCGCCTTTCAAAGATGGCCCACTTCCTGCCATTGGTAGGCACCCCTTCTGCTTCCACAACTGCAGAAGTCTTTATAAAAGAAGTAGTAAGACTCCATGGCGTCCCCCACAACATTGTATCCAATAGGGGGATTCAGTTCACGTCAAGATTCTGGAAGGATATGTGCAAGTCCTTAGAAATCAAGACATCCCTCTCTTCCGCTTATCACCAACAAAGTAATGGCCAGACAGAAAGAACAAATCAATCTTTAGAACAATACCTTCGATGTTTCTGCTCCTGATCCCAGGACAACTGATCTTCCCTCTTACCGTGCGCAGAGTTCGCCTACAACAATTCTGTACATTCCGCCATCAACCAAACACCTTGTCGGGCAAACTATGGTTTCCACCCTTCCTTTCTCCCGGATTCTATTCCCGAAGTCACAACTCCCGCAGTACAAGACCGTATACATGTTATCCAAACAAACTTTTTGCAAATTCAGGAAACAATGAAGAAAGCTCAAGAAAGTTATGAAGAGTTCTGTAACAGGGGAAGAAGAAGTAACCCAAGTTTCAAGGTTGGAGATAAAGTATGGCTATCAGCCATCAACCTCAAATTACCTTGCCCATCACGCAAACTAGGCCCAAAATTCATTGGTCCTTTTGAGATTAAGAGGGTTGTAAACCCCGTGGCTTTTGAACTGACCTTACCTAATTCCTATCGGATACATCCGGTGTTCCATGCCTCTTTACTAAAACCGGTCACTCCTAACTCTTTTCCAGGAAGGGAAGAACTACCTCCTCCACCAATCCGGATTGAAGGGGAGGAAGAATTCGAAGTGGAGGCAATAGTAGATTACAAATGGAGGGGGGGCAGGAACAGTATCTAGTTAAATGGAAAGGGTACCCCCCGGAGGACAATTCTTGGGATCCCGCTAGCAATATCCATGCCCCTCGTTTAGTGCGAGAGTTTCACAGAAGACATCCTGGGATCTGAGCTAGGTTGGGCACCCGGAGGTTGCCCCTAGGGGGGGAGCACTGTCAGGGGAATGCCAGAATCAGGGCCTGTCAGTATAGGCATTTCCCTATGCACCTGCGTGGTAGAATTGCACATCGGCGCGTACCGTTTCACAGTCAGCGGGTACGAGCGCGTGTCCCGAACGGATCAGCTCACATGGGTGCACGACGCAGCACATCAATACGAACGCGTGCACGCACATTGGGACGTTCCCCTGGCGGGCCTATATAAAGACAGCTATGTCCTGTGTTTGTTGCTGGTTTGTCTTTTCAGCTCCTGTAACCTGTTCCTGAATATGTGTACCTGTGCCTACCCGTTGTGACCCGGACCGACCCCGACTCTGCTTGAACCTCTCTTGTGCTTGACCCTCGGCTGCCTTCTGGACTTCGCTACCTGCCTGACTACCTGTGTGACCCTCGGCCTGCTCCTGGACTTGCCTCTGCCTTACCCTACTGTGGATTATCTGCCTGCCTGATTACCTGTGTTTGACCCTCTGCCTGCTCCTGGACTTGCCTCTGCCTCACCCTACTGTGGATTACCTGCCTGCCTGACCACCTGTGTTTGACCCCCGGCCTGTTCTTGGACTCTGTCTCTGCTTTACCCAGTGCTGGACTATTTGCCTACTTGAATACCGGTGTTTGACCCCCGGCCTGCTTCCGGACTTCTGCCTTGTGGTTGACCCTCAGTATCCGGCTCAGCCACCCTGCACGGATCTCTTCTCTACCTGAAGAATCGCCCAGCTCCTCTACTACCTGCTGGCGACCCGTGCTTCTTCGTGCCCAATACCCACTGTGCCATTTCCAGAGGGTATCGTGCGCCCAGCTGCAAGGGGAGCCTCTCTCAGCAACTCGGCCTTGGTAAGTACCTGACATATTTAATGAATTATTTGTCTTTCATATATATTTTCTAGCATATTCTATAAGTTTTAAGGAATTGTATTTGACCACTTTTGGGATTTTGCACTTGTCTAGCTGCTTTTCATACCCATGTGCACTGCTTGCTGATATGTATTTCAAAATATTCTCTTTGTTGCTTGATGTTAGTACTTTTTGCATACACCACTAAGTGGTACTCCCTTGTAGTTCACCATTCATTTGCACACATCAGCTTCCTCTTTTTTACATATTTGACTGATGTTTTCAGGTCATCTGGCATGTTTGTCACATGCACTTTAGTATAGTCCCCCTCCCCCTCCCTCTATTCCCTTCCTATCACAGCGCAACTACCACCCCCCCTACCTATATTTAAATAAAGGAATAGTCAAAAACTGTCTCTTGTCATTTTTAACATTTTTGACAGTTTTTTTGTGAAATGGTAGGGGTACTTTTGTTCCCATTACCATTTCACACAGGGGGGAGAGCCGGGATCTGGGGGTCCCCTTGTTAAAGGGAGCTTCCAGATTCCGATAAGCACCCCACCCGCAGACCCCCACAACCAACGGGCAAGGGTTGTGGGGATGAGGCCCTTGTCCCCATCAACATGGGGACAAGGTGTTTTGGGGTCTACTCCAAAGCACTCTCCCAATGTTGAGGGCATGTGGCCTGGTATGGTTCAGGAGGGGGGTGCTCTCTCGTTCTCCCCCTTTTTTCCTGCAGCCTGCCAGGTTGCGTGCTCGGATAAGGGTCTGGTATGGATTTTTAGGGGACCCCACGCCACTTTTTTTAAATTTTGGCACGGGGTTCCCCTTAAAATCCATACCAGACCCGAAGGGCCTGGTATGGAACTTAGGGGGACCCCCCACGTCATTTTTTTTTTAAATTTTTGTTCAGGGTTTCCCTGTGGGGAATTTCCATGCCGTTTTTATCAATGAACTTTTATGTGTATTGTCGGACCGGCAGTTCATTAATAGCCGCGAGTAGTTTTAAATGACTTTTTTTCCTTTAAAATGTCATTTTGCTGTCAGACTGTTCTAAACACAGGAAACATGCGCCCCTTTACAGGCATACTATAGACACCTCCCAGGTATGAAATTTCGCCCCATAGCTACTCCTGTTTTCTGGTAATAAAATTGTTTACAATACCAGAAATGGCTATGTTTTAAGCAGAAATCTAGGCACTTAACGAGAAATTTCCTTTGATAAAGGGGAAGCTTGGTGAATTTTCTCAGACCCCACTTCGCAGCATCACAAGCCGCGAAGTGGGGTCTGAGAAAATTCACCAAGCTTCCCCTTTATCAAAGGAAATTTCTCGTTAAGTGCCTAGATTTCTGCTTAAAACATAGCCATTTCTGGTATTGTAAACAATTTTATTACCAGAAAACAGGAGTAGCTATGGGGGCGAAATTTGCCCCCAGCGTAGCAGGACTGTTTATGTCCCAATGGGAAGAAGAAGTGGTGTTTTCAGATCCCCCTAAAGAACTTCGTATGTTCAAAAGGTATATTGATGATATTTTTATTTTATGGGAGGGTGAAAGAGATCTTTTAACGTCATTTTTTCTCAAATTGAATAATAATGCCAATAATATGATATTGACTTGGCAAATTGAAGAACAGTCTATTCCATTTCTTGATTTGGAGATCTCACGCATCAACAACCAATATATCACCAAGACTTTTTTCAAGAATGTTGACCGTAATAGCTACTTGCCTTTAAGCAGTTGGCATCACACAAACTGGCTATTTAGTATCCCCAAAGACCAGATAATGTGACTAAGACGCAACTGCACTTTAGACGAAGATTTTCATGTGCAGGCTAAGTCGATTGGAAAAAGGTTTATAGATAAAGGATATGACCAGGAGTTTATAAACGATCAAATAATGGAGGTAGGACGGATGCAAAGACAGGAACTACTTGAGGATAAAATACCCACCTGCCAACAGAATCAAGTTCCTTTAGTTTTAGACTATAACTTTCAACATAAGAAGATTGGAAGCATCATATCCCGCCACTGGCATATCCTCAAATCGGATAAAGGCCTGGGAGAATTACTACCAGAAAAACCTAAATTTATATACAAAAGGGCATCCACCCTGAGAGATCGACTGGTCAAAAGCGTGATTGATCCCCCCAAAAAACTATTCTCTTTTTTCACCGTCAAAGGATTTTATCCTTGTAAACGCTGCTACGCCTGTATTCGAACTAAACATCCGAATCAAAAAGTATTCTCATTCCAATCCAATAGCAATGGCACCAAATTCAACATTAACGAGTTCATTGGATGCAACACTGAAGGGGCGGTTTATGTATTGGAGTGCAGTTGCGGCCTCCAGTACGTGGGCCGCACCAAAAGATTATTGAGAATCCGCATTAAGGAGCATGTCCAAAAAATAAAAAATGGTTTCGACAAACACAATGTCTCTAGGCATTTCGAAAAATATCACAATAGAGATCCTAGGCATTTGAAATTTTGGGGTATCGAACTTTATACCAAACCATGGCGAGGGGGGCACAAAGTGAGGATCTTAAGCAAATTAGAGTCCAAGTGGATATATTCCATGGACACCCTTGTGCCAAAGGGACTCAACATTGAGTTTGACCTAAATTGCTTTATAAGCGACTTCTAGCATAATAATCTCCCCCTACGTTCTCTCTTTCCCCCTGTCCATGATTTGGTCCTACTCTCACATATTTGATTCTGGAATTACAGTTCACTAATTCTATTTATATATTTGTTTCGTATCTTTGCTCTTTGCCTATAAATTGCCTTATAAGCGATTTCCAGTATAACCCCCCCCCTCACGTTTTCTCCTTCCCCCTGTCTATGACTTGGTTCTATTCTCTTATATTTCATTTTGGAGTTACAGTCCATCAGTCCTATTTTAACATTTGTTTTGTATATGTGTCCTCTACCTGTACATTATATGATTATTGGCACAGCTGGTGTGTGACACCTCTCGAGCTCCTGCTCCCAAATAAGCTCCCCTTTTTTTCGATCTTTTAATATTTGTAACAATGTTTTAAAAATACTAGTTTCAATATTTGTGTGGGATTGATGAGTTTTTTATACCTATACACGATTTTGGTATATATAACCCCCTTTTTTTTCTTCTCGTTTTTTATCTTTTTATTACAATTAATATTTTTGAATAATGATTATAAATATTAATAAATGCTTTCCTATGTTTTTAATGGCCAGGTTATCACTCTCTATTTTTATGAGAGCTGTTCCCTTCTTTTATATATCGGAGTAATTTTTATATATAGTTTTTTCTTTTTCCTTTTTTAAATTATACCCCTGCCCTAAGCCTCTGTTTCCTGCAGCCTTGGGACGATTGTGTCCCCATTCAGCAAGATTGTTTACTTTATATATTGGCTGCGTTCTGAAAAACACCCTGTTACATTGCCCTAAATGACACTATATTTGTAGGAAGCTCTGGGAAAATGGCCGCCAGGCGCCTACTCTATTCTTTACAATAGCGTCCTTCGGGAAAATGGCCGCTGTGTGTCTATCACACGGGAACCATTTAAAAGCATTGGCTTTCTATCCCGTGCTATCCTCTGAAGAAGTCATGTGACGTGATGACATGCGTTAGGAGCACGAGACGTTGCCACACAACAGCTGGATGTGACGAGCACGGCGCTCGTGGATACATTACCCCCCAGCTGTCCTTTTAATGTAAGTGTATGATATTCTGGCCTACTCATTAAAGTGTATTTTATACGGGATCACGCTATGTGCGGTTCTTTGTTTCTTATACTGCACATTGTAACGCTGCATGACGGGCGGTGAGGAGCAGGAGGCGAAGATACGTTGGAGGATCCTTAGCCAGCATTTGGGATTATATGAGCTCGGCGCTCGTGGGTTGAGGCTTGCGCTCATTGTTCACAAGTGAGTGCAACCCCCCTCTCTCCCCCTCTTCCCACTCTTCCTCCCCTCCTGTGTCCTCCACATCAAACGGAATTATACCATATGCTGTTTGTCTTGTTTTTCTGCATATGACATACCGCATCCTTGATCAACGCCATCTGCTGCACTTTTGGATTTCCCTATCTGCTGGGCTTCTAATATATATGCTGTATACCTTACAGCTGTGAGGTAAGGGGCCTGTGGACACGGAGGTGCCCCCATTGAAGATCACTCCCCTCTCTTTACTTACACCATTGTTTTTTTGGATTTCCATTCAGAAGTGTCACATCTGGTGGCGGGACTGTTGTCACATTTTTTGATATAATTTTTTCATATTTTCTTTATGTGTATTTTATTTTTATTTTTGGATTTTATTTGCTAGCTGCCAAGTGTTGGTGTTTTACCAACATTTACCACTGGGACTATGTTATATACTTTGATATTTTTTCATATTTTTTCATTCATGCATTCATTTTGTTGATATTTAATGAATTATTTGTCTTTCATATATATTTTCTAGCATATTCTATACGTTTTAAGGAATTGTATTTGACCACTTTTGGGATTTTGCACTTGTCTAGCTGCTTTTCATACCCATGTGCACTGCTTGCTGATATGTATTTCGAAATATTCTCTTTGTTGCTTGATGTTAGCACTTTTTGCATACACCACTAAGTGGTACTCCCTTGTAGTTCACCATTCATTTGCACACGTCAGCTTCCTCTTTTTTACATATTTGACTGATGTTTTCAGGTCATCTGGCATGTTTGTCACATGCACTTTAGTATAGTCCCCCTCCCCCTCCCTCTATTCCCTTCCTATCACAGTGCAACTACCACCCCCCCTACCTATATTTAAATAAAGGAATAGTCAAAAACTGTCTCTTGTAATTTGTAACATTTTTGACAGTTTTTTTGTGAAATGGTAGGGGTACTTTTGTTCCCCCTTACCATTTCACACAGGGGGGAGGGCCGGGATCTGGGGGTCCCCTTGTTAAAGGGGGCTTCCAGATTCCGATAAGCCCCCCACTTGCAGACCCCCACAACCACCGGGCAAGGGTTGTGGGGATGAGGCCCTTGTCCCCATCAACATGGGGACAAGGTGTTTTGGGGGGCTACTCCAAAGCACCCTCCCAATGTTGAGGGCATGTGGCCTGGTACGGTTCAGGAGGGGGGTGCTCTCTCATTCCCCCCCTTTTTTCCTGCGGCCTGCCAGGTTGCGTGCTCGGATAAGGGTCTGGTATGGATTTTTGGGGGGTCCCACGCCATTTTTTTTAAATTTTGGCACGGGGTTCCCCTTAAAATCCATACCAGACCTGAAGGGCCTGGTATGGAACTTAGGGGGACCCCCCACGTCATTTTTTTCTAAAATTTTGGTTCGGGGTTTCCCTGTGGGGAATTCCCATGCCGTTTTTATCAATGAACTTTTATGTGTATTGTCGGACCGGCAGTTTATTAATAGCCGCGAGTAGTTTTAAATGACTTTTTTTACTTTGAAATGTCATTTTGCTGTCAGACTGTTCTAAACACAGGAAACATGCGCCCCTTTACAGGCATACTATAGACACCTCCCAGGTATGAAATTTAAAGGAATATTACACTTTTATTGTTTCACTTTAAGCATTATTAAAATCCCGAAAAAACGTCCGTTTTTAAAACTTTTTTTGCATTGATCCATGTCCCCTGGGGCAGGACCCAGGTCCCCAAACACTTTTTATGACAATAACTTGCATATAAGCCTTTAAAATTAGCACTTTTGATTATTCATGTTCGTGTCCCATAGACTTTAACAGTGTTCGCATGTTCAAACAAATTTTTTGCCTGTTCGCAAGTTCTCGTGCGAACCGAACAGGGGGGTGTTCGGCTCATCCCTAATCAAGAAACCTCCAGATATCTCCAGATTAAGAATTTTGTAATCCAAACAATAGGATCCTACTACTAAGGGCTTATCTCAATAATATTTTCATCTAAACTTGAAAAAGGGCGCCTCTATTTCACTTGTATAGGACTAAATGGGAAAGTGATCTTGGTGGACATATAGCAGAAAAAGATTGAAGACAAATCTGGTACACCAAAGCTCACTGTTTTACCAACAAAGCTGCAGTAGAATCCAACTATAAACTATTAATGAGATGGTATTTGGTTCCCCAACGCCAAAATGAAACCGACAGCTTATGATAAATGTATTCGAGGGAGGGGGGCGTGGTCCGGAGCCGTTCCAATATGGACGCGTAGTTCATGAGCTCTCGTTCCTCAATGTCCTGCTCCATAAGCTTAAGAGCCTAACAACCGCCGAGACATGGTGAGAACCTCCCGCAGTGTCTCCGCTACATGTTCCCGACCCCCGCGGGGACAAGATTCTCAGCTAAGTGGCAATATTCACAAAATTTTCTGGTCGTGGCCTAGGAGTAAGATGCACGCCTCCTACTCACCCTCCTCGAGTGAGCCCCGATCCCTGAACACCAGCCCACAACGCACCGGAGCTCGGAGCCCGCACGGAACAGAAGCAGAGATGAGACACTCTCCTGCTGTAAGTCTGGCAGACCTCCGCAATGTCGCGGCTGATATTAAAAATACCCTCATGGCGGCCATAACGGACATGAGGTCAGACAAACAAGCAATGGCCATGAGGGTAGAGGAAGTGGAGATCACGCAAGCCCGCCATGAAACTTCCCTGTGCCAAGTGCAGCAGCTGACTGAATCCCACGCTGTTCACCTCAGGGAGATCAATCGCCACATGGAGGACCTTGACAATCGTGGTAGACGCTGAAACCTTAGGGTAAGAGGAATCCCTGAGTCGATCGATCCCACTCAGCTCTCCCTAACGGTCACCAACATACTTAACGATCTCCTAGAGAGGCCCTTAGACACACCGATCGCCTTTGAGCGGATCCATAGGGCGCTGCGCCCGAGGGAAAGGGAAACTGACCCCCCCTAGAGATGTGGTTTGTTGCCTCATGGACTTTCCCCTAAAGGAGGAAATCCTCCGAAAAGCCAGGAGCTGTAATCAACTGTCCTTCCAGGGTGCGACAATAAAGATCTACCAAGATCTTTCTAATATCACTCTGCAACGTAGGCGGGAGCTGCGGCCCTTACTGGAAGTCCTGAGAGCTAGATCCATCATTTACCATTGGAAGTTCCCCTTTTGCTTATCTGTGACACACCAGGGCCGATCAGCAAACCTCAAAGTACCAGAAGATTTGGAACACTTTTGTTCCGCACTTGACATCCCGTTGGTTAAATTGCCAGACTGGTATAGTGACTTCTGTCTGCCATCACCTAGAAGAGCCACCTCCATGGAAGGAATAAATGAAGCGGGAAACTACAGCATCAGTCGCCGCAGATCCCATCCTCCTCCTCCTCATATGCCATAAGCCTCTCCAGCATATCGCAGGGCCCACATCACCTAGTCAGGTATCCGAACCCTCCCTCCTTTCTTTACATGACACGGAGACTCATTCCCTAAACTGACAAAAAACAAAGGGAGAAAAAAACAAAAAAAACAAACAAAACCTGTTCCCCAAATACCCAAGAGACCATCAGCTTACAATTATATGCAGGGTCCGTTTGAACTCTTTACCTGACCCGCTATGGCTCCAAGAACTTAGTAGAACCCCATTTTGACCTATACCACGCAAGCAGTTCCCTCTCGCCCTACACATCCGACAAACAAAGAAGCAAGCAAAATATCCTGAATCCATCGACTCCGAATCACTGAAGATTACAATCCCCACCAATGTACCAGTTGCCTGCCTCTCCCTCCCTCACTGAGCTAAAGCTTCTCACCCTTACATGCAAGAAGAGAGATGGTCCTAAAGAGCTCAAAACAGGGTACTTTATCCACTACCACCCATTAAGACGAGGAGTACAGCCTGCATCTTTGTCATTTGAAGGAGATACTACACGGCACAATAGACTCCTGCCCTCTGGACTTCATCTTCAACATCCACTTTAAACTCTATCGCTGCTCCAGGTCGGATATTCTTTTTTCCCCTGAAGTTTTGTGCTAGAACACTCAGATGACTTTTGCAGCACATTCCTGAAGTATCGCATGCCTCTCGCTGCCTATCTCCTCTGCCCTCTGTGACTTTGACAACCCTGGACCAATCTCTCGATGCCATCTCACCTCTATGAGCCTCTCTCCTTCTTCTCTCCTTACTACCATCTATCCTTCTCTACTTCTGGTACACTTTCTCACCCTTGTTCTTTTCCTTTTCATCCTTCTCTTCCTGCTCACACCTACTCCTTTTCTGATCTTCGTTCTCAGGATGATAATCGTATATTACTAGTCATAATAACCAAGTCATGTTACTAACTCTTTCTCCTACCACAGGAAACCTTAGCAGTTACTTCTCTTGTGACTCGGCCACGAACGCGGGACTAGAAATCAAAGAGAGCCACACCCAGGTAAGACTGCCATAAAACCCAAGTTTATCCACACGTTCCTCCTCTCTACTGGAACAGATGGATGCCCCCCTAAAATTGAAAACAAAAACAAAAAAAAAACAACAATCACATCCCATCCATATCCAACCGGTCATAACAGACCACTCTTAAGGCTTCACCCTCTCAATCAGGGCTGAGCGTGGCCCCCTTAGAAAACAGAGTGCTCCCAATGTCTCATACGGGTATAGTTATAATCCTAATCAACATCCAATTTGTTTGTATTGATACCACTGTTGATGTTGATGTTCTTGTTACATTGTTAGATACCAACTCGAAGTCATGTAAATTTTAACATGTCAATTTTAAGACTTAAGGGTTAAGTTATATGATGACACCTCCTACAACCTCCAGCCACAAAACCCCTCTCTGACTCCACTCCCGCCCTTATCTCCAGACAATCCAGAACCTCTTACACACACATATGTAATCCTGCACATCCAAAACCCTCCCTCACCAGACAAGCGTCCCAAAGCGGATCGGCCTTACCACACCTAATACTGCTTGTCTCACCATGGTAACAAAATCCTAAAGGGCTGCCAAGGGAACCGGGTGGGCTGCCCCCCCCGCCTGATCTATTGCAGCCCTCAACATGATTGCTCTACATAACCCTACAGACTTCCAAGGAACTTAGAACTCACCCTCTTGTTGAACGTCACCTACTACCCCCACCAACAGCGGACTCTGGTAGATTCCGCCAAAGCGAACCGGAACACCCCTTGTTCTTGGGTGGGACTGCAGGTCAGACCCCACATCCGGTATATCCTCACGACCATCCCTTCTTAGCTTATTCTACACTTCAGTACTCCATAGTTTACTACGCCTCCTTACCTCAGACCCACCCTTCCTCCCTTACCTATACACTAAGCCCCACTACTCCTCGTCCCCCCCCTCCCCCAACGTCTCTGGCTTTCCTGCACAAACATAACTGACTCGGTCTCCTCAAACATACATTTAATATGACATCTCTAAAACCACACAACTCTAACGTCTCCCTTAAACTAGTCTCCTTAAACACCAAAGGCCTGAACACCCCAGAGAAACGTTCCCAACTACTAACTAATATGAAAAGCATGAAAGCTGATGTGATCTCCCTACAGGAGACTCACCTTTGTACAAAGAAAATCCCAACTTTAACAAATAGATTCTCAAAGTCCAAAGGAACCTCAATACTCCTTTCTAAAAATGTTTTGATCCACGTATCGGACTCCCTCATTGACAACCAGGATAGATATGTCTTCCTGAAAGGCACCTCTAAAGACAAATCTATCACACTAGCAAACATATACAGTCCCAACAAAGCACGGGTCCCATTCGTGCCCTCATACGAACGCTAGCAGACTTTCACGAAGGGATATTGATCCTTGGTGGGTTCTTTAATGTTCCACTAGACCCTCTATTAGATTCCTCAACGGGCTATTCCCACTTGCCCTACAAAGCTCTCAAACAAATCAGAAAATGCATCCAAGACCTACTGTTACACGACATTTGGCGTATTCTGCACACGAGTGATAAAGATTTCACCTTTAACCTTTTTCTCCACCCCCCACAACAAGTACTCACGTCTTGACTATTTTTTTCTTACGCAACAAGACCTCCCTACTCTGACAGCAGCCACCATAGAACCGATGACAATATCAGATCACCACCCTATCTCACTGACACTTACTTTCCCAGACAAACTACACTGCACATATATATGGAGACTGGAACCGACTATCTTAACGGACAATACAAAAGAACAAGAGATTTGCAAATGTTTAACCGATTACTTTGCCGACAACGACACCCCAGATACCTCTAGACTGACACAAAGGGAGGCACACAAATGTGTCATACGGGGTAGACTTATCTCCCTAACGGCCGCACTTAAAAAAGAAAAGAAAATCAAACTGGCAGCACTTTACACCGAACTTAGAAAACTAGAGACATTGCATAAGCACAATCTGGCTGCACAAACTCACTGAGAACTAATTGAAAAGCGTTCTTGAATAAAAGAGGAGCTAGATCAAAATTTAAGGAAAAAACTCACCTTGTCTCAGAAACTCTTTTACGAGTTTGGAGACAAATGTGGCCATCTCTTAGCTCAGGCATTACGAAAAAAAAAAGCCAGCACGACGGTTCACCACTTGAACTCCCACACGGGTAAGACACTTACAAATAACGTAGAAATAGCAGAAGAATTTGAAAAATATTATGCCTCCCTGTACGATCTCAAAGCATCCAATCCCACTAAACAATCACCCCCCGAATGCACTAGTGAAATAAATTAGTTCCTAGCCAAATATACTCCAGATAGGATTCCCGAAGACGTTGCTGCAAATCTGAAATCCCCGATTACTGTAGCAGAATCGAAACAAGCAATAAAACAATTGAAACCAGGCAAGAGCCCAGGCTGTGATGGCCTAAATGCGGTATACTACAAAACGTTCTCTGACACACTCCAAACGCCCCTTTTAAATACCTTCAACTCCCTCTCTCTCCCTCAAACCCTCTGACAAGAGAGATGTTAGAAGCACACATTGTAGTCATCCCTAAAGACGGCAAAGACCTCACATGCACCAGTAACTACAGACTGATATCACTATTAAATGCGGATATTAAGATATTTTCCAAGATACTTGCAAACAGACTTTTACAGCTACTCCCCAGTATCATCTCCCAAGATCAAGTAGGATTTATCCCTGGATGAGAAGCCAGGGATAATACCATTAAAGCAATTAACCTGCACCACCTGATGACACACACAAAATAGAAGGGCTTTTTCCTATCCCTAGATGCGGAAAAGGCATTCGACAGAGTGGCATGGGACTACATGAGTGCGGTCTTTCATGCAATAGGCCTGGGTCCACACATATCTGACCTCATCCTCTGGCTCTAAGCGAGCCCATCGGCTAAAGTCAGAGTAAACAACACTCTGTTGAATGCTTTCCCCATCCGTAACGGAACGACACAATAATGCCCCCTATCCCCCATTCTCTTTGTGCTCACACTTGAACCATTCTTACATAAACTAAATCCAACTCCAATATATAGGGAATCCGAACACCCAAAAAGGAATATAAATATGCCGCCTTTGCAGACGACATATTGCTGTTTCTAAGAAATCTCCATATCATCCATTCCTGGACCGCTCACCCCGGTAAAACTAAACACGGATTTCCCGTTAGGAATGCATAACCATTTCCTAACGGACAACTGGCCACACAAGCATATGAGGGCATACCAATTCTTTCACCTGAACAAACTCCTGTCCATCTCCTGGCTATCCACACAATTGGACAAACCACCTATTCCCCCTTGGACCCACTTATTGCTGGTCCACTTCCTAAAATCCCTTAATAAAGACCTGCAATGCTCAGGACAGCTCACGCCCTTTGAAAGACTATATATTCAGAAGATGCAACAATCCCACTTGATCTCTGTCACGCATGACCTAATTTTCGCTGACATACTAGCTAACGAGAGCCCTGCTTGTAAACACTGGGAGAGAGACCTAGGCATCTCCATCTCGAGTAAGAATTGGGAGCAGATTTTTCTAAACATTCACAAAGGGTCAACAAATGTCACCACTCAAGAAAACTGATTTAAAATCCAGTCCAGATGGTATCGTACTCCTTCCCTCCTACATAAAATCAACCCTGCTGCACCAGATGTTTGTTGGAGATGTCACCATGAGAAAGGCTCTCTACTCCACCTCTGGTGGTCCTGTCCCTCCATACAAACTTTCTGGAAGGAAGTCTGCCGTATCACCTCCCAGGTTACTTCTTATGCCCTAGAATTCTCCCCAGCTCAATTCCTTCTCCACCACTCACTCATACCACACAACTCATACCACAAATCACTAGCGATGCATATGATCAATGCAGCAAAACAATGTATTCCCCTATTTTGGAATTCAACCCGAACACCCACGCCCACAGAATGGTTCCTCAGAATCCGCAAAGTGGCTGAAATGGAAAGACTTATCCACATCTCACGGGACACTCCCACGAAATTTAGCATAAAATGCGCCTGTTGGTTGCACTTCCAGACAACACCTGAATAAATCAACATGATGGCCACACACACTCCAACAACAACCTGAATTGTGATGGATCTCAGCCACTGTACTCCGTAACCCACATTTACCTCTCTCCTTTTCTCTTTTGAACACTCCTTCCCCTCTCGAGCCACAAGCCCCTCCAAAAAAACATAATTAATCATGGGAAGCCAGAGACGTTCCCCATCCCATCCCCCCATCCAATATCCCCTATCCCCCCCCTTCCCATCTCAAGCCTATTATCACCCTACCCTATCCCTTCCAAATACCCCACCTACATGTTCCCTCACTAATACCATTTAACTAACATACGCATAGCTAAACCACCCTTTCCATTTACAAGGTTATGGACCAATCAATAGCTCTCTTCACCTTATCCCTGATCACCATCCCAACCACAAGCAAGTATGCTACACAAATACTTCAAATCTTTACGACCTCATCCTCCTGACACAGACCCTAATAACCAAGCCTCTATAATAATGTCTTCAGTCCTTTCCCGTAACTTCTGCTTTCTGTCTCCCTCAATCTGCCAGCACAAACAGGAAAGGATAAGACTCCAAAACCCTCTCTACACATGTTACAACTTAGTAGTATACAATCTTATATACTGTAGTAGTCTTTGACCTTGTAATCCCCGAATGTATATCTACCAGCTGTTCAAGATTCCTGTCATTGCAATTTATATTTCAATAAAAGAAATTATTTGAAAAAAAAAATGTATTTGAGGTTGCTTGAGGACTGGTACCTTCTTACATATATGATGGGATTGTCCCAAAATTAAGGGGTTTTGGGCTGATAAATACCAATTAATCTTATTTGGAAAAGAGCTTTGCAAAAATCCACAGGAAGACTTACTAAATCTTAACCTAAAAACTTTACAAATAATCAATTCTGCCTTTTAAAATTTTTTATTCACTGCTGCCAAACAAAATTTAGCAAAAGCTGGGTGGTCCACTATGCCAAATTCCTCATTAGTTAAAAATAAAATGATGTGGCATATGTCTAATGAAAAACTTGCTGAAATTCTTTGTGACACTTCCCACAAATTCCAGAAAATATGGTCCCCCTAGATTACATCTTTCTTTCCTCTGAACTTTGATAGATCCCTATTACATTTTTGATATACTCAAAAATATTCTATCCTTATACATATACTAATCAGACCTTCTCATTCTGGTATATCCCTCTTATTCCCCCCTCCTTTTAGTTAATATAAATGTTAATTTATTTCTTGGTACTTTACAATTGTATCTTTCGTATAACTTGTATACATGCTGTATTTTTCTTCTTCTATTTTTAAAATTCATAAATATAATTATTAAAACAAAAAGGAATGTCAGTTCTATAGTGTTACGGGCACATGCATTGGCTTAAAGAGAAACACTGGCAGGATTCTGTACATGTTTTAAGGAACACAAAGAGGTAGTGAGTGAAGATGCATTAAAAATATTGTTAGTAAGTGTGTGTGACCAATCAGGGATAGTAGGGTGCTAGCAGGCTTTCCCATAGTTATTACCCAACCAAAACTCACTTGAGAGGGTAGTGAAATAAGCTCAACAGTCATACTTTGAGTCAATTAATTGTCCATACTAAATATAGCATGGGATTTTAGGCATCCTGGTGTATTTACTTACGAGGGTTTGTTCCAGGAAAAGGTGATAAAATGGAAAATTATTATCAAATATTTACTGTAATTTTCCCTTTCTGGCCTTTCCTCACGTCAGCACACAATGGGTTAACGCCTCCTCTGGAGCTCACAGGACCACCCGTTCTTAGCTAAATAAAAGGCAGCCCCTTCCCCACTGAAGTGTTTGATAACCTAACCTGCAACAGGCCACTAGGGAGGGAGTCTCATGCTGACGTGAGGATAGGCCAGGAAAGGAAAATTACGGTAAGTATTTGATAACAATTTTCAGTTTTCCCACCACTACCCAATGCCAGCACACAATGGGATATAACTAGCTGAATAAACAGGTGGGAATAAACACACATAAAAAGAAACATTGACTATCAAAGAAAAACTGCCAAAGACAAAAATAAAATGAAGGGCAAGCCATCTCTCAAATATCCTTCACTGAAATCCTGGCATAACTACCACAAAGGCTGCTACCCCTCAGGTCGAAGGAGCTTGCCCCTCTTTCCGGAGAAGGCAGGCCTACTTCCTGCATGTCAATCTAATCACCCTGGTAAACCAATAGAAGGTGACCCAAAAACCTGTTGGCAAAATGAAGATTGTCTACTTTCCTCATGTCTTTGCATGTACATGGTTAGCAACTTGTATAAGGACCTGAAGTCTTCCTGCTGTGCACACAGTGACTTCATGTGAATGCTTGGAGGGACTGCCCCAGCTTTTCCTGGAAACTGGATACCATTTGGAGATGGATGTAGGGTCACTATTTCTGATAAACAGACACACAAGGGATCTTTGCAAGCAAGTGCTGTAATCTCCAACATCCTTTTGTCTGAAGCAACCACTGTCGGAGGAACTTGTTTTACCACTAGGAACCGCAATAAAAATTAAGCTATTGGAGCAAAGGGTGCCTGTACTAGTGCTTTCAGAGCCAAGCCTAAGTCCCATGAAGGAAACAAGGATTTCCTTGGTGGTCGTATATGGATTACAGCCTGCATGAATCATCTGTTCAATGGCTCTTCCACCCATCTGCAGCCTGTACTTTAATGGAGTTGTATGCCAGACCAACCTCTAGCTCTAATTGTAAAAATGTCCAGGATATTGGCTAGAGCTGGGAACACAGGAGAAAAACTTTTCTGAGCAAACAGAACAAATGTCTTTTATATGCTCTCATATGTAGCGTTCATGGTCTTGTGGTCTTCACCAAGATTTGAATCACCTCGGATGAGAATCCCTGCACCTCTGGTCCAGTCGATTTAATATCCAGGTTATTAAAAGTGTCTCACTGGATTGGGGTGCTGTCATTGACATTGGCATGAAAGATCTTGTTTGACCAAAAACAGGATTGGTGATGCTGATGGCATCTGGGAAAGCAATGAAAACCAAGGCCACTTTGAAAGGTTGCAAGCACCTGTATGGTATAAACGTGTTCTGTCCAAATTTTCTGAAGAATCAGAAAAGGACTACTGCTGAAATGCCCCATATAGCCAATGCTAATTGAGGTACTTATTGTTGGAATATAATTTGCCTAACTGACCTGTTAGTGGACACTGCTTTCCCAGTAAGTAGACTGCCTTTAACTGCCTGTAAGCGGCTTTACGTCCAGGAAAAAGTTTATGTTGCGAAAAGTAACAGGAAAAGACAGACACTTGTGCCCCCTTGGTGGGCAATGTAGGCTACTGCTGTCTTGTTGTTAATCAACTTCACTCAGGCCCCTTGGAGGAAGATCCTGAAAGGCTTGCAATGCTAGAAAAACTACCTTACATTTAAGACATCTGCATTCCACTAGGCTCCAATGGCCTTGCACTTGTCTCCTCAGACTGAAGGCAGACTGGCATCCAACATCAGAATTATTCCATTACCTGGGCTGAGAGGTACGCCACAAAAGATGTACACTGATGTCCAAAACTCCAGTTCTTGCTAATTTGTGCAGAGACAAAGACTTTCTGATCCATAGGCAGCCCATCCTATTGACTGAGGAAGGCAAATTGAAAAGCCCCCATGTGCCACCTGGCCTAAGGCAGCACTGGAATGGCCGCTGTAAAATGTCCAAATGGGGACAATGCAATCCCTCTCTGACATAAATGCTGTCTCCGTGACTCTTCGTACGCAGATTTTCATTTTGAAAATTTTGCAGTTTTGGAAAACCACTTGACTTATTTGGGCATGAAAAACTACTCCAAGATCCTTCATAGATTAAAAAGGGGTTAACTGCTTTTCTTGTTTGTTCACTAGTCAATAGGGATGGGCTGAATGGACAAAAAGATGCAAAAATACTCTTGCGCACGGGTGTATTGGCTAAAAGGTCCCAAGGGTTCAAGAAGGACTGTGGATTTCGGCCTTGCTGCTCTTAAGGATGGGATTGTCCTAGTGTTAAATGAAAAGAAAGAAAAAGAGCGCACCAGCCTAGTGCATTATCCTTGACAGATTTATTAATTAAAAACAAGATAAAAACTACTCACAAAGGTCGAAGAAAAAATCGCATAGTATATGGCACAGAGGCAAATAGTCCAGTGGTAGCAGTTTTCCAGGTCCCAGGAAGGAGGCGTACGGACTACTGCTGGCTAACGCGTTTCGAAGGTTACCCTTCTTCATCAGAGCCTGAAGGCTCTGATGAAGAAGGGTAACCTTCGAAACGCGTTAGCCAGCAGTAGTCCGTACGCCTCCTTCCTGGGACCTGGAAAACTGCTACCACTGGACTATTTGCCTCTGTGCCATATACTATGCGATTTTTTCTTCGACCTTTGTGAGTAGTTTTTATCTTGTTTTTAATTAATAAATCTGTCAAGGATAATGCACTAGGCTGGTGCGCTCTTTTTCTTTCTTTTCATTATGGGCTGAATGGACCCCTGCTCAGTTCGCACCAGACCTTTCGAACACTGCAAAAGTTCGGACCCGAATAACAAACCCCATTAAAGGTAATGGGGCCCGAACGTCAAAAATCAAAAGTGCCCATTTTGAAGGCTTATATGCAATTAATTGGGCATATAATGGTTATAGGGGTCCGGGTCCTGCCCTTGGGGACATGTATCAATAAAAAAAAAGTTTGTGAAAAACGTAATTTTTAAATGAGCAGTGATTTTTTGATTTTTAAAGTGAAAGCATAAAAATGAAAAATACCTTCCAATATAGTGCCTGGGAGGTCCCCTTAGTCTACCTGTTAAGTGGCAGATCTGTACCATGTCTAGAATCTGCTGCAGCAATAATTGCATTTATAAAGCCAAAAAAAAATACATTTTCCCTACAAGCTGCTTTAATTTGCTCAGCAACAGCTGGGGAGCCAATTTGTATGATGAGGCCACAATGTAGTGCACTGGGAACAAGATTAGAGATTTTTTGGATACATTCTGGTGTCACTTTGACTTTGGATAGAAGTAACGGGTACGTAAAAATTGGTCTTTGGGTGTCGGTGGCGCCTTCCCACCGTAACCCTATAGAGGTAATCTTGATGAAAGCAAGAATTGATCTTGCTGTAAAAAAAATGCAATGATATGCACCTGTCAAACAGGTGCAGAAAAATTACTCTTTGGGTGTCGGGGGCGCCTTCCCACTGTAACCCTATAGAGGTGCTCTTGATGAAGGCAAACAAATTTGCAATGATATGCACCTGTCAAACAGGCACTGAAAAAGTAGTTTTTGGGTGTTAATTGTGCCCATGAAACCTATACCAAAAACATTCTTCCAGATTGAACACCCTCAAAGCTAGGCAGCCTCGAAGTCATGCAGAGATTCTACATCCCAAAAAGAATTAATCAGTGACATCAGCATTCATAGCTGGTAATCCAGGGCTGATTCATTTTTATAAAAGTCAAACGGTCCACGGAGTCTGTGGACAGACACGTTCTATGATCAGTAAAGAAACCTCCTGCGCTGAATGCCCGTTCTGAAAGCACTCTGGGTGCAGGGCTGCCCAACAACTCAATAGCATACTGGGAAAGTTCTGGCCAGTGGTCTATTCTCATGACTCAGTAAGTCAGTGGATCATCACCTGGAAAGCTCTCCATCTCTGTTTTGGCTCCGAGGTAATCATCCACCATGTGATGCAGATGCTGCCGATGGGATGTGGAAGCTGACAGCCCTGGGCGGCGAGCACTAAAATTTTTTTGAAATGCCTCACTTAGGCGGACGCCTTCTCCAATGCTCCTCTCTTGAGCAACAGAAGAGTCAAAACTATGTTTTCCATGAACTGTAACCTACTGGAGTCAGGAAAAACGCTCAATAAAATCCTCTTTAACGTGTCCTCAAGAGATTTTATCTTCTGCACTTTCTGTGGGGATGGGATGAGTTCTGAGACCTTCCCCTACAATGGTGGTCAAGGAGGGTTGCCAACCAGTAATCATCCTTCTCCTTTATGCCACGTATTCTTGGGTCCTTTTGCAGGCTTTGAAGCATGAGGTTGCCTATGCATCTCAAATTTGAAGGGTTTGAGAAGCAGACACCTCGGGGTCACTCAGGAGTCACTCAGGATGACAGCATCTGGAACTTCCTCCTCCCAGCCACATGCTACTCCCAAGGGTCCTGGGGTTGGAAAGAAATCGCTTACAGATTGACGCATGTCTTCCTCTTCTTTGAAGCCTATGAAAGTGCCAGAATCCTCCTCCTCATCCTCCTCCCCTCTCTCCTCCTGTGTGTTCTGTGACATAGGAATAATGGTGTCTGAAAAAAGTGGACCTTGAAAAGAAAGGAAGTCCTCCTCTTCCTCCTGCTGCTTTGCCTCCAGTTCCCTGTCCACAATGCCACACAGAGTCTGCTCCAGCAGGAAAACAATAGGGATTGTGTCACTGATGCATTCACTGTCACCATCCTTGTGTCCTCTTTAAATGGTGATGATACAGTGCATGCATCCTTAATGATCAGCCATTGGCATGGGGAAAAAAGCCGAGGTGGCCTGAGCCTGTCGCCGTGCCGTATTCACACAGGTACTTGTTGACTGCCCTCTGCTGCATGCATAGCTGCTGCAGTATTGCCAAAGTCGAGTTCCACCTGGTAGGCATGTCACAAATCAGGCAGTTTACAGGCAGGTGGAATTCCCGCTGAATTTCAGTCAACTGAGCACTGGCTGTGTATGACTGCCTGAAATGGCTACAGACTCTTCTGGCCAGCTTTAGCAAATCTTGCAACCCTGGGTACGTATTTAGGAAATGCTGCACCACCAAATTGAGGACATGTGCCAGGCATGGCACATGTGTCAACTTTCCCTGTCTAAGGGCAGACAGGAGGTTTGACCCATTATCGCACACCACCATTCCTGGCTCCAGCTGGCGTGGTGTGAACCACCTCTGGGCCTGTCCCTGCAAAGCTGCAAGAATCTCTGCTCCAGTGTGGTTCCTGTCCCCTAAACACACCAGCTGAAGCACGGCAGTCTGACTCATGGAATAGCCCTTTGAACACTTTGGGGGTACCTGACAATTCTGCAGATGAGGGCATGGAGGTGGCAGAGGAGGAGGAGGAGGGAGTAGAGTTCACAGGTCTGGAATCATCACCAACAGCTGTATGGAGACGTGGGGGCACAACAAGCTGCAGCCCTGAGCCCTCTCCTGCATCCTTTCGAGTTGCAAGCAGAGTTACCCAGTGTGCTGTGAACAAAATAAATCGTCCCTGCCCATGCTTGCTGGACCATGTGTCAGCAGTAAGGTGGATTTTACGGCGGACTGCCTTGCCCAATGATGCCAGAACATTCCCTTCCACGTGATGGTGGAGAGAAAAGTAGTAGCGACCGGGAACCTGCCATTGTGGTACAGCACATTGTGCGAACTCACGGAAGGGGGCAGAATCCACCAGGCTGAAAGGCAGAAGTTGGAGAGCCAACAGCTTTGACAGCTTGGACTGTATTTTTTTTTCCGCTGCAGCAGATGGGGCAGAGAAATTTGCCAGCTACAGTCTACAGCTGGGGGTGTGCTGCAGTCAGATGTGCTGCTAAGACCTGAGAAACCCAGTGCTATACCATCATCCCTGGCAGTGGAGGCTGCTGAGAGATAATGACTTGGTATAGCAGGGGCAGACTGAAGTGGGTAAGGAGGAGGAGGAGGGACAGGTTTGTATCCCTTTTGTGTGGCTTTTAGGTACTCTTGCCAACAGGCGGTTGGATGTTAAATGCCTTGTTAAGCATGTGGTACCCAAATGCCTGGTGTTTTTGCCACATTTGATGTGCCTGAGACACAGTTTGCAGATAGCAAGGGCAGTGATCTGCTGCAGATGTGCTGAAAAAGACCCAGACAGCTAAGCTTTGGGGAGTGGGCCGGGAGATAACAGCTGCAGAATGTGATGAAATAGGGTGGCTGCTCTCTACTCTTTCTTGATGTTGGCCTCCTTGGGGTTGTGCTGCCTCACCTTCAGTTTCCTCCTCTGCTCTATCTGGCACCCAAATCTCATCAGTGACCTCATCATCATCATCTCCATCTCCTCAATCATCATCATTACCACTGGAGACAACTTGGCAATACGCTGTGGCTGGGGGAACATACATGCCAATTTGTCTATCAGTGTTCTCCCCTCTCTCTAGGCTCATGTTCCTGTCATTCTTAACCTCAGAACTAGGGATGAGCCGAACACCCCCCTGTTCAGTTCGCACCAGAACATGCGAACAGGCAAAAAATTTGTTCGAACACGCGAACACCGTTAAAGTCTATGGGACACGAACATGAATAATCAAAAGTGCTAATTTTAAAGACTCATATGCAAGTTATTGTCATAAAAAGTGTTTGGGGACCTGGGTCATGCCCCAGGGGACATGGATCAATGCAAAAAAAGTTTTAAAAACAGACGTTTTTTCGGGAGCAGTGATTTTAATAATGCTTAAAGTGAAACAATAAAAGTGTAATATCCCTTTAAATTTCATACCTGGGGGGGTGTCTATAGTATGCCTGTGAAGGGGCGCATGTTTCCCGTGTTTAGAACAGTCTGACAGCAAAATGACATTTCAAAGGAAAAAAAGTCATTTAAAACTACTCGCGGCTATTAATGCATTGCCGGTCCGACAATACACATAGAAGTTCATTGATAAAAACGGCATGGGAATTCCCCACAGGGTAACCCTGAAAAAAAAAAAAAATGATGTGGGGGGTCCCTCTAAATTCCATACCAGGCCCTTCAGGTCTGGTATGGATATTAAGGGGAACCCCAGCCAAAATTTAAAAAAAAAATGACGCGGGGGTCCCCCTAAATTCCATACCAGACCCTTCAGGTCTGGTATGGATGTTAAGGGGAACTCTGTGCCAAAATAAAAAAAAAAAACAAAACGGCGTGGGGTCCCCCCAAAGATCCATACCAGACCCTTATCCGAGCACGCAACCTGGCAGGCCGCAGGAAAAGAGGGGGGATGAGAGAGCGCCCCCCCTCATGAACCATACCAGGCCACATGCCCTCAACTTTGGGAGGGTGCTTTGGGGTAGCCCCCCAAAACACCTTGTCCCCATGTTGATGAGGACAAGGGCCTCATCCCCACAACCCTGGCCGGTGGTTGTGGGGGTCTGCGGGCGGGGGGCTTATCGAAATCTGGAGGCCCCCTTTAACAAGGTGACCCCCAGATCCTGGCCTCCCCCTGTGTGAAATGGTAAGGGGGTACAAAAGTACCCCTACCATTTCACTAAAAAACTGTCAAAAATGTTAAAAATGACAAGAGACAGTTTTTGACAATTCCTTTATTTAAATGCTTCTTCATTCTTCGTTCTATTATCTTCCTTCGGTTTCTTCCTCCATCTTCTTCTTCTTCTGGTTCTTCTGGCTCTTCTGGTTCTTCCTCCGGTGTTCTCGCCCAGCATCTCCTCCACGGCGTCGGCATCTTCTTCCCTTCTTCTTCTCGGGCCGTTCCGCATCCATGATGGCATGGAGGGAGGCTCCCGCTCCTCTCTTCATCTTCTTCTTCATCTTCTTCTCTAATTCATCTTCTTCTCTGGGCCGCTCCGCATCCATGGTGGCATGGAGGGAGGCTCCCGCTGTGTGACGCTTCTCCTCTTCTGACGGTTCTTAAATAACAGGGGGCGGGGCCACCCAGTGACCCCGCCCCCCCTGACGCGCGGTGACTTGATGGGACTTTCCTGTGGCGTCACGGGGAATGCCACAGGGAAGTCCCGTCAAGTCACTGTGCGTCAGAGTTATTTAAGAACCGTTATTTAAGAACCGTCAGAAGAGAAGAAGCGTCACACAGCGGGAGCCTCCCTCCATGCCACCATGGATGCGGAGCAGCCCGGAGAAGAAGATGAAGAAGAGAAGAAGATGAAGAAGAGAAGAAGATGAAGAGAAGAGCGGGAGCCTCCCTCCATGCCATCATGGATGTGGAGCGGCCCGAGGAGAAGAAGGGAAGAAGACGCCGACGCCGCGGAGGAGATGCTGGACGAGAACACCAGAGGAAGAACCAGAAGAGCCAGAAGAACCAGAAGAACCAGAAGAAGAAGAAGACGGAGGAAGAAACCGAAGGATGATAGAAGATAGAAGAAAGAAGAAGCATTTAAATAAAGGAATTGTCAAAAACTGTCTCTTGTAATTTTTAAAATTTTTGACAGTTTTTTTGTGAAATTTTCACACAGGGGGGAGGGCTGGGATCTGGGGGTCCCCTTGTTAAAGGGGGCTTCCAGATTCCGATAAGCCCCCACCCACAGACCCCCACAACCACCGGCCAGGGTTGTGGGGATGAGGCCCTTGTCCTCATCAACATGGGGACAAGGTGTTTTGGGGGGCTACCCCAAAGCACCCTCCCAATGTTGAGGGCATGTGGCCTGGTACGGTTCAGGAGGGGGGGCACTCTCTCGCCCCCCCTCTTTTCCTGCGGCCTGCCAGGTTGCGTGCTCGGATAAGGGTCTGGTATGGATTTTTGGGGAGACCCCACGCCGTTTTTTTTTTAAATTTTGATGTGGGTTCCCCTTAAAATCCATACCAGACCTGAAGGGTCTAGTATGGAATTTAGGGGGACCCCCACGTCATTTTTGTTTAAATTTTGGCCGGGGTTCCCCTTAATATCCATACCAGACCTGAAGGGCCTGGTATGGAATTTAGGGGGACCCCCACGTCATTTTTTTTTTAATTTTGGTTCAGGGTTCCCATGTGGGGAATTCCTATGCCATTTTTATCAATGAACTTCTATGTGTATTGTCGGACCGGCAATGCATTAATAGCCGCAAGTAGTTTTAAATGACTTTTTTTCCTTTGAAATGTAATTTTGCTGTCAGACTGTTCTTAACACGGGAAACATGCGCCCCTTTACAGGCATACTATAGACACCCCCCAGGTACAAAATTTAAAGGGATA
The DNA here is from genome assembly GCA_037952835.1 of Lithobates septentrionalis. Classification (NCBI taxonomy): domain Eukaryota; kingdom Metazoa; phylum Chordata; class Amphibia; order Anura; family Ranidae; genus Lithobates; species Lithobates septentrionalis. Next base: position 3,436,681 of record JBBDGP010000091.1, on the reverse strand, counting down.
TTACACTTTTATTGTTTCACTTTAAGCATTATTAAAATCACTGCTCCCGAAAAAACGGCCGTTTTTATAACTTTTTTTGCATTGATCCATGTCCCCTGGGGCAGTACCCAGGTCCCCAAACACTTTGTGGAAGTGCATTGCTTAAACATGCTTTAGCCAGCTTCATTGGATAAAGCTTGGAGACCTTCACTGTAAGTTGGTCTTCTTATCAGATCTCTCCCATTCTTCATCAATGAGCTTTTAACTCTCTGTCATTATGGGAAAATAAGGCCCTTGCCTTTTTCACATTTGGATATATCTGCATGCTTTTGCGATGGTTGGACCTGCGTCTTGCTTTTGGCATGGGTATTTGCCGCATACAGTAGGTGACCGCGATATTGTGTCAATCTCGCCGCATTTCTCGGCAAGATTTGACACCTGCGAGCCCCGTCGCAGGAGCCAGCGCCGAGATGGCTCACTCATCGCGAAAGGAAAACTTTGTTTTCCTTCCGCGATGAGTGACAGGCAGTGCTGACAGCTGTCTGGTATGAATCCTGAGGCGGGAACACCGCGCCAAATTTTAAATGAAAAAACCGGCGTGGGTTCCCCCCCCGGAGCATACCAGGCCCTTAGGTCTGGCATGGATTGTAAGGGGAACCCCCATGCCGAAAAATTCCATACCAGACCCTTATCCGAGCACGCAGCCCGGCCGGACAGGAAAGGGGGGTGGGGACGAGCGAGCGTCCCCCCCTCCTGAGCCGTACCAGGCCGCATGCCCTCAACATGGGGGGGTGGGTGCCTTGGGGGAGGGGGTGCCCTGCGGGGGCCCCCCACCACAAAGCACCTTGTCCCCATGTTGATGAGGACAAGGGCCTCTTCCCGACAACCCTGGCTGTTGGTTGTCGGGGTCTGCGGTCGGGGGGCTTATCGGAATCCGGGAGCCCCCTTTAATAAGGGGGCCCCCAGATCCACCCTGTGTGAATGAGTTTGGGGTACATGGTACCCCTACCCATTCACCTGGGGAAAAGTGTCAATAAAAAAAAAACACAGTACACAGGTTTTAAGAGTAATTTATTTGTCAGCTCCGGGATCTTCTTCCAACTTCGGGGTGTCTCCTTCTGACTTCTCCCGGTTTTCGGCCTCTTCTCCCGGGCCCCGCCGCTATCTTCTTCCAGCTCTATTGCCAGCGAGGGGCCCGGTCTGCTGCTGCTGTCTCGCCGCCGCTGTCTCTCCGACGTCATGGTCCCAGCATGCACAGGGACTCTGGGGTCACGCCCCCTTATGACGCCAGAGTCCTTGCGCATGCTGGGACCATGACGTTGTAAGGGGGCGGGGTCACCGCCTATATAAATGGCTCCGCAGCTCGCACACAGCATTCGAGCCGGAGAGAGCGTCGTGTCAACATCAGGGAAGAAGAGAAGAAGAGAAGAAGCGGCGAGACAGCGGCGGAGAGACAGCGGCGGAGAGACAGCGGCAGAGAGACAGCGGCGGTGAGACAGCGGCAGCAGACCGGGCCCCTCGCTGGCAATAGAGCTGGAAGAAGATAGCGGCGGGGCCCGGGAGAAGAGGCCGAACACCAGGAGAAGAGGCCGAACACCGGGAGAAGTCGGAAGGAGACCCCCCGAAGTTGGAAGAAGATCCCGGAGCTGACTAATAAATTACTCTTAAAACCTGTGTATTGTGTTTTTTTTTATTGACACTTTTCCCTAGGTGAATGGGTAGGGGTACCATGTACCCCAAACTCATTCACACAGGGTGGGGGGCCGGGATCTGGGGGCCCCCTTATTAAAGTGGGCTCCCGGATTCCGATAAGCCCCCCGCCCGCAGACCCCAACAATCAACGGCCAGGGTTGTCGGGAAGAGGCCCTTGTCCTCTTCAACATGGGGACAAGGTGCTTTGGGGTGGGGGGGCCCCCACAGGGCGCCCCCCTCCCCAAGGCACCCACCACCCCATGTTGAGGGCATGCGGCCTGGTACGGCTCAGGAGGGGGGGGGCGCTTGCTCGTCCCCACCCCCCTTTCCTGGCCGGCCGGGCTGCGTGCTCGGATAAGGGTCTGGTATGGATTGGGGGGACCCCCACGCCAATTTTTCTGCGTAGGGGGTTCCCCTTACAATCCATGCCAGACCTAAGGGCCTGGTATGCTCCCGGTGGGGGAACCCACGCCGGTTTTTTCATTTAAAATTTGGCGCGGTGTTCCCGCCTCAGGATTCATACCAGACAGCTGTCAGCACTGCCTGTCACTCATCGCGGAAGGAAAACAAAGTTTTCCTTTCCCGATGAGTGAGCCAGCGCGACATGCACAGTACCCTGTCGCCGAGAACCAGCGCGATGCTATCGCGCTGGAAACACAATCTCGCGGTCAGGTACTGTACTTTCCGCTACAGCCTTTAGGCTTTGAAGTTTGTGCATTCACTTCCTTATCATTATCATTTGAGGCAATACATGCCAATTGACTTCCTGTCACTGCAGGGCTGGGCAAGGCATTTTCTATTGCGCTGATTTAAACGCATGTTAGCCGTGGCCACGTGAGTTGCTTTAGGAGCATGAAAGCCGTCTTGTGCGGGAATGTGAGGAATGCAGATTGTCCTGGCCGGGATATGGCCAGTGGCATGTCTTATTTTTTCTGGAGTGTTTGCATTTAGGGCTTCTGCTCCTAAAATCATGCAAAACACCATACTTTGCATTCCTTGAACCTTCCTTGAGCACTCATTTAAATACATGTCCCACGCCTCCCCCTCGTTCCTTTTGCTAATCTTCTGTGTACCTGACAGGTGTGGTGAGCTCATACCTGCAAAAAAGTATGGAAAAAAAAATCACAATTCTATCACCAAGAAACAATAGGTACACGTTCCCTTTAAGACCCATCTGCTTTCATCCACTTACTTCAGAAGTAGTAGCAGGTGAGGTCAGGCAGCCTTTCAGAGGCAGACAGGAGACACAGAATCTGAGCCAAAATCAGTCAGACTGTACAACCCCCGGGAACACTGCACAGCAGGGGAGCAAACAGCAAAAAGTCTTTATCTCACAAGAGAAAACTATCAGGACTGCAGAGAGAGGGAGAGAAACCAATTCCTCTGCCGGTTCTAAGACTGTTTAAGCTGCTGTTTGGTGACTGGTGGTCGCTATCCCACGCCACCTGTCTCCCTGCCCTCTGTGACATCATGTCCAGCAGTTCTCAGACTGAAAACAAATCCAGGAGAGCGACATGCTGCCTATACAAGACAGGGAAAAACCCCAATGGTGACATTGCAGAGCTTACTAATACCACACCTGTGAAATATTCGTGCAATCTAAGCAACACAGTTTCAGGAGGGTTTACATCCAAAATTCTGGGTCTTCCAACTCCATGAGAGGCTGAACATGACGAGGCAGTGTGGTAGGGGGGAAATCTTTGCAGCAACCAAGTACTTACCACAGCATGACCAAAAAAAAAAGCAGGCCCACATGTGGATGTTTTTATCTAAACAGTTGTGTGCTGTATGGGTACGTTCTTCCATTTCTGTGATGTTTAATCTGCTGAACCAGACAGGAAGGTTAATGTGACCACCAATGAATGGGGATGCACTGTCTGGCTGATCATGTGCATAATCAAATATGTCATATGATATTTCCTTGGTATGGAAGAGTAGTGTGAAAGGGCTGGGGTGTAGTCTGGGAAACTATATAATAACTAGGTGGTGCCGCGCTAATCCTGAATAAAATCGCTAGAGTCACTTAAAGTGATGTGACATAAAAAGTATAAAATTGAAAATATAATGACAGTGTAGGAGTGATGGCAACAGCCGTGTAACACTCTCCACTCATATGGCAACAGCTCTGAGTGGTGAAATGATAATCTAATGTGATGGCAATAATCAATAAATATATCTCATCATGCCCATAAACCAATATCAATACTGAAAAAGTGTCACTAAACAATAAATAATAAATCAATGCATATCTCTCATCGTATCCGTAAGCAAATTAATAATAGTATGAAAAATGTCAGTTAATAATAAAGTGCATAATGCAATCTAAAGTGACTCAGAATATATAGCAAACATATACCACATAAAGTGACATTGTGCAACAGTGCAAAAAAACAAACAATATGGAGTATCCAGAAATCCTCATGTGCTTTAACATACAGTCTTTTGATATAATGTGACTATAACATCCTAACATGCAAAGTGTAACAATACAAAGTGTTCCAACAGAAAGAGTCCTTCTTTTTCAAAACGAGGCACTAGCGTCCTAGCATGCAACAGTCGCAGTGCAGTGCTTAGAATAGATCACACGGTGCACATCTTCGTGTTTACACACTCATGTAAGCAGTGGCCCCTTACCTTAGGGCAATGGGGCAAGCGCATATGACCAAAGATCTTTTAAGGGGGTCCTCCTATAGGTGTAGAATGCTATCCTCACGATCCTGATCAAAGGGGATGATTCCCTCAGTGGTATAGGGGGATATAAAAGACACGGGGAGTCCCAATAGCATAATAACGTTTTAACCAGCGACTTTATTGAATAAAACAAGGGTACTCACATAGACAGCATAAACAACAGTCCTATCTCCGACGAGCGGCGAGCTCGTCTACCTCTCACAGCTTGCACGGCCTGTCCCGTCCGTACGCGTGACGTCACACTGCATGTGACTTCATCCGGGGATGCGTACAGGCTAGAAACATGTCTTTAAATACTCTTATACTGGACGCCAATAGGCGGCCATTTTCTCGAAGTCCTATGATTATCATTACGGCAGCTATTTTCTTGAGGAACATACGGCGCGGCCATGTTTGGGATGTATTCTGCACGCGCCAGTCCTAGGTGACAGCTGATCACAGCAGCCAATTACACAGAGCGAACACTACCTCATCTCCCGCACTGTCAGCAGGGAAGGGCAAGATCTTTACTGCTCAATCCATCAATCCCAGTAACGGACAATCTAGATAAGCAAGTGAGATAGTGAGGGAGTGAGAGCATGGGAAGAGCAATGTATCTAATGATTTCAGGGGGGAAAAAAGAACTATACTGGAACTGTACTCAAAGATGTACAACATCTCCAGAGAAAAATACTCCAATCAATACAAATGAATCTAAAAAGGGGCTTAAAAAATATATGGACATACAACCCGATATACCATATATAGACCTGAAAAATAAAAAATATATAAAATATATAGAAGGGAAAGGCGATCATGCTGTAATAGGTAAACAATACAAATAAACCATACATAATATATCTATATGAATCAAGTGTAGCTAAAAAATCATAAACATCATTATTAATAAATATTAAAATACTGTATAAATTAGTATAGATAAAACATCATAAACATCATAATTGGTCAAAGGTACATAGAGCAGTGACCCAGTTACATTAAAATCATCAGATTTATTGAACTCTAAAATTCATTAACGAATCGAGCTACTAGGGATGTAGCGTAGGAGAGGAATACATTTTTTTATTATATATATATAAAACACTGTCGTTGAATCTGAATATAACCAAACCGACAGATTAAAATACAAATATAAATAATAGCAGGTAGTTTTAAAAATCACTAAGAAAACAATTAAGATCTAATTCAATATTCAGGCCACGGGGCGAGAGAGTATCCAAAGTAAAAATCCATTTGGATTCTAGTTTACTTAGCGTCTTCACCTTGTGCCCCCCCCCCCGCCAGTGTTTGATATACGGTGTGATATCACACTCTGTGTACCTTTGACCAATTATGATGTTTATGATGTTTTATCTATACTAATTTATATAGTATTTTAATATTTATTAATAATGATGTTTATGATTTTTTAGCTACACTTGATTCATATAGATATATTATGTATGGTTTATTTGTATTGTTTACCTATTACAGCATGATCGCCTTTCCCTTCTATATATTTTATATATTTTTTATTTTTCGGGTCTATATATGGTATATCGGGTTGTATGTCCATATATTTTTTAAGCCCCTTTTTAGATTCATTTGTATTGATTGGAGTATTTTTCTCTGGAGATGTTGTACATCTTTGAGTACAGTCCCAGTATAGTTCTTTTTTTCCCCCTGAAATTATTAGATACGTTGCTCTTCCCATGCTCTCACTCCCTCACTATCTCACTTGCTTATCTAGATTGTCCGTTACTGGGATTGATGGATTGAGCAGTAGAGATCTTGCCCTTCCCTGCTGACAGTGCGGGAGATGAGGTAGTGTTCGCTCTGTGTAATTGGCTGCTGTGATCAGCTGTCACCTAGGACTGGCGCGTGCAGAATACATTCCAAACATGGCCGCGCCGTATGTTCCTCAAGAAAATGGCCGCCGTAATGATAATCATAGGACTTCGAGAAAATGGCCACCTATTGGCGTCCAGTATAAGAGTATTTAAAGACATGTTTCTAGCCTGTATGCATCCCCTGATGAAGTCACGTGCAGTGTGACGTCACGCGTATGGACGGGACAGGCCGTGCAAGCTGTGAGAGGTAGACGAGCTCGCCGCTCGTCGGAGATAGGACTGTTGTTTATGCTGTCTATGTGAGTACCCTTGTTTTATTCAATAAAATCGCTGGTTAAAACGTTATTACGCTATTGGGACTCCCTGTGTCTTTTATATCCCCCTATACCACCGAGGGAATCATCCCCTTTGATCAGGATCGTGAGGATAGCATTCTACACCTATAGGAGGACCCCCTTAAAAGATCTTTGGTCATATGCGCTTGCCCCATTGCCCTAAGGTAAGGGGCCACTGCTTACACGAGTGTGTAAACACGAAGATGTGCACCGTGTGATCTTTTCTAAGCACTGCACTGCGACTGTTGCATGCTAGGACGCTAGTGCCTTGTTTTAAAAAAGAAGGACTCTTTCTGTTGGAACACTTTGTATTGTTACACTTTGCATGTTAGGATGTTATAGTCACATTATATCAAAAGACTGTATGTTAAAGCACATGAGGATTTCTGGATACTCCATATTGTTTGTTTTTTTTGCACTGTTGCACAATATCACTTTACGTGGTATATGTTTGCTATATATTCTGAGTCACTTGCATTATGCACTTTATTATTAACTGACATTTTTTCATACTATTATTAATTTGCTTACGGATACGATGAGAGATATGCATTGATTTATTATTTATTGTTTAGTGACACTTTTTCAGTATTGATATTGGTTTATGGGCATGATGAGATATATTTATTGATTATTTCCATCACATTAGATTATCATTTCACCACTCAGAGCTGTTGCCATATGAGTGGAGAGTGTTACACAGCTGTTGCCATCACTCCTACACTGTCACTATATTTTCAATTTTACACTTTTTATGTCACATCACTTTAAGTGACTCTAGCGATTTTATTCAGGATTAGCGCGGCACCACCTAGTTATAATATTATTTACCCACAGGGTTTGGTTTGTGCCTGATCCGGTGCAGGCAGCTTTTCCCAGTTAAGTCCAATTCATTTACACCTGATAGCGCGGAAATAACTATATATTTCTAGTCTGGTAAACTGTTACCACCTGCCCTCCAAAAAACCTTGCTCTTGCTATATAGAGGGTTCCTTTTCCAACACTTTGGGATGATATTTTTGACCATTAATATACAGCTGGAATCTTCCTACCCATGAGTCCACTAGCCTTTGGAGGTACTAATCATACATACAGGACCAGCCAGATTGGTATAACAATAATCATTTTTTTATTTTTTTTTGTGTGTGTTTTGATTTTGGATTGGAATTTATCCTATTTTCAATTTTATGTGTTTTTTCTTCCCACCCAGTTGTTTGCCTTTAGTGATAACTGTTACCATTTGCCCTATGAAAAATACCTTGCTTTAGATGTTGTAATGTGAACAGTTTGGTTGCTTTAACATATATGATTATTTTTTAATCATGATGTAAATATAACTTATTATAGTTTATAATACTTATGCCGCGTACACATGAGCGGACTTTTCGATGGACTAGGTCCGACAGTCTTTCCGACTGACTTTGCAGCGTACGTCCGCCTGACTTTCAAACAAACGGACTTGGACACACACGATCACACCAAAGTCCGATGGATTCGTACATGATGACGTACGACCGGACTAAAATAAGGAAGCTGATAGCTAGTACCCAATAGCTGCCCTAGCGTCGGTTTTAATCCGTCGGACTAACATACAGACGAGCGGATTTTTCGACCAGACTCGAGTCAGTTGGAAAGATTTGAAACATTTTATTTCTAGGTCTGTCTGACTTTTGGAAAAAAAAAAGTCTGCTGGAGCCCACACATGATCGAATTGTCCGACAGAGTCCGGTCCGCTGGACCAAGTCTGCTGGAAAGTCCGCTTGTGTGTACACGGCATCAGTGTTTGGGTACCTTAAGTTCAATTTGTCTTGTCTTGTAAGTTTCTAAATATGGTGGCAAAAGTGTGGTGGACTTCTGTCCAGAAAGAAATAAGAAGGAGGCAACACTACCATATGTGAAGTAGAGTACCTTCATCTCTGTTACAACATCAGCATTTGTATGGAGGGTGAAATTGTGTGTAGATGCAAAGGGGCCTTGTACCATTTAGAAAGCAGTTTGTAAGGATGTGTAAGGATTATTTATGGATAGTGTTAGTGTTATTGATATTTTCCCAGCCCACCTCTGGTAATGTACGATCTAAATCCTCTTCCTAAGCTTTTCAGATTGCTCCTGTATTGAGAGGATTGACCAAAAACATGCTCGGCTATAAGGTGGAGATTAAACATCATTGGGGAGTTTCATTTTTGAATAGTAATTCTAATTTAATGAATGATTGTGTGTAACAACATCTGGAGTTGTTCAAGAAGTGTCAGATTTGCAGATATATCTAGAATGAAAAGTAAAGCGGTCTGTAAATAAATCCTCTCCCTAAATTATACAATCTAAATAAACTGATATGTATCTTAAAAATTCAAACTGTGCAAAATGTGCAATATAATAAAAAACAGCAGAAAGCAAATAAACAATGTGAATTATATATAATGACAATCAGCGCAACCAACTAAACCCTCGCCCAAATTGCAGGCTGAACACTACAGGTAATCACAATAAAGCCTGAAACATGACATGAAACAAAATAAGTGCAGCACAATGATGTTAAAACAATAAATGAAGAAAAAGTCCCCAAAAATTCAATTCAGGCAGATGAAATCTGTCAGATCAGATCTTTACATCAATGGTCAGAGGAGATACGATCCCAGTGTAATCTATTCGCTTACCAGATGCTGTGGACCCCTGCACAGCAGAGGTCAAACTCACGTGTATCCCCTCAGGGATGTTGGTAAACTGGAAGCTGTCACTGGAGCCGAATCCCGAATCCTGATGTCCACACGTAGGCACGAGTCTCCACAGGAAGGACCCCCAAGCACTATAGGAATCTGGAGCGGGATATCCTCCCAAGTATCTCCCCGGTCTCAGCCAATGAAAAACAGAGAGAGAAACTTCTCTAAGAGTAGTCCGTTTATTCAGCTTTTTTAAAAAAGTGGTAATAACCACCAATAAGAAGGCACTCACAGGCGCTGAACTTCAATGACAAAGTATACAGTCGGGCTGCGGTGCACGAGCAGACCCGACATACAGGCGGAGGCAGCGGGTGACGTCCGTGATTAGGCTCCTCCCCCCGTACGCGGCGTTACGTCCTATTGGACTTCGTCAGCGAGGGGTGGAGCCTGACGTACACCCTATGCATTTATATGGTACATTTACAGTGTCCTCACAGGGTCACAGGTACCAGGAAGCAAAAAAGCTTCCTTAGCAACTGTGCCCTAGATACAACGCGTCTATTGGAGGACAACAACGTTGCATAGATGAATCTATGCTATAAGGAAAGATTAATCGTTGTATGGAGATACCCGACTGCTTCTAATTCTAAATTTAGCAAGCGGCCCTAAAGAGTAATGTATGATATAAGGGCATAATTAAGCATCTTATATATCATCATACAAAAACGGGCGGACATCATCCAATACTAAAATACTATAAAGAAGTCTCCCGCTGTCTCCTCTGTTTACATATAACTTCCTTAATAAAATTTCTCTAAAATCAATGAAAAAAAGAGGGCACATAACTCCTAAAATTACACGGGTTAAATGTGGATTTTGATCTTAATTGCTTTATTTCCAACAAATAGTCGTATTACTTTTTTTAAAAATATAGTGTTTGAATTTTGTAATTTTTATATATTTTACTGCATCATTATTTTATACGCTGTAATTTTAGGAGTTATGTGCCCTCTTTTTTTCATTGATTTTAGAGAAATTTTATTAAGGAAGTTATATGTAAACAGAGGAGACAGCGGGAGACTTCTTTATAGTATTTTAGTATTGGATGATGTCCGCCCGTTTTTGTATGATGATATATAAGATGCTTAATTATGCCCTTATATCATACATTACTCTTTAGGGCCGCTTGCTAAATTTAGAATTAGAAGCAGTCGGGTATCTCCATACAACGATTAATCTTTCCTTATAGCATAGATTCATCTATGCAACGTTGTTGTCCTCCAATAGACGCGTTGTATCTAGGGCACAGTTGCTAAGGAAGCTTTTTTGCTTCCTGGTACCTGTGACCCTGTGAGGACACCGTAAATGTACCATATAAATGCATAGGGTGTACGTCAGGCTCCACCCCTCGCTGACGAAGTCCAATAGGACGTAACGCCGCGTACGGGGGGAGGAGCCTAATCACGGACGTCACCCGCTGCCTCCGCCTGTATGTCGGGTCTGCTCGTGCACCGCAGCCCGACTGTATACTTTGTCATTGAAGTTCAGCGCCTGTGAGCGCCTTCTTATTGGTGGTTATTACCACTTTTTTAAAAAAGCTGAATAAACGGACTACTCTTAGAGAAGTTTCTCTCTCTGTTTTTCATTGGCTGAGACCGGGGAGATACTTGGGAGGATATCCCGCTCCAGATTCCTATAGTGCTTGGGGGTCCTTCCTGTGGAGACTCGTGCCTACGTGTGGACATCAGGATTCGGGATTCGGCTCCAGTGACAGCTTCCAGTTTACCAACATCCCTGAGGGGATACACGTGAGTTTGACCTCTGCTGTGCAGGGGTCCACAGCATCTGGTAAGCGAATAGATTACACTGGGATCGTATCTCCTCTGACCATTGATGTAAAGATCTGATCTGACAGATTTCATCTGCCTGAATTGAATTTTTGGGGACTTTTTCTTCATTTATTGTTTTAACAAACAATGTGAATTAGTTTAGGCCCTTCCCGCTGACTGTACACACATATGCGGCCTCAGGTTTAAGGGGTTATACCAGGATGATACCTGCAGCTGCAGGCATCACCCCGGTATTGTTTTTTTTCAGCAGTTGGCTCTTCAGGGATAACAACTGATGTGGCTAAAAGCGGCTTGGCTGTTATCCCGAAGGAGTGAGAGGGGATTCCCCCCCTCCCACTGCCCTCCGCTGCTCTTCCCAGGCCTCCTGTCCCACCAGGAGACCCGATCCATGGTCTAGCACTTCCTCCAGCTAGAGCCCTTTGTGTAAACACGGAAGCAACGTCACAACGTCACTTTCGGTTTACTCGGCTGACAATGGTGCCGTTTTAAATAAAACCTCGATCATAATTGTGCCATTACGAATTTTCTCTTTTCTCCTTTCATGTGTGTTTGCCAGAGACAGAGCTTGCTCAGCTGGCGGGTTCGTTTTTTGCCCTTTATGTCCATTTTTGACAGGGCCTTGACTTGCTTGCTGTGCTGAGCTCAGCCACTATGATTGACACCGTTAGGATCACTAATGCGCATGTCCGGCAATCAGGTGGCTGATAATAGGGCTGTTGTATGTGCCCCTGAACACAGCTGATGAAGTCCCGCCCACTGGGATGATACGCGTGCAGGAGGATCTTAACACGTCAGCAGCAGCCACCCTCCACTCAGTCTCTGTGACACATGCTTGCAGTTTGCAGCAATCATTTTTTTTCTTAGCACTGGGACTACAGTGTTTCACTTGTGAGTAGTTTACATTTGGATTTAAATAAAATGTATTGAGTATATACAGAGAGCACTATGGATGTCGTATTCTGATCTTACATGGTACAATAAGGTTTGTCTTTAACAACATTGAATGGGAGATCTGATAAGTGATCTGGAGCAGTAAAGCAGTGGATGTACAATGAGCTGGATCTCTGGAAAGGCATCTAAACCTCTTTAATGCCTTGTGAGGTTCCGGGCTTTTGTAGACCTATCTGTTAGCTTAGTAGGTCCACTGTGTAAGGTGAGTGGCTTGCGTTTCTATCGGTGGTGGTACCTTCACGAATATGCACCAGATTGAAAAGCATTTTTACCAGTACAAGTGTTCACAATTGAGGACTTTCTCTGCTTTACTCCTTGTGTATTTGTTTACATGCATGGACTTTCTCTCTGAAGTTTTAAAATTATACATTTATTAATCCTTATTGATTCAGTTTAGTTTTTAATCAGTGCTGCACTATTAATGTTTTAAAAAGATGTACAGTAGTTTGTTGCCATTCCACGAGTGTGCGCAATTTCAAAGCATGACATGTTAGATATCTATTTACTCAGCGTAACATCATCTTTCACATTATACAAAAAACATTTCTTTAATTCATGAAAGTGTATTTTTTCCCAAAAAATTGCATTTGAAAGACCGCTGCGCAAATACAGTGTGACATAAAATATTGCAACGATCATCATTTTATTCTCTAGATTCTCTGCTAAAATATATATCCGTATTTTTTGCTAGAAAATTACTTAGAACCCCCAAACTATATATATATATATATATATATATATATATATATCTATATATATATATATATATATATATATATATATATATATATATATATATATATAGTTTGGGGGTTCTAAGTAATTTTCTAGCAAAAAATACGGATTTTAACTTGTGAGCAACAAACGTCAGAAATAGGCTTAGGCATGAAAGGGATAATATAGCAGATACATCCCAAAGAAAAAATGTGCAAATTGTCCAAAACTATAATAACAGTCCCATACATCATCCAATTTTCATGTGACAGCAACCTTCAGAAAGTGCAACAAATTTCTTCCATGTGCATAAGGAATTCACATCAATGTGCCCACCACCACCAAAGCGGGTGTTCACTTTTAAGTATAAAGATGTATCACAGCTTGCACCCAGGGCCACTCTATATATTGGTCACCTGTCTCGACAATATAGATGCTATAAAAAAGAAAAGGCAACATAGTGAAGACTGCAAACCACTTTTTAAAAAAAAATTGGAAGAAATACACTTACATGACAGAAAGGGTAAAAAGGCTTTTTCACTATACAAAAAAAACCTCAGCAAGATGGTGTTTTAGCTCCACCTTACGTAATGACATCAACAACCGCCTGAAGGAAAGTGTGTGGGAGTGTGGGCCCCACCCCAGACTCACCAAGAAAGAAGAGGCAAGTGGACTATCTTAGTACATATGGAGAAGATAAAAATAGTACAGAACATTTGTAAAAATTCACAAAATTTATTGATACAAAATAGCACAAATGACAAGAAATATAAAAAAAACCTCAGATGACATGGTATTTCAACTAGTTTCGCGGGTTTACCACTTCATCAGGAAATACATCTGCGGATACAAATAGAAATACAATGATATATAGAATTTACATATAGGGGATATTTACAAATTGATGAAATGGGGAAGGGAAATAATGATAGTATGGGGCTGTCCTGTGAGGCCACTTATTCTCTATTAGGGATGAGCTTCGAGTTCGAGTCGAACTCATGTTCGACTCGAACATTGGCTGTTCGCAAGTGCGCCGAACAGCGAACAATTTGGGGTGAACACCCTTTAAAAGTCTATGGGAGAAATCAAAAGTGCTAATTTTAAAGGCTAATATGCAAGTTATTGTCATAAAAAGTGTTTGGGGACCTGGGTCCTGCCCCAGGGGACATGGATCAATGCACAAAAAAGTTTTAAAAACGGCCGTTTTTTGAGGAGCAGTGATTTTAATAATGCTTAAAGTCAAACAATAAAAGTGTAATATCCCTTTAAATTTTGTACCTGGGGGGTGTCTATAGTATGCCTGTAAAGGGGCGCATGTTTCCTGTGTTTAGAACAGACAGCAAAATGACATTTTGAAGGAAAAAACTCATTTAAAACTACCCGCGGCTATTGCATTGCCGACAATACACATAGAAGTTCATTGATAAAAACGGCATGGGAATTCCCCAAAGGGGAACCCCGAACCAAAATTTAAAAAAAAATGACGTGGGAGTCCCCCTAAATTCCATACCAGGCCCTTCAGGTCTGATATGGATATTAAGGGGAACCTCGGCCAAAATTTTTTTAAAAAATGACGTGGGGTACCCCCTAAATTCCATACCAGACCATTCAGGTCTGGTATGGATTTTAAGGGGAAACCCGCGCCAAAAAAAAAAAAAAAAACAGCGTGGGGTCCCCCCAAAAATCCATACCAGGCCCTTATCCGAGCATGCAACCTGGCAGGCCGCAGGAAAAGAGGGGGGGACGAGAGTGCGCCCCCCCCTCCGGAACCGTACCAGGCCACATGCCCTCAACATTGGGAGGGTGCTTTGGGGTAGCACCCCAAAACACCTTGTCCCCATGTTGATGAGGACAAGGGCCTCATCCCTACAACCCTGGCCGGTGGTTGTGGGGGTCTGCGGGTGGGGGGCTTATCGGAATCTGGAAGCCCCCTTTTAACAGAGGACCCCCAGATCCCGGCCCCCCGTGTGTGAAATGGTAAGGGGGTACTTACCCCTACCATTTCACTAAAAAACTGTCAAGAATGTTAAAAATGACAAGAGACAGTTTTTGACAATTCCTTTATTTAAATACTTCTTCTTTCTTCTATCTTCCTTCATCTTCTGGTTCTTCTGGTTCTTCTGGCTCTTCTGGTTCTTCCTCCGGCGTTCTCGTCCAGCATCTCTTCCGCGGCGTCTTCTATCTTCTTCTCCTCGGGCCGCTCCGCACCCATGGCATGGGGGGAGGCTCCCGCTCTTCTCTTCTTCTTTTCTTCTCTTCTTCTCTTCTTCATTTTCTTCTCCGGGCCGCTCCGCACCCATGCTGGAATGGAGGGAGGCTCCCGCTGTGCGACGGCGCTCCTCGTCTGACAGTTCTTAAATAATGGGGGGCGGGGCCATCCGGTGACCCCGCACCCCTCTGATGCACGGGACATGACGGGACTTCCCTGTGGTATTCCCCGTGACGTCACAGGGAAGTCCCGTCAAGTAACCGTGCGTCAGATGGGGGTGGGGTCACCGGGTGGCCCCGGCCCCCGTTATTTAAGAACTGTCAGACGAGGACCGCCGTCACACAGCGGGAGCTGTATGGATTTTTGGGGGGACCCCACGCCGTTTTTTTTGTTTTTTTTGGCACGGGGTTCCCCTTAAAATCCATACCAGACCTGAAGGGTCTGGTATGGAATTTAGGGGGAACCCCACGTCATTTTTTTTTTTAAATTTTGGCCGGGGTTCCTCTTAATATCCATACCAGACCTGAAAGGCCTGGTATGGAATTTAGGGGGACTCCCACGTCATTTTTTTTTAAATTTTGGTTCGGGGTTCCCCTTTGGGGAATTCCCATGCCGTTTTTATCAATGAACTTCTATGTGTATTGTCGGCAATGCAATAGCCGCGGGTAGTTTTAAATGAGTTTTTTCCTTCAAAATGTCATTTTTCTGTCAGACTTTTCTAAACACAGGAAACATGCGCCCCTTTACAGGCATACTATAGACACCCCCCAGGTACGAAATTTAAAGGGATATTACACTTTTATTGTTTGACTTTAAGCATTATTAAAATCACTGCTCCTGAAAAAAACGGCCATTTTTAAAACTTTTTTTGCATTGATTCATGTCCCCTGGGGCAGGACCCAGGTCCCCAAACACTTTTTATGACAATAACTTGCATATTAGCCTTTAAAATTAGCACTTTTGATTATTCATGTTCGTGTCCCATAGACTTTAACGGTGTTCACGTGTTTGAACGAACTTTTTTCCTGTTCGCATGTTCTGGTGCGAACCGAACAGGGGGGTGTTCTGCTCATCCCTATTCTCTATATTTCAATGACCACCTGGAGCATATCACCCAATGGGCTTTCTCAAAGGCTCAGAGGGGTCAGGACAGTGACTAGCACTTCTGCTAAGCAGCACTAGGGTCGTCGGTTCGCATCTCAAACACGAACACTACCTGCCTGATATTTGCATGTTCTCCCTGTGCCTGAATAAATTAGACATGTGCAGAATGAAGAAAATTGATTTGTTATTTACATAAATTTGTTTAGTTAAATTTGTTTACTCCGTTTAATTTGTTTTCAGAATTTGTTTTGTTTATTCGTATTTGAATCAATTCATATCTTCAAATTCCGGTTGATTGGAAAAGTTTTCATATCAGTTTCGAATAGTTTTTAAATTCAAAAAGTTTTCCAATTTCCAAAGAGAATAAAATGGAATAGAAAATAAAGGAATAGAATAGGAAAGAAAATAGAATAGAAAAGACAAGAATATAACAGTACATAAAATCCTTGAATATAATAAAGTAAAACAGAACAAAATAGGATTGAAAATAAAAGAACAGAAAAGAATGGAATAGAATAGAAAGGAATAGAATAAAAAAGAATAGAATTAGACAGATTATAACCATCTTCTGAAATTCAAATAAAATAGAAAATAATAGAATAACAAAAAACAATAGCTTAGAATAGAAATAATATAACCATTTTCCAAAACTCAAATAGAATCAATTCAAATTTGAATAGAATAGAAAATAGAGTAGAATAGAATAGAGAATAACACAATAGTATAGAAAAAAACAACAGAATAGAAAAGAATGAATATAACCATCTTCCTATTCTAATCTATTCTTTTCTATTCTATTCAAATTGATTCTATTTGAATTTTGGGAAATGGTTATATTTTTTCTCTTCTATTCTATTCTGTTGGTTTTTTAATTATATTATTTTTCTCTTTATGTATTCTATTCTATTCTTTTCTATTCTATTTTATTTTCTATTCAATTATTTTCTATTCCATTCCATTCAAATTTATTCTATTCAAAATTGGAATTTCGGAAGATGGTTATATTCTTTCTATTATTATTATTATTATCATTATACAGGATTTATATAGCGGCAACAGTTTATGCAGCGCTTTACAATATAAAAGGAGACAATACAGTTACAATACAATAAAATACAAAACAGGATAGTTACCACCGCTCTAGGTGATCGGGTTCAAGCTTCCCGTCCTCCGCTGTGTGGATGATTGTGAGAGCCCCAGGTGCCGGCAATTGCTATTCCAATGGTATGTGTGTGATGGAAAAATCTGGACAGCCGCACTCCGGATTGGAAAAGTGAAAAATAAAATCCTCTTTATTGAAAAAGTAATAACATGATTAAAATCCGTACATGGCTTTGTTGGGATGATGCAGCATAACCGCTAACGCGTTTCACGCTCCCATAGAGCGCTTACTCATAGCTGGTTTGTACGAAAGTGATCACCACTTATATACACATAATTTATCTACCACATGACTACATATTGATTATCTGATTTTAAACAGCTGATCGTTAGTCTGTGTGGGATCTTTTTGGCATAGATGTGATTGGATGTGCATCCTATAGTGGATTCACTAATGAAGACATGAATATATAAATGAAATGTATTCATATTGGCAAATGTCAACATATATAAATAATAAAAAA
Source organism: Lithobates septentrionalis (assembly GCA_037952835.1). Classification (NCBI taxonomy): domain Eukaryota; kingdom Metazoa; phylum Chordata; class Amphibia; order Anura; family Ranidae; genus Lithobates; species Lithobates septentrionalis. The sequence continues at coordinate 3,419,042 of JBBDGP010000091.1, read as the reverse complement.
TTCTATTCAAGGTTTTTGAAAAACATGTTTGTTATTTTTCAAAACCACAATAATGAGATGGGTGCTGGAATTTGACGTTCAAACATATAAATTATCATACGGATAGGCGCAAGTATGGGCAAACTATGTGAGCTGGTAGCTGCGGTATAATGTAAACTGTGTATAGAATGAGAATTGGAATTGGGTCTATATGCATGTGATAAAAAGATGTGCATCCAACACCACTATCAGTGTCTACAAGAAAAGACTAAATATGTGTGTATGGTGCATAAATAAATGCAAAAAATTTTTTAACGACATAAAAATAAAAATAATGATGAAAAGCAATTCTTTATATGTGTATGTATGTGTATATACATGATGATTTCAACTTTCAAAAAACGTGGTGACATATGTGAATTGGAAGCTGGGCAGAAAACTGGCGTCCTGTCGCAATAATGTGACCAAAAGTCTCCTGATTTACAGGAGTCTATGTGTGAATAAATGCTTTTGCTTCAATTCCTACATGTGTGAATATTATTCTTTGCAACATATAAAGGATTGTGAAACTTATCACTCTCTGATAACCCCGCCACTCCAGCTTCACAAAAGTGCTCATTTAAAACCTTGCATCACTCTGTATGGGATGCATTAATCCCAATCAGGTAACAACATTAACGTTGCTGAACGTCTTTCTTTGAAGCAATCACATCTCTCGATGAGTTGTCTTCAAGTGTATGGGCAGAACTATATGAGGTAGATAAAAGTGGGACAAAATGCAGTGTTTATGCACCTGTCTCTATTCTTTCTATACATAGTATAATATTGGCAGTGACCATATGACAGGTTCTTCCAATATATGTGTTTATATCAATAGATAATTAACAATCTCACTAAACCAATTACTATGTGAAATAAACAACTGGTCTACCTCTTTGAAGACCACAGCTCTTAAATCAACTCAAAACACATGGAAACTTTGCAAAGAAGGTAATGAACCATGTACACATGTGGTAAAGAACATTTGTGCAAAGTTAGGCTAGCCATACACTATACAATTCTCCCGTGCAACTCTGGTCTAGATTCACCAAAACCATACAATAGGAGGCCAAACCCAAACACCCTCAACTTGTATGCAATCAGGCAGGTCCTTCTACCACACAGCCGAAGGCAAATCCAAAGAAGATTGAACAAGAAAATTGCACGGTGTATGGCCAGCTCTAGTGTTATGGTCTACCTACAGCTACCTTCAAACAATAATGTCTAATTAGAAACGAGATTCAAGTGACAGTGAATGCAAAAGATATAGTAAATTGTTTCTTTTAAATGAAAACATATATGCATATCACTAGTCATTTGCTCGTATGGATTGGAGTGTGTGTAGCCCAATAAGATGTATCGGTTACTGGGAATATGTGTAAAAAAGGGAACTGATATATTGGTATGTGTCCCTATATGTTTTTTTGCTCCATTATCCACCAAAAAAGAATGTGGATGTGTAATCAAGGAAAAAGTTGGGAGGAAAGGGTTACAGATGTATTGCTCGGGGATATAGCTTCAATGTTGTTTTATTCATAGAAATGTGAAACGTCCCACTCAAAGTTTAACCCTTGTGGAATCCTGGTGTCTAACGAGAATATCCAAAGGACTTCTCGTTTGCACAGTAACTGGAATCTGTCACCTCCTCTCACCGGTGTGATGATTTTCTCAATGCCCTGAATAGTTAAACTGGAAGTGTCTTTGTGGTGTGTGTAAACCCAGTGCTTTGATACATTGGTTAAGATCTCCTTCTCAATATTATACAGGTGATCATGTAACCTGTCTCTGAGACGCCGTGTTGTGCGTCCAACATATTGTACCTGGCAACTGGTGCATGTGATAACATATACCACAAATTTGGTGTTGCAATTAATAAACACGGGGATCGAGAATTCTTTTTGATTGCTGCATGATTTTATGAGTTGACCCGTTTTAATGTACCTGCAGTAATTACAAGTTTTTATTCCACACTTGAAATTGCCTGTGAAATTGAGCCAATTGGATTTTGTTCGGTTGGTTGAGAACAAACTGGGAGACAGTGAACGTCCCAATGTGGGTGCTCTGCGGGATACAACCTTGATCCCTTTAGAAAGGATGTTACTATATATAGGGTCATTATACAAAACAGGAAGGTGTTTCATGATAATTTTCTTGATTGTATTAAATTCTGAGCTGTATGGAGTAGAAAATACCGGGATTCTAGGGGACATGTCCCTTCTCTGTTGAATGTTTCTAGCTGGTTTTTTCTTTACAAGTGAAGGTCTTGGGATGGATCTTACTGTGTTGAGTGCTTTTTGTATTGATGTTTCTTTATAGCCTCGAGCTTTAAACCTGTTTGCCATGCTTTTGGCTTCAGCCTCAAAAGCATCAGGAGAGCTACATAGGCGCTTTAACCTTAAAAACTGGCTATATGGAATGCCTCTGATGGTGTGTTTAGGGTGTGCAGAGTCAGCTCTAAGTAGAGTGTTGCCACTGAGAGGTTTTCTGTACAGACTGGATTGAATCGCATCACCGGACCCCGCCAGTTGCACATCAAGGAATTCTATGGATCTCGATTGCAGATTTCCCGTAAATTTTAAGTTTAATGAATTGTCATTGAAATATGCCAGCCAGATATCCAAATTAGCTTCTCTGTCTGATGTAATAAATAACAGGTCGTCTATAAAGCGACAGAAAAAGACCGTATCTTTGCGGCGGGGACTATTTGGTCCAAAGATGCGGGACCTCTCCCACCAGCCCATATAAATATTGGCCAGTGAGGGGGAAAATTTGGCTCCCATAGAGGCCCCGCATTTCTGGAGAAAATAGTCCCCGTCAAACAGAAAAAATTTTTTGCATTTATTTATGCACCATACACACATATTTAGTCTTTTCTTGTAGACACTGATAGTGGTGTTGGATGCACATCTTTTTATCACATGCATATAGACCCAATTCCAATTCTCATTCTATACACAGTTTACATTATACCGCAGCTACCAGCTCACATAGTTTGCCCATACTTGCGCCTATCCGTATGATAATTTATACGTTTGAACGTCAAATTCCAGCACCCATCTCATTATTGTGGTTTTGAAAAATAACAAACATGTTTTTCAAAAACCTTGAATAGAATTTTTTATTATTTATATATGTTGACATTTGCCAATATGAATACATTTCATTTATATATTCATGTCTTCATTAGTGAATCCACTATAGGATGCACATCCAATCACATCTATGCCAAAAAGATCCCACACAGACTAACGATCAGCTGTTTAAAATCAGATAATCAATATGTAGTCATGTGGTAGATAAATTATGTGTATATAAGTGGTGATCACTTTCGTACAAACCAGCTATGAGTAAGCGCTCTATGGGAGCGTGAAACGCGTTAGCGGTTATGCTGCATCATCCCAACAAAGCCATGTACGGATTTTAATCATGTTATTACTTTTTCAATAAAGAGGATTTTATTTTTCACTTTTCCAATCCGGAGTGCGGCTGTCCAGATTTTTCCATCACACACATACCATTGGAATAGCAATTGCCGGCACCTGGGGCTCTCACAATCATCCACACAGCGGAGGACGGGAAGCTTGAACCCGATCACCTAGAGCGGTGGTAACTATCCTGTTTATCTCAAATATCTGGACTTTTGCTACATATTTTTCTCCACCAGCTCGGTCATCTCCCCGCACCACCAAGGTATATATATTTTATTATAACCTTATGATTTTTGGAAGACCACTCTTGGTCTCAGAGTGAGAGAACAATATTGGAAATAAATCATGGATCATCCCAGTACACAAGTGCCTGTTGTGGAAGCAGCTTTTAGCAGAACTCTTACAGCACCATCCAATAATCCTCTAAGACAGCCATTGCAAGTGTACACCTTACAACCTTCGGAAGACGATGAAATACAATTGATAAGGCTCTTTAGGAAATTAGAACAACTAATGTCTAAAGAGATTAGAGCCTATTGGGACATTACTTTTCTTACAGAATATGTATCAATACTGCACATTCCTCGAGGACTAAGAATCAAAAAATTTCCTACCTCAGATTTATTTGATGAAGATTTCAAAAAACAGTGGACAGACACTTTAGACACCTGTTCCTTTAAACTCATGGAGATTTTGATCGCCTCAAAGAAAAAAGAAACAGAGAAGTTACAACTGGATATTTCCACAATACAAAAAGATCTTACCACTTCTCAAGCGATTAAAGGTTTCTCTGAACTCGATGAAAGGTTAAACAAGAAACTAGATCGAATGGAAAGAGCAGTAATTGATACCAAGAAAGGCAAAATGGCCCGGGATAAGGATGATTATCAAGGAAACAAGGTCTACACCTGGCACAAGCCACTTTACAAGTCCAACAGATCCCGCAAAAACCGAGGTAAACGAGTAAGTTTCTCAGACCATGAAGGGGAGTCGGCCGACAACACTCTAGCACGTACCATGTCAAACTCATCACTTGACAGATCTCCAACCCCACCAGAATCCATCAGATCCACCAACAGCCGCTCCCCTGGAAACCCTCACAGGTCCAGACAAACCAAGAAAAAGAAACCCTCCACAAAAAGACAAGAAGAGGTGGTAGGAAACACAAACGCCACGAACAACACACGCTATATGCTGCGGGAGAAGACGCCGAAGACGCCGAGGAAGTAAAACACAGTGTGATTAATTTGTCCAAAAAACAACTGAGCACAGAAGAGGTTAGCCTGTTGGCCAAAGGTTTGAACTTTTGTCCTAGCAGACATTTCAACCTTTTTGAAACAATCTTGGACATTAATAAATTCTCAAGGACTTTAACTCTTAGGAAACATTTTTTTGATTGTGCAGTGGATGAGCCCAATGTGTCTGTAGACAGCTGTGACACAGGTGAGTCCCCTTCTTCACCCATACTATTCGTTGATAACTGTGCTCTACAGGATTTAACTGATTTGGCACATGAGTCAGATCCTTGTCCTCTAAATCCCACGGATGTACATATTGAAATCTCCAGGGGTAGATCAGATTTTTATCCGGTGGCGGCCAGAGGTAAGAATCTTGACTCATTCCAAAAACTGGTGGAGGGGGACTTGGTACACCTGGCTCACAGCTGCAACAGAAAGAAATTTACACAGGACAATCTGTCCGTCAAGGAGAGACAAGCCTTTAAGAGGCTCTCCGCAGACGACCAGATTGTCATCAGAAACGCAGATAAGGGGGGTATGGTGGCGGTTTTAGATGTAGAAGTCTACAAAAAAGAAGCTCTGCGTCAACTATCTGACACACACATACCAGAAACTACCCTCCAACCCCACTATTGCTTTCAAAAACACGCTCTCCACACTCATAGATAGAGCCACACAAATGGGTATATTCACTCCTAGGGAGAAAGAATTTCTTATTCCAGAATGCCCCATAACACCAATATTCCACCACCTACCAAAGATCCACAAGGGGTTAAATCCCCTTACAGGTCGACCTATAGTGGCGGGGATAGGCTCTTTAAATGAACGCCTAGGAGAGTGGGTAGACTCTCATTTACAGCCAATAGCCACCAGTCTCCCTGGTTACATAAAAGACACGAACGATTTATTGAACAAACTGCAAGACATTAAATGGGAAGACAATTATAGATGGATCAGCTGTGATGTATCTAGTTTGTACTCCAGTATCCCACATCATCTGGGGATCCAGGCAGTCACTTATTTTCTTAGAAAAACAGGCAAACTCTCTTTGATTTTACAAGAGTTTATTGTACAAGCCCTGGAGTACCTTTTAACACACAATTTTTTTATGTTTGACGGGGACTATTTTCTCCAGAAATGCGGGGCCTCTATGGGAGCCAAATTTTCCCCCTCACTGGCCAATATTTATATGGGCTGGTGGGAGAGGTCCCGCATCTTTGGACCAAATAGTCCCCGCCGCAAAGATACGGTCTTTTTCTGTCGCTTTTTAGACGACCTGTTATTTATTACATCAGACAGAGAAGCTAATTTGGATATCTGGCTGGCATATTTCAATGACAATTCATTAAACTTAAAATTTACGGGAAATCTGCAATCGAGATCCATAGAATTCCTTGATGTGCAACTGGCGGGGTCCGGTGATGCGATTCAATCCAGTCTGTACAGAAAACCTCTCAGTGGCAACACTCTACTTAGAGCTGACTCTGCACACCCTAAACACACCATCAGAGGCATTCCATATAGCCAGTTTTTAAGGTTAAAGCGCCTATGTAGCTCTCCTGATGCTTTTGAGGCTGAAGCCAAAAGCATGGCAAACAGGTTTAAAGCTCGAGGCTATAAAGAAACATCAATACAAAAAGCACTCAACACAGTAAGATCCATCCCAAGACCTTCACTTGTAAAGAAAAAACCAGTTAGAAACATTCAACAGAGAAGGGACATGTCCCCTAGAATCCCGGTATTTTCTACTCCATACAGCTCAGAATTTAATACAATCAAGAAAATTATCATGAAACACCTTCCTGTTTTGTATAATGACCCTATATATAGTAACATCCTTTCTAAAGGGATCAAGGTTGTATCCCGCAGAGCACCCACATTGGGACGTTCACTGTCTCCCAGTTTGTTCTCAACCAACCGAACAAAATCCAATTGGCTCAATTTCACAGGCAATTTCAAGTGTGGAATAAAAACTTGTAATTACTGCAGGTACATTAAAACGAGTCAACTCATAAAATCATGCAGCAATCAAAAAGAATTCTCGATCCCCGTGTTTATTAATTGCAACACCAAATTTGTGGTATATGTTATCACATGCACCAGTTGCCAGGTACAATATGTTGGACGCACAACACGGCATCTCAGAGACAGGTTACATGATCACCTGTATAATATTGAGAAGGAGATCTTAACCAATGTATCAAAGCACTGGGTTTACACACACCACAAAGACACTTCCAGTTTAACTATTCAGGGCATTGAGAAAATCATCACACCGGTGAGAGGAGGTGACAGATTCCAGTTACTGTGCAAACGAGAAGTCCTTTGGATATTCTCGTTAGACACCAGGATTCCACAAGGGTTAAACTTTGAGTGGGACGTTTCACATTTCTATGAATAAAACAACATTGAAGCTATATCCCCGAGCAATACATCTGTAACCCTTTCCTCCCAACTTTTTCCTTGATTACACATCCACATTCTTTTTTGGTGGATAATGGAGCAAAAAAACATATAGGAACACATACCAATATATCAGTTCCCTTTTTTACACATATTCCCAGTAACCGATACATCTTATTGGGCTACACACACTCCAATCCATACGAGCAAATGACTAGTGATATGCATATATGTTTTCATTTAAAAGAAACAATTTACTATATCTTTTGCATTCACTGTCACTTGAATCTCGTTTCTAATTAGACATTATTGTTTGAAGGTAGCTGTAGGTAGACCATAACACTAGAGCTGGCCATACACCGTGCAATTTTCTTGTTCAATCTTCTTTGGATTTGCCTTCGGCTGTGTGGTAGAAGGACCTGCCTGATTGCATACAAGTTGAGGGTGTTTGGGTTTGGCCTCCTATTGTATGGTTTTGGTGAATCTAGACCAGAGTTGCACGGGAGAATTGTATAGTGTATGGCTAGCCTAACTTTGCACAAATGTTCTTTACCACATGTGTACATGGTTCATTACCTTCTTTGCAAAGTTTCCATGTGTTTTGAGTTGATTTAAGAGCTGTGGTCTTCAAAGAGGTAGACCAGTTGTTTATTTCACATAGTAATTGGTTTAGTGAGATTGTTAATTATCTATTGATATAAACACATATATTGGAAGAACCTGTCATATGGTCACTGCCAATATTATACTATGTATAGAAAGAATAGAGACAGGTGCATAAACACTGCATTTTGTCCCACTTTTATCTACCTCATATAGTTCTGCCCATACACTTGAAGACAACTCATCGAGAGATGTGATTGCTTCAAAGAAAGACGTTCAGCAACGTTAATGTTGTTACCTGATTGGGATTAATGCATCCCATACAGAGTGATGCAAGGTTTTAAATGAGCACTTTTGTGAAGCTGGAGTGGCGGGGTTATCAGAGAGTGATAAGTTTCACAATCCTTTATATGTTGCAAAGAATAATATTCACACATGTAGGAATTGAAGCAAAAGCATTTATTCACACATAGACTCCTGTAAATCAGGAGACTTTTGGTCGCATTATTGCGACAGGACGCCAGTTTTCTGCCCAGCTTCCAATTCACATATGTCACCACGTTTTTTGAAAGTTGAAATCATCATGTATATACACATACATACACATATAAAGAATTGCTTTTCATCATTATTTTTATTTTTATGTCGTTAAAAAATTTTTTGCATTTATTTATGCACCATACACACATATTTAGTCTTTTCTTGTAGACACTGATAGTGGTGTTGGATGCACATCTTTTTATCACATGCATATAGACCCAATTCCAATTCTCATTCTATACACAGTTTACATTATACCGCAGCTACCAGCTCACATAGTTTGCCCATACTTGCGCCTATCCGTATGATAATTTATACGTTTGAACGTCAAATTCCAGCACCCATCTCATTATTGTGGTTTTGAAAAATAACAAACATGTTTTTCAAAAACCTTGAATAGAATTTTTTATTATTTATATATGTGGACATTTGCCAATATGAATACATTTCATTTATATATTCATGTCTTCATTAGTGAATCCACTATAGGATGCACATCCAATCACATCTATGCCAAAAAGATCCCACATAGACTAACAATCAGCTGTTTAAAATCAGATAATCAATATGTAGTCATGTGGTAGGTAAATTATGTGTATATAAGTGGTGATCACTTTCGTACAAACCAGCTATGAGTAAGCGCTCTATGGGAGCGTGAAACGCGTTAGCGGTTATGCTGCATCATCCCAACAAAGCCATGTACGGATTTTAATCATGTTATTACTTTTTCAATAAAGAGGATTTTATTTTTCACTTTTCCAATCCGGAGTGCGGCTGTCCAGATTTTTCCATCACACACAATAAAATACAAAAGGATTAAGAGGGCCCTGCTCAGAAGAGCTTACAATCTAATAGGGTGGGGCAGGTGGTACAAAAGGTTGTAACTGTGGGGAATGAGCTGATGGAAGTGGTAGGAGATTAGTTGGAGACGTGATAGGCTTTCCTGAAGAGATGAGCTTTCAGGGATCGCCTGAAGGTAGCGAGAGTAGGGGATAGCCGGACCAGTGGAGGTATCGACTTCCAGAGGATGAGAGAGGCTCTGGAGAAATCCTGGAGATGAGCATGGGAGGAGGAGATGAGAGAGCTTGAGAGTAGGAGGTCTTGAGAATAGCGGAGAGGACGATTTGGGTGATATTTGGAAACAAGATTGGTGATGTAGCTCGGGGCAGATTTGTGAATGGCTTTGTATGTTGTGGTTAGTATTTTGAATTTAATTCGCTGGGTGATTGGGAGCCAATTTAGGGATTGGAGGAGAGGGTTGACAGACGCTGAGCGGTTGGTAAGGTGGATAAGTCTGGCAGCAGCATTCATGATAGACTGAAGAGGGGATAGCCTATGGAGAGGCAAGCCAATGAGAAGGGAGTTGCAATAGTCAAGGCGAGAGATAACAAGGGAGTGAATGAGGAGCTTGGTGGTTTCATTTGTTAAAAAGGGGCACATTTTAGAGATGTTACGGAGGTTAATTCTATTTTACAAACTGTTTACAACGATTGGACTTGGGGCTGAAATGACAAGTCAGAGTCTAGGATTACACCAAGTACCCTGGCGTGAGGGGAGGGACTGATAGTTGCATTGTTGATTTTGATGGAAAAGTCATGGAGAGGGGCACATGCAGGGGGGAATATTAATAGCTCAGTTTTAGAGAGATTTAGTTTAAAGAAGTGGTGTGACATCCATGCTGATATGTCAGTTAGTAAGTTAGTAATGCGAGAGGAGACTAAAAAAAAATATATATATATATATACATATATATATATATATATAGATATATATATATATATCTATATATATATATATATATATATATATATATATCTATCTGTATATATATCTATCTGTATATATATTAATCAGATTTTTTCCTATTCTGTTCTATTGTTTTTCTATTATTTTCTATTCTAATCTTTTCTATTCAAATTCATTCTATACGAAATTTGAAATTTGGAAGATGTTATATATATATATATATATATATGTATATATATTTTTTTTTCTATGCTGGTCTATTGTTTTTCTATGCTATTCTTTTCTATTTGTTTCTATTTTATTCTAATCTTTTCTATTTGAATGCAAATTCATTCTATACGAAATTCGAATTTTGGAAAATGGTTATATAGATATAGAATGAAATAGAATGAAATTCTAATAGAAAAGACTAGAATAGAAAAAAACAATAGAGCAGAATAGAAAAAAAATATTATATATATAGATATAGATATATATCTATATCTATATATATATAGATATAGATATATATCTATATATCTATCTATAGATATATAGATAGATATATAGATATATATATATCTATAGATATATAGATATATATATCTATATATATAAATATAACCATCTTCCGAAATGGGAATTTGGTACAGAATGAATTCAAATTTGAATAGAAAAGATTAGAATAGAATATATTATATTTTTTTCTATTCTGTTCTATTGTTTTTTCTATGCTATTCTTTTATATTATTTTCGATTCTATTCTAATCTTTTCTATTCAAATTCTATTTCATTCTATACGAATTTCGCAAAATGGTTATATATAGTTTGCTTTTTCAAATTTGGTCATATTTTTTTCAAATGCGGTCAAATTTTTTTGAATGCGAAGAGGAGTGTAACGAATGCAACATATTTAACTAAACAAATTTAGTTAAATAACGGATCAAAACAAAATTAAACCAAACAAATTTTTTCATCCTGCACATGTCTAGAGGAGACAGAGTTGTAGGTGACACTGAAGGAGCGCTGTGATAGATAGGTAGAGAACCAGGATAAAGCAGAATCTCGGAGGCCAAGGGAATGTAGTTTATTGAGAAGGAGCAGGTGGTCAATAGTATCAAGAGAGAGGTCAAGTAGTAGAAGTATGGAGTATTGGCTGTTGGTTTTAGCAGTTAGTAAATCGTTAGTGAGTTTAGTAAGATAGTTTCCGTGGAGTGCTGCAAGCGAAAGCCAGACTGTAATTGGTCAAGAAGGTTATTTTCACTGAGGTAGGAGCTAAAACGGTTGTACACTAAGCGTTCTAGAAGTTTGGGAGCAATGAGATGGGTCTTAAGTTGTTTAGATTGGTAGGGTCCAGTGAGGGCTTTTTAAGTATGGGAGGGATCTGTGCATGTTTTAGAGGGGAGGGGAAGATGCCACTAGAGAGAGAGAGATTGAAGATGTGAGTGAGGGAGCATAGGATAGAAGAATAGGGTGACAGTAGTAGTTGGGAGGGAACAGGATCCAAGGGACAATTGGTTAGAGGGGCATATGAGAAGTTTTGTAACCTCTTCAGTAGTAGCCAATTCAAAAGAGGAGAGTGTTGAATGTGCTGTTCGGCAAGGTATGTTGGGTGGGGAAGATGTACACACAGTGGAGGTGTCCTCACAAATTGCATCAATCTTGTCTTTGAAGTGATTGGCAATCTTTTGGGCAGTGAGTGAGTTAGTGGGTAGAGGTTGTGGGGGACGAAGCAGAGAGTTAAAGGTTGAGCCGACGGGGACTGGATGACAAAGTGTTAATAAGAGAAACAAAATAGACTTGTTTGGCAGCATGGAGTCAGGAATTGTATTTTAGAAGGGCAGATTTATATAGGGTGAAGTCTTGCAGGCATTTGGTTTTATGCCACAGTCGTTCAAGAGCATGACAATGTCTCTTGAGATTTCTAGTGTTGACAGTTTGCCAACACTAGAAATCTCAAGAAATCTCAAGATGATGAGAGCGAACTATTGTAGACAGAGGTGGCCAGGTCAGGACAGGACAGGGGAGAAATTATGTCATATAGGTGGTCAATAGCAGAATAGAGAAGAGAAGGATTAAGGTGGCGAAGGTTCCTACAAGTAATTGTTTGCTGCTTGGGGGGATGGGTATTTGGAGGCAAGGATACAGTGAAACTAATGAGGTTGTGATCAGAGAGAGATAAGGGGGTGTTTGTGAGGTTGCCAGGGTTGCAGAGATGGGAGAATACAAGGTCAAGGGTATTACCATTGGAGTGAGTGGAAGTGTCCATTGTGTTAGTTCAAAAGATGAGGTTAAGTTGAGAAGTTTAGCTGTAGTTGGGCTGGTAACATTGACAGGAATGTTGAAGTCACCAAGAATGATCGTGGGTATTTCAGAGGAGAGAAATTAGGGTAGCCAGGCAGCAAAGTCATCAAGAAAGCGCGATACCGGTCCAGGAGGCCGATAAATTGCTGCAATCCTCAGAGAAATAGGAGAAAACAGACGAATACAGTGCATCTTGAAAGAAGAGAGGGATAGAAAGTAAGGGATAGGAAGGACTTGGAAGGTGCTTTGTGGGGGTGTGCTTTCTGTCTGTTGGGTCTGGGGGAGTGAGTCCAATGGAGGTCACCATAGGAGAGGGCAGCAGGAGAAGTCCAAATTTTGAAGCCAGGTTTCGGTTATGGCAAGTTTGTTAAAGCCATGATAGATGAAGAGGTCATGTACAGATGTTAGCTATTCTATTCTATTCTATTCCGTTTTTTTTTTTCTACACTATTCTGTTGTTTTCTATTGTTAGAAATCGTTTTTTTCGGTAAAATTATCGATATTCAATAACTCATATTGATTAGAAAAGTTCCAAGAAAGTCTGTTCAGTTCTTGTGTAAAAACTCCAAAAAAATTGATTTAATAATAAAAAAAGCAAAATATTACAAGAACAATATCAAAATGTAGAGTGTAAACATAACAATTTAATAATGTAGTTATATTCTTAAGATTGAATCACATGTGTGTCTTTGTGTGTGTGTGAAGCTACCTCGTGGTGTGTCTGTAGCAAATCTGCCCAAAATGCTTCTGTTCCTAGCTTTTACTCCTATATATATATACATTATATTCATTGAAAACCCAATGTTCTTATTAATATGAAGCTTATAACAATATATAAATATGCTTTCACATAAATATATAAAAGCCTATATATTTCACTTTTCCATATCTAGACATAAATCTCTTATGTCTTCCATATCTAGACATAAAAGTGACCCTTGAGAGGTTGGTGTGACTGTATACTTTAAGAGCTACAGTATGCCTGAAGAGATCCTTAAGATAAGAGGACAGAGGATTAACCCCTGTGGGGTATATGACTTATGTGACCTCCTGTAACTTAAGAGGTTCAATATTTCAGGTCAGATCATACTCAAAAGGCATACTTAGTGGAAGTGTTTCACTGTGTGGTACACATGCAGTTGTGGGAAAATTACACTAAAGATAAAATTAAGATGCTGTATATAGTGCTGACTGCTGAATATACATGTTATAAGTGACCTTTGAATCACATTGATTGGACTTTATTTATTTATGTAATATTAGTGATCTCTTACACATGGGTGTTGTGGCATTATTTATATATATATATATGTGTGGTCACCATTGATGTGGGGGGCTTGTGTATTTTGGAGAGCGGCACTTTATTTATTTATTGATAGAACAATTATGTTTTCAAATTTGAATAGTTTTCAAATTCAAATAGTTTTCCAATTTCCAAAGAGAATAAAATAGAATAGAAAATAAAGGAATAGAAAAGAAAAAAAAAAAGAATAGAAAAGAATACATCAGAAAATAAAAGAATAGAATATAATAATATTAGGCTCGGTTCACACTGGAACCGACTGGGGATCGCACAGGAATGCTGTTCGTCCCCATTCCCTGGTTCAGTGACGAATCAGGGCTGACTCGTTGCCTGAATTTGGCCCTAAAATGGAGCTAAGGTCGCACAGCATTTCTGTGCAGTGCGCTCTGCAGCTACCACGGAGATATGTGAATCGGCTCTATAGAAAGCCGGTCACATTCTCTTGCTATGCGAATTGAACGCGGGGAAACCTGCATCCAATTCGCATAGGTGTTAACCCAGCCTCAAACAGAACAAAATAGAATAGAAACTAAAAGAACAGAATACAATATAAAAGAAACAAATAGAATAGAATAACATAGAAATAATGTAACCATCTTCTGATATTCGAATGTCAAATAAAATACATTTGAATACATACAAAAATAATAGAAAAGATTAGAATAGAAAAAAAAAGAATAGAATAGACTATAATATAATAGAAAATAATAGAATTAAGAAAAAAACAATAGAATAGAATAGAATAGAATAGAATAGAAAGAATATAACCATTTCCCAAAATTCAAATATAATAATTTCAAATTTGAATAGAACAGATTTGAATAGAATAGATATTAGAAGTTTTTTTTAATCTAATATCTAGTATTTATCAATTAACAAATATTAACAAATTAATGAATGGATTGGGTCTTTAGCATGATTTTCTTGTGTATATTGTTCTATCAATAAATAAATAAAGTGCCGCTCTCCAAAATACACAAGCCCCCCACATCAATGGTGACCACACATATATATATAAATAATGCCACAACACCCATGTGTAAGAGATCACTAATATTGCATAAATAAATAAAGTCCAATCAATGTGATTCAAAGGTCACTTATAACATGTATATTCAGCAGTCAGCTCTATATACAGCATCTTAATTTTATCTTTAGTGTAATTTTCCCACAACTGCATGTGTACCACACAGTGAAACACTTCCACTAAGTATGCCTTTTGAGTATGATCTGACCTGAAATATTGAACCTCTTAAGTTACAGGAGGTCACATAAGTCATATACCCCACAGGGGTTAATCCTCTGTCCTCTTATCTTAAGGATCTCTTCAGGCATACTGTAGCTCTTAAAGTATACAGTCACACCAACCTCTCAAGGGTCACTTTTCCTCCTCCACAGGTTTAACAACAGCCACAGCACAGCTCCGTAAAACAAAGACACATCATCATGCTTTCTATAAAAATCAGGTTGTTTGTAATAAAAGATTAAGAACACTCACATTTACCTAGGCAAATGTATCTCTTATCCAATTCCCATATACAGGTTTCTCTGTGGCTAATATAGATTGAGCCTGCTTACTCAAACTAATGGAAATGCCCCTAGCATGATGGCTTCACACTTGCAGGTCTACCTTATGTGTAATGTCCTTTGGACTTCATCAGAGGGTGGCTGACATTGCTCTAACCCTGTCTTCCAATTGTGCTCCTGCTTTGTCATCCTGTAAAATATTTTCCCAGTAAAGAGTACAAGGGGCTACACACATATTATGCTGTCATGGTCCACTGTTGCACCACCAGGAAACCTGCCCTTAAAAATGTCATGCAGCCATCACCGGAGTCAATGCATATAGTTAGGAGATTGCAAGAGATCAGCAGCACTGAAATCCAACAGAGGATAAAAAAGTTGAAAACATGTATTTAAAAAACACCATTGTTTAAAATATACAGTGCTTTAGCAAACTAAATGTCAAAACACACTGACATGGTTTGGTCACCAAAAGTCTCTATTACTCCCTGTTATAAAAGTATTAACACAGCCGTGTTTAATGAGAATTCCATATACATATTAGATGTTTTTATATATGTTTTAGGCCTTGGCAACCTTTTGTTACCTGTGATTACCAGCTCCTTGTTGCCTGTGAAAGAGAGATGTAACTTTTCTCCACAAGATAAGAAAACATTTGAGCGTATGAAAAATTGTGAAATTTGTAGTATGTGTTTAATAATAAATCTATAACTAATTTAGGATATCACCAAGTAGGAAAGATTTGCTACTTTTATCTCTGTGGCAAGTTTCACTGCAAAAGTATGTATTTCTCAGGATGCAGCAATCTGTTTAATCTTTTATGTGCTTTTCTGATTAAAGTTTATTAAAAGACCTACTCTGAGAAAGAAAGAAAGAAAGAAAGAAAGAAAGAAAGAAAGAAAGAAAGAAAGAAAGAAAGAAAGAAAGAAAGAAAGAAAGAAAGAAAGAAAGAAAGAAAGAAAGAAAGAAAGAAAGAAAGAAAGAGAAAGAAAGAGCATCACACTTTCCTCTTGTTGTCTTGGGAACTAATAGAAAACTCCTCCTTCTTAGAAATGAGCAGGATATATAACAGTTCTGGTGATGAAATTAAATAAATGTGGAACTTTTAAATTGTGGTTGTTTTTGAAATGTATGGTAAAATATTAGAAATGCAATTTAAGTGAGATAAATTCATTACGAAGTCCTAATTTGCAGTATTTCATGTCATGTAAATTATTGTATTGATGACCACATTGTGCTTTTCAAAAGTATAATCTGCCACTTGGCTCAGTTTCTAGTCATAAAATAAAAATATTGTTGGTGTAAACAGAGATACAATTCATTCAAACCAGTCATGATTTGTACAGTTTTAGGAATTAAACAATAGTTTGTCAAATGACAGACTGCAGTGAAAGGGAACAGTCTTTGTTTCTCTTGTTAAAAATGATTACCGTACCCATTTTCCAGCAGAAAGTTAAAATAATCCTATGCTGTTAGTGATACCCAATGTGTGGATGAAATGCCATCCCTTATGTGTTATTTATATTTCAGATATTTCATGCATATAAATATATTATAAGGAATTAGATGCTGAAACAATAGCTTGTAATCAGCAAAGTTTTAACAAATTGCAACGACTTTATTTTTGTCTCCTTTTTCTTTTATGCAACTGAGCATGATCAGAATCCCTTTATACACAAAAGAGTCAGAACATACTTATATCACCCACAATAGAATATTTTCACACTATTGACAAAGCATTGAGGCAACCCATGGGTCTCTGACACTTGTGCTCCCTATTCCACAACATTCATTCACCTACTAACAAGGGACCATCTTAGTAGTGGGAAGATGAACAGGACATTTCTAATCCAGCATTGTAGCTCATTGTGGTATATCCTACTCTGGGTACATAGAGTGGCATATTTTTGTAGATCACATCAGCTGTCAAGCAGAAGCCAACATCATGCAATTCACATTACATAATAGAGATATTGACACCGTGTTTTTTTTTTTTTTTTTTTCCATAATAGTTTTTATTGAAAAAAAGGTATGCAAAATAATATCTTGTACAGTAGCAAGGGTATCATATAGAAAATTTTGTCACAATAATCTCAAACAAAATATTTTACATAGATACAGAAATGTAAATGTCAATTCGGGGGTTATATTAGTTATCGACAGATTCGAGTGACTTAGTACATAACCTTTGGTGGGGTGTGCATAGAAATTTGTCTTATGGCCCCTTCACTGAGTTAAAGATCTTAAGTAAAAAATAAGAAAGGGGGGGACACAAAGGTGTGTGTACAGGATATGGAGGGAAAGTAAAGAAGAAGAAAAAGAAGAATGGCGGGTTGGGGAAAGGGAAAATAGTGGAGTTTGGAGGGGAGAGTGGCGACAGAGTGCTCAGTCCATCTAACCTCCTCCATTCGGTATAGCCACCCCGACTCGAACCGGACTATCTTTAATTCTTGGTAGTCTAATCAAAAGAGTATTCAGGGGCTATACAAGCCATAACGTTGTGAGAATTTGAAATGTGTCCAACAGGCCCATGTGGTCGTAAATTTCTGGATTCTCTCTTGTGATATGTGCACCAGTTCCTCCATTTCTTCTATCTTGGAAATCCTCCGAAACCACTCTCCAATCGTGGGAGTAGAGGTGGATCTCCAGTGTGTTGGGATACAAAGTTTGGCTGCGTTCACCAAGTGCATAGCTAAAGATTTAAAGTACTCATTTCTAGTCAGGTGAGTGTGATGTAGAAGGTATTGGGCTGGGGAGTATGTCAGAGTGTAAGTTGTGATATGTGTGATGAGGTCGTGGACCTCTTTCCAGAAAGGTTGTATGGATTCGCAGTTCCACCAAATGTGTAGCATTGTACCTTTTGCTTTCCCGCATCTCCAGCAGGTATCTGGGATGGTTGGCGAGAATTTATGTAAAAGCGAGGGAGTCCTATACCAACGTGTTTGAATTTTATAGCCATTCTCCTGAATGGCTACATTAAGGGAGCCCTTGTGTATACATTCGTTGATATGTGACCATTCCTCCTCCGTGAAGGTCATCTGGAGATCTGCTTCCCATTTTGCTTGTGCGGAATCTGGAGTGCAAGAGGTATCTTCTACTAGTATGTTGTACATGTACGAGATTAGGTGCCTTTGTGGGGAGGTTTTGGTGCACAGTTCCTCAAATGAGGTTAATTGTCTAGTCCAAGTCAGTGTCGTTCCTTGAGATGATAGAAAGTGTCTTATCTGTCGGTATGTCCAGAAGGGGAAGGATTTGAGGGGGGATGAGTCAACTAAGTTCTCATACGTTCTTGGGGTCTTGTCTGCATAGAACTGATAGGCTAACATTCTGTCATGTGGCCATGTCTGGTTTAGAAAGGATGGGGAGAGCCCCGGGGTGAACTCAGGGTTGCCTCTCAGGGGGGTTAATGGGCCAGGAACAGAGGAAATTGGTCTAATTCTGCCTGATCGTCTAAAGGATCTTAGCGAAGCTGAGATGAGGGGATGTGTCAAAATCTCCTGTGGCACCTGTTTTGGGGAGATCCAGGGAAGAGACTCCAGCGGGAGTTGGGAGATCGATTTTTCCAGGGTGACCCAAAGCTTACCTGGCTCATGGACATTCCAGTCCACGATTCGGGCAAGGTGGCTCGCAAGGGAGTATTTGTGGAGGTCTGGAAGTCCAATGCCCCCGTCCAGTCTAGGTCACGTAAGTCTAGTGTATCTGATGCGTGGGGGGGTGCCTTTCCATAGAAATAGTGTGCACATCTTCCTGTATGTTGCAAAGAAGGATGCTGGAAGGTGGATGGGTAGGCACTGAATAATATAAAGAAATCTTGGTAAAGTTATCATTTTTAGAAGAGCGGAGCGACCAAACCAGGAGACATTGAGGTTCCCCCAAGCTTTTAGGTCAGTTTGTGCTTTCTTTAAGACCTTAAGGAAATTGGCCTTGTATATGTCCTCCAATTTAGTGGTGAGTTGGATACCTAGATAGGTTATTTCCTGTTGGTTCCACTGGAATGGAAAGGAAGATTGGCAGTGTGTAAGCTCTTGTGTTGTAAGGGTGATATTTAAGGCTTGGGATTTGGCATAATTAATCTTCAGATGTGATAGGGTTCCAAAGTGCTCTATGTCTTTGAGTAAGTTAGGTATGGAGATGGTCGGAGAAGTCAGGGAGAGTAGAACATCATCTGCAAAGGCAGATACCTTATACTCCTTCCCCCGAATTGTCACACCTGTAATGTCAGAATTGTCTCTTATTCTATTAAGAAGGGGTTCCAGGGAGAGTACAAAAATTAAAGGTGAAAGGGGGCAGCCTTGTCGCGTACCGTTTCTTATGGGGAAGGCGTTCGACAGGTGGCCATTCACTCTTACAGCTGCACTCGGATTCGAGTATAGTGCCGAGATGTAGGACAGCATGCGTGGGTGAAGACCGATCCTCTTCAGGACCTCCCCCATGTAGTCCCAGGCCACTCTGTCGAACGCCTTCTCAGCGTCTAAAGACAGAAAGAACCCTCGGGTTTTTGTGGTCGTGAGCCAGTGGTGGATATTCAATGCTCTAATGGTGTTGTCCCTGGCCTCACGTCCAGGGACAAAACCCACCTGGTCTAGTGAGATAAGGCTTGGCAAGAAAGTGGACATTCTGTTGGCCAAGATTTTGGCATAAATCTTGATGTCCACATTGAGCAATGAAATAGGTCTGTAATTTTGTACTCGTGTCCTGTCCTTCCCCTCCTTAGGGATTACTGTTATGTGTGCCTCCAACATGCGTCCTACGCGCATCGTGGGGTTCGCTAGAGAATTAAAGGCTGATAACATTTTTGGGGCTAGGGACTGGGCGAAGCATTTATAATATTGTAGGGTGAACCCATCTGGGCCTGGGCTTTTACCTGGTTTCATCTGACGCATGACGGTCTGCAGTTCTTCAATCGAGAGGGGTTGCTCTAATTCTTCTGCCTGTTTTTGTGAGATTTGTTGTGGGCCATACTGGGTCAAGAAGGTCTTTATCGCTTCCGTTCTATTTAATGCTTGTTCTGGGTTTGCAATGGGGGTCCTAAGATTATATAGATTTTTGTAATATTGTTCGAATTCATGGGCTATATCTTCATTTTTAGATAGTGAAGTGTCCTGTTGGGTCTGTATGTGGTGAATTGTGTTAGACGGTCTAGAAGTACGTACTGCTCTGGCCAGTAATCTGCCACACTTGTTGCCTTGCTCGTAAAAGATTCGTTGGTGGAGAACATACTGGCGTCTGGTGCGTTTACCTAGTTCTTCTAATAACGTTGAGCGCGAGTGCATCAGTTCCTGCAGTGTCTGCTGGGAGTGAGATTGTTTATGTGTAGACTCCAGACGTCTGATATCAGCGATCAGGTTATCTATGGTGGTCTGCTGTGACCTTTTAATTTTCGCAGCCTGGGCCATCAGCTCCCCCCTGATCACACATTTGTGGGCTTCCCACAAAGTGGTCGGGGATATATCTGGGGTAGAGTTCTCCCTGAAATATGTATCAATACTTGCTGTCAGGCGTGATTGACACCGTGGTTTATACTGCTGGACCAGAAAATAACATGAAAGAAAATATTTATGCTGAATGTCCAGTGTTAGGCTGGCCACACACATTACATTATGACAATTGTTCTACAATTACCTTTAGGCTGGGTTCACACTGTTGTGAGGAACAGCTCAAAGCAGGGGTCCGGTGCATGCCTGTTCTCCGTTTCAGGGAAGAATCAGGCCCAAATTTTTGGCTGGATTTCTGCCTGAAACAGACCAGACGATGCACAGGACTCTTCTGCAAACCGCTCTGCAGCCATCCCGGAGCTATGTGAACCAGATCCATTGAGAGCGGTCATAGTCTCCTGACATGTGAATTGGATGCGGAAAAACCCACATCCAATTCCCACTAGTGTGAACCCAGCCATAGATTTCCCAACAACTATGTAGTACAAAAACAGTTTAGAAGAACCATCCAATTTACTGTATATCATAGCAGAAAGATCCTTGGACTACATAATTACTTGTAAATCAAAAATGACAGACATGTACAATCAGATGAAAACATTTGTGGTTAGTCCTAAAATCTCCATGTTAAAGTGGTTCTAAAGGCTCAAGGTTTTTTTTCCTTTTTGCATTCTATGCATAAAGGTAAAAAAACCTCCTCTGTGCAAAAGCCCCCTCAAGCCCCCCTAATACTCACCTGAACCCCATCTCGAACCAGCAATATGCATGAGAGCCTCGGCTCCCCGGTGACCCCATTCCTCGTTAGCTGAGACAACAGCTGGAGCCATTGGCTCCTGCTGCTGTCAATCACAGCCACTGAGCCAATGAGAAGATAGAGGGGTGGAGCTAAGCTTGGGAATGAGCCTGCTTGGGTATCCCCATCGCAAGCTGATTGCTTTGGGGGCACTTGGCAGAAGGTAGGGGGCAGGAGCTCTGGCGAGGGACCTGAGAAAAGGAGGATCAGGGCTGCTCTGTGCTAAACCACTGCACAGAGCAGGTGAGTACGACATTTAGAATAATGTTAATGTTCTAACTTATGCAATCAGTGGGGTAATTTACTAAAGGGGTAGAACTTGACTAAATGAGTAAAAAATTACTAAAAGAGTAGATCAAGTGATATTTCACTTAGATTGTAATATGTGTTGTATTTTAATGTTTGGCCTGGATCTTTAAATCCATATCCAAACTAATACAAAGTACACAGAATAATTGTATGTGTATATATATATAGGGTTTCAATCTCAGCTTAATTTTGACTTGAAGCAAGGGTACCTGTCATTTATCTTCCTCCTTTACCAATGACACTCATAACTTGATGTCAACCTCTACTACTCTTTAGACACAGACTTTTTCTTTTGATCAAATGTGAGACTAGAAAAGGCAAAAAAAAACTGATTGAAGATGTGCATTATCTCCAATATATGTAAAGGGTAAGTTCATCTTTGCGAACATGCTACGTGTTCCACACGTTTTTAGGGTGGAACATGTAACATTTTCCCACTCCTGCATCAGCTCCCCAATCTGAGCCTCCTCTGACAGTAATCGGGACATCTTCTCTGTCCACACAGCTGAATTATTCATTCACAGAGTTCTGTGATTGAATGAACTACAATTATCTACATCCTTTGCAGCTGTTGGCTTGTAGTTTTCAATGAACTACAGGGGTGCTGTTGTACAGACATGTGCAGCTTTCACTGATAGTCCTGCATTGCTTTCCAGGTTCCTGCAAAAAAAATAAATAAATAGTAAATGCACATTTTTTACCTGCAAAAAATGTGCAATTATTAATATTTTTGTTTTAAAAGTGAACTTATCCGAGTTTGAAACAGGTTGCTATGAATAGAAGAGAGTAGAACAGCTGTCATTTGTGATGCTTCTGTCAATATATTTGTACATGTATCTACTTCTGGGTATGTTGTCGTATTCTCCTGCATCATTTTCCATGACTTAGCTTTCTATAAAACATGATGTGTATGACCAACAACAAATTTAAAATGAATAAACCATAATAAAGCATGCGCGATTTGTTAAAATAATTGCTTTTTTAAGTGTCTCTTTATTTTCATATGCCTTTAGCTGGGGTCAGCGGCAGAGTTGCAATTATATTAAACCATTATCTGAAAATTACAATTACATTTATTGTGTTTAATTACTGCAAATATCAAGATTTGCTTTAATTCCCTATTTTCCAAATATTTAATTATGTTTAGTAGATTGACTCATTTTATGTGAATTGACATATTGGCAAAAGAATGTATTCATTACAATTATATTTTCCTTGTCAAAAGAAGTTTATTGAGTATACAATAATATAAAGATACATGAAGTAAGTTTACAAGGATCTATAAAGTAAGCTCATTGTTTTACAGTAGAGTTTGTATAGGTAAGTATCATGAAATTTCAAATATTAAACATTGGGTTCACGTAAACCTAAAATAAAGGTATATATTATTTCATTCGTTTCTTTTGTAGGTATTTAAATTATTTATACCTACTATACATATTATTTACAGGTAGAATGTGTATAGGTCAAATAAATTCTGATAATGAGCTTTAATCGTGAGGTGGAGAAAAGGAAAGAAAAAGAAGAAAAAGGGTAGAAAGACAGATATGGTCCACAAGGTTGTCCCGCTTGTCGGCTTATTATTCTTTAGTTCTCTCTGAAGCCTTAAAATGGATGTTTCTATAAGTCATTTAATCTGCTACCATGGCAAAAGGACAGAGTCATTGAAATTTGACAGAAACTGTTGTTTTATCCAAGGATGCCAAAGTTTTTCAAATTTTGGAATTTGATTTTGATCAATAGCTACCATCTTAGCATGGGACATTGTATTATTCATTCTGTGAATTGTTTCTGCTAGTACCAATGTAGGAGATTTCCATGCCTTGGCCACTGTTTGTTTTGCAGCCGTTATTAGTTGGATCATAAGTTTGAATTGAGAAAATGTTAACCATTCCGGTTTTAGATTACCGTATATACTCGAGTATAAGTCGAATTTTTCAGCCCTTTTTTTGGGCTGAAAGTGTCCCTTCGACTTATACTCGAGTCACCGCCGTCTGTCTGCATGATCAGCATGTCATGCAGGCAGACGGCGGCCGGCGTGTAATGATACTGTTCGGCGACTATTGCAGCTTTCAAAAGCCGCGCCTCCTGCTTGTCTGTGATAGGCTGAACAGCTGTCAGTGTACAGCCTATCACGGACATTGTCTCATCCTCGTCCATGGTATGAGAATGAGAGAATGTCCGTGATAGGCAGTCAGCGGTCAGCCTATCACAGACGAGGAGGAGGCGCGGCTTTTGAACTGTGGAATGGCCGCCGAACACTATCATCACACGCCGGCCGCCGCTTGAGGATGGAGATCGCCACAGAGAGGATGGAGATCACTACAGGGAGGCTGGAGATCGCCGCAGGGAGGCTGCACAGGACACAGGTAGGCTGCACATGCACACAGGACACATGCACACAGGACATGTACAGGACACACATGTACAGGACACACACACATGTACAGGACACACACACATGTACAGGACACATGCACAGGGTACAGGTAGGCTGCACAGGACACAGGGAGGCATGCAGCTGCAGATGGGCATTGTTGACCCTCTGCATTTCTCACCCTCGTCTTATACTCGGGTCAATAAATTTTTCCCAGTTTTTTGTGGTAAATTAGGGGCCTCGAATTATACACGGGACGACTTATACTCGAGTATATACGGTAAGTAAAGTTATACATGGATCTGGTTGTATTATTCTTTTAAATACTTTAGATGCAATCACAAAGACTTCTTTCCAGAAGGTTTGGATTACTGGGCACGTCCACCATATGTGTAAATGTGTGCCTATGTCTGGACACCCTCGAAAACAAAGAGCTGAGGTATTAGGTGAATATTTAGCCACTCTGGCGGGTACAAGGTACCAGCGAGTTAGGACTTTATAATTTGTCTCCAGTGCTAAGATATTGGGTGAAGATGACTTAGATGTGAGCCATATATTAGACCAGTCTGTGTCTTCTAAAGTTTGTCCCAGGTCCTCCTCCCACCTCTGAACGTAAGTAGGTTTATTAAGATTTATGACTCCATATAATTGATTATAGAGTGATGAGATTGTTCCTTTAGCGAATGGATGTTTTGCACAGATTGATTCAAAAATGGATGGTATATCCACATTTAGGAATGGTGTAAAGAAATTTTTGATTTGGAGATATCTAAATATCTCAGAGTTTGGTAGATCATATTTTTCTCTAAGCGATGGAAATGAAAGGAATGATTTAGATGCTATGAAGTCATTTAGTGTCTGAATACCTGATGTTGTCCAAGCTTTAAATGAATTTGGGTAGATCCATGCCGGATAAAAGGCCGGATTTCTGATAAAAGAAAGGAGAGGATTGTGTGGAGATTGTAATTGATATTTGGATTTTAGTTTATCCCAGAGAGATAAAAAGTGTTTAGTTATGGGATTATGAATTTTAGAGCGGTCTTTAGGTTCAAGCCATAACAAGTTTGATATTAATAGAGGGTCACTTTCTGAAGCCTCTATAAATACCCATACTGGGATTTCCTGTTTTGCGTGGTATTTGGAGAGACTGGCCAAATGTGCTGCTCTGTAGTAGTTAGTAAACTTAGGGTATCCCAGGCCTCCTTTATTTTTGGGAAGATGTAGTGTGTGTATAGGTATACGTGGTTTAGAAGAGCCCCATATAAACGAAGTTGCTCTTTTTTGCACTATTCTCAAAAAATAGGAAGGAATTGGAATAGGGAGGACTCTGAATAGATAAAGTAATTTGGGTAGAATAGTCATTTTGATTGCATTAATCTTCCCTATCCAGGATAAAGGAAGTTGCGACCATTGTTTTAATAGATTTGTGATCTGTCTTAATACAGGAGGATAATTGGTTGAGAATAGGTCAGAATGAGATGCTGTTAAATGAATTCCAAGATATGGGATTGATTTTTCTGCCCATGTGAATGGGAGTGCAGCCCTAGCCGGGATCAGTTCCATGTTTGTGAGCGAAATATTGAGCACTAGGCATTTCTTAGGATTAATCATAAGGCCGGAGAGGGCTGCAAATCCATCAAGAGCTGGCATTAAGTTAGGACCAGAAACCTGTGGTGATGATAGAAAAAGTAATATATCATCTGCAAATATACATATTTTGTGTGTAATACCTCCTACTTCAATGCCAGTTATAGTTTGGTTTGTTCTGATGTATTGGGCCATGGGTTCGAGTATAAGGGCAAATAATAGGGGAGATAATGGGCAACCCTGTCGGGTACCTATTTCGATATTAAAAGCATCAGATTTGTATCCAGCATATTTTATATAGGCTTTGGGTTTATTATATAATGCTTTAATCCATGTTAAAAAGTGGGGTCCAAAACCCCATTTTTGTAACGAATATTGCATATATTGCGAGGATACTGTGTCAAATGCCCTCTTGATATCGAGAGATAGAAAACATAAAGGGATTTTCCGTTTTTTTAGCAATATGTGCCAATAACACTGCCCTGCGTACATTATCGCCTGCCTGTCTATTTGGCATGAAGCCTACTTGATCTCTATGTATTAATTTTCCTATAATACTATTGAGGCGTTTTGCTATTATTTTTGCTAATAATTTGATATTAAGGTTTAATAGAGAAATAGGCCGATAATTCACGCAGGAAGTATCATCAGAAAGGGGTTTTGGGATCATACAAACAATTGCCATTAGTGTTTCTTGCCGAAAAGAATGTCCTTCTAGAAGTTTGTTAAAAGTTTCAGTGAGAATGGGAGAGAGTATTTCTGAGAATGTTTTATAATATAAAGCCGAGTATCCGTCTGGGCCTGGTCTTTTGTTAAGTTTTAGATCTTTTATGGTGTTAGCAACTTCATCTATAGTTATAGGCTCTTCCAAACAGTTTTTTTTGATTCTGAGACAACTCAGGTAAGGTAATTTTTGAGAAAAAGGATTCAGCATCTGTAGGATTAAATTCATTGTTTGTCTTGTATAAAGTTGCGAGATGTGAGTGAAATTTATGGACTATTTTAACTGGATTACAAGTATAAACATCTTTTGATAATTTCAAACGTATAGGTTTGAAAGATTTGTTAGTCATATTGCATTAACAAGAGCAATGTCAGGAGGGAGGAGTCTGTTAATGGCGCTGATTGCGAGGGCGCCGTAAGACGCTGAACGCCTGGCTCCACGAGCCCTCTCCGATGCAGCAGATTGTGCGGTGTAGCTTGTCAGCCTGAACATCGGCCGCCGCCGCTGACCCCCCCCTCCCCCCTAGGACACGGGATACCCCACCAGGAACGAGGTGAGAAGTTTCCTTAATACAAGCTCAGGAACGGGGAAGTGACTATGAAAAATGGAGCATAGAAGGGTATATGAGACGTGCTGAAGCGGCCCCCCCTCTCCTCTCTCTCCTTTGTGGAGAGACGCTTGGATCGGCTGCTAGTAGGAGAAGGTGAGGGAGAGCGCAGCAGTGGGGGAAGGAGCGGTGAGACACGGAGAGCAAAGGAGGTTCTCGGCTGCGGATGTCTGTGTGTTCCACCTGTGTGTGACCCCCCTCCCCGTGCTGCCGAACGGACTACACATAGCGGAGAGAGAGAGGGGAGAAACTAACTGACTGACACTAGAAGAAACTGATCCCTGCTCACCCGTCAGATAAGTACCATACTTCATATAAATAGAAATATATGTACCCTCTATTTGCCTCTATTTGACAAAACTTAAGCCTAAAAGAATTAAATGTCTACGGGAGAGGAGGAAGAGGGATTCAGGAGCTTGCCTTCCCGTGCCACCGTTAAAGAACTTTTTTTTGTGTTCGTTTTCCGTTTGTTGTTTGTTTTTTCTCTTCTTCATAAACACACAAAATACAAGTTTTTGGAAGGGGAGGAAGAGGAAAAGGGGCGAAAAGGGGCAGAGACAATACACATAAAGAAAAGTATTAACATCAACATAAGCTTGTAAATGGAGGAAATACAACCTCGGTCCCCCTTATGGGTTAACTAACCTGACCTAATTGCTTGACAAACTCCTGCACTCTGCATAGGGGCAGCTGAAACAGAAATCTTCTTTTCTGGAAGGCTGCTCATGTGATCCACACTTACTATTGTAACGGCCTACTGCTAGAACCCAGTTAAAAAATATAACTCCATCTTGAAAAAGCTGACTCATAAGCCTGTATGTATGAGAGGTAAAATCTGATTTAAAGTCTCCAATCTCTAACACGGTGGACAATACTGCAAAAGTCAGCCTAAATAGGAACAAATAAATAAAGAACTGAGTCAATCTCGGGGGGGGGGAAACACTACTAAAAGCCTGTGATATACACTACCGTTCAAAAGTTTGGGGTCACCCAAACAATTTTGTGTTTTCCATGAAAAGTCACACTTATTTACCACCATACGTTGTGAAATGAATAGAAAATAGAGTCAAGACATTGACAAGGTTAGAAATAATGATTTGTATTTGAAATAACATTGTTTTTACATCAAACTTTGCTTTCATCAAAGAATCCTCCTTTTGCAGCAATTACAGCATTGCACACCTTTGGCATTCTAGCTGTTAATTTATTGAGGTAAGCTGGAGAAATTGCACCCCACGCTTCTAGAAGCAGCTCCCACAAGTTGGATTGGTTGGATGGGCACTTCTGGCGTACCATACGGTCAAGCTGCTCCCACAACAGCTCAATGGGGTTCAGATCTGGTGACTGTGCTGGCCACTCCATTACCGATAGAATACCAGCTGCCTGCTTCTGCTGTAAATAGTTCTTGCACAATTTGGAGGTGTGTTTAGGGTCATTGTCCTGTTGTAGGATGAAATTGGCTCCAATCAAGCGCTGTCCACTGGGTATGGCATGGCGTTGCAAAATGGAGTGATAGCCTTCCTTATTCAGAATCCCTTTTACCCTGTACAAAGCTCCCACCTTACCAGCACCAAAGCAACCCCAGACCATCACATTACCTCCACCATGCTTAACAGATGGCGTCAGGCATTCTTCCAGCATCTTTTCATTTGTTCTGCGTCTCACAAACGTTCTTCTTTGTGATCCAAACACCTCAAACTTGGATTCATCCGTCCACAACACTTTTTTCCAGTCTTCCTCTGTCCAATGTCTGTGTTCTTTTGCCCATCTTAATCTTTTTCTTTTATTGGCCAGTCTCAGATATGGCTTTTTCTTTGCCACTCTGCCCTGAAGCCCAAAATCCCGCAGCCGCCTCTTCACTGTAGATGTTGACACTGGTGTTTTGCGGGTACTATTTAATGAAAATGCCAGTTGGGGACCTGTGAGGCGTCTGTTTCTCAAACTAGAGACTCTAATGTGCTTATCTTCTTGCTTAGTTGTGCAACGCGGCCTCCCACTTCTTTTTCTACTCTGGTTAGAGCCTGTTTGTGCTGTCCTCTGAAGGGAGTAGTACACACCGTTGTAGGAAATCTTCAATTTCTTTGCAATTTCTCGCATGGAATAGCCTTCATTTCTAAGAACAAGAATAGACTGTCGAGTTTCAGATGAAAGTTCTCTTTTTCTGGCCATTTTGAGCATTTAATTGACCCCACAAATGTGATGCTCCAGAAACTCAATCTGCTCACAGGAAGGTCAGTTTTGTAGCTTCTGGAAGGAGCTAGACTGTTTTTAGATGTGTGAACATGATTGCACAAGGATTTGCTAATCATCAATTAGCCTTCTGAGCCAATGAGCAAACACATTGTACCATTAGAACACTGGAGTGATAGTTGCTGGAAATGGGCCTCTATACACCTATGTAGATATTGCACCAAAAACTAGACATTTGCAGTTAGAATAGTCATTTACCACATTAGCAATGTATAGAGTATATTTTTTTAAAGTTAGGACTAGTTTAAAGTTAGCTTCATTTAAAAGTACAGTGCTTTTCCTTCAAAAATAAGGACATTTCAATGTGACCCCAAACTTTTGAACGGTAGTGTATATCTAAAAACACCTAGAAGCAGCATATTATACCCTAGTGTATAAGGCGGTGCTTTTTCCTTTTTTTTTTTTTATCTCTCCCCCTCCCTTGGTTTCTCTTTCTCCATGAGGGGCAAAAGTGGTAGGGGTGGAGGAGCGATGGCAAAATCCCCGCGGCTAAGTATCAGTCCCACATCAGGCCCGATGAATAGATATGTAACACAAGGAGGGGAAGAGGATGGGGCTAGCATCGCAGGGGGAAAACAACAAAGTAACAAGGGGAGACAACTGGAAATCAGGGAAAAGAAGGAAAAAAAGAGCCAGGATAAAACAAATATGGACAATAGTTCAATCCCAGAAATTAGACCAGAACAAGAAGAACAAGAAGTGGAAACACAGAATCCCCCTGGTACAGCAGGTGATCAGATAAAGGCTCAATTACCAACAATGTCAGATATGGAAAGAATGTTTGCAGCTTTAGAAAACTCATTAAAATCAGAAATGACAAAAATGCATAAAGATATGGGACACCTGCTAGCAAGAGTGGAGGAAGTGGAAAAAAAAGCAGATGCCCACTCAAGAAGAATAAAAGAATTGAAGGGAGAGATCAAAATTCTAAAACAAGAACAACAAGAACAGGCATACAGATTGGAGAATCAGGAAAACAAGGAAAAGAGGAAAAACATAAGAATTTGCGGTCTCCCGGAATCGCTACAAACGGAAACAGAAGACCTAATAGATATAATAGGGCGAGTTCTACCTTTGACAAGCGCAGGCGAAATAAAGACGGATTTAAAGTTAGTAGGAGTATATAGACTGAGAAAACCAGTGGGCCTGGCAAGCGATATTCCGAGAGACATCCTAGTGCGCTTTGACAGTCTGGAGAGCAAAAGTCAATTCTGGAAAAATATAAAGGGGAAGCCTCCAATAGTATACGAAGGAAAGGAAATCCAGATTTTCCAGGATCTTTCACAAGAAACCCTGAGGAGAAGAAGAATGTTAAAACCACTGCTAAAAAGTTTACAGGAAAATGGACTTCAATACAACTGGGGGTTCCCAGCATGCTTATTAGCAAAAAGAAATGGAAGAACGGCCAAACTGAGATTTCTAGATGATATCCCAGACTTCTGTAGAACTCTAGATATCCCTCCACCCAAAATTCCAGAAGAAACAATCAGGAGAGCAGATAAACATGGGGGAGAGGAAGCTCAATGGCAATTGGTACCAAGGAAATAGACCAGGGGCTTAGGGGGGAGGGGCAGATGTGGTACGTCGGCAAGCTTAACTAAGATGAGAAAAGGTGTAGGAAGCAACGGGGGGTGGCGGTGGGGAGAGGCCCGGAGTCGGCGACGCCCTCGGCAACACCCACCCTCTTCATATAAGAGGGAGTGGCTTGAGGCGCTATACAGATTTCCACCTCAGGTAAAGGAGTAGGTGTAAGAAACCTTAAGATTATTGACTACCTACTCATGACCTATAGGTCCAAGGCTTTTTGGGTTGGGAGGGGTGTGGGGGTTGGGTGTAAGGGAGAGGGGGGGGTGGAAACAGGGATTGGAGATGGGTTATTGATCGAGAGGGTGGATAAAGTAAAGGGTAGGGGGGCTAGGGGTAGGTTGAAAATCGCCTTACTAGAAAAAACACTGGTGTTCTACCGATCTTTGGGCAAGGGGTGCCAGGTAATTAAAAATGATTATGGCAGGATCAAACAAAGTTAAAATTCTAACATATAACGTCCGAGGCTTGAACTCACCACAAAAAAGACGGTTAATCCTAAGAGAATTGGAAAAATTAGAAGCTGACATAATTTTCTTACAGGAAACACACATAACGCAGGATTCAAACTTGAAAATATTCTCAAAGAATATCCCTATATGGTACTAAGGAGACTCTCCAATTAAGAGATCAAAAGGGGTCGCAATAGGCTTTGGGAAAAAGACTGGTTTTACCGTCGAAAAAATAAAAGCTGATCCGGAAGGACGTTTCCTTTTCCTCACAGGGACTATTCAGGGCATAAAGTACACGTTAGCAAATATTTACTGTCCCAACAAAAATCCTAAAAAATTCCTGGCGGAGAAACTAACAGCCCTATCGGAATTCAAACAAGGCAAGCTGATAGTAGCAGGCGATTTGAATTTCGTTATGGATCATAGCCAAGACTCTACATCCACAGCTCCAGACAGAGACAGAAGTCAAACGAAGAAAATTAAAAAAAAACTATATGATTTACAATTAATAGATGTATGGAGAGCATGGCACCCAGGTGAAAAAGATTATACATATTTCTCGACAGTACACAAAACATATACCAGACTGGATTATATTTTTTTGGAACACAGATTTTTAGAAGATGTAGTAGAGATAGAAATTGAAACCACAGTAATATCGGACCATTCCCCAGTAGGCATGCAGATAAACCTACAGGGTGAGTCTATAGTAAGAAACACCTGGCGACTCAATGAAAAGCTTTTGGAGGACAAAGATACCGAAAAAACCATAAAGGAAGAGATTGAAGAATACTTCCGGAAAAATGATACTCCTGATCTCCCAAGAGCAATCTTATGGGAGGCACACAAATCGGTAATCAGGGGTAAGCTAATAGCTATAGGAGCAAATAAAAAAAGAGAAAATGGAAAGAACATCTCGAAACTTCAAAATGAAATCCAAAGTCTGGAACGAAGACATAAAAAGGAAACAAAAAAAGAAATACATCAGGCTCTATTAGCAAAAAGAGAAAAATTAAAAGAACTGTTGGAAGAGGATGACAGAAAAGAAATCAATAGAATTGTAAGCGAGAAGTTCAGGTTGGGCAATAAAGCAGGAAAATACTTGGCGAACGTTCTAAGAAAAAAAAAGAACTTAAACTATATAGAGAAGATAAAAAATGAAAAAGGTGAAATAAAGAACAAAACTACTGAAATAGCACAAGTATTTGCACAATATTATAGCTCCCTGTACTCAATAAAAAAACAAGAAACAACGCAACAATTGGATAGGAGAAAGAAACAGATCCTAACATATTTAGAAAAAGCAAGCTTGCCAAAAGTGGACCCAGAAGCGCTGATGGATTTAGAAAGAGAGATAACGCAAGAAGAAATTAAGATGGCACTAAAAGAAACTCCTACTGGCAGGAGTCCGGGGCCAGATGGCTTTACGATCAGATATTATAAACAGTTTCAAGACCAACTGATCCCCAGACTATGCGAATATTTAAACAAAATAGGTGAAGACGAAGACATCAGAAAGGGGTCACTGTCAGCACACATCACCATAATACTGAAAGAAGGAAAAGACAAGGTCAACTGTTCAAGCTACAGACCCATAGCTCTATTGAATACAGACACAAAGTTGTATGCAAAAATACTTGCCACCAGAATAAAAAATTTGATGCCACTATGGATAAATCCGGACCAGACTGGATTCGTTCCTGGAAGAGAAGGAAGGGATAATAGCATAAAAACAATTTTGATGCTAAGAAAGAAAAATCCTAATATCTCCCCAGATCTACTCCTGTCTATAGATGCTGAAAAAGCATTCGACAGGGTAGACTGGGGATTTATGATGACCACCTTACAACATCTTGGTCTGGGCCCCAGAATAATGAAGTGGATTACGAATCTCTACAAAGGACCCACGGTGTGTGTAAATGTAAATGGCAAACTATCACCGGTATTTGAAATGTTCAATGTAACACGGCAGGGATGCCCACTATCGCCCCTCCTATATGTGCTATCTCTGGAACCGTTTCTTAGTACTTTGCGAAACAACTGGGAGATAGAGGGGGTGAGATTGGGCGAAAAAGAACATAAAATCGCGGCATACGCCGACGACATTCTCGTATACGTCAATAAGCCTAAAGAAACTCTCTCAAATCTCTTGAAAGAAATTGATAAGTATGGAGAACTAGCAAATTTCAAAATCAATCCGGTAAAAACAGAAATATTGAACCTGAAAATTAAAAAAAAAAAAGAGATTTTGTCCCTTCAAAAAGAATTCCCATTCACCTGGGTAAAGGGGGAGCTTTCCTACCTAGGAATTAAATTAACAGCATCTGTTAACAAAATCTATTCTGCAAATTTTATCCCACTATTAAATGAGATATCGACAGAAACAAAGAAGGTCAACTCACAAGCACTTTCGTGGATTGGCAGAATCAACATGATCAAAATGGCAATACTACCAAAGATCTTATATAAACTCCAAATGTTACCAATAACGGTCCCACAGAGTTTCTTCAAAGTCATACAAAAAATAATAACAAAATTTATATGGCAAAATAAAAAGCCAAGACTAAAAATGGCACTAATCTCGAGGAAGAGACAACACGGGGGATTAACAGTACCTGATATTTTAAGATACTATAAAGCTGTTAATATAGCACGGATGATAGAATGGACAAAAGATAATAAGGAAAAAAAATGGATAGAAATGGAAAACACGTTAAGTAAAACTACGCTTCACAAAAATATTTGGATATCAAACAAACATAGAGTATTAGACTCCAACACACACGAGGTGACTAAAAATGTATTCAGAATATGGGATGCACTACACCGTAAATACAGATGGACACATAATTCACCATTAATACCCCTCATGGGAACAACATTTTTTCCTCCGGGCGAAGAAATTTTCCGTAGATTTAAAATAAAAAACCCACTAATTAAAGACATCACGAGGAAAGGGAAGCTGGAATCTGCACAAAAACTGGAAACTAAACTTGGGGGGAAACTAAGAAATTGGGAGTACCTACAACTAAATCACTTAATTAACACATCACCACACCCGTTTAGGGATGGAGAAAAACTCGACAGACTGGAGAAGCTCTGTATAACACCTATGCCATTGAAAGGAGGTATTTCGAAAGTATATGATTTCCTGACAGACTTAGAAGGAAACGATAGGCCACCCTTCATTGATAAGTGGGAAAAAGAATTAAACATAAAACTAGATGATCAGCAGATGAAGAATATGATTGCAGGAGGATTCAACCAAGCCTGGGACATTAAAACTATAGAGATGAATTATAAATTCCTAGCTAGATGGTACATGACCCCAGTCAGATTATATAATATGAATCAAGTTGAATCACCTTTATGTTGGAGAAATTGTGGACAAAAAGCAACAATGTTACACATATGGTGGGATTGCCCGAAAATCAGCTCATATTGGCAAGAAATTATTATAAGTATTAAGGAGATATCGGATGAAATGCTTGAGAGTAACATAATGACCTGCCTGTTCCATGACACAAATTCCTCCAAAAAAACAATACACGGAAAAAATCACGTCAAGATTGTTAAACGCAGCAAAGGGTGCTATTCCTAAAAACTGGTTGAAGAGCGAAGGCCCAGTCCTAAGAGATTGGATCAAGCAAGTTGATATCTACCATAGAATGGAACTCCTTTGTTGCAAAGACAAAGAACAATTAGAAAAATATAAATCTGTCTGGGCCAGATGGGAAAAATTCAAGACCTCGGAAAAATACTGGCTGAAGGTATTAGAAGATACCAAACACTAAAAGGAAAGGGGAACACCAGAGATAAAAGTAGAAACACTTAGCGTAGGGCGGGGGGGGGGGGGCAACAGTGGTTGGGTGGGTATAGGGAAAGGCATAATGGGGAATAGGGGAATTTTTCTTTCCCTTTTTTTTTTTTTTTAAATATATACGCTAATATTAAAGAAGGAACCCACCGGGCTTTTATAAACTCTTATAAGAAAAGAAACCACAATGATGTGAACTTGAGATTGGACGAGTTTTGAAAGACAAGCTGAAAAAGTCCCTCAAAAGAAAACACTGACGTGGTTATAACAAAAAAAAAAAATGAAAGATTTGTTAGTTGAATTTAATGCCCGAGCCAAATATGTGCCTGGTTTGTTTGTGTTCATATAGAAATTGTGTTTGGAGCGTTTGAGGGATTTATCTACTGACTCTGTGAGAAATAGATCGTATTCCAATCTAGTTTTTTCCAGATGAGATTTTGTATTCTGAGATGGATTATCTTGGAATGATATGTAGGCTGCATTCAAATTTAGTTCTAGCTTTTTTGCTAGATTTTTGCGTTCCCGTTTAAATAGTGCCATTTGTCTTTGTATTACACCACGCAAGACAGGCTTATGAGCTTCCCACAGTGTTATCGGGGGAATGTCTGTTGTATTATTAATTGATATGTATTCCTTTAAAGCTTGTTCAATGGCCATCTGATGTAATGGGTGTTTGAGCATTATGTCCGGTAGGTACCAAGTTGGGTCATGTGCTTTTGGTATGGCTGAGGCTATAGTAGTGTATACTGCATTATGGTCAGACCAATGAATCGGAATTATATCTGATGCAATAATTTCTGGTATCATTCCTATTGTTAGAAAAATATGATCTATTCTGGTGAAGGTTTGATGAGGGTGCGAGAAATAAGTGAATTTCTTTTTTATTGGGTTACTTTCTCTCCACGAATCTACCAGATTGTACTTGGAAAGAAGTTGGGAAAAAGGTAATTTAGAGGTTATTTTGGATGGTGTAAAAGGTGATTTATCCAGAAATGGGAGGAGGACCTGGTTCGAATCCCAGCACATTATCACTGTTCCCATTTTGTGTGTATTAATCACTTGTAATATA
Source organism: Lithobates septentrionalis (assembly GCA_037952835.1). Taxonomy (NCBI): domain Eukaryota; kingdom Metazoa; phylum Chordata; class Amphibia; order Anura; family Ranidae; genus Lithobates; species Lithobates septentrionalis. Next base: position 3,382,952 of record JBBDGP010000091.1, on the reverse strand, counting down.
TGTGAGAGGAATGGTGTAGGTTGTTTGTTAGGAGCGTAGTAGGAAATCACCGTGATTGCTGCATCCATTATATAACCCATGAGTGAATGGTGTGGATCGGTGAAATGCAATTAGAGTTTCCCTTTGTTTGGTACAGGCTGAAGCCGTGAAAATTTGTGGATAAAATATATTTTGGCGTAGAATCTTTGGTGAAGTGTGTTTCTTGGAGGCACACTATGTGAGCCTTTTTGTTATGGAAAGTACGGAAGGCTTTGGTCCTTTTTTGAGGAACATTTATTCCCTGAACATTCAGGGATAGTATATTCAATGGTGCCATGGTATCAGATTAAATAGTTTTGACTTACTTTTTGTTATGCAAAGCTGACTGCGCAGATCAACCTGTGTGGACTGAAGAGATGAAAAGATAGAAAAGAATCCAGTGAATTCTGGAGTAAAGAGTAAACAAAAAATATATGAGATTAGATTATACATTGTATAAATTATTTTTTGCAAGTAATCACAATTTACCCATGAAAGAGAATAAATATCTCTCTCAGGGGAGTAAGTGCCTTCGTCACACTCCCACATAATATGGTTGGGAAAATGAGGAGGGCTAATGGGAGTACATGGATCTTCCGCGTACAGGAGAGAAGTGCTATATCAAAAAACATCAAAATGATGACTCAGTAATTGGAGTGCAGAATATAGTTTTTGTTAGAATTATTTATTCCAGGGAGATTGTATATGGTTAGTATTGCCCTAGGCTAAATAATTCAGTTAGAAAGGTACTGTTATTAACTTTGGTATTGATGAAGATAGTTTGAATTATTTTGGGATTTTAGCCCTATTAGAGTAAACAATTACATATTTTAATCATATGTAACTGTTTAAATATGTTAACTCATAGATTTGAGGTTGTATTGAAATAGATTAGAATAAACAAAAACATAGTTCTAGGAACTAGTTAGGTAATAATATATTTACTTTGAGGAAAGAAAGAAAAAGCTTCCATTACTTCTGGATTCGTTTTCATATTTGTCCTATAAAGTAATTTATCTATTGTTATTACCAGAAAATATATAACTGAACAAGAATTTCCTTATTTCACTTATATATTCTAAAGCTATAGGAATCAGAAGTAATAAGAAAAATAACTTGAATGTAACATGATCCCACACAGTGTGTGACTATCAGAATGCAGTTACATTCAGTTATAAATACAGGTTTTTTATAGAGAACCATCTCTTAATATAATAAAATGAAGAGATACTAGGAATTAGGATGTCAGTCCATTGAATCTTCTTCGTCCATGGATGATGTGGCATAACGGCCTCTTTTGTGAGAATGATGATTCCCATTTTGTTCTGAAATTTTCTGAGTACTGCCTGAAGGTGAAGATGATGCCATTCTTCTGCGTGTAGGAGAGTTGCTGCTTGTGGGTTCTGTCAGATTTAATTTTAAAAGGGTTTGTTGTAGTTCATCTGCTGATCTGCTTCTGTAAATTGTACCTTGGTAAGTAAATCTGACAGAAAAGGGGAAACCCCATTGATACATAATGTTGTGGCGTTGCAGTTCCATTAATTGGGGTTTCATGGAGCGTCTTTTAGTAATAGTAAGTTGGGATAGATCAGCAAAAATTTGATAATTGTGTCCTTGAAAATTAAGTTCCTTTTTTTCTCTTGCAGCAATTAATATTTGTTCTTTTGTTCTGTAATAATGGAATTTTGTGATTATATCACGTGGGGGTCCATCTTTCTTTTTGGCTGTGAAGGCTCTATGTACTCTTTCCAGTTGTAAACGTTCAATAGGGATTTCTGGTTTTAGTTCTTGTAATAGAGCAGTAATAGTAGATTGCAAGTCTGTCACAGTTTCAGGAATTCCCCTTATGCGCAAGTTGGAACGTCTGGCTCTATTTCACCGGGGGGCGGGGCCACCCGGTGACCCCGCCCCCCTCTGACGCACGGGACATGACGGGACTTCCCTGTGGCATTCCCCGTGACGTCACAGGGAAGTCCCGTCAATTCACCGTGCGTCAGAGGGGGGCGGGGTCACCGGATGGCCCCGCCCCCCGTTATTTAAGAACCGTCAGACGAAGAGACGCCGTCACACAGCGGGAGCCTCCCTCCATGCATGCATGGATGCGGAGCGGCCCGCAGAAGAAATGAAGAAGGAAGAAGAGATGAAGAAGAGAAGAAGAAGAAGAAGAAGATGAAGAAGAAGATGAAGATGAAGAAGAAGATGAAGAGAAGAGCGGGAGCCTCCCCCCTCATGCCATGGGTGCGGAGCGGCCCGAGGAGAAGAAGATAGAAGACGCCGCGGAGGAGATGCTGGACGAGAACGCCGGAGGAAGAACCAGAAGAGCCAGAAGAACCAGAAGAAGAAGAAGATGAAGGAAGAAAGAAGAAGCATTTAAATAAAGGAATTGTCAAAAACTGTCTCTTGTCATTTTTAACATTTTTGACAGTTTTTTAGTGAAATGGTAGGGGTAAGTACCCCCTTACCATTTCACACAGGGGGGGGGGCTGGGATCTGGGGGTCCCCTTGTTAAAGGGGGCTTCCAGATTCCGATAAGCCCCCCGCCCGCAGACCCCCACAACCACCGGCCACGGTTGTGGGGATGAGGCCCTTGTCTTCATCAACATGGGGACAAGGTGTTTTGGGGGGCTACCCCAAAGCACCCTCCCAATGTTGAGGGCATGTGGCCTGGTACGGTTCAGGAGGGGGGGGGGCCGCACTCTCGTCCCCCCCTCTTTTCCTGCGGCCTGCCAGGTTGCGTGCTCGGATAAGGGTCTGGTATGGATTTTTAGGGGGACCCCACGCCGTTTTTTTTTTTTTTTTTTGGCGCGGGGTTCCCCTTAAAATCCATACCAGACCCTTCAGGTCTGGTATGGAATTTAGGGGGAACCCCACGTCAATTTTTTTTTTAAATTTTGGCTGGGGTTCCCCTTAATATCCATACCAGACCTGAAGGGCCTTGTATGGAATTTAGGGGGACCCCCACATCATTTTTTTTTTTTTTTATTTTGGTTCGGGGTTCCCCTGTGGGGAATTCCCATGCCGTTTTTATCAATGAACTTCTATGTGTATTGTCGGCAATGCAATAGCCGCGGGTAGTTTTAAATGAGTTTTTTCCTTCCAAATGTCATTTTGCTGTCAGACTGTTCTAAACACAGGAAACATGCGCCCCTTTACAGGCATACTATAGACACCCCCCAGGTACGAAATTTAAAGGGATATTACACTTTTATTGTTTGACTTTAAGCATTAATAAAATCACTGCTCCTGAAAAAACGTCCGTTTTTAAAACTTTTTTTTGCATTGATCCATGTCCCCTGAGGCAGGACCCGGGTCCCCAAACACTTTTTATGACAATAACTTGCATATAAGCCTTTAAAATTAGCACTTTTGATTTCTCCCATAGACTTTTAAAGGGTGTTCCGCGGCATTCGAATTTGCTGCGAACACCCCAAATTGTTCGCTGTTCGGCGAACTTGCGAACAGCCAATGTTCGAGTAGAACATGAGTTCGACTCGAACTCGAAGCTCATCCCTACTGAGGAGGCTTGTGGAGAATTTTGTGAGAGGATTTGATCTGTATCTGACTCAAATGGAGAGTCTTGCTGTGACATTTTCTGTCTGTGAGAGCGCACTGATGCTGTATATGGTGAGGTGAATGGCGCCGCTTTAGTTGCGGTGAGCGCCTGTGAGCTCTTTGTGAGGTGATTTTTATTTCTGCCACGGCTTCCTCCCAGTACCATTTTTCCTGCCCAAACTTTCACAGTTTGTTCCCAGGGGCAAAGAGGTTCAAATGGGTACCTTTTGAGCCTGCAGTCTCCGCTTTGTCCTTTTCTTCTCTCCTCAGCGGTGTGGAGCTCTAGCAATGCATGTCTGCTCCGCTAGACTCCGCTCATGCGCCCCCTACAATTATATTTTCAGTGCAATCATAAAAGCAAATAGTTGGTTACCATACCAAGGAATTTGGTTTCTAACATTTTATGAATGGGTTTGCAAGTCAAACAATTAAAGTAGCACAATGTGTAAACATTTTTAATGAAAATTTCAACTGAAAAAATAAAAAAATACAGACAAGGAAGAATTTTTTTTATAGGACAGATGTTGTAAACATATATATACGTATGAGTTGAATTTCGGTGCTCCTAGATTAAGAAAGCAAAGGATAGCTGCTAAAATGCACAATTGCACTGCCGTGTCAGGGGATGTATTTATAGAAAATTTGCAGAGCTATTCTTATGGTAAAACTGCATTTACATTCATTCTGTGCAAATGGGGCAAAATAGAATGTTGTTGATTTTTCTTAAGGCTGAATGCTATTTATTCGTATAGAATAGAGTGAATCAGGGAAATCATTGCATTTGGTGACTAGGTGGAGCTGATGATTATATTAAATACATTTTTATTTTCCATGATCATCTAGTGGCCATAATGCTGTATTTTTCTTATTCAATGTATTCTATATAACTAAATAACATTCACCCTGGAGAGATAATTAATAACATTGTATTTTTCCTATGTTAACACACATCAAACAGTTATACAATTTCACAGGACGAACGCTCTGTGATTTTTTTTTTCATTAATACACTCCTTAGTGTATAATGTCTCAGTAAGCTAACCAAAGCTAGACTAATGTTTCCGTAAGTCAACCTAAGCTGGACAACCCTTTATGAAAATAATACTCAGTGATTCTCCCTTGAATGTCCTTTTTTAGGCCCTTTCTGTAATAGAGTAACAACTGTCTCCTAAATCATCTGTGTTGTCACCCTATCACGTGCATCCTCAGTTGAAATTGCAAGTAGCCATGGCAGCAAACATTGACCTTGATGTATTAGAGGAGTAGATCATGTTAACTTTCAAAGGGAATTACCACTTTGCAAAATAAAATCAGCACAGCCTCATTCACTGAGATATGTGAAAAGCTTAGTGATCATCCAATCATCTGCAAGCAAAAATCCATTATGTTATTTTCCTTGCACATAATTGGGTATTCTTTGTGAAGTGAATATGATATTTATGAACCCGAAAACTCCTACGCTGCCACTTATCTATTTACCAAACTCAGGATAAGATATCAATGTAAAATATAAGAAAAAACACCTGGGCTGCTGCGACCACCCAGTCAACAGGTTACTCATTAATGGTGTTGCGCTGCTCTGTCACAAAAAAAACACACTCCCCTTACTAGTGTCTAATTATAATAGCATACATTTGTGCTTTAAACAGCTGTAAATCAAATGATGTGAAAAATGTAGCGCTAAAACCAAATATAATAAATATATATATATGAAAACTGATATTAATCAGTATTAGTGAATATTCAATATGATGTAGATGTGAAAAAATATGTGATAAAGTCCAACAGTGTAAATAAAAAGTCCAATAAAGGTGAAAAGAATCTTCAAACGTGTAATTCATCAACTAGTGAATCCTGAAGTGAGGGAGGTTAAACACTCTTACCGGAGCATATGAATTCGGATGCCGGTGACACCGAATTAAACAAGCTTAGAAAACCGGATGGATGGCGATGAAGATAGGAACCCTGGATCTCAGAAGGCATCTCCTCTGGGCTGGAACAACTTCAGCAACATCCACTGAACCAAGGAAACGACACATCCAATGGGGACGTCCAAACTCTCACATTGAACCAAAATATGGGGAAGAGAAAAAAAACACCTCCTTAATTTGTCAATCTTCTTATACATATAGTAAATCAAAACACACTACAGAACCACAAACTGGTAAAAAAAAAGTGCACACAGTTTGTAAATAACTGCAAATATGATAAAATAATATTAACAAAAAATGTCCAATGTGGGTGTGCTAAAATGCTCCCTGTATCTCAAATATATATCCACAATATATCCAAATAATGGGAATTGTGCTCAAAAGTGTCTCAAATTTCAGTTTAACAATCTCCACCAGTGCCACAAAGATAACTGTTTTCGCCTCACTGCAGATAAATAGGAACAACTTATGTAGGACGATTTGTTTCATCTCTGTGTATCACCTGAGGCTAGTAACTTCACTGGTGTATGTCAGGGTTTACAACTACTTTAATAAGCAACTTTGAAATACAGAGATTCTTCATTTTACATGCTTGGGAAATGTCTTAAAGTTGTACATGGTTTTAGGGCCGATTCACACCATGAATTGCACAGAATTGCACAGTAACATGCTGCACTTCCTGTGCAAGTTCACATGCAGTTTTGTGCAGTGCAATTTCAACACATTGCATTTGCGACCTGCGTTTGGAGTGTTGTTAATTTTCTATTGACACCCACTGCAGATCACAAATGAAGTGTGTTTTCCATGTGGTCTGACTTGTACAGAAATGCACAGTGTGTCCCTGTGCAATTTATGTGCAGGTATGGAGTGAATTGGTCCTTAACCCCTTCCCACCTAAGGGTGAAACAAATGTTAATGCCTAAGCACAATTTTGCAATGTTGACATGGGTTAGTAAAACTGTACATATTGTCACAACTACCTTGTTTTTTTTTCAGGAAAAATTGGTCTTTCTTTTGATGGTAAATGTTAATGGATATCTCCTGATTTTATTTTTTATTATAAAATGAAGACTGGCCCAAAATAGTAAAAAAAGAATAAAAATAAAAATCTAACTGTTTAATTCCTGCTATTACCATTGTTTACCACCAAGGAACAAACCAAAATAAATTCTACTGCTCCTGAAGTTGTAGCAATCCATTTGTTTTTCCAAACTAAACCATAACACTACTGTGTTTCAGAGACAACAGGCAGATGTTTGACAGAGTGGCTGAAGAGTATGGAAGCAGATTAATATGGGCCTGGGACAGTAATTTAGGAGGGAGAGATTATTTAATGTTTGTTCCTCAAATAACAACTATAGTGTGTTATTTCAAAGACAGCAATCATAAATATGCTAGCATTTTTAGTTGGACATCATGTTAAAAGAAGAGACACATGTTAAATTTAAAGAAACTTATTGTTTATTAACTCACAGGCAAGAGCCAGAAATATTTATTGGACAAACTGTACCATGTAACTGTTTTTACTAAGCCAAAATGGTAGATGGAAAAAAAAACTTGGCAGGTGTTATGTATAATAAAAAGCCTCAGACAAAAAAATAACTAATTTGTTGTGAAGTATGTACTCCTTTTTAACTAAAATGCAATTTCAGAGAGAAAGAGAATGCAGATTTCATCTTGATTAAACAAATAACAGCGTATGTTTTTTTGGCTGAAGACAGAAAAAGAGTACATATTTAAAGCATATTTTTGCTGCCTTTTTTCCTTCTGCTATTTCAGAAGGAGAGAGCAGGTGGATTTCATGTAAAGAAATTATTTTATATTTCTAAGAATGAAGGCCAAAAACTGTGCTGAATTTGAGCACACCTTTTCCTTGTCAAAAGAAGTTTATTGAGAATACAATGTTATAAAGATACATAAAATAAGTTTACAAGGATCTATAAAGTAAGCTCATTGTTTTACAGTAGGGTTTATATAGGTAAATATCATGGAATTTCAAATATTAAACATCGGGTTCACGTAAACCTAAATTAAAGATATATATCATTTCCTTAGTTACTTTTGTAGGTATTTAAATGATTTATACCTACTATACATATTGTTTACAAGTAGAGTGTATATAGGTCAAATAAATTCTGATAATGAGCTTTAATCGTAAGGTGGAGAAAAGGAAAGAGAAAGAAGAAAAAGGGTTGAAAGGTAGAGGTATGGTCCACAAGGTTGTCCCGCTCGTCAGTTTATTATTCTTTTTAGTTCTCTTTGAAGCCTTAGAATGGGTGTCTCTGTAAGTCATTTAATCTGTTACCATGGCAACAGGACAGAGTCATTGAAGTTTGACAGGAACTGTTGTTTTATCCAAGGATGCCAAAGTTTTTCAAATTCTGGAATTTGATTTTGATCGATGGCTACCATCTTAGCATGGGACATTGTATTATTCATTCTGTGAATTGTTTCTGCTAGTACCAATGTAGGAGATTTCCATGCCTTGGCCACTGTTTGTTTTGCAGCCGTTATTAGTTGGATCATAAGTTTGAATTGAGAGAGTGTTAACCATTCCGGTTTTAGATTAAGTAAAGTTAAATATGGATCTGGTTGTATTATTTTTTTAAATATTTTAGATGCAATCATGAAGACTTCCTTCCAGAAGGTTTGGATTACTGGGCATGTCCACCATATGTGTAAATATGTGCCTATTTCTGGGCATCCTCGAAAACAAAGAGCTGAGGTATTAGGTGAATATTTTGCCACTCTAGCGGGTACAAGGTACCAGCGAGTTAGGACTTTATAATTTGTCTCCAGTGCTAAGATGTTGGGTGAAGATGACTTAGATGTGAGCCATATGTTAGACCAGTCCGTGTCTTCTAAAGTTCGTCCCAGGTCCTCCTCCCACCTCTGAACGTAAGAGGGTCTATTAAGATTTGCTACTCCATATAATTGATTATAAAGTGATGAAATTGTACCTTTAGCAAATGGATCTTTTGTACAGATTGATTCAAAAATGGATAATTGGGATAATGGTGTATCCCCCTTTAGGAATGGTGTATAGAAATTTTTGATTTGGAGATATCTAAATATCTCAGAGTTTGGTAGATCATATTTTTCTCTAAGCAATGGGAATGAAAGGAATGATTTAGATGCTATGAAGTCATTTAGTGTCTGAATGCCTGATGTTGTCCAAGCTTTAAAAGAATTTGGGTAGATCCATGCCGGATAAAAGGCCGGATTTCTGATAAAAGAAAGGAGAGGATTGTGTGGAGATTGTAACTGATATTTGGTTTTTAGTTTATCCCAGAGAGATAAGAAGTGTTTAGTTATGGGATTATAAATTTTAAAGCGGTCTTTAGGATCAAGCCATAATAAATTTGATATTAATAGAGGGTCATTTTCTGAAGCCTCTATAAATACCCATAATGGGATTTCCTGTTTTGCATGGTATTTGGACAGACTGGCCAAATGTGCTGCTCTGTAGTAGTTAGTAAAATTAGGGTATCCCAGGCCTCCTTTATTTTTGGGAAGATGTAGTGTGTGTATAGGTATACGTGGTTTAGAAGAGCCCCATATAAACGAAGTTGCTCTTCTTTGTACTATTCTCAAAAAATAGGAAGGAATTGGAATAGGGAGGACTCTGAATAGATAAAGTAATTTGGGTAGAATAGTCATTTTGATTGCATTAATCTTCCCTATCCAGGATAAAGGAAGTTGCGACCATTGTTTTATTAGATTTGTGATCTGTCTTAATACAGGAGGATAATTGGTTGAGAATAAGTCAGAATGAGATGCTGTTAAATGAATTCCAAGATATGGGATTGATTTTTCTGCCCATGCGAATGGGAGTGCAGCCCTAGCCGGGATCAATTCCATGTTTGTGAGTGAAATATTAAGCACTTGGCATTTCTTAGGATTAATCATAAGGCCGGATAGGGCTGCAAATCCATCAAGAGCTGGTATTAAGTTAGGACCAGAGACCTGTGGTGATGATAGAAAAAGTAATATATCGTCTGCAAATATACATAGTTTGTGTGTAATACCTCCTACTTCAATGCCAGTTATAGTTTGGTTTGTTCTGATGTATTGGGCCATGGGTTCGAGTATAAGGGCAAATAATAAGGGAGATAATGGGCAACCCTGTCGGGTACCTCTTTCGATATTAAAGGCTTCAGATTTGTATCCAGCATATTTTATATAGGCTTTGGGTTTATTATATAATGCTTTGATCCATGTTAAAAAGTGGGGTCCAAAACCCCATTTTTGTAATGAATATTGCATATATTGCCAGGATACTGTGTCAAATGCCCTCTTAATATCGAGAGATAGAAAACATAAAGGGATTTTCCATTTTTTAGCAATATGTGCCAATAACACTGCCCTGCGTATATTATCGCCTGCCTGTCTATTTGGCATGAAGCCTACTTGATCTCTATGTATTAATTTTCCTATAATGCTATTGAGGCGTTTTGCTATTATTTTTGCTAATAATTTAATATCGAGGTTTAACAGAGAGATAGGCCGATAATTCACACAGGAAGTATCATCAGAAAGGGGTTTTGGGATCATACAAACAATTGCCATTAGTGTTTCTTGCCGAAAAGAATGTCCATCTAGAAGTTTGTTAAAAGTTTCAGTGAGAATGGGAGAGAGTATTTCTGAGAATGTTTTATAGTATAAAGCCGAGTAGCCGTCTGGGCCTGGTCTTTTGTTAAGTTTTAGGTCTTTTATGGCGTTAGCAACTTCATCTATAGTTATAGGCTCATCCAAACTGCTTTCTTGATTCTGAGATAACTCAGGTAAGGTTATTTTTGAGAAGAAGGATTCAGCCTCTGTAGGATTCAATTCATTGTTTGTCTTGTATAAAGTTGCGAGATGTGAGTGAATATTATGGACTATTTTAACTGGATTACAAGTGTAAACATTTTTTGATAATTTCAAACGTATTGGTTTGAAAGATTTGTTAGTTGAATTTAATGCCCGAGCCAAATATGTACCTGGTTTGTTTGTATTCATGTAGAAATTGTGTTTGGAGGGTTTGAGGGATTTATCAACTGACTCAGTGAGAAATAGATCGTATTCCAATCTAGATTTTTCCAGATGAGATTTTGTACTCTGAGATGAATTATCTTGAAATGATATGTAGGCTGCATTAAAATTCAGTTCTAGTTTTTTTGCTAGATTTTTGCGTTCCCGTTTAAATAGTGCCATTTGTCTTTGTATTGTACCACGCAAGACAGGCTTATGAGCTTCCCACAGTGTTATTGGGGAGATGTCTGTTGTATTATTAATTGATATGTATTCCTTTAAAGCTTGTTCAATGGCCATCTGATGTAGTGGGTGTTTGAGCATTATGTCCGGTAAGTATCACGTTGGGTCATGCGCTTTTGGTATGGCTGAGGCTATAGTAGTGTATACTGCATTATGGTCAGACCACGGAATCGGAATTATATCTGATGCAATAATTTCTGGTATCATTCCTATTGTTAGAAAAATATGATCTATTCTGGTGAAGGTTTGATGAGGGTGCGAGAAATAAGTGAATTTCTTTTTCATTGGGTTACTTTCTCTCCACGAATCTACCAGATTGTATTTGGAAAGAAGTTGAGAAAAAGGTAATCTAGAGGTTATTTTGGATGGTGTAAAAGGTGATTTATCTAGAAATGGGAGGAGGACCTGGTTCGAATCCCCACACATTATCACTGTTCCTATTTTGTGTGTATTAATCACTTGTAATATATGTGAGAGGAATGGTGTAGGTTGTTTGTTAGGAGCGTAGTAGGAAATCACCGTGATTGCTGTATCCATTATATAACCCATGAGTATCAGGTATCTACCTTCTGGGTCTTTAATTTCTGATGATAAGGTGAATGGTGTGGATCGGTGAAATGCAATTAGAGTTCCCCTTTGCTTGGTACAGGCAGAAGCCGTGTAAATTTGTTGATAAAAAGGAGAAATATATTTTGGAGTAGAATCTTTGGTGAAGTGTGTTTCTTGGAGGCATACTATGTGAGCCTTCTTGTTATGGAAAGTACGGAAGGCTTTGGTCCTTTTTTGAGGGACATTTATTCCCTGAACATTCAGGGAAAGTATATTCAGTGGTGCCATGGCAATAGATCAAATAGTTTTGACTTACTTTTTGTTATGCAGAGCTGACTGCGCAGATAAACCTGTGTGGACTGAAGAGATGAATAGATAGAAAAGAAACCAGTGAATTCTGGAGTAAAGAGTAAACAAAAAACATATGAGATTAGATGATACATTGTATAAATTATTTTTTGCAAGTAATCACAATTTACCCGTGAAAGAGAATAAATATCTCTCTCAGGGGAATAAGTGCCTTCGTCACACTCCCACATAATATGGTTGGGAGAATGAGGAGGGCTAATGGGGGTACACGGATCTTCCACTTACAGGAGAGAAGTGCTATGTCAAAAGACATCAAAATGATGTTTCCTTAATTGGAGTGCAGAATATAGTTTTTGTTGAAATTATTTATTCCAGGGTGGTTGTATATGGTTAGTCTTGCCCTAGGCTAAATAATTCAGTTAGAAAGGTACTGTTAATAACTTTGGTATTGATGAAGATAGTTTGAATTATTTTGGGATTTTAACCCTTTTAGAGTAAACAATTACATATGTTATTCATATGTAACTGTTTAGATATGTTAACTCATAAATTTGAGGTTGTATTGCTTCAGATTAGAATAAACAAAAACATAGTTCTAGGAACTAGTTAGGTAATAATATATTTGTTTTAAGAAAAGAAAGAAAAAGCTTCCATTACTTCTGGATTATTGAACATATTTGTCCTAAAAAGTAATAAATCTATTGTTATTACCTGATAATATATAACTGAACAAGAATTTCCTTATTTCACTTATATATTCTAAGGCTATATGAATCAGAAGTAATAAGAAATATAACTGGAATGTAACATGATCCCACACAGTGTGTGACTATCAGAATGCAGTTACATTCAGTTATAAATATAGTTTTTTTATAGAGAACCATCTCTTAGTATAATAAGTGAAGAGATATCAGGAATTAGGATGTCAGTCCATTGAATCTTCTTGGTCCATGGATGATGTGGCATAACGGCCTCTTTTGTGAGAATGATGATTCCCATTTTGTTCTGAAATTTTCTGGGTGCTGCCTGAAGGTGAAGATGATGCCATTCTTCTGCGTGCGGGAGTGTTGCTGCTTGTGGGTTCTGTCAGATTTAATTTTAAAAGGGTTTGTTGTAGTTCATCTGCTGATCTGCTTCTGTAAATTGTACCTTGGTAGTTAAATCTGACTGAAAAGGGGAAGCCCCATTGATACATAATGTTGTGGCGTTGCAGTTCCATTAGTTGGGGTTTCATGGATCGTCTTTTAGTAATAGTAAGTTGGGATAGGTCAGCAAAAATTTGATAAGTGTGTCCTTGAAAATTAAGTTCCTTTTTTTCTCTTGCAGCAATTAGTATTTGTTCTTTCGTTCTGTAATAATGAAATTTTGTGATTATATCACGTGGGGGTCCATCTTTCTTTTTGGCTGTGAGGGCTCTGTGTACTCTGTCCAGTTCTAAACGTTCAATAGGGATATCTGGCTTTAGTTCTTGTAATAGAGCAGTAATAGTAGATTGCAGGTCTGTCACAGTTTCAGGTATTCCCCTTATGCGCAAGTTTGAACGTCTGGCTCTATTTTCGTAATCTTCGAGCTTAGTTTGAAGTATTAAATTCTCTTTTTTTAATTGTTCCAATTCTGTTATATTTTCTTGGGTTGTAATTTCAATTTCATCCATTTTTATTTCTAAGGCTGCGGTGCGGTTTCCCAGCTCTCTTATTTCTTTGGTTAGGCTTTTTGTTATTTGGTCTGAGGTTTGTTTTAAAGCCTTATGAAGCATCTTTTCAAATTGTAATAATATTACTGGGGATACTGAGGAGGCTTGTGGAGAAGTTTGTGAGAGGATTTGTTCTGTATCTGACTCAAATGGAGAGTCTTGCTGTGACATTTTCTGTCTGTGAGAGCGCCCTGATGCTGTATCTTGTGAGGTGACTGGAGCTGCTTCAGCTGCAGTGAGTGCCTGTGAGCTCTTTGTGAGGTGATTTTTATTTCTGCCACGGTTTCCTCCCAGTACCATATTTCCTGCCCAAACTTTCACAGTTTGTTCCCTGGGGCAAAAAGGTTCAAATGGATACCTTTTGAGCCTGCAGGCTCCGCTTTGTCCTTCTCTTCTCTCCTCAGCGGTGTGGAGCTCTAACAATTCATGTCTGCTCCGCTAGGCTCCGCCTCTTGAGCACACCTTTTATGCCTTTCTTGGATAGGGTGCAATTTCTATAGGTAAGAGTACTGCATCTGGAACTTAAAAATTCATGTATTTTTAAGAGACTAAAGATAGAAAAGTGTTGCGCATATCATCACATGTAAGGTACGGGCTGCAATGTTTGAGCAATTTAAGTAGGCATATTGCATCTGGTAATGAAAATTAGTGTCTTGATTTAGAGACTGGTGAGACAAAAATGTTACTGTTTTGTCACACAGATATTAAGCCTTTATCGACAGGGAGCAATTTCTGAGCGACTAAGCATGCACACTATGTCTGTAAATAAAAAATGAGTGTCTTGATTTGGAGACTAAAGAGGGAAAAATGTACAGTTTTGAGCCACAGCTATTACATCTTGGTCAGGACTCAATTTCTGCGTGGACATACTGTAGAGCATCTGGAAATAAAAGCACACCTTTGAAGCCTATTGGATAGGCCACAATTTTTGAGACAGAGAGCACACATATTGCATTTGAAATAACTGTATTTTTTGGAAGACTGAAAATAAAAAAGATTAGATATTTTCACTAGACATTAAACCTGTATCGGCAGGCTTTAATTTATGAGTGTATCAGGAGGCATATTACCTCTGTAACTTCTTTTTGTTTAAATATGGAAATATAAACATTGAAAATAATTGCACCACACTTTTCAAGCCTTCATTGGATAACCACAATTTAAGAGGGAGAGAGTGAGCAGATTGCATCTGCAACTAAAAAAAAATTGGCCTCCCTATTTACAGACTGAGTAAGTATATCGCAGCAATAAAAACAATGCTTTTTTACAAGAATGAATCCATGTGGGAAAAGTTAACAGATTTACACCACAGCTTTCAGTCTTCTTTGCACAAGTTGCTTTATGTCAGCCATATAAAAAACTTTTTGCATCTTCTAAAAAATGGGGTATTTCTTCCCAGAGAAAAAGAGAAAGAATATAAAAAAATCGAAGCACACCTTCTATTTCTTTTTGGACAGTTCAATATTGTATGAGGGAGAGAGCAGGCAGATTGCATCTGAAAAAAAAATATTTGTTTTGTTTTAAATTTGAAAAATAAAAACATAATTACAGAAAAATGTTAGTGATTTTAACTACACCTTTTAAGCTTTTTTGGATAGACCACTAACCCTAAGGAGCAGGCAGACTTCAGCAATAACCATAAAAACAAAAAACACACATGCAGCGGTAATGGTGTAAAGCTCAAAAAAGCCTACTGGTTGCAAGAGTGGTGTTTTGACCCAAAAACTCTTGATGGAGGTATATGAAGAGAAATGAATAATACACACACTATTCGATAAGGCTTGAATGACATGAAAATAGCAGAAGCGTAAATAAGTCTGTCTTTATAAAAAGTTCTGGGGGTGAACCCCTGTGTTTTTAGGTCTTTAGTGTGACAGCTGAAAATGGTTGCGAGGCTGCTTCAGACATGGGCTGGGAACCCAGAGACTGTGAGATGGAGAATAGGGATGAGCCGAACACCCCCCGGTTCGGTTCGCACCAGAACCTGCGAACGGACCGAAAATTCGCACGAACGTTAGAACCCCATTGACGTCTATGGGACTCGAACGTTCTAAATCAAAAGTGCTCATTTTAAAGGCTAATTTGCATGGTATTGTCCTAAAAATGGTTTGGGGACCCGGGTCCTACACCAGGGGACATGTATCAATGCAAAAAAAACTTTTAAAAACTGCCGTTTTTTTCGGGAGCAGTGATTTTAATGATGCTTAAAGTAAAAAAAAAAAAGTGAAATATTCCTTTAAATATCGTACCTGGGGGGTGTCTATAGTCTGCCTGTAAAGTGGCGCGTGTTTCCCGTGTTTAGAACAGTCCCTGCACCAAATGTCATTTTTAAAGGAAAAAATCTCATTTAAAACTGCTTGCGGGTTTAATGTAATGTCGGGTCCTGGCAATATGGATGAAAATCAGTGAGACAAACGGCATGGGTATCCCCCAGTCCATTACCAGGCCCTTTGGGTCTTGTATGGATATTAAGGGGAACCCCGCACCCAAATTAAAATAAGGAAAGGTGTGGGGCCACCGGGCACTATATACTCTGAATATCAGTATACAGGCGGTGCAAACAAGACAGGGACTGTAGGTTTGTTGTTAAGTAGAATCTGTTTGTAATTTTGAACGGGTACATTTTTAACGTGTTTAGCTCCAGCCAAAAAATCTTTTTTAAGCTTTTTGGAAAACATAGGGAAGGGTTATCACCCCTGTGACATTTGTTTTGCTGTCTTTCCTCCTCTTCAGAAGATTTCACCTCACTTTTTGTCCCAATGACAAATGTTTTTTGAAAATTTGGGTTTTTTTGTGGAACAAGGATTGGAAAGCATCAGTGGAAAGGAGAAATGTTTTTCCCATATTAACTCTTACAGGAGAGAATTTCCCTTCCTAGGGGTAGATTTCATCTCACTTCCTGTTGTCTCCTTCCGTTTGCAAGTAGGAGTCGTTTGTAAGTTAGATGTTTGAAAGTAGGGGCCTGCCCTATATACTCAGCAGAAATTTGGGCCTTAGGTGTTGTTGTGGCCACAACACTGTAAGCCCTCACAGGGCCCTGCTGTGAAATATTAGATCAAGAATTGTAATTACATGCCCCTGTTGAACAGGGGCAGAAAAATTGGGCCTTTGGTGGTGGTGGTGCTGGTGGTGCTGGTGCCACAACACTGTAAGTCCTCACTCACTCTTGGTGGGTGCAGAAATGGGCCCTGCTATGAAATATTAGATCAAGAATTGTAATTACACGCCGGTGTTAAACAAGGGCTGAAAAATTGGGCCTTAGGCACTGGTGCTGGTGCCACAACACTGCAACCCCTCACAGACACTCTAGTTGGAAGGCAGGAAGGAGCCCTTCTGCAAAGTATTGCATCAAAAATTGTAATTACACGCCCCTGTTAAACAGGGGCAGAAAAATTGGGCCTTAGGCACTGGTGCTGGTGCCACAACACTGCAACCCCTCACAGACACTCTAGTTGGAACGCAGGAACGAGCCCTGCTTCAAAGTATTGCATCAAAAATTGTAATTACACGCCCCTGTTAAACAGGGGCAGGAAAATTGGGCCTTAGGCACTGGTGCTGGTGCCACAACACTGCAACCCCTCACAGACACTCTAGTTGAAATGCAAGAACGAGCCCTGCTGCAAAGTATTGCATCAAAAATTGTAATTACACGCCCCTGTTAAACAGGGGCTGAAAAATTGTGCCTTAGGCACTGGTGGTGGCGCCCAGAACCAAAAATGTTCTTACAAGCTATCAGCGTGATCACTGAGGAGGAAGAGGATAATTACTCAGGGATAGTCACTCAGCATCAGCATAGGCAGTCTTTGAAGGGATCTGAGATTTCAAAAAAAATTATTCGGTTACATCAGCATCAGGTGCTTGGTAGCTGGTGGTGATCCAAGACTGATTCATTTTTATGAAGGTCAGACGAACGACCGAGTCGGTGGACAGACGCACCCTGTGATCGGTTACCACGCCTCCAGTAGCACTGAATGTGTGTTCCGAAAGAACGCTGGATGCAGGACAGGCCAGTAGCTCAATTGCATACTGTGCAAGCTCTGGCCAGTGATCCATCCTCAAGACCCAGTAACCCAGAGGATTTTCGGTGGGAAAGGTGTCCAAGTCTGATCTTGCCCCTAGGTATTCCTGCACCATGTAAAACAGACGCTGGCGATCTTTGCTGGAACTGATCATACCTTGGGGCTGGGACCAAAAAACTGTCTGAACGCATCGGTCAGACGGCCACCTTCTCCACCGCTTCTTCTTTGACTGACTGAAGCCTCAGCAACACGTTGTCCAGAAACAGGAGTTTGTAACCTCCCAGTCTCTGGGAACGCGTTGCACAGACCTTTCTGCAAGGCCTCCCGAAGATGTTTCATCCTCTGCTCCCTCTGCGATGGCAAGATAAGGTCCGCAACCTTACCCTTGTAACATGGATCAAGGTTGGTTGCCAGCCAGTATTGGTCCTTCTCCTTGATACCACGAATACGAGGATCCTTACGCAGGCTTTGCAGGATTAGGGAGGCCATGCAGCATAGGTTTGCTGAGGCATTCGGTCCGGAGTCCTCTGGGTCACTAAGGATGACATGGTCCGCAGCCACCTCCTCCCAGCCACGTACAAGTCCATGTGTTTCTTGGGACTGATCCCTTAAAGACTGCTGCTGATGCTGAGTGCCAGGCTCCACCTCCATACTGACACAATCTTCCTCCTCCTCCTCTTCCTGTGTGATCGGCGGGCACGCAGGAACACTGTCTGGATAAAGGGGGCCTTGAAAGCTAAGGAAGTCCTCCTCTTCCTGCCTCTGTTCTGCCTCAAGTGCCCTGTCCATTATTCCATGCAGCGTGTGCTCCAACAGGTGGACAAGGGGGACAGTGTCACTGATGCATGCACTGTCACTGCTCACCATCCTCGTGGCCTCCTCAAATGGTGACAGGACAGTGCATGCATCCCTGATCATGGCCTACTGGTGTGGGGAAAAAAAAAACAAGCTCCCCTGACCCTGTCCTGGTGCCATAGTCACACAGGTACTCATTGATGGCCCTCTGCTGCATGTGCAGCCGCTGCAGAATGGCCAACGTTGAGTTCCACCTGGTGGGCATGTCACAGATTAGGCGGTTCTTGGGCAGGTTAAACTCCTTTTGGAGGTCCGTCAGCCAAGCACTGGCATTATATGACCGGCGGAAATGCACACAGACTTTCCTGGCCTGCCTCAGGACATCCTGTAAGCCCGAGTACCTGCCCAAGAACCGCTGCACCACCAAGTTAAGGACGTGAGCCAAACAGGGCACATGGGTCATTTGTCCCTGTCGGAGGGCAGAGAGGAGGTTGGTGCCATTGTCGCAAACCACCATTCCTGCCTTAAGTTGGCGTGGCGTCAACCACCTCTGAACCTGCCCCTGCAGAGCTGACAGAACCTCTGCCCCAGTGTGGCTCCTGTCCCCCAAGCACACCAGCTCAAGCACCGCATGGCATCTTTTGGCCTGCGTACTTGAACGGGTACAGAGCACCGCTGGTTCCGAGGACAAAGCACAGGAAGAGGCCATGGAGGAAGAAGAAGAGGAGGGGGTGGAGGAAAGAGGTGTGTCACAATCATTAGCATTTTGGAGGCGTGGTGGCAGAACAACCTCCAACACTACTGCACCTTGTCCTGCATCCTTCCCAGCTGCCATCAGAGTCACCCAATGCGCCATGAAACTTAGGTAACGTCCCTGTCCATGCCTGCTGGACCATGAGTCAGCAGTAATTTGCACCTTACCGCTGACCGCCCTGTCCAGCGAGGCATGGACATTGCCTTCCACATGCCGGTAGAGAGCCGGAATCGCCTTCCGTGAGAAAAAGTGGCGTTTGGGTACCTGCCACTGAGGAACCGCACATTCCACAAACTCACGGAAGGGGGCAGAGTCTACCAACTGAAAAGGCAGCAGTTGAAGTGCTAGCAATTTTGCCAAGCTAGCATTCAACCGCTGGGCATGTGGATGGCTGGGAGCAAACTTCTTTCGGCGGTGCAGCAGCTGGGGCAGGGAAATTTGCCTGGTACAATCTGACGTCGGTGTACCAAAAGCAGATTGCCCACAAGTACTTGGCTGTGACACACCTAATTCTACACCTTCATACCTCTCAGTGCAGGTCTCAGAGAGGACTGAAGGTAAAGTGGGGTTGGAGATCTCAGCTGATGAGGAGCAAGGAGAGGTCCTCTTTGTTCTTTGGTGTGGGTCTCTTAGATACGCTTGCCAACGAACTGCATGGCAGGTCAACATATGTCTGGTCAAGCATGTGGTACCCAAGCGGGAGATGTTTTGGCCACGCGAGATATGCTTGAGACACATGTTGCAAATAGCAGCGGTGCGATCTGATGCACTCGTCTCAAAAAAGGCCCACACCAAAGAACTTTTTGAATAAAGCGCAGAGACTGCAGCGCCCTGCACATGTGGAGCTTTGGGGTGTGATGCAGTCAATGTGCTGACCTTAGGCTGGCCCCTGGAGGGCATCCTGCCTCGTTGGTGATGTGCCGCCTCCTCCTCCTCCTCTCTCCTATCAGGCACCCACGTTGAGTCAGTGACCTCATCATCCCCTCCCTCCTCATCACTGGAGCAAACCTGGCAGTATGCTGCAGCAGGGGGAGCATGACTGCCAGATTGCTGTCCTTCTTGGGCACCCCCTCTGTCCGTGCTCATGTTACTGCCTTCATCGAGCTCAGTATCATCATCAGAGCCTTCCAAACACTGGGCATCCTCCTGGAGCATGTACCCAACACTGTGGTCAAACAGTTTGAGGGACTCCTCAGGAGGACATGGTGGGGCTAGGGAAGGAGTCACTGATGACATTGAGCCGAGGGAAGAGGCCGCTGCTTTGCCAGACAAAGTACCCTGGGCATGGGTGAGAGAGGAGGAGGAGGATGAGGACGGCTTGGTCATCCACTCGACCAAGTCTTCCGGATGTTGCGGCTCAACACGGCCAGCTGCCGAAAAAAAGGCCAAGCATGTCCCACGGCCACGTGCTGATGAGGATGCACCGTCTCCACGACCAGCACTAGACACAGAGCCTGCTTGCCCTCTCTTATTGGCTTGTGACTGTCTGCCTCTCCTTTTTGGCCTTCCAGACATACTAATGGCCTGTAGCTGCACTAAGCTGGGATATATATATATATAGCAGCTAGCAAAATCAACTGCCTGCCTGTAGTATGAGAACACCACCAACCTTCTACAGGTAGCTTTAGCTGAACACTGTGAGGTGGACGCACCCCACTAACTTGTAGGTTTAGCTGAACACTGTGAGCAGGACGCACTGCACTAACTGTCTAGCTGCCTGACTGTGGTACTAATAGGATCAAAAGAACACCAGCAATTTTCTTCAGGTAGCTGTATATACTGTAACAAGACAAGCCTGCCTGTCAGTAAGAAGATAACAGGAACGGATCGAGCTGAACACTGTGAGCAGGACGCACCCCACTAACTTGTAGGTTTAGCTGAACACTGTGAGGTGGATGCACCCCACTAGGGATGAGCTTCGAGTTCGAGTCGAACTCATGTTCTACTCGAACATTGGCTGTTCGCAAGTTCGCCGAACAGCGAACAATTTGGGGTGTTCGCGGCAAATTCGAATGCCGCGGAACACCCTTTAAAAGTCTATGGGAGAAATCAAAAGTGCTAATTTTAAAGGCTTATATGCAAGTTATTGTCATAAAAAGTGTTTGGTGACCCGGGTCCTGCCCCAGGGGACATGGATCAATGCAAAAAAAGTTTTAAAAACGGACGTTTTTTCAGGAGCAGTGATTTTATTAATGCTTAAAGTCAAACAATAAAAGTGTAATATCCCTTTAAATTTCGTACCTGGGGGGTGTGTATAGTATGCCTGTAAAGGGGCGCATGTTTCCTGTGTTTAGAACAGTCTGACAGCAAAATGACATTTGGAAGGAAAAAACTCATTTAAAACTACCCGCGGCTATTGCATTGCCGACAATACACATAGAAGTTCATTGATAAAAACGGCATGGGAATTCCCCACAGGGGAACCCCGAACCAAAATAGAAAAAAAAAAATGATGTGGGGGTCCCCCTAAATTCCATACAAGGCCCTTCAGGTCTGGTATGGATATTAAGGGGAACCCCAGCCAAAATTTAAAAAAAAAATTGACGTGGGGTTCCCCCTAAATTTCATACCAGACCCTTCAGGTCTGGTATGGATTTTAAGGGGAACCCCGCGCCAAAAAAAAAAAAAAAAAACGGCGTGGGGTCCCCCTAAAAATCCATACCAGACCCTTATCCGAGCACGCAACCTGGCAGGCCGCAGGAAAAGAGGGGGGACGAGAGTGCGCCCACCCCCTCCTGAACCGTACCAGGCCACATGCCCTCAACATTGGGAGGGTGCTTTGGGGTAGCCCCCCAAAACACCTTGTCCCCATGTTGATGAGGACAAGGGCCTCATCCTCACAACCGTGGCCGGTGGTTGTGGGGGTCTGCGGGCGGGGGGCTTATCGGAATCTGGAAGCCCCCTTTAACAAGGGGACCCCCAGATCCCGCCCCCCCCCCTGTACCCTTACCCCATCCCCCTTACCATTTCACTAAAAAACTGTCAAAAATGTTAAAAATGACAAGAGACAGTTTTTGACAATTCCTTTATTTAAATGCTTCTTCTTTCTTCCTTCATCTTCTTCTTCTTCTGGTTCTTCTGGCTCTTCTGGTTCTTCCTCCGGCGTTCTCGTCCAGCATCTTCTCCGCGGCGTCTTCTATCTTCTTCTCCTCGGGCCGCTCTGCACCCATGGCATGAGGGGAGGCTCCCGCTCTTCTCTTCATCTTCTTCTCTTCTTCATCTTCTTCTTCATCTTCTTCTTCATCTCTTCTTCCTTCTTCTCTTCTTCATGTCTTCTGCGGGCCGCTCCGCAGCCATGCTGGCATGGAGGGAGGCTCCCGCTGTGTGACGGCGTCTCTTCGTCTGACGGTTCTTAAATAACGGGGGGCGGGGCCACCCGGTGACCCCACCCCCCTCTGACGCACGGTGACATGACGGGACTTCCCTGTGACGTCACGGGGAATGCCACAGGGAAGTCCCGTCATGTCACCGTGCGTCAGAGGGGGGCGGGGTCACCGGGTGGCCCCGCCCCCCGTTATTTAAGAACCGTCAGACGAAGAGACGCCGTCACACAGCGGGAGCCTCCCTCCATGCCAGCATGGCTGCGGAGCGGCCCGCAGAAGACATGAAGAAGAGAAGAAGGAAGAAGAGATGAAGAAGAAGATGAAGAAGAAGATGAAGAAGAGAAGAAGATGAAGAGAAGAGCGGGAGCCTCCCCTCATGCCATGGGTGCGGAGCGGCCCGAGGAGAAGAAGATAGAAGACGCCGCGGAGAAGATGCTGGACGAGAACGCCGGAGGAAGAACCAGAAGAGCCAGAAGAACCAGAAGAAGAAGAAGATGAAGGAAGAAAGAAGAAGCATTTAAATAAAGGAATTGTCAAAAACTGTCTCTTGTCATTTTTAACATTTTTGACAGTTTTTTAGTGAAATGGTAGGGGTAAGTACCCCCTTACCATTTCACACAGGGGGGGGGCCGGGATCTGGGGGTCCCCTTGTTAAAGGGGGCTTCCAGATTCCGATAAGCCCCCCGCCCGCAGACCCCCACAACCACCGGCCACGGTTGTGAGGATGAGGCCCTTGTCCTCATCAACATGGGGACAAGGTGTTTTGGGGGGCTACCCCAAAGCACCCTCCCAATGTTGAGGGCATGTGGCCTGGTACGGTTCAGGAGGGGGGGGGCCGCACTCTCGTCCCCCCCTCTTTTCCTGCGGCCTGCCAGGTTGCGTGCTCGGATAAGGGTCTGGTATGGATTTTTAGGGGGACCCCACGCCGTTTTTTTTTTTTTTTTGGCGCGGGGTTCCCCTTAAAATCCATACCAGACCTGAAGGGTCTGGTATGGAATTTAGGGGGAACCCCACGTCAATTTTTTTTTTAAATTTTGGCTGGGGTTCCCCTTAATATCCATACCAGACCTGAAGGGCCTTGTATGGAATTTAGGGGGACCCCCACATCATTTTTTTTTTTTTTTATTTTGGTTCGGGGTTCCCCTGTGGGGAATTCCCATGCCGTTTTTATCAATGAACTTCTATGTGTATTGTCGGCAATGCAATAGCCGCGGTAGTTTTAAATGTGTTTTTTCCTTCAAAATGTCATTTTGCTGTCAGACTGTTCTAAACACGGGAAACATGCGCCCCTTTACAGGCATACTATAGACACCCCCCAGGTATGAAATTTAAAGGGATATTACACTTTTATTGTTTGACTTTAAGCATTATTAAAATCACTGCTCCTGAAAAAACGGCCGTTTTTAAAACTTTTTTTTGCATTGATTCATGTCCCCTGGGGCAGGACCCAGGTCCCCAAACACTTTTATTGACAATAACTTGCATATTAGCCTTTAAAATTAGCACTTTTGATTATTCATGTTCGTGTCCCATAGACTTTAACGGTGTTCGCGTGTTCGAACGAATTTTTTTCCTGTTCGCATGTTCTGGTGCGAACCGAACAGGGGGGTGTTCGGCTCATCCCTACACCCCACTAACTTGTAGGTTTAGCTGAACACTGTGAGCAGGACGCACCCCACTAACTTGTAGGTTTAGCTGAACACTGTGAAGTGGACGCACCACACTAACTTGTAGGTATAGCTGAACACTGTGAGCAGGACGCACCCCACTAACTTGTAGGTTTAGCTGAACACTGTGAGCAGGACGCACCCCACTAACTTGTAGGTTTAGCTGAACACTGTGAGCAGGACGCACCCCACTAACTTGTAGGTTTAGCTGAACACTGTGAGCAGGACGCACCCCACTAACTTGTAGGTTTAGCTGAACACTGTGAGCAGGACGCACTGCACTAACTGTAAATAGTCTAGCTGCCTGACTGTGGTACTAATAGGACCAAAAGAACACCAGTAATTTTCTTCAGGTAGCTGTATATACTGTAACAAGACAAGCCTGCCTGTCAGTAAGAAGATAACAGGAACGGATCTAGCTGAACACTGTGAGCAGGACGCACCCCACTAACTTGTAGGTTTAACTGAACACTGTGAGCAGGACGCACTGCACTAACTGTAAATAGTCTAGCTGCCTGACTGTGGTACTAATAGGATCAAAAGAACACCAGTAATTTTCTTCAGGTAGCTGTATATACTGTAACAAGACAAGCCTGCCTGTCAGTAAGAAGATAACAGGAACGGATCTAGCTGAACACTGTGAGCAGGACGCACTGCACTAACTGTAAATAGTCTAGCTGCCTGACTGTGGTACTAATAGGATCAAAAGAACACCAGTAATTTTCTTCTGGTAGCTGTCTTTACTGTAACAAGACAAGCCTGCCTGTCATAAGAAGATAACAGGAACGGATCTAGCTGAACACTGTGAGCAGGACGCACCCCACTAACTTGTAGGTTTAGCCGAACACTGTGAGCAGGACGCACTGCACTAACTGTAAATAGTCTAGCTGCCTGACTGTGGTACTAATAGGATCAAAAGAACAACAGTAATTTTCTTCAGGTAGCTGTATATACTGTAACAAGACAAGCCTGCCTGTCAGTAAGAAGATAACAGGAACGGATCTAGCTGAACACTGTGAGCAGGACGCACCCCACTAACTTGTAGGTTTAGCTGAACACTGTGAGCAGGACGCACTGCACTAACTGTAAATAGTCTAGCTGCCTGACTGTGGTACTAATAGGATCAAAAGAACACCAGTAATTTTCTTCAGGTAGCTGTATATACTGTAACAAGACAAGCCTGCCTGTCAGTAAGAAGATAACAGGAACAGATCTAGCTGAACACTGTGAGCAGGACGCACTGCACTAACTGTAAATAGTCTAGCTGCCTGACTGTGGTACTAATAGGATCAAAAGAACACCAGTAATTTTCTTCAGGTAGTTGTATATACTGTAACAAGGCAAGCCTGCCTGTCAGTAGGAAGATAACAGGAACGGATCTAGCTAAACTGAATACAGTGTATATATATATATATATGCAACACCTGGGATGCATATATATACACAATACGCTGTAAGTGCAGCTAACTGACTGACTGTTCTGCCTAATCTATCTAACTCAAATCAAATGTCACTGTCTGTCTCTCTCTCTCTCTCAATGAACGCCGGAACACACACTACACAGGGCCGCCGTGCAGGCGGCCTTATATAGTGTGGGGCGTGTACTAAATCCCCTGAGCCATAATTGGCCAAAGCCTCCTTGGCTTTGGCCAATTACGGCTCTCTGTTCAGGCGGCGCTGTGATTGGCCAAGCATGCGGGTCATAGTGCATGCTTGGCCAATCATCAGCCAGCAATGCACTGCGATGCCGCAGTGAATTATGGGCCGTGGCGCGCCACACGAATTTGGCGCGAACGGCCCATATCGTTCGCAATTCGGCGAACGACCAAACAGCCGATGTTCGAGTCGAACATGGGTTCGACTCGAACACGAAGCTCATCCCTAATGGAGAAGGAAGAAAAAGGGCAGAAATTCCTTTATGCAATAAATGTAAAACTACACTAAGTCTTTGCTGAGACATTTCTGTATTTTTAACGGGTATTTACTGTATATAGCGCCAACAATTTCAATCAGTATTCAAAGAACTTACAAGCTAAAGTCCCTACCTCACATGCATACTTACACATACTAGGATCAATTATTCTGTCAGCATGTCTTTGAAGTGTGGGAAGAAACTGGAGTATCTGAAGGAAATCCACACAAAGGGAGTACATACAGCCAGCACCGATCTTCAAATGACCCTAGTGCTGCAAATTTGCTTAGCAGAATCATATCCTTTTTATGGAAAACAATTTTGGGAAACAGGGAGTTGGCATATTTCAGCCCTAAGCTTTAATGAAACTGTATTGTTTAAAAAATAATAATTTACACAACAAATTGAGCTGAACTAAATAAAAGAAAATTGCTAAACTGAATTTTATTCTTTATAATATGAGGTTGTTTTGAAGGCATAAAGTAGACATATTTCAGCTAAAAGTATAAAGCAAAACTTTATTTTTCCGGACAGAGACAGGTTAAAAGATTTAAAGATTTCAGGCTTTGAATCCCATCCTTTTAAATAGGGATTACATTTTGCATACAGAGAAAAGTCATATTTCAGCTCCAACTATTCAATTCTATTGTTATTTTTTTTAGATGGGTAATTTATGAATGATACAGATCAGTTACAGAATCAAACTGTTTTTCATAGGAGGCCATTTAAAAGGGAGATAGCAGGCAGACTCCATCTTTATTTTGAAAAATATCCACATTGAAATCGTCTAGTGCCAAAGAAAAATTATGTACAAATTAGTTGCTGTTATTTGTACAGGTCACAAAATTCAGATGAGATTCAGAAATGAGAATGGGTGGTTTTATTTAAATAATTAATGAGATTGATGTACTAAAGGCTTCTAAATAGACTGTGCACCTTGCAATTACAGTTGCATTCTGCAATTGCAATTGCTCAAGAACTTAGTAAATGAGTGGAAGCTCTGCTGACTTCCATGATTCAGTCACATGAAAGCAAAAATACTGCTTTTTTCATTTTCTTTGCATGTGATTGGGTATTTTTTGCAAAGTGAAGCTTTTTATCTAATTTACTAAGCATTGGGACATCTGTACTTGCAGAGTTCAATTTGCCTTTTAATAAATCCACCCCATTCTAAAGCTTACCACACATGTTACAATCTGACCATACAGTACAATCTCTGTACAATCAACTTTAGAGTAGGGATGAGCCCACGGTTCAAGTTGAAATGTAAGTTCGACTTGAACATTGGGAGTTCACCTGTTTGCCGAATTCCGAACATTATGGGGCATTTGTGGAAAATGTGAGCGCCTACGGAACGCCCCATAATGCACTGCAAAATCGCAGTGCATTGACAGCTGCTGATTGGCCAGAGCATGCACCTGACCTGCATGCTTTGGTGAATCACAGTGTGCTCTGCTGTGAGAGCCATGATTGGCCAAAGGCAGGGTGCCTTTGGCCAATTATGGCTCAGGGGGCTAAGTCCATGCCCCACACTATGTAAGGCTGGCGTCTTAGCGTCCGTACATAGTGTAATGAATAAGTGCAGCAAAATTACATTTCTAAAGGAAAAAATGTCATTTAAACCTGCTTGCGGCAGTAATGTATTGTCGGATCCCAGCAATATAGATAAAAACCATTGCAAAAAACGTTGTGAATTCCCCCCAATCCATTACCAGGCCCTTCAGGTCTGGTATGGATATTAAGAGGAACCCCGAACCAAAATAAAAAAAAAACGGGTGGGGCCCCCCAAAATCCATATCAGGCCCTTCAGGTCTGGTATGGATTTTAAGGGGAACTCCATGCCAAAATAAAATGGCATGGGGATCCCCCAAAATCCATACCAGACCCTTTTCTGAGCATGCAACCTGGCAGGTCGAAGGAAAAGAAGGGGGATGAGAAAGCACCCCCCTCCTGAACTGTGCCAGGCCACATGCCCTCAACATGGGGAGGGTACTTTGGGGTGCCCAAAGGCTTCATCCCCACAACCCTTGCCTGGTGGTTGTGGGGGTCTGCGGGTGGGGGGCTTATTGGAATCTGGAAGCCCTCTTTAACAAGGGGGGCCCCAGATCCTGGCCTCCCCTATGTGAATGGGTACTGGGTACATTGTACCCCTACTCATTCACTAAAAAAAGTGTCAAAAAAATAAAAAATTACAGGAGACAGTTTTGGACAATTCCTTTATTAACCACTTGACCAGTGGGCACTTAAACCCCCTTCCTAACCAAACCAATTTCAGCTTTCTGTGCTCTCACATTTTGAATGACAATTACTCAGTCATGCAACACTGTACCTATAAGAAATTTTTGTCCTTTTTTTCACACAAATAGAGCATTCTTTTGGTGGTATTTAATCACCGCTGGGTTTTTTTGTTTTTGCGCTATAAAAGAAAAAAGAAAATTCTGTAAAAAAAATGCATTTTTCTTTGTTTCTGTTATAAAATTTTGCAAATTGGTAAATTTTCCTCATATGTTTTGGCCAAAATTTATACCGCTACATATCTTTAGTAAAAATAACCCAAATCAGTGTATATTATTTGGTTTTTGTGAAAGTTATAGAGTCTACAAGCTATGGTGCCAATCTCTGAAAATTGATCACACCTGAAGTACTGACGGCATATCTCATTTCTTGAGACCCTAACAAGCCAGGAAAGTGCAAATACCCCCAAATGACCCCTTTTTGGGTAGACATTCCAAGGTATTTAGAGAGTGTTGGTGAGGGAATGACCAGGACTTCTCCAATTAAGTCCTACCTCATCATAAAAAACAATGTGGACTATCGCGGTACCTCATGAAGACATGCAAAATAAATAAAATTTCAATTTATTCAAAAATAGACATTTAAAAAATCTATACATATTTATATATATGTATATACAATATAGATTGACAACAATATAATTAAGACATGTTACAGTACAAAATTTGTTGAAATAACAATTTAAAGCGCCCACATAGGTGAATGGAGGCAGGTTTTGAATACTTAAGGACGTGAGCCTTGATAGTATCGCTGTCAAGCCGCTTCCTCAGGAAGCATCCAAGTAAACTCTCTACAAGGTAAAATAATCAAAATTACATATACATAGTGATGAAAAATAATGTAAATTAGATAACATGACATTGGAGTAGTTATTCAAATTTTAGGAATACACTCACCAACCACTGCCCCTTCGGGCTTAAACGGCACTCGTGAGACACCCACTTTCGGCGTCTCCCCCTTTTTTATTCCTTTTCTATCTTTTTTCACCCATTTATTTTTATTTCCCCCCCCTTTCCCTCCCCTTCCGTCCCCCTTCCCTCACTGTCTTCCCACCCTACTCACTGAGGTGGCAATCACTTTACCATTAGCTGATACCCCATACCAACACTTATCATATATTTTTTTGTTTTTTACATAGTAGCTTACTTTGCCAAAAAAAAAACCCTTGCTCGCCCCCGGGGGGAACGCCCCAAAGTGGGTGTCTCACGAGTGCCGTCTAAGCCCCGAAGGGGCAGTGGTTGGTGAGTGTATTCCTAAAATTTGAATAACTACTCCAATGTCATGTTATCTACTTTACATTATTTTTCATCACTATGTATATGTAATTTTGATTGTCTTACCTTGTAGAGAGTTTACTTGGACGCCTCCTGAGGAGGAATAAATTGAAATTTTATTTATTTTGCATGTCTTCATGAGGTACCGCAATAGTCCACATTGTTTTTTATGGTGAGGAAGGACTTAATTGGAGAAGTCCTGGTCATTTCCTCCCCAACTCCCTCTACCAATAATTCTTGAAGGATGATGGTACCCACAAACTATACACCTCTCTTCTTTAACCTCATAGCATTCACTTTATAATTCTACTCATGGGTGGATAACACACCCCGATCTTTGGATCAAAAATCCCCTTTCCTATATTTGCCACTGCTTTTCATGAATTAACTTATTCTACATTGTTGTTTTTGTTTTCGGGCCAACCCCTTTATTTTTAGACATAATTTATCTCTTTGCTAATTTGGGACCTGTCCCTGCCACAATAGATATAGAGCAATGGATGTTCTAGGTACAGCTTGGGGGGACTTCATGTCCAACATCCAGGCAGGGTGTTTAATTAATCAAAAGACAGATGATGAGACCAAGATTTTTCTGGATAGGATGTTTAACCTCTTAAAAAGAAAATCCCATCTTTATTGGCACATCCAATATTTTGAATCCTACATCAAAGAGAAGGTTTGTCCCTTAGGTCTCCGTATACAGATGTTCCCAACCATTAAGGACCCCTCCCCTGACTTTAAAAAGTCTTGGGAAGATATCCTGACCAAATGTAGTATAGAATTAATGAAACAACTAACCACACAGTACCGATTGGATATGACAGTACTGGATGGTGAAATTGATAGATTGACAGATCAATTTCCAAACATCAAAGACTCGGTCCCCTTCACTGAGAAGTGGAAGGAGGTACGAGACCGTTTGGAGACCCTTAACAAGGATATCATAACCAAAAAACAGGGCAAATTTTTCCAGGATAAGTTGGCCTTCTCGGAAGGATATGCGTATAAATGGTCAGGAAAACTACACTCCAGAAAGAATAATTTCCGCAACCGTAAACCCCTAACTGTCACTGCGACGGACTATACGGAATCTGACTCTTCCATTTCTTCCCTATCCTCACAGGTTACATCACGATCCACTAACCCACGTGCACCGAGTATAATGTTCTCGTCCGGCTCAGGCAACATGGCTTATACGCTAAACTAGATAAATGTGAGTTTGAACACCAGAGTATTCAGTTCTTGGGACTCATTATTTCGGTGGAGGGAATCAAGATGGACCCACAAAAAGTATCGGCCATCCTGGACTGGCCGGCTCCTACAGACAGGAAAGGAGTCCAACGTTTCGTAGGATTTTCCAACTTTTACAGGAAATTCATTAAAGACTTTTCTAAAATCATTGCACCAATAACGGAACTTACCAAACAGGGGGCACGATTCTGTTGGTCATCCCAAGCACAGGTAGCGTTCGAGAAATTAAAGGGACTGTTTACCTCTGCCTCTATTCTCAAGCACCCGGATCCTGCGTTACCATTTGTACTGGAAGTGGATGCTTCGGAGATCGCAGTGGGGGCAGTACTTTCTCAACGTCAGGGCCCCAAGGCCCTCTTGTTTCCCGTAGCATTCTTTTCCTGTAAGCTCTCATCATCGGAGAGAAATTATGATGTCGGAGACCGGGAACTGTTGGCCATCAAAGCGGCTTTGGAAGAATGGCGCTATCTACTAGAGGGTGCGGTACATCCGGTTCTCATCTTTACCGACCATAAGAACTTGGAATACTTAAGAGCAGCCAAGTGACTTAGACCACGACAGGCTAGATGGGCACTTTTTTTTTCCCGCTTCTCCTTTCATATAACGTACAGGCCCGGATCCAAGAATGGAAAACCCGATGCTCTATCACGGATGTTCCACGACTCCAAGGAAAGTACTCCTCCTGATACTATTCTGCCTGCAGGTAGTTTCTTACTTCTCCAGGGAGATTTAATTTCCAGGATTAAACAGGCCTCCTCTGAAATTCCTCTACCTACGGGAACCAGTTTAAATGATGGGTTGCTCTGGCATGAAGGCAAGATTTTCGTACCTGAAAGATGTAGGGTACTGGTACTGGAACTATGTCATGACCACAAGCTGGCGGGTCACTTCGGAGCCCGGAAAACCTCAGAATTGGTGCTACGCACCTTTTGGTGGCCACGTCTTCTGGAGGACTGTAAGAGGTATGTGGGTTCTTGCCGCACTTGTGCCCGGAATAAATGCAACTGCTCAAAGGCCTGGGGTTTATTGAGACCCTTACCGATTCCTGACAGGCCTTGGAGAATGCTGTCAATGGATTTCATTGTGGAGTTGCCCCCCTCTGAAGGTTTCTCAACCATCTTTGTGGTGATTGATAGGCTATCCAAGATGGCACACTTCATCCCTATGAAGGGTACTCCCACAGCCGTAGAAACGGCGAAGATATTCATCAAAGAAGTAGTAAGGTTACATGGGGTACCCGCGAATATCGTTTCCGACCTAGGTGTTCAATTTACCTCCCGGTTTTGGAGAGCACTGTGTGCCGCTTTGGAAATTGAATTGGCGTTCTCCTCGGCCTACCACCCTCAGACGAACGGCCAGACAGAAAGAACTAACCAGACGCTGGAGCAATACCTCCGTTGTTTTTCTGTATTTACTCAAGACGACTGGGTGTCCTTGTTACCAGTCGCCGAATTCTCATATGACAACTCCCTACACTCTGCTATCAACCAGACTCCTTTCTTTGCGAATTATGGATTCAATCCTTCTTTCCTTCCCAGTTCTATCCTGGAATGTTCTCTACCCGCAGTAACGGAAACAATGGAGTTCTTTTCCAGTAACTGTAAGATCTTGCAGGAAACCATGGCCCAATCCCAGGCTTCCTTCAAGAGGATGTTCGATAAGAAAAGGCGAGGAGAACACGTCCTTGAACCCGGCAACCAAGTATGGCTCTCTACAACTAATCTAAAGTTGGCTTGTCCCTCCAAAAAGTTGGGGCCTAAGTTTCTGGGCCCATTTCGGGTGAAGAGAAAGGTGAATGATGTTGCTTTTGAACTTAGTCTGCCAGAGTCCCTTAGAATCCACCCGGTCTTCCACGTTTCATTACTGAAACCAGTTACCCACGATCCTTTTCCTGACCGTAAGGCCAAGCCACCGGAGGCTGTTTTGGTCAACAATGAGGAGGAGTTCGAAGTCGAGGCAATCTTGGACTGTAGGAAAAGGCAGAATCAGCTCCAGTACCTCATCAAATGGAAGGGGTACGGACCCAAGGATAATTCCTGGGAACCCGAAGATAACCTGCATGCCAACAAATTGCTACAAACCTTCAAGAACTCCCATGCTCCCAGGCTGGCCCAGCTGGGCATCCGGAGGCTGCCCTTGAGGAGGGGGCACTGTCAGGGTTCTTATCTTGGCAGGCGGGGCGCCCGCGGTGGTGTGCGTCGGCGCATGTTGGCGCGCGCGTTTCTGCGGACCTCGCTGTGCGGGCTCCTCGCGGCGCCGGTGTGTGTGTCCGGGATCGTTCCACTGTGCACGCCGGTGTGCGGGGGCGCGCGCGTGGGCGTTGGCGGGTGCGCGTGCCTGGGTGTGCCGGGGCGCGCGCATGCACGTCGTTTGGCGCCAAAAGCCCTATTTAAGCCAGTAAGTTCTGGTGACCTGTGCTGCCTAATCAACAGCTAGTAGTTCCAGAGCCTGACCGTGTACCTTGTTGTTCCTGTTATACCTACTGATCCGGCCTTGTCCCCCGACCACTCTCTGAACTCTGCCTGTACCGACCTTTGCTTGTTTGACCATCCGCTTGCCTGTTCCTCTGTACCTCTGCCGTCTGCCTGTTGCCAAACCCAGCCTGTCTCCTGACCATCCATCTGCCTGCTCCCTGGGATCCTGTCAGCCTGTCTGCAAGTCTTCCTGTCTGTTGTCCACACCAGCCTGCTCTGCTCAGTGAAGGTGCTCCTGTCTACTCAGCCTTTGCTACAGTTAACCCTGTGACATCCGGACAGCAATACCTGAACAGCCATACAGGCCTTCATACCACTCCGTACTGTTGTACCCCCTGTTTACTCTATCAGGGGGCCGATAGTCGGAGGGTAAGGGAGCCTACCCTCTGCCCGACAGGACTCGCCGGTCTGGTAAGTAGGAGCCTGATATGCACTCTTTAGCGACTCCCAAAATAATACAGAGTTCCACATTAAAAATCTAATCAACTGTGCCACCAAAAGGGTTATCTACATGATTACCTGCCCATGCAACAAGATGTACATAGGCAAAACAAAACGACAACTTAGAATCCATCTTGGGGAACACATGAGAGAGATTGAGGAAAAGAACCCGGAGAAGCCGCTGGCTAGGCACTTCGCCCAATTTCACCAGGGCAAGATCTCTGGTATGACGGTGAAGGGTATCTATGTCCTCAATCTCTCTTCTAGAAGGGGCGACTTTGACCAGATACTTCAGCAACAGGAAAAACGATGGATTTTCCGGTTGGGCTCCCTTGTGCCCCTTGGCCTCAACATGGAATTAAACTTACAACCTTTCCTGGTGACCTAGGTCTCTATATACACAAACATCAGAAAACACAAACCCCCCCCAAACCCCTCTTCCCCCCCCTCCTCCCCCCCTGGGACTCTGCCTGTGGACCTCACATAATTCTAGGCCGGAGTCCCCAGTGGTCTAGGTGACACTTCTCTTTCTACTCTTATCATCTTTATTTTTATTATTATGTATATTTATTGCTATATATATACAGAGGTGGGTGAACGGACTCTCTAGGTTGTTCTGGTTCGCCCACAACCATACTGTTCTATGGCTGTTTCCTTGTCTATGTACTGTCTGAGTATGTTGTTTGGGCTTCCATGTTTCCCCCCCCCTTTTTTCCCCCCTCCCCCCCTCCCTTCTTCAACTCGGACATGTAACTCTTTAGCCCCCCATAAACAATGGATGTGGGCAGATATGCCATGCCAATTGATAATTGCCATTCAATACTCGGTTTGGACCTTTAAAACTTTTTATAACTGCTATAGACTCAGAATTTGCTATATGGATCCACAAGGACCTACTGCGATTAGCAAATCCCAAGATGAGCAATGCTAAACAGACCATAACTGCCTGATCAGCACACAACACAGGGATAGTCGCTCCTTCTTTGTTATTTATCTCCTTAGGTGGGCATAACCAAGACGGGAACATCACTTAAAAGGAGTCCTTGGGAGCCACCTATTACGTCAGACGAAGCTACACGCTTTCAGATGAGAAACGCGTTACGTCATTTCTGCCCGGACGCCACGCCCAGGCATTCCCTATTGGTGCTCAGGGGCACATGATTCCACGGGAGGACTCCGATCACGTGATCGCAGGGCACAGAGGAAGAGACAGTACAGACTGCACATTGAGGCGGCCATCCGCCTCAAAGTTTTAAAGGTCCACACCCTGCACCTGACGCCAGGACCCGGAATACCGCTCAGCGGTGCAGCGATCCAGCGGTGGAGACATCAGCTCCTGCAAATAGGATGGCACTGGTCTGTGATAGTAAGACTGTTCGGTTTTCTACCGCCCTGTCTACACAGTCTGATGCTGTTTATACAGCCTGATGCATTATTACTTCTACAGTCTTGGTGATCCCTTCCAGCCCAGGGTACTCTGCTTCCCCAGCTATCTGCTGTAACCGTGATGTACTTCCACACAGCATGACAACTATCACTTGCCTTTTCCCCTGACCATAGATTATCTGGACACACCATCCTGTGGACATCAACAAGACAACTTCTGATATAATCATCAGCCCTCAGACACCCCATGGACTTTCCATGAACATTCCCCTCTCCCATAGTTTCCTGCTCCTTTTCCTCCCCTAGTGCCCCTCCACCTCTGGGATTGATGTCAGCCCTGTACCCCCACTGAGAAATTGCTCTCCCCATCATCCATTTGACCAGCAGGACTGACATCAATTAACTGTGCGTCCGGACGCTGTTTTTGTTTTTTGTTATATGTTTTTGTTCAATGTTCCCCCTGTTTGTGGAGGCGACTGACTCACCTTCATAGGTGGTCGGCGCTATTTTTTATAGTCACAGTACTGCACTGGGTCATTACCCTGCTACCTGCTATTTATGTTCATGCCAATAAAGTGATACTTTTTCTATTCTAATTTGGTCGTTGCCCTTCCATTTAACCCCGCTTCTCTTTTCCCCACCTGTTTGGGATACTTTTTTATTGTTACGTTTTGGGGTTGGAGCGCAATCACTAATAATCTAATACCTAGGCATTTGAACTCTCATATAGGAGCCAAGCCTCTTTTTTTGTACCTACTTTTACACTTCTCACAATCCGCCACAGCAGATGTAACTGAAAGCATTCACACACTTAATATTATCAACTTGACACCATATCCATTGTCCCCAGAAGAGGAACAGGTTCTTCAACTGGGGCTTGGCTTTTGTCCCTCGGAACCTATTGACATCTATGAGACAATTAAAGACCTTTACCTCTTTGCTAGGAACCTAACGATTAGCTATATTTTTGACCAAGACTGCAAACAGTTGAATTTGGAGAAAGAATTAGCAGAAAAAACAAAAAACTTTACAATGGTTGAGTTCAGAGCGTTGCGTGACCTAATGCTCCTCTATGACTAAGGAGCAGTGGAATCACAAGACCTTGACACCAATAATGACTTCTCTGAAATCAACCCATGTAGCACCAACTCTACTCCACTACAGACCAACCCTACCAAGAACCTAAAACAGAAATCCCGTTCATTTCCTGATTTAATGACATGCCTATCTGTATGGGCTTTCTTACATGAGTGTATCTTATTCCTCAAAAAAGAATAATGGTCAGCATTACCATCTAATTTAACCCAGAAACAAACCAGGGCGGTAAGCAAACTTCAAAAAAATTCAGATTTAATTATTAAACAGTCAGATAAAGGTGGTAACCTGGTGCTCATGATGCACCATCAGTATCAAACCATGTGCCTTAAGATACTATTAAACCCTAACTGGTATTCTCCAATCAATCCTTCCTTCATCCAAACAACCATTGATGAATTCAGAAAACTCATGGTTGGGGCCTTCTGGGAGGGCCTCATCTACGAGGATATTCTTAAATTCATCAATACCCAAATGCCATGAACACCAACGTTCTACACATTACCAAAAACCCACAAAAATCTTGTATCACCACCCGGCCGACCCATTGTGTCGGGTAAAGGATCCCTAACAGAGAATGCGAGTAAACTGGTAGATACATTCCTGATGCCACATGTACTAAGTTTACCCTCCTATATTCGGGACACCACTGACCTATTGAAACATATCAAGGGAGTCCAAGTCCCTCCGGACGCCCTCCTCATGGCTATCGATGTCGAGGCTCTCTACTCAAGCATCCCCCACGAGCAGGGCGTCCGGACGGCTGCCTCCTTGCTTATGGAACAAGACCATAACACTTGGCGGGTTAACAACTTCATTCTGAAGCTTTTGTAGTTCATCCTCACTAAAAACTATTTTGTTTTTATGGATCAACTTTACCTTCAAACCCAAGGCGTTGCAATGGGCACGTCATGTGCCACTTCCTACGCCAACTTATACCTTGGAGGCTGGGAGCGGACCATCTTTGGCGACGAATCATTAGAACCCTTCCTTGACCATATCCTGTGCAGGCATAGGTTTATAGATGACCTACTGGTCATTTGGACAGGTACTGAACAACTCTTAAATGCCTTCGTAGAAAGGCTAAATATTAATCAATTTACCTTCACTTCACCTTTACCTACGATACTCAGAGTATTTCTTTCCTAGATGTTCAGATCATCAAGAATCCCTCTGGGAAATTAATCATGGATTTATTTCGCAAGCCCACAGCGGGCAACATGCTTCTGCATGCGTCTAGCTCCCATCCCCGTCCTCTAGTCCGCAGCATTCCCTATGCTCAATATTTGAGATTGAGAAGAAACTGCACAGAGGACAGGCTGATGCCTTGCGTATACGTCTACTGGCCCGGGGCTATAGCCATACTAACTTGAGAAAAGCCTTCAATAGAGCCTTTGCCCAGGACCGACAAACGCTTCTGTATGGCCCTCCCCACACCAAGCGATCTTCCAATGCTATAATCATCACTAAATACTCCATTCATCACAACCAGTTACGCAATATACTATCTCGACACTGGCATATACTGACTGATCACCATACCCTTAGGAAATATATTAGATCTACCCCAGAGTTGGTCTTCAGAAGAGCTACCTCCCTGAGGGATAAGCTCACTCACAGCCATTATAGAACCCCTACATTCCGCCCAAGAGAGCCTCGAGGCACGTTTAAGTGCGGCAATTTTCCACACTGCCCTTGGATCCAAGAAGGACATCAATTTGTCCTCCCGAATGGAGAGCTATTTTCTCCAAGACATTCTGCTAACTGTGGCACGAGAGGCGTTATCTATCTGATGATTTGTGCCTGCAAGGCCTTCTATGTAGGTAAAACCATCAGGGAGCTACGGCAAAAACTGGGGGACCACCTGCATACTTCCACTAACGGCAAGATCACTACAGTGGGCCGCCATATTGGGATTCACCACAGATTTGACCCTGATTATGTTAAATTTATTTATTGTACTGGATGTTATTCCAGAGGATCCCAGAGGAGGCGACTGGGATCATCAAATCCCCAAACGGGAATCGTTCTGGATTGAGCGATCGAATGCTCTCATTCCCCCTCGGCCTCAATGAGGCACATACGTATAAACATTTCTTTAGTGGACTAGTGATATCCCAGGCCATCCAGCTTTGCCTTTGCTCTCTTTTGGTTTCCTACATAGCTTTTATTTTACACTGATTTTGTCATTAATCAACTTTCCTCTTTCCCCCCCATCCCTTCCCCCCCTTCTCCCCCTCCCCCCCTTCTCCCCCTCCCCTCTCTTCCGTCCCGTCCCCACATGGATTTCTTCTATAAGTCTTATAGATATTGTATTAGATGCGGCAGATCCCCAATTTACTTGCAAAGAGATTCTTTTTATTTTGTGTTGTATATTTTCATCCCTTATTGTTGGCTTGCAATGTGCTGTATTAATTTGTCTATTACTGCATTATTGTTGTAATGCTCATTCTACTTGTTATATTTTGTGTTAGGATGCAAGCATCCATGCCGGTGAACTGGACTCCCTTCCTCCTCTGGCTGGATGCAGTGCTCCCCTGACATTTATTTGTGACTCATTCAAGTTCCTTTCATGTACTACAATCCCCTCCCACTATACGGTGTGAGGAGTTTATTCTCCCCCTAGTGGCGGGCATGCGGCTTTCCAGCAGTGGTTGGGCTTCCCTCGCTGGGCGACCTCTCCCCCTGCTTCCCTCAGGTGATGCTTACAGCGTCACCAAGTATGCTGAGTATGGCTGGGTATGCTGAGTATGGATGGATGAGTATACTGAGTATGGATGGCTGAGCATGGATGGATGGATGAGTACGCTGAGTATGGATGGGTGAACATGGATGGATGGATGAGTATGCTGAGTATGGATGGGTGAGCATGGATGGATGGATGAGTATGCTGAGTATGGATGGGTGAGCATGAATGGATGGATGAGTATGCTGAGTATGGATGGGTATGCTGAGTATGGGTGGCTGAGCATGGATGGATGAGTATGCTGAGTATGTATGGGTGAGCATGGATGGATGGATGAGTATGGATGGGTGAGCATGGATGGATGGATGAGTATGCTGAGTATGGATGAGGATGGATGGATGAGTATGCTGAGTACGGATGGGTATTCTGAGCATGGATGGCTGAGTATGCTGGGTATGGATGGGTGAGCATGGATGCATGGATGAGTATGCTAAGTATGGCTGGGTATGCTGAGTATGGATGGCTGAGCATGGATGGATGGATGAGTATGCTTAGTATGAATGGGTATGCTGAGTATGGATGGCTGAGCATGGATGGATGGATGAGTGTGCTGAGTATGGATGAGTATGTTGAGTATGGATGGGTGAGCATAGATGGATGAGTATGCTGAGTATGGATGGGTGAGCATGGAAGGATGGATGAGTATGGATGGGTGAGCATGGATGGATGGATGAGTATGCTGAGTATGGATGAGGATGGATGGATGAGTATGCTGAGTATGGACGGGTATGCTGAGCATGGATGGCTGAGTATGCTGAGTATGCTGAGTATGGATGGGTGAGCATGGATGGATGGATGAGTATGCTGAGTATGGATGGCTGAGCATGGATGGATGGATGAGTATGCTGAGTATGGATGGATGAGCATGGATGGATGGATGAGTATGCTGAGTATGGATGGGTGAGCATGGATGGATGGATGAGTATGCCGAGTATGGATGGGTGAGCATGGATGGATGGATGAGTATGCTGAGTATGGATGGGTGGGCATGGATGGATGGATGAGTATGCTGAGTATGGATGGCTGAGCATGAATGGATGGATGAGTATGCTGAGTATGGATAGATGAGTATGCTGAGTATTGATGGGTGAGCATGGATGGATGGATGAGTATGCTGAGTATGGATGGATGAGTATGCTGAGTATGGATGGCTGAGCATGGATAGATGGATGAGTATGCTGAGTATGGATGGGTGAGCATGGATGGATGGATGAGTATGCTGAGTATGGATGGGTGAGTGAGTATGGATGGGTATGCTGAGCATGGATGGCTAGGTATGGATGGGATAGATGGATGACTGCATAGCGCTGTGGGAACTACACATCCAGCCCACAGCGTTGCTTCCACTGACCTCTCCCCCTCTCCCCTCGAACTGTACAGATCTGTACGGGGAGGGGAGAGAGGAACCGGACGTGTTTCATGGTGATCGCTCTGCTATTTGACAGAGCGATCATGTGGTAAATGGCCGATATCAGCGGCCGTTTACCGTGATCCGTGATGCGGACCCGGCGGTAACGGATGTTCTCAGGTGCGCACCCCAGGGGGGCACGTGAGAGTGGGATTCTGGGAGGACGTCATAGTACACCCTCCCTGAGTTATCTGACCATGCTGCAGCCGGCATTTGGCTATAGCGCGGTCGGCAAGTGGTTAAAAAAATGTGTCCTGCGATTTAAATCCATCTTCAATCACAGCACCGACGGAAAAGAAAACGGAAAAACTCTGTCTCGATGGGACTGCGACTGCAGCCTTTTCGTGATGACAGTTCTTATTTATCCAATGGCGGGGCCACCTGGTGATGTAAACAGGTGACCCCGTCCCCTCTGATGTCGCGTGACATCACATGACATCAGAAGGGGCAGAATCATCCGGTTGCTGTCATCGCGAAAAGGCTGTAGTCGGCGGGGCACCTCCCATTTAGGTGGAGTTTTTCCATTTTTTTTCCGTCTGTCAGCGCTGTGATTGAAGATGGATGGACATTGCGGGACACTTTTTTTTAATTAAGGAATTGTGAAAAATGGTCTCCTGTCATTTTTACTTTTTTACACTATTTTTGGTGAATAAGTAGGGGTACCCGCTACCTATTCACATGGGGGGGCGTGATCTGGGGGCTTCCAGATTCCGATAAGCCCTCACCCGCAGACTCCCAAAACCACCGGGCAAGGTTTGTGGGAATGAGGCCCTTTGGACCCAAAGAACCCTTCCCGTGTTGAGAGCATGTGGCCTGGTACGGTTCAGGGGGGGCGATCTCTCATTCCCCCTTTTTCCTGTGGCCTACCAGGTTGCATGATCTTATAACGGTCTGGTATGGATTTTTTTTATTTTGGCGCAGGGTCCCCTTAAAATCCATACCAGGCCTGAAGGGCCTAGTATGGATTTTGGGGGCCCCCCACGCAATTTTTTTAAATTTTGGGGTGGGGCTCCCCTTAATATCCATACCAGACGGGAAGGACCTGTTATGGACTGGGGGGAACCCACGCCGATTTTTTATCTATATTACCGGGGTCCGACAGTACATTACAGCTGCAAGCAATTTTAAATTACATTTTTTCCTTTAGAAATGTCATTTTGCTGTGGTACTGTTATGAACATGGGAAAGATGCGCTACTTTACAGGCAGACTAAGGAGACTCCCATTCATGATATTTAAAGGAATATTTCATTTTTATTGTTTCACTTTAAGCATTATTAAAATCACTGCTCCTGAAAAAACGGCTGTTTTAAAACTTTTTTTGCATTGATACATGTCCCCTGGGGCAGTACCCGAGTCCCCAATCACTTTTTATGGCAATAACTGTCCAAATTAGGCCCAAAGTGTCAATATTTTGTGTGGTCACCATTATTTTCAAGCACTGCCTTAACCCTCTTGGGCATGGAGTTCAACAAAGCTTCATAAGTTATCACTGAAGTCCTCTTCCACTCTTCCATGATGACATCACGGTGCTGGTGGATGTTAGAGACCTTGTGCTCCTTCACCTTCCATTTGAGGATGTGCCACAGATGCTCAATAGGGTTTTGGTTTGGAGACATGCTTGGCCAGTCCATCACCTTTACCCTGAGCTTCTTTAACAAGGCAGTGTGTTTGGGGTCATTATCATGTTGGAATACTGCCCTACGACCCAGTCTCCGAAGGGAGAGCAACTTGCTCTGCTTCAGTATGGCATTCATGATTCCCTCAATGAACTGTAGCTTCCCAGTGCTGGCAGTACTCATGCAGCCCCAAACCATGACACTCCCAACACCATTCATGACTGTAGGCAAGACACACTTGTCTTTGTACTCCTCACCTGGTTGTCACTACACACGCTTGACACCATCCGAACCAAATAAGTTTATCTTGGTCTCATCAGACCACAGGACATGGTTCCATTAATCCATGTCCTTAGTCTGCTTGTCTTCAGCAAACTGTTTGCGGGCTTTCTTGTGCATCATCTTTAGAAGAGGCTTCCTTCTAGGACGACAGGCACGTGGACCAGT
Organism: Lithobates septentrionalis; assembly: GCA_037952835.1. Classification (NCBI taxonomy): domain Eukaryota; kingdom Metazoa; phylum Chordata; class Amphibia; order Anura; family Ranidae; genus Lithobates; species Lithobates septentrionalis. The sequence continues at coordinate 3,340,739 of JBBDGP010000091.1, read as the reverse complement.
TTGATGCAGTGTGTGGTGTATGGTCTAAGTACTGACAGGCTGACCTCCTACTCTTTTAACCTCTGCAGCAATGCTGGCTGCACTCATACAGTATCTGACAAAAGTGAGTACAACCCTCACATTTTTGTAAATATTTTATTATAGTTTTTCATGTGACAACACTGAAGAAATGACACTTTGCTACAACGTAAATTAGTGAGTGAGACAAGTATGTCTTGCCTACAGTCAAGCATGGTGGTGTGAGTGCTAACATGTACTGTGACATACTGAAGCAGAGCATGATCCTTTTGGAGACTAGGCCACAGGGCAGTATTCCAACATGATGATGACCCCAAACACACCTCCAAGATGACCACTGCCTTGCTAAAGAAGCTGAGAGTAAAGGTGATGGACTGGCAGGCATGTCTCCAGACCTACAGTGCCTTGAAAAAGTATTCATATCCCTTGAAATTTTCCACATTTTGTCATGTTACAACCAAAAACTTAAATGTATTTTAATGGGATTTTATGTGATAAACCAACACAAAGTGGCACATAATTGTGAAGTGTAGGGAAAATGATAAATGGTTTTCAAAAATTTTTACAAATACATATGTGAAAAGTGTGGCATGCATTTGTATCCAGCCCCCTAAGTCAATACTTTGTAGAACCTCCTTTCACTACAATTACAGCTGCAAGTCTTTTAAGATATGTCTCTACCAGCTTTGAACAACTAGAGAGTGACATTTTTGCCCATTCTTCTTTGAAAAATAGCTCAAGCTCTGTCAGATTGGATGGAGAGCATCTGTAAACAGAAATTTTAAAGTCTTGCCACAGATTCCCAATTGGATTTAGGTCTGGAGTTTAACTGGGCCATTCTAACACATGAATATGCTTTTATCTAAACCATTCCAGATCTGTCTCCATCCATCTTCCCATCACCTCTGACCAGCTTACCTGCCCCTGCTGAAGAAAAGCATCCCCACAACATGATGCTGCCACCACCATGTTTCACGGTGGGGATGGTGTGTTCAGGGTGATGTACAGTGTTAGTTTTCCACCACACAAAGCGTTTTGCTTTTAGGTCAAAAAGTTCAATTTTGGTCTCATCTTACCAGAGCACCTTCTTCCACATGTTTTGCTGTGCCCCACACATGGCTTCTCACAAACTGTGAACAAACTTCTTATGGCTTTCTTTCAACAATGGCTTTCTTCTCGCCACTCTTCCATAAAGGCCAGATTTGTGGAGTGCACGACTAATAGTTGTCCTGTGGACAGATTTTCCCACCTGAGCAGTGGATCTCTGCAGCCCCTCCAGAGTTACCGTGGGCCTCTTGGCTGCTTCTCTGATGAATGCTCTCCTTGCTCAGCCTGTCAATTTAGGTGGATGGCCATGTCTTGGTAGATTTGCAGTTGTGTCATACTCTTTCCATTTTCAGATGATGGATTGAACAGTGCTCCGCGAGATGTTCAAAGCTTGGGGTATTTTTTTTTATAACCTAACCCTGCTTTAAACTTCTCCACAACGTTATCCCTGACTTGTCTGGTGTGTTCATTGGCCTTCATGATACTGTTTGTTCACTAAGGTCCTCTAACAATCCTCTTCACAGAACAGCTGTGTTTATACTGAGATTAAATCACACACAGGTGGACTTTATTTACTAGTTAGGTGTCTTCTGAAGGCAACTGGTTCCACTAGATTTTAGTTAGGGGTATCAGAGTAAAGGGGGCTGAATACAAATGCACGCCACACTTTTCAGATATTAATTGTAAAACATTTTGAAAACCATTTATCATTTTCCTTCCACTTCACAATTATGTGCAACTTTGTGTTGGTCTATCTATGTTAAGGGGTATGAATACTTTTTCAAGGCTCTGTAAAGCCTATTGAGCATCTGTGGTGCATCATCAAATGGAAGGTGGAGGAATTCAAGGTCTCTAACATCCACCAGCTCCGTGATGTCATCATGGAGGAGTGGAAGAGGACTCCAGTGGCAACCTGTGAAGCTCTGGTGAACTCCATGCCCAAGAAGGTGAAGGCAGTGATGAAAAATAATGGTGGCCACAAAAATATTGACACGTTGGGCCCAATTTGGACATTTTCACTTAGGGGTGTACTCACTTTTGTTGTCAGAGGTTTACACATTATTGGCTGTGTGTTGAGTTATTTTGAGGGAACAACAAATTTACACTGTTATACAAGCTGTACACTCATTACTTTACATTGCAGCAAAGTGTAGTTTCTTCAGTGTTGTCACATGAAAAGATATAATAAAATATTTACAAAAATGTGAGGGGCGTACCCACTTTCATGAGATACTGTATGTCTTGGTCTCTAGCTAAAAGAGATTACACAATCAGATTGTAGCAAATGGAGTGAGCTTTAGGCCACACTACTTTAAAGAGTGTGTAATTCTGGATTGGGCCAGTGCACTCAAGTAAGGTAAAACAATTGATACATACAGTATGAAATAGCTTGCATGAAAGCCCCAAAAAAATCCAAATTGAATGGAGAATGATGCAGAAACATAAAAGGGTTTACTTGCCATTCGACTATCAAATTTACATGTACATTCGTCCTGTGTGAATTGGACAAAAATTAGTATTATTTGGGCTACAGGTATATTCTCTTCTGAACTGAATTTTTTGTGAGCAGTAGTAAAATACTACATTATGACCATAAGATGGAGCAGAGGAGCATAGACAATACATATGAAATTGTAACAGGACATATAATGTAACAATTCTAGAGTATTAGCCCTACAGGATTAGCAAATAAGTGTAACCGATTTTTTTTTGCCAATTGCCGCTAGTGTTATCTAGAACTGTTACGTTGTATCTCTTGTTAAAAATACACATGTATTTTCTTTGTTCCTCTAGTGACCACTATGCAATATTTTACTACTGGGTGGTAAAGTATTATTTGTCATTGGTCATTTGTTTTTTGCGCAATTTACACATAACAAATGTACATGCAGCTTCTTTGAATGAATGTGAAAATTTTATAAAATGACCGAAAAGTGTTGTCCATTTTTAATGATGATGTATCACACAGAAATGCAAACATTAATGTCCAACACAATAGTTACTCAGCTGAAAATTTGCAAAGATGTTTAATTCTCGAAAACAGCTATCTAAAAATTAGATTTTGAATATTATTGGTGCCAGTACGTTGTAACTCAACACAAATAATCCTGAAGAGCACAGGATGTTACCTGCCAAGAAATGTTAATATTTATATATATATTCCCAAGTATCATAATGCCTATTGAATATTTTACACAAATAAAACTTTATATGGTAACAGAACTGAAAGATCCCAGAGACTTCTGCTGCTGTTAGAGTATGAGGACAATCTGAGGTGCCTTCCCACCATAGTGGTGAATCATTTTTGGACTTGTGGTTCCAGGATTTAGAGAGTAAACATCTGGGGGATGTCAGAAGATTATCTCAGAGCCACACCCTGGCATAAAACGGTAGGAGGTGCTTTCCCAGTGGCCAACTGGAGCCCTGGGATCTGTGCAGGCCAGCCGTGGCAGGGGTGGACTGTGTGTTAGACCAGGTTGTGGTCAATCCATGAGTTGTTTTTTATACTTGAGCATGTTAGTTAGCCTATACAGATCTGCTGGGGTTGGATAGATGCACTAGGTTACTACAGAGCTGGCTAGATGTGCTTCTGTATGCTGCCATTGCCAAATCACACCTCAAGCTGGTTAATTTTCAGCCATAGACCTAGTAATTTAGTAATAACTTTGTTATTATTACCTATTGTACAGAAGTAAGGCTTACATCTTTCCCGGGACAAACGGGTCTTTCTTTTAGTGGTATTGTTTCATTTTCTATATATCTTAAAAAACAATATTCAAATGTGCTTTTTTTCAGTTTGACAAGTGATAATTGTTACTGTAAATATAAAGTGCTTCCAAATTAAGGTTTAATTTTTAATTTTGCATATTATTTTTTTCCAATTGCTATATAAAAAACTAATGAACAAAAGAATTAAAAAATTACCGGTAAGTATGAAAATAAATAAATAAATAACAGGCAAAAGGACAACCAAAACTAAAGAAAGCAGGGTAAAAGAAAACTAATTTTGAAAATTGAACATGCTCTATTCATTTAGCAAATCAAACCTATTGTATCAATCTTTGTTTACTATTTAGCAAACTCACAACTGGACTTTGGAGCTACATGCTCCCTCTCTAGGATTTTCACCAGGTACATTCTAGGTCCTGATTGGTTAAACAACTGTCTTGCTTAAAGCGGAGTTCCACCCATTAAAAAGTCAGCAGCTACAAAAAGTGTAGCTGCCAACTTTTAATAATTAGAGACTCACCTATCCCACTGTCCAGCATTGTGGACGCAGGAAGCCTCGCTCCTCTCCCCCTCCTCTCCACGGCACCAGCATTCTAACTGTGGGTGCCCAGCTGTGGCTTCACAGCCAAGCACGCACTGTGCATGTGCGAGCCGCGCTGCACACTGTGAATGGCAGGGCAATCTTCTGGGACCTGTGATGTGTCCCAGAAGATTGCAGGGAGGGAGGGGGAGAGGTGATTTCCAGTGCCGCAGCACCAGGGGAGGAAGTCGGAGCTGGGTGCCTCTAAAAACAGGGTACCCGCCCCCCCCAAAAAATTACATGCCAACTGTGGCATGTCAAGGGGTCACCAGCACTTAAAGTGGAAGTTCCATTTTTGGGTGGAACTCTGCTTTAAATGAATGTTACCCACTGTACGTTTTGTATATATGCACCACTCACCTTTTTGTAAAATTAAACATAATGTCATGTTTTGCAGTCAAGGTCTAACATTAGAACAAGAAATATGATAGGGCCTGAGAATTTCTAAACTTAAGGAGGACAGCTGAGATGTAAGCAGGATGATCAACATTTAAGGTGGATGACTACAATGTAAGGAGCACAACTGACATGGTGGGCAACATCTGACATGGGTAGAGGACTAGAAAAAGACAAAGATGTGGAGGATAAAATTATCAACTAAAACTAGTGACCATTGATAAACATTTGTAGGAGTTCTCATTGACATTGTGAGGACACATAATACCTGACTGAGCATTAATGGAGGATGAGGCAGTTTTATTTTGGGGAAGATACAGCAGTTTTGTAGTGTAGGCAGATTATATAATGACTTCTGGCTCACATTTGCAGTGCCATTGAAGAACATATTATTAACAATAAGAAGAAAACAGGATTCCTAGCTACAAATTAGAGGACAAAAAATGACATAAGAGGGCGCCATTCTCAAACAATTAAATAATTTAGAATGTGACCAGCACACCACTAGTTATACCAAAGTGCAGCTGCTCCTTTAAGTGTAAATAACGCTTGAAATAGTAACATAATAGAAAAAGTAGGTGCTACTTCTTTACAAATTAGTGTATAAAAAAACTATCATAAAAAATACTAGTCAATATGCAAGTGTAAAAAACATCCACAAACCACAAATATATAAATATTGCATTGAAAAAAATCCACACCCGTCCAAAATACAAATATTGTCCATCAGCATCCCAACATGCTCAGGAATGGTGGACTGACATTTCTTCTTTCATTCAAAACGATGTGCCTCACAATGTGCAGTAAAAGTGCTAACTCACCAGACCTTCTTGGCCAAAAAAGGTATATCAAGCCCTTCTTTATATCCTCCAAGGCAAATTGAATCATGGACCTTCTATCTAACCATGGGCTCCAGTAATTAATTTTTCCCATGGTCAACAAATAATGAAAGCCCGGAGTCCAGTTGTCACAAATAAAATGGGCTTCCAACTGCCATTTCTGCAGTCTGTGCCTTCAATATTGGACCCATACAGGGACATATAGGTCTAATGCGCATTCTATTCTCCATTCCAGGTCACTTGTGGGGCTGGTGTCTTTAGGGTAGTTATCTGGAGGAACAGATGTAATATGCATAGGGCCCTTTAAAGGGTCATAGTCATTTTCCATACACCAGGATAATGCTTTTTGGTCTCCTGTCTTGAGGAGGGGGGGGGGCAGGGCCGATCCTAGGGTCACAGACGCCTGGGTGCAGAAATATTTTGGGCGCCCCCACGGGGGTGTGGTCATCTTACTAACTCCTCCTCTTTGCAAATGTTTCTATGGCAATGACTCAAACACAGATATGCTCCCCTAAGGAGTCTTTGTTAACCTGGGATCCTCCCATGATCTCTTAACAATAAAGAGAACAAGATAGTCAGAGACTGCAAACATACTACAGGGGATGGTCAGAGACTGCAGACATGATACAAGAAATGGTCAGAGACTGCAGACATGGTACAAGAGATGGTCAGAGACTGCAGACATGATACAAGATATGGTCAGAGACTGCAGACATAGTACAAGAGATGGTCAGAGACTGCATAAATAGTACAAGAGATGGTCAGAGACTGCAGACATAATATAGGAGATGGTCAGAGACTGCAGACATGATACAAGAGATGGTCAAAGACTGCAGACATGATAAAAGAGATGATCAGAGACTGCAGACATGAAACAAGAGATGGTCAGAGACTGCAGACATAATACAGAATATGTTCAGAGACTGCAGATATGATACAAGAAATAGTCAGAGACTGCAAACATACTACAAAAGCTGGTTAGAGACTGCAGATATGATACAAGAAATGGTCAGAGACTGCAGACATAGTACAAGAGATGGTCAGAGACTGCAGACATACTTCAAAAGATGGTCAGAGACTGCAGACATGATACAAGAGATGGTCAGAGACTGCAGACATGATACATAAGATGGTCAGAGACTGCAGACATGATACAGGAGATGGTCAGAGACTGCAAACATGCTACAGAAGATGGTCAGAGGCTGCAGTTATGATACAAGAGATGGTCAGAGACTGCAAACATGATACATAAGATGGTCAGAGACTGCAGACATGATACAAAAAATGGTCAGGGACTGCAGACATAATACAAGAGATGGTCAGAGACTACAGACTTAATGCAAGAGATGGTCAGAGACTGCAGACATAGTATCAGAGATGGTCAGAGACTGCAGACATACTACAGAAGATGGTCAAAGACTGCAGACATGATACAAGAGATAGTCAGAGACTGCAGACATGATACAAGAGATGGTCAGAGACTGCAGACATGATACAAGAGCTGGTCAGAGACTGCAGACATACTACAGAAGATGGTCATAGACTGCAGGCATGATACAAGAATTGGTCAGAGACTGCAAACATACTACATAAGATGGTCAGATACTGCAGATATGAAACAAGAAATGGTCAGAGACTGCATACATAGTACAAGAGATGGTCAAAGACTCCATACATAGTACAAAAGATGGTCAGAGCCTGAATACATAGTACAAGAGATGATCAGAGATTGCATACATAGTACAAGAGATGGTCAGAGATTGCATACATTGTACAAGAGATGGTCAGAGATTGCATACATTGTACAAGAGATGGTCAGAGATTGCATACATAGTACAAGAGATGATCAGAGACTGCAGAAATACTACAGGAGATGGTCAAAGACTGCAGATATGATACAAGAGATGGTCAGAGACTGGCTGCGTTTGATGGGCACAGTGGCTGCGTTTGATGGGCACAGTGGCTGCGTTTGATGGGCACAGTGACAGCGTTTTATGGGCACAGTGACTGCCTTTGAAGGGAACAGTGGCTGTTTTTGATGGGCACAGTAGCTGCTTTTAATGGGCACAGTGGCTGCGTTTGATGGGCACAGTGGCTGCATTTGATAGGCACAGTAGCTGCTTTTAATGGGCACAGTGGCTGCATTTGATGGGCACAGTGGCTGCAACTGATGGGTTTTTTTTTCCAAAAATCTTCAGTTTGTTTGTGCCCCCCCCCCCCCCACCACCACTGGTGTTTATCTCAACCTGCAGACAAATACACATTTTACTCCACTTGCATTGTACACAGACTAGGCTGGACTATCTTTTCTGCAGTGCATCATCACTGCGTTTGATGGGCACAGTGGATGCTTTTGGGCAGGGCACAGTAGCTGCGTTTGATGGGCACAGTGGCTACGTTTGATGGGCACAGTAGCTGCTTTTAATGGGCACAGTAGCTGCATTTGATGGGCACAGTGGCTGCATTTTATGGCACAGTGGCAGCGTTTTATGGGCACAGTGGCTGCTTTTAATGGGCACAGTGGCTGCTTTTAGGTGGGGCACAATGGCTACGTTTGATGGGCACAGTAGCTGCTTTTAATGGGCACAGTGGCTGTGTTTGATGGGCACAGTGGCTGCGTTTGATGGGCATAGTGGCTGCGTTTGATGGGCACAGTGGCAGCATTTGATGGGCACAGTGACTGCCTTTGATGGGAACAGTGGCTGTTTTTGATGGGCACAGTAGCTGCTTTTAATGGGCACAGTGGCTGCGTTTGATGGGCACAGTGGCTGCATTTGATAGGCACAGTAGCTGCTTTTAATGAGCACAGTGGCTGCATTTGATGGGCACAGTGGCTGCAACTGATGGGGTTTTTTTTCAAAAAATCTTCAGTTTGTTTGTGCCCCCCCACCACCACTGGTGTTTATCTCAACCTGCAGACAAATACACATTTTACTCTACTTGCATTGTACACAGACTAGGCTGGACTATCTTTTCTGCAGTGCATCATCACTGCGTTTGATGGGCACAGTGGATGCTTTTGGGCAGGGCACAGTAGCTGCGTTTGATGGGTACAGTGGCTACGTTTGATGGGCACGGTAGCTGCTTTTAATGGGCACAGTAGCTGCATTTGATGGGCACAGTGGCTGCATTTTATGGCACAGTGGCAGCATTTTATGGGCACAGTGGCTGCTTTTAATGGGCACAGTGGCTGCTTTTAGGTGTTGCACAGTGGCTACGTTTGATGGGCACAGTAGCTGCTTTTAATGGGCACAGTGGCTGCGTTTGATGGGCACAGTGGCTGCGTTTGATGGGCACAGTGGCAGTGTTTGATGGCACAGTGGCTGCATTTGATGGGCACAGTGGCAGTGTTTGATGGCACAGTGGCTGTGTTTGATGGGCACAGTGGCTGCGTTTTATGGCACAGTGGCTGCGTTTGATGGGCACAGTGGCAGTGTTTGATGGCACAGTGGCTGCGTTTGATGGCACAGTGGCTGCATTAGATGGGTACAGTGGCTGTGTTTTATGGCACAGTGGCTGCGTTTGATGGGCACAGTGGCTGCGTTTTATGGCACAGTGGCTACGTTTGCGACAGAAAGGTCTGTTAAAGAAAGTTGAAAAACAACAGACTTACTTGCAGGATTACAGGTGAAAATAAAGTGGGGAAACAAAGGAAAACGAATGCAGCCACCACTAAGAACTGGTGCACTGAGATATTGTACACTGAGTGTAGTATGACTATAGTAGGAGGAGATGAGAGGTGACACCCCTCAGGTGTAGTATACATTGTATAGACACATTGGACATTGATCTGCTCTCTATGATCCCAGGTCCTCCTCATGGTGGAGCCGAGTGTGTGATCTCCACCATGGCACTGCCAATCATCACATCCACCACCTACTCTGCCCTCTCCCCCACTCAGAGTGCCCCCCTTACCTCCTCGATGGCGGCCGGTGACGGTGCTCCAGCATTGGCTGAGCCGGGTGGTGAAGTTGGAGGTGGTGGGGGACTTGTAATCCTCATTGGTCTCTGTGATAAATTCCGACACACTGATCTGATCCGGCATGATGATCGGAGGACGTGGAGGAGGAGGGGACCCCACTCACACCCCCCTTACCTCCTCGATGGCGGCCGGTGACAGTGCTCCAGCATTGGCTGAGCCGGGTGGTGAAGTTGGAGGTGGTGGGGGACTTGTAATCCTCATTGGTCTCTGTGATAAATTCCGACACACTGATCTGATCCGGCATGATGATCGGAGGACGGGGAGGAGGAGGGGACCCCATTCACACCTCTACACACAGGACAGGAGGCAACCACTCCAGGCACTTCTCCCAACAAAGCACAGGGGACTCCGCCTACTACACACACCGCAACTCCGCACACACAGCCGGGAACTTCAACCAGATGACAGCGGGGATCACACCAACCCGGGATCCATCGCTAGCACCAGCAGCCGCCGCTCCATGAGTCCTAGATCCCTGGAGTAGGGCAGTGGCTGCTGGACACACCTCCACTTCAGACCAGGCACTAGTCCGCTCCGGCTCTGCTCCCTCTTAACCTTGCTGTCTGAAGATGGCAGAGGTGGGCGGAGCTTGTTTACTAGCCGCGGAGGTGGCGTGCAAAGAATGCTGGGGTGGCCGCGGTGTCCCTGACTGATGTCACTGTTCGCTAGCTAGACGCCGGCTGGGCGGCCGGCGATTCTAGCTCGGCGCCCCTTCTTCTGCAAAGATATTACAGTGCTGGGGTGCGGTGCACCCCGTGCACCCCAGCCAGGATCGGCCCTGGTGGGGGGTCCTGCAGTTTAGGTGGCTAAAGGACAGCATTCAAAAGCAAGCCTAGTGAGCTCCACTTTCCCATTCATTCCATGCTGCACTCCAGTGTGTCAGAATGAGCATCCAGCTCTTGTCTGGGCAGAGGGACTGGGAAAGATGTGTGAGACAGAAAAAGCCAGGATCCAATCTATATAAATGTATTTATTTTTTTATTGAAAGGGCGTTGAAACAATGTAATGTTTCAATGCCCTAATCAAACCATCAGTCAGGGGATTGGGTGTTGAATTTATAGATCCACATCATTTTGGCATTACACTGTATAATAAATTGTTTATATTTATTAGAATCTGAAATATGTTGGATAGAAGTTATGTTTAGAACAAAAAAAATAAAAATTTTATGACACATACAATAAATGATGAGCCCGATATTCGACTCGAACATTGGGTGTTCGCCTGTTCGCCAATCAGTGAACAATATGCGGCCTTCACATGAAATTTGAAAGTTGCTGGAACACCATTAAAGTCTATGGGACACTAACATGAAAAATCAAAAGTGCTAATTTTAGGAGGCGCATGCACGGCGTGTAGGATGGCGGACATGTGAGAGAAGAGCTCCGGTCCCCATCTCTCCATTCACGGCTCCTGCTCAGCTTACACTGCACCAATAGCTCCAGGAGCAACATCGCCGACTGCCAGTGGTCCCCGGGCCCCTTCTGGGAAAAATCGGCTTCCAAAAAGCGATCTACAGAGGTTTTATCCCGCCGCCACTGTTGCAGCCTAGCCACACCATGGAGCGCTTCCTGTACAGGCCGCAATGCCTGGCCTCGAGTGATTCAACTGGCCCGTCAAACACCGTCGGATCCCGCCTAACGGTCGAAAGTGCAATTCCGGCGGAACACAGGTTCCAGCATTCCCAACCACCTGAAACTACAGCTGTAGTGACCGTAGCGGTACTGGATCTCAAGTTGCAATCACTACTCCAGGACCTGACCCACAATATTGCAAAAGAGGTGGGTAAAATAGCACATGAGCTTCGGGGAGAGATAGATCAATTGGGAGAGCGCACTGACACCTTGGAAAACAAGTTCGATGAGCTGACTCAGTATGTCCATATACTCAAGGAAGATAATGCCGCCATAAAGCACACAGTCTCCCAGCTCCAGCTTCAGCAGGAAGATCTGGAGAATCAGGAAAGGCGCCAGAATCTGAGAATCCGAGGGATCCCTGAAACGGTCAGTGATAAGGAGCTGCGCACTTACCTCCTGGGCTTGTTCGTCTCCTTAGCTCCCCACATCCCAGACATAGATTGGCGCCTTGATCAGGCCCATAGATCTCTAGTTTCAAAACCCCCCTGGCTCTAACCCCAGAGATGTTCCCATCCGTTTCCACTACTACGAGATTAAGGAAGCCCTCACAGTTGCAACCCGCAACAAATCATGCATTGACTTTAAACAAACTAAGATCCAAATTTTCAGCGATCTCTCCCCAATTACTTTACCAAAAAGGCGCAGCTTCCACCCTGTTACTACCCATCTACATTAGGTGCCGTACCGCTGGGGGTTCCCCTTTTGCCTATCCGCTTCTAAAGATGGAGTCCAATTCTCGCTGAGGCACCTCTATGAAAGCGAAGCTTTTGCCCACAACCTGGATCTCCCACCCATTCCTGAGGAAGAATTCCAGCTCCAGGTGCCACATCCCAAACCGCTCACGACCCCGACCAAGATCTGGACCCCAGTTCAACGACAATCATGGAAGGCATTTTCCACCCCTCAACGAGCTAACCCTCACAGATTTCCAACCTAAAGAGACCCTACCTTCATCACTCTTTAGTTTTCTCATACCATGGCCGGACAATGTTTAGTTCGGCTATGCCAGTGACCCTATTGGAGATGGGTCACCCTCTCTTACTTAGAGACTCTTTTCTTACCCTGTTTGGTAAGTCTCACCACCCATGTTTCTCTGGAAGCTGATTATTTTCCCTTTGTTCAATTAGCTAATTACCACTGACTGGTTTTGACTGCTACATCAGAAGAGACGGTAACCCCCCCATCGTTTCCTGCAGGCTGCATTGCCCCTCACCATTACCCCAGGCTCTTGCCTGGGTATCCTGAAGTTTTTTTTACCTTCAGGTTTTTCAAAAAATGTTTTTGTGTTTTTCTTTTTCAAATGTTTTATTTTTTTCTTTTTTCTTGATGTTTCTCTTTGCAGGTCTTTTTTTTTACCTTTCTATGGTTATTAATGCTAATTTTATGACACCATTTTATCTTCTATGTCTATATATCTCTATGTGTTTTATCTCATGGATGTTCATTTACTTGTTTAAATTCAATAGTATGCTAGCAATATACACACCTGCTTTGTTATAGCCCTTAAAATATACTCATGTAATGGAAAGGGCCTAAATTCCATCTGGAAGCGATGGCAAGCTTTGAAGGAGTTTAGGTCCTCCAACGCAGAGGTGATTATGATTCAGGAGACCCACTTTAAACCCGGTGGATCATTCAAGTTCGCTTCCAAACATTTTCCCATGTCCTGTATGGCTTGGGACCCATCTGGAAAAGCAGGTGTGGCAATCCTCATTTAACGATCTTGCCCGATCCGGGTCCTCTGATCCTACCAAGACCCTCACGGTCGGTTCGTACTCCTGAATTGTAGTCATCTGAACACTCAATTCACTTTGGCTAACATATATGCTGCAACTGTAGGACAAATCAATTTTCTCACAACAGTTTTTGAGAAGCTACATTCCTTTTCTCAGCCTTTTTACGATCATGGGAGGCAATTTCAATGTGTGCATGTCCCCGACCAAGGATAGAGGAGCCTTATTTCAAGATACCCCATGGATCGCTACCCAGAAACTGTCCGCCTCTTTCCATAAATTAACTAGATCACAAAACCTCTTTGACACCTGGAGAGTAAAGCATCCCACTCAGAAGAGTTACATGTTCTACTCCCCCCCATGAGTTATATTCTAGATTAGATCATTTTTTCGTCACGGCCCCTCTCTTTCCTTATGTAGTCTTCTCTGAGATAAACCCTATCACTTGGTCGGACCATGCACCCATTGAACTCGGCATTGTTTTGATGGCTTCAAACCCCAAGACATGCCACTGGCATCTTAACGAGTCCCTGATTAAAAATCCAATATCCCAAGCTCTCTTACAACAAAAGATAACCAAATTTTTTCAATTAAATGATGGGTGAGTCGTGGAAATTTCCACCCTGTGGGAACCCCATAAGGCTTTTTTCAGGGGCAAGTGCATATCTACAGGCTCTTGCCTGAAATGTGATTCCTCCAATTGACACTTTTTTTGTGAAATGGTAGGGGTACATTTGTATCCTGTTACCAATTCAAACAGGGGGGGAGGCCTGGATCTGGGGGTCCCCTTGTTAAAGGGGGCTTCCAGATTCTGATAAGCCCCCTGCCCACAGACCCCCACAACTACCGGACAAGGGTTGTGAGGATTAGGCCCTTGTCCCCATCAACATGGAGACAAGGTGCTTTGGGGGGCTACCCCAAAGCACCCTCCCCATGTTGAGGGCATGTGGCCTGATACGGTTCAGGAGGGGGGCGCTCTCTCGTCACCCTCTTTTCCTGCAGCCTTCCAGGTTGTGTGCTCTGATAAGGATCTGGTATGGATTTTGGGGGGGCCCCTACGCCATCTTTTTTTTAAATTTTGGCACAGGGTTCCCCTTAAAATCCATACCAGACCCTTCAGGTCTGGTATGGATTTTGGGGGGACCCCTACCCCATCTTTTTTTAAATCTGGTGCAGGGTTCCCCTTGATTTCCATATCAGACACGATGGGCCTGGTATGGATTTTAGGGGGACCCCCACGCAATTTTTTTAAAATTTTGGTTCTGGTTTTGGTTCCCCTTACTATTCATACTAGACCCAAAGGGCCTGGTAATGGACTGGGGGGGGATCCTATGCTCTTTTTTTCAATGAGTTTCATCCATATTGCCGAGACCCGACAATTCATTACAGCCACGATCAGTTTTCAATGACAATTTTTCCTTTAAAAATGTCATTTTGCTGTGGTACTGTTCTAAACACGGGATAAATGTGCCACTTTACAGGCATACTATAGACACCCCCCAGGCACAATATTTAAAGGAATATTTCATTTTTATTGTTTCACTTTAAGCATTAAAAAAATCACTGCTCCTGAAAAAACTGCCGTTTTTAAAAAAAAGTTTGCATTGATACATGTCCCCTGGGGCAGGACCCAGGGCCGAAAACACTTTTGATGACAATAACTTGCATATAAGCCTTTAAAATTAGCACTTTTGATTATTCATGTTCGTGTCTCACAGACTTTAACCGATTCCGGACCAGCCGCCGCAATTGTACAGCTCATGGGGAATGCATAGCCAGCACCAGCGCGTGCCCGCTGCACGGCGGGGTGCCGATGCTCCTGGCCAATGGTTGCGATGACCGCCGGCCATGAGCGATCGTGAGCAGGAGACACAGAACTGGGATGAGCTAGGAACCATGATCTGTCACTTCCTATATTTAGTCCCCTCCCCCTTCAGTTAGAGTCACCTCCCAGGGAACACAGTTAACCCCTTCACTGCCCCTAGTGTTAACCCCTTCACTGCCAGTGACACTTTTACAGTAATCAATGTATTTTTAATCACACTGATCGCTGTATTAATGCCAATGGTTCCAAATATGTGTCAAAATTGTCTGATGTGTCCACCATAATGTTGCAGTCACAATAAAAATCGCAGATCGCCGCCATTACTAGTAAAAAAAAATAATAATAAAAATGCTATAAATCTATCCCCTATTTTGTAGACGCTATAACTTTTGCGCAAACCAATCAATATACGCTTATTGCGAGTTTTTTTACCAAAAATATGTAAAAGTATACATATCGACCTAAACTGAGAAAAAATTAGCTTTTTTTAAAAAAAATGTGGAAATTTATTATAGCAAACAGTACAAAATATTGTGTTTTTTTCAAAATTGTCAATCTTTTTTTGTTTATAGCACAAAAAAAAAAACATGCAGAGGCGATCAAATACCACCAAAAGAAAGCTCTATTTGTGGGTAAAAAAGGACGTCAATTTTGTTTGGGTACAACATCGCACGACTGCGCAATTGTCACTTAAAGTGACGCAGTGCCGAATCGCAAAAAAAACGCTCTGTTCGGGAAGGGGGTAAATTCTTCCAGGGCTGAAGTGGTTAATGGTGTTCATGTGTTCTGCCAAATTTTTAGCCTGTTCTCATGTTCTGCTGCAAACCAAACAGGAGGGTGTTCGGCTCATCCCTACAAAAAAGGTGTTGAAAGTAGGTCTCTATGTTGAATCTTGAAAGTTGGTCTCTATGTTGAGACAATGTTTATTCAGACATATACATCAAGTATGGCCAACATTTTGGATCTGAGTAGTACAGTGGAACCTCAGATTGCAAGTAACGCGGTTAACGAGCGCTTCGCAATACGAGCAATTTTTTTTTTTTAAATCCTGACTTGGTTTGTGAGTGTTGTCTCGCAAAATGAGCAGGATTCAAGCCACTGCGGTGTGCAGTACCGCATTTGGCCAGAGGTGTGGGGCGCCGGTGACACTCAGAGCCTTTCGGAAACACTCGGAAACACTCGGAATCACTCTGTTCCTGAGTATTTCTAAAGCATTTCCAAGTCTCTCTGGCGCCCCCCCACCTCTGGCCTCATACGGTATTGCATGCAATAGAAGTCAATGTGGAGCGAATTATCTTAGTTTCCATTGACTTCTATGGTGAAACTTGCATTGATATGTGAGTGCTTTGGATTACAAGTACATTACAAGTACATTCGTGTGTGACAGAGAGATGGCACAGACTTCTATTATGTTGGAAATTGTAACTTTCTACTTTTCCACCTTATGACTGATTTGCCCTTTATTGTTTTTTATTTATTAGGTGCAACATAGTTTACTAGTGTTATGGGTCTTCTAAATATTATAATTGTTTTGTGGGGTTGTTTTTCAGATATGGATCTTGTTCCAGTATGTATGAAAACTTTCCAATATAGTTTTAGTGCCCTTGTGTTGCACATTAAAATTTGTTATAAATGTAGTTCTCTTATCTTTCACCACTGTCTCATTCAGTCTATTTGATTGCTGTATTTGTTAGTTAGACTTCAAACATTCTTCTTGTATTATTTTCTCTTTTTATGTAATGCACCCATAACCAGTTCAGAGGGGTATTTCTTTTCATTAAGCATGTAGATCACCTCAGTAGAGCATAAGCAAAATGTATTCCTAGTGATTTTGAAGCATTTTGTAGATAATTTTCAGGAATTTTACTAACATTTTACAGGCATTTCAGATGTGTATTGAGCTTCAGGCTTTTGTTTCCAGGGCTTGGCAAGGAAAAGAGAGCAATTCTAGAGAAGGGCATAGATACTTCAGGTGCAAATATGCACACAAAAATGCATTTCCAGATTCATGCATTTACAGATCCTACTTTTGAAGTTTGGGGCCAAAAATGCCTAAATATACTCAAAAAAGCTCATGTTATTTTTTCAGCGTAGGGCAGCTAAGTGTACAAGTGTGAACAGGGACAATGCAAAAGAAAGTGACTCTGAATGTTAAGCACAGTCAGGGGTAGGGAAACATAAACCTAAAATTGCTCATTTATGAATGGAGGCTAATTCTTTAGCACAACATACTGGCTTATTTTTTCATTAGGGATGAAAGAGGCACATTGCTTTAAGGGACTCACTGGCCACATTAGCAAAGTGGTGAATAGCAGTGACATCACTGCCCAAATATGGTCATTGGCCGTATTTGGGCAATGACATTGACATAATATGGCAATGGCCATTTTTGGTCAATTTAACTACTATCCCTGCCCCTGCTCTTGTATAGCTGATGAAAGCTCTGAGAGATGTCATTCAGCAAGCAGTACCATCAGGATAGGTTGAAAGTGCCAGGTCCATATTTTTATTTTGGCAAGCTGTGGGTGGTAGGTAGCACGATTGATACAAGGAGGAACTTTTTGGGGGATTTTAATAAATCACTTGTCAAAGGTTTGGGTATTTTTATTTCTAGGTTAAATTTATTTTTGTAAATGAGTAAGAGCACTATGCACCTCTTATTCATTCGCATGGGTTCTGGGGTCCCCCTTATTTTTAAAAGAGACATCTAATAAGTCCCCAGCCTGTAGACAAGATTTTTGAGGAAGAGGCTCTTGTCCTCATCAACATAGGGAAAACATGCTTTGCCAGGGGGGTCACTGCTGGCAAGGAACCTCCCATGTTAAGGGCATGTGGACTGGTATGGTTCAGGAGGAGGGATACTTGCTCATTCCCCTTG
This sequence comes from Lithobates septentrionalis, assembly GCA_037952835.1. Lineage (NCBI taxonomy): Eukaryota > Metazoa > Chordata > Amphibia > Anura > Ranidae > Lithobates > Lithobates septentrionalis. Next base: position 3,323,074 of record JBBDGP010000091.1, on the reverse strand, counting down.
CTCCTCATACTGCATGCTTGAATAAGGATATGGTATAGATTCTTAGGAAAACCTTGTGTTTTTTGGCGAGGATCCTCTTAAAATCTACACCAGATCACAAGAGTCTGGTGTGCATTTTCTGTGGGGCCTCACACAATTTTGTTGCTTTTTTTGTGTGAGGCACCTCCTTAAAAAAAAGACCCTTTGAGTCTGGTAAGTATGTATTTTTTTTGTGGGGGTGGAAGTCACACTTTTTTGATTCTTGCTGTGGGATGTGCTACAGGGAAAATGACATTAAGTCCTCATGCACATGGACATTTTAAAAAACGAGCTGTAAAGCTAGGTTCGACGCCTGGAAAAACCGGCGTTAAAAACGCGATTTTTACCGCGTTTTGCATTAGCGTTTTTGCGCGTTTTTGCGCGTTTTTGCGCGTTAGCGCTAAGTAGCGTTTTTCAATGAAAAATACATCTCTCAGCTATATACACTCCCAAATTTCCCACAATGCCACAGAAACCAAAGAAAATATGTTAATGAGCATGTGTCTGTGCCATTTTGGTAGGAGAGAGAGAGAGGAGAGAGTGTTTCAGAGTGTTTCAGAGTTTTCAGTATATTTCAGTATTTTTCTGAGAAATATGGATCCTGTCATGCAAAAGATCCTCATGAGGGGGTTAGGGGTTAGGGGTTAGGGGTTAGGGTTAGGAGTTAGGGTTAGGGTTAGGGGTTAGGGGTTAGGGGTTAGGGTTAGGGTTAGGGGTTAGGAGTTAGGGTTAGGGTTAGGGGTTAGGGTTAGGAGTTAGGGTTAGGGGTTAGGGTTAGGAGTTAGGGTTAGGGGTTAGGGTTAGGGGTTAGGGTTAGGGGTTAGGGTTAGGGTTAGGAGTTAGGAGTTAGGAGTTAGGGTTAGGAGTTAGGGTTAGGGTTAGGGTTAGGAGTTAGGGTTAGGGGTTAGGGGTTAGGGGTTAGGGTTAGGGTTAGGGTTAGGAGTTGGGGGTTAGGGTTAGGAGTTAGGGTTAGGGGTTAGGGTTAGGAGTTAGGGTTAGGGGTTAGGGTTAGGGGTTAGGGGTTAGGGTTAGGGTTAGGAGTTAGGAGTTAGGAGTTAGGGTTAGGAGTTAGGGTTAGGGTTAGGGTTAGGAGTTAGGGTTAGGGGTTAGGGGTTAGGGGTTAGGGTTAGGGTTAGGAGTTGGGGGTTAGGGTTAGGGTTAGGGTTAGGAGTTAGGGTTAGGAGTTAGGGTTAGGGTTAGGAGTTAGGGTTATGGTTAGGAGTTAGGGTTAGGGTTAGGGGTTAGGAGTTAGGGTTAGGAGTTAGGGTTAGGGGTTAGGGTTAGGGTTAGGGGTTAGGGTTAGGAGTTAGGGTTAGGGTTAGGGGTTAGTGTTAGGAGTTAGGGTTAGGGTTAGGAGTTAGGGTTAGGGTTAGGGTTAGGGGTTAGGGTTAAGGGTTAGGAGTTAGGGTTAGGGGTTAGGGGTTAGGAGTTAGGGTTAGGGGTTAGTGTTAGGGTTAGGGGTTAGGAGTTAGGGTTAGGGTTAGGGGTTAGGGTTAGGAGTTAGGGTTAGGGGTTAGGGTTAGGAGTTAGGGTTAGGGGTTAGGGTTAGGGGTTAGGGTTAGGGGTTAGGGTTAGGGTTAGGGTTAGGAGTTAGGAGTTAGGGTTAGGAGTTAGGGTTAGGAGTTAGGGTTAGAAGTTAGGGTTAGAAGTTAGGGTTAGGGTTAGGGGTTAGGGGTTAGGAGTTAGGGTTAGGGTTAGGAGTTGGGGGTTAGGGTTAGGGTTAGGGTTAGGGTTAGGGTTAGGAGTTAGGGTTAGGAGTTAGGGTTAGGGTTAGGAGTTAGGGTTAGGGTTAGGAGTTAGGGTTAGGGTTAGAGGATAGGAGTTAGGGTTAGGAGTTAGGGTTAGGGGTTAGGGTTAGGGGTTAGGGTTAGGAGTTAGGGTTAGGGTTAGGGGTTAGTGTTAGGAGTTAGGGTTAGGGTTAGGAGTTAGGGTTAGGGTTAGGGTTAGGGGTTAGGGTTAAGGGTTAGGAGTTAGGGTTAGGGGTTAGGGGTTAGGAGTTAGGGTTAGGGGTTAGTGTTAGGGTTAGGGGTTAGGAGTTAGGGTTAGGGTTAGGGGTTAGGGGTTAGGAGTTAGGGTTAGGGGTTAGGAGTTAGGGTTAGGAGTTAGGGTTAGGGTTAGGGGTTAGGGGTTAGGAGTTAGGGTTAGGAGTTAGGGTTAGGGTTAGGTGGATGTGCCACATCCCACAATTCTGGATGGGCCTGTACCGCATTTATTAATTCTACTTGAGAGACTGCACTAGCCATCTTGAAGCCAATATCACCACAGTCACATGGCTGTGCAAAGGACTCTTGGGTAATCTAATGTCCAGACAGGAAATTCCTGTTTTTACAGAGATTACAGTGTCCAATCATCTCTTTTTAACCAAAAAACGCCGGAGTTAAAAAACGCGAAAAAACGCTGCGGTCGCGTTTTTGCGCGTTTTTGCGTGTTTTTCCGTGTTTCGCGTTTTTACAGCTCTAGCGCCGCTCCTCGGATGCACTGGTCCTGGTTTTTTTTTTACAGCTTAAAAACGCCTAGGCTATTTGCAGCTCAAAAACGTCTAGGTGGGCATGAATCCATAGACTAACATAGACAGGCGTTTTTAAGCTGTAAAAAACGCTAAAAAACGCGGCTGTAAAAACGTCCGTGTGCATGAGGGCTAACAATGAAAAAAGTTACAATTCAAAATGATGTCAAATTGCATTTTATTGCGAGCTTCTTAAAAAAAAAAGATGAATGTTTTGAATGTTTGAATAGATGAACCTTAAAATAAAAATCAGATGTTTGCAAGAATGATCTGAATTGTGACTAGCAGAAAAATGTTTTTTTTTTGTAATTGTATTTTTTAATAGTTCAAAAAGAAAACAGAAATACAGCAATATACAGAATGCAAATCGCAGAATGTCAAAGGCATAAAAACAGAAAGTCATGAAACAGTATCTAAACATACGTAATGTCAAATGTACAGCGAAAGAAAAATGGTAAGGGGTTGTAGGAAGCTTAAGTACATAGTATTGGGTAAATAGAATAGATTGACATCTAGTTGTGGGATGACATACAGAGAAACATAATAAGAACATATATGGTCATCAAAAAAACAGTAATATGAAAAGTCAAATAGACATGCAGAAACCTGGGGCGTGGCTGGACGAGCTAGGGGAAGGACGTGTGGAAGCTGAGCTGCGCTCTGACCATTACCATCCAACGCCATCCTAGCCCATCTTCAACATCTTGAGCACCTCTCCACCTTCAGAAGTGGTTAGCCTACCTCCGCTGCTGCTAACGAGGGGAATTGGCTACCGTTGCTGCATTTTCTTTGGCCCCGGGCCTCCAGCTGGACTTGAGCCCTGTGTGCCCGCCACCATCTTGAGGCCTGCTGAGGGCTCAGTGCACGCCACCCATCACCCCCACAGCTAGGCAGACAAGTGGAGCCTTTACCTGGCTGTCCGATCGTGTCGCCGTCGGCGGGCAGGGGGGCCTTATGTAGCTGAGTGGTGCTACCTGGTGATCTCCTCCTCTGCCTCGGACTGCTCTCCACCGGACGCCATCTTGCAGCCTACTGGATTGGCCTCCTCAACACACAGGCACAGTGAGTACAGGGGCATCCGCCTACCCACCCCTCTGCAGAGTCCCCCTTGTCCGAATCGGCGCGTTGCCATTCTGCCAGGACCTCTATTTTCGTGCCCCGCGGCGCTGGATTGGGCCTACAGTGAACGGCGCTCACTCGGCCGGCCGCGGCTTTCAGGAAAGACCGCGGCTTCGGCCTACCTCTGGAGGACGGCGGCCATCTTTGTGCTCCAAACTACTTCTCTTGCTAGCCTGCCCAACTACCACTATAATTAATGAACTTTCAAACATACTACCCATCAGCTGGCCCCTTCATATAGAGATAGGCCACATACTCTATTACTGCAAGGAAAATCTGCCTTCCGGCCTACCTCTGGAAGCTGGCGGCCATCTTGGTGCTCCAAGTACTCCCAAGCTAACTCTCTACTACTACATCTTATACATAACTTCTCCTCCCATAAACTTCTATCAGGATAACTATCATTGCTTCTCCCTGTGATTGTTGAAGTGCTTCTAACACTGTCTGCATACTTCATTCATAAGAATATTTTTAAGCAACAAGGATACTTTGATGTGTGCATGTCTTTGAACAGATGTGAGTAGGAGGTGACCCCCACAGCGATCAACCGTATAGTTCCAGTAATGCCCGCCAAAACACCTAAACCCCAGTCTGCCAAAGGTAAACGTCCAGGCAAGAGATCACTGCCCGTTCCAGTCTCCACTGGTTCCATTCAACAATACTTAGCTAACGCAAGAGACGAGTAGGTCCAAACCTCACGGACCAGCGTTTCTCCATCATTTCACGCTGCATCTGTGCGAGACAGCTCCCCGGCCTCCTCATACTGTTCAGACCTTATGGATGATCCAGGATCCCCTGCGGGTTCCGAAATGAACACGCTAATGAGCGGTCTCAAAAAAGAACTTGCAGGAATGTTTCACAGTTTGGAGAAATCCATAAAAAAAGAAATATCTGCTGTCAGAACTGACATGACACATATTCTGGTCAGAGTTGAGGAAACGGAACAGCGGCAAGACACACATGCTTTAGTTATTAAAGAACTACAGGACACTGTTACCCAGCTGGCCTTCGCCCATCGAGCCTCCCTGTATAAACTCGAAGACCTCAAGAACCGTAACCATAGAAATAACATTCGTGTCAGAGGTCTGCCAGAAGCAACGGGTAATAATGACCTAGAACCATCTATAAGAGGCATCTTTAATACCATCTTGGGCAATTCAGTCACTGAACCGCTATGCTTTGACCGCGTACATCGTGCCCTAAGACCCCGTAATGCTAAGTCAGATCAGCCCAGAGACGTTATTTGTCGCTTGCACTATTTTGAAAACAAAAATGCTATTATGATGAAGATGCGGGGCTTGCCTAACGTAGACTTTGATGGAGCAGTCATCACCATATTTCCAGAACTCTCTAAGGAAACATTGGACCGTCGCAGAGCTCTGAAAACGCTCCTTGACCACCTACGTTCAGATGGGATCACATACAGATGGGGATTCCCAGCCTGCCTAATTGCCACAAAAAATGGTCGGTCATCTATGCTGAGATTTCCGGAGGAACTTTTTAACCTTCTTGCAAGATCTTAATCTTCCATCCATGGAACTCCCAGGTTGGCAAGACCCAATCCCTAAATTCCTGAGCCCAACGGACCCACCTTGGAGAAAGACCCCCTCAAAGAAAAGGCGTACCTCTCTTCCAGGCTCTGCACAAAAGCATGGTTGAAATATGTATCTTTCCACACGTACTAATTTTCTTATTGTAGATAATCTTTTTCCTACAGGTTGTCTCTATTAAGTTAGGTTTTGGCCGCAGTTTTTCCTTTTTTTTTTTTTTTTTTTACATGTGCCTGTCTAAATTTGGCCGAAACTGTCATACTATTGAACTGACCAATGTTCTTTGTTACCTTTATCCTTGGGTATTTAGTTTAGGTACCGAATTGGTTTGCACTTTATTGCCTAGGGGTTACGTTTTGTTCAAATTGATCCTGGTTACAAATTGGTAATATTCATATTCCTAAATGGAACTAATTATTTACTTATAGTTATAAGTTATTCGTTTTCTCATAGGTCGCGCGCTGTGGGGATGCACTTCCCCTTTTACCCCCCTTCACTACAGCGCCACCCCGTCACCCCCTTTCCTTCTGGGGTTGGCGAGAACGATTGGCCTTAGAGTTGTCCTATTCAGTCCCCATTTAGGGATTGGGATGGCCTCTAGTTCTCTCTCTCCCCAATGGGAACACTGCAGATTTCTGCGTGATAACTATGTGTTTCCCACAAGTTGGTTAATTTACATATGTGACCTCCACATATGCTTTTTTTGTTCTTCTTTTCTCTCTCTTTCTTTCCAAAAAACCTCTCTCTTTTCCTCCTCTCCACTCCCCCATTCTGGCTGGTATGTATGGAAATATAGGCTGAAGGTATGCGCTATGCTTTAACAATGGCTACATTAAAGTTTATATCATACAATGTTAGGGGTCTTAATGTTGCTGCTAAGAGACACCAATTAGTCCGTGAACTTAAAAGAGCCGCATGTGCTATTGCTTTTCTTCAAGAAACGCATTTAACTCACACAGCACCTGTTAAGTTAACCTCACCCCACTTTCCACAGTGGTACTATAGTTTATCAGACACTAATAAAGCTAAAGGAGTGGCCATTGGATTCTGCAGTAATGTATCCTTTAGGTTATCTGATATGTTGGCAGATGACCATGGTCGCTTCCTTTTCCTTAGGGGCTTCATAGGTAACACTCAATGTACTCTTGCAAATGTGTATTGTCCTAACCAAAATCAGCCAACTTTCCTCTTACAAACACTGACTAAACTTTCAAACTTCACCAAAGGCCTTACTATTCTAGCGGGTGACATTAATATGCCACTAGATCCAACAATTGATACATCCCAGGGCCGCTCTAATATTTCTTTCAAACAACTGAAACTTGTTAAAAAAAAGCTTCTGGATCTTTAATTGATGGACGTTTGGCGCCTTCTCCACCCTAAGGAGAAGGATTCTTTACACTTTTCCACAACACACCAATCCTATTCCAGAATAGATAATAGATTTCTAGTGTGTATATGTCAACAATAACTGGAGTACAACTATCAATATTGTCGGGACATACTGTTCACCTGATTTGGAATATCTTATGCTAAAATGTAGACCTTTTTTCATACCAAGAGAATTTACTAATGTTATAATTGTGGCTGTGTACATACCTCCACAGGTTAATTCTAATCTGGCTCTGGAGGAATTATATGATGCTATCAACATTCAGCTGAATGCACATCCAGAGGGGGTTGTGATTGTGGCTGGCAATTTTAACCATGTGGAGCTAGAAAAGGTTCTTCTTAAATTTTATAAGAATGTGCACTTTCCAACAAGGGAGAACAATATTTTAGATCAGGTATATACAAATGTTTCCAGTGCATATAAAGCTACTTTGTTGCCACATCTTGGTCTATCAGATCATACCTCTTTAATGATGATCCCATGTTATAAGCCTCTTGTTTGCAGAACAAAACCAGATATTAAAACCATACAGGTTTGGAGTGAGGAGTCAAATTCACTCCTGCAAGAGTGCTTTGAATTAACTGATTGGAATGTATTTGCACAGGATGCAGACTTAGAGGAATATGCTTCATCTGTTCTAGCTTATATCCGCTTTTGTATGGAGATGTTCCTAGTTACAAAAACTATTAAGGTGTTCCCAAATCAAAAGCCTTGGTTGGATGGTAAAGTAAGGGCTCAGCTTAGAGCAAGGGATGTGGCCTTTAGATCGGGCGACCCTATGGCTTATAGGAAAGCTCGGAATGAATTAAAGAAAGGCATTAAGGAGGCTAAGCGTAGATATAAACAGTGCATTGAATCTTATTTTGAAAATCAAAATTCTTGTAGCATGTGGAAAGGGATTAAAACAATGGTAGATTTTAAATCTAGGAATACACAGGTTTGTAAAGTGCTCCCTGACACCTTAAACCAATTTTTTGCTCGCTTTGAGGGCCAAAATATGAGATGTGAAACCCATAGTAAAGAACTAGTGGAGGATGACCATTTATTGGTATTAAAAATACATGAGGTCAGGTCAAATTTGAGGAAGATTGACATCAGAAAGGCAGCAGGACCAGACGGGGTGTCAGGCCACATACTGAGGGGATGTGCAGACCGGTTAGCAGGTGTTTTTACTGATATTTTTAATTTGTCATTAAAGCAGGCTGCAGTACCTTCTTGTTTTAAATCTACTACTATTGTCCCAATACCTAAAAAATCAGCGGTATCATGCTTAAATGATTATCGCCCAGTTGCCCTAACTCCTATCATCATGAAATGTTTTGAGAGGCTTGTATTATCACATCTTAAGGCAAGCATTCCTGTTGATCTGGATAAGTATCAGTTTGCCTATCGTGCAAATAGATGCACAGATGATGCAATTGCTATTGCATTGCATGCTGCCTTGACACATCTTGAGCACCCAAACACATATGTTAGGATGTTATTCATTGATTTTAGCTCTGCATTTAACACAGTAGTTCCTGACAAATTAGTGAAAAAGGTAAAAGCTTTGGGCCTATGTCCATTGCTGCGCTCATGGATTATGGATTTTCTAACAAACAGGCCACAAATGGTGAGAATAGGAGATCAGATGTCTAACACTATTATTTTGAATACAGGGATGTGTGTTAAGTCCAGCCTTGTTTACATTGTTCACGCACGACTGTACTCCCATACATGCGTCTAACACTATAGAGAAGTTTGCTGATGACACCACTTTAGTGGGACTCATACAAGATAATGACGAGACAGCTTATAGGCAGGAAATTCAACATTTGGTTGAGTGGTGTAGAGAAAATGATTTAATACTCAATACGGCAAAAACTAAAGAAATAATAGTGTATTATAGGAGATCAAGAAAGATCAATCATTGCCCGGTTCATATAGGTGGTGAGGAGGTGGAAAGGGTGGACACTATTACATTTTTGGGAGTACATATTACAAGGGAGTTGTCATGGTCTCAAAATACTTTTTTTCTAGTGAAAAAAGCGCAGCAGAGACTGTTTTTCCTTCGAAGACTGAAGCAGGCTGGATTGCCCTTAAGGCTTCTGGTCAATTTCTATCATTGTACCATTGAGAGTATTCTTCTCCACTGTGCTGTAGTGTGGTATGCCAGCTGCAGGGCGGAGGATAAGAAGTGCCTGTCTCGTGTGGTGAAAACAGCACAGCGGATCATAGGAACAGATCTACCAAATTTGGACTCAGCATATGCCAGCCGATTAAAAAAGCGGGCAAAAGCTATTAGTATTGATCCAACCCACCCAGATTACAGTGTGTTTGTCCCATTGCCATCAGGGAAAAGATATAGAACACTTAAAATGCACACTAATCGCTTAAAGCATAGTTTTTTTTCCTAGGGCCGTATTGTCCATAATCCCATCAGGTACAGTGTTTTAGGAATTTTATGTAGAATTTTAACATTCTTTTATTTATTTATTTTTAAATAACATTTTATATCTTGATATATTTAAATAGATATGTGGGCATATGCTAGGAGTATGTATGTGTGGTTTTCTTGAGAAATGTTTTATTGCTGCTGTAAAGAGTATCCGAAAAAATGTTGTTGTATGTATACAATGACAATAAAGTATATCTATCTATCTATCTATCTATCTATCTATCTATCTATCTATCTATCTATCTATCTATCTATCTATCTATCTATCATTTTCATCTCCCCCTCCTGCAATCTGCTCACATTGGCACCGCATCTATATCAGACCACGCACCTGTATCAATGACGTTGACTGTGTCTTCCTTACCACGACGCATTAACAATTGGAAACTCAATGATTCTTTCTAATGAAGCTGAAGTTTCCATGTTAGCCTCTCATCTCTCACAATATTTCAAGGAAAACAAACCCTCCGACACCTCTCCCTCTGTTGTATGGGAAGCTCATAAAGCTACTATTAGGGGTCGTCTTATTGAGCTCGGTGCTAGGAAGAAAAGGGAGCATGGTCAACAGATTGATCAGGTTTTACAGCAGATAGCGGTTCTTGATAAACAACACAAACTCTCTATGCATATTGAGCACCCCCAATCCCTCACACTCAAACGAGAGGAACTAAAATCCCTTCTCAATTTGGATATTAAAAGAAAATTCCAACGTCTATCACAGAAATTTTATGAATGGGGAAACAAACCAAGTAAGTTACTAGCTAGATCTCTAAAGACTAAACAATCACAGTCATTTATTTCCAAAATCAAACTCTCAACAGGGGAGCTAGCCCATGCAACCCCAGATATTGCTAAGGCCTTTAGAGAGTATTACGAGGACCTATATAATGTTAAAAATGACCTGTCTTCTCTACCACAAAAAGAGAGAAGAAGCCGCTTGCTTTCCTACTTGAGAGCAGCTAACTTACCTAAATTGCCCATATCTGTCCTCAAAGAAATGGAGGAGGATTTCTCGGTTGAGGAATTCCAGGCAGCATTGAAATCATCCCCATCCGGCAAAGCTCCTGGACCGGATGGGTTCACTATTTTATACTATAAAACATTCAGCGACATTCTGCTCCCTCGTCTCTCCGCTTATGCAAACTCTATCTCTCACTCTTGAGGTCTACGCCCAGAATCTCTATCAACTCATATCACTGTCATTCCTAAACCCGATAAGGATCCCACCCTATGTAACAGTTTTAGGCCAATCTCACTAATTAACGTTGACATCAAACTTTTTGCCAAAGTAATTGCAAATCGGTTGCTCCCTCTTCTACCCAGCTGGATATCAGCAGACCAATCAGGTTTCATACCCAATAGAGAAGCAAAAGACAATTCTCTTCGTGCAATATCCTTAATCCAATACGTTCAGAGATGCGCCCAGCCCACCCTACTCCTTTCCACTGATGCTGAAAAAGCTTTTGATAGGGTGGACTGGGAATATCTTAAGATGACCTTACGACACTTTGGGCTGGGACCTAAAATGTTCCATCGAATCTCATCCCTTTATTCTAATCACTCAGCACAAATTAGAATTAATGGAACGTTGAGTGACCCCTTTGTCTTGCATAATGGAACCAGGCAAGGCTGTCCTCTCTCCCCTCTCCTCTTTGCTATTACCTTAGAACCCTTCCTAGCTACAATTAGGCATAATGTTAATATCAAAGGCATACAAATAGGCAAAAGATTACATAAGTACGCGGCTTATGCTGATGACGTACTATTTTTTATTCAGCAACCACGTATCTCAATTCCAAACTTAATGTCTGAATTTTCTACCTATCTATCTCTAACTTCAAAATAAATGTATAAATGTATCTAAATCCGAAATTCTAAACATTAATATCCCTAAGTCCGAGGTTCTCTCCCTTAAGCCCCTGTTTCCCTTTAAATGGGTATTGAAAAGCATGAAATACCTAGGTATCTATCTGACTTCCAATCTCCATTCTTTATTTCGACATAATTATATCCCCTTGCTAAATAGGATCAGAGAGGATCTACGAAAATGGTCCAACTTATCACACACATGGTTGGGGAAAGTGAATATAATCAAAATTAATATACTACCCCGTATCCTTTTTCTCTTTCAAATGCTCCCAATGGGAGTACCAGTGGGGTTCTTCACCATATTACAAACTTTGATTTCCAGATTTATTTGGAAGAACGGTCATTCCAGGATATCGAGAGAGCTATTATTCCGCTCCAAATGCTCAGGCAGTCTAGCACTTCCTAATTTTAAGGCATATTATCAAGCGGTTATTCTGTCCAGGTTGGCTGATTGGAAATACGCTCTTAAATCAGAACTATGGGTACAAATTGAATATTTTTTAAGTGGAATGGATCTCTCGGTAGCCCCCTGGATACACCGTTCTTGTAGGAACCTAGCTCGATCTACCTCGGCTCTCACTATATCCTCCTTAGATGTCTGGGACGCCCTGCACAAAAAATTCTCATGGAAGTATGATTCTCCTCTATTACCTCTTCTCAATCATAAATATTTCTTACCGGGCTTATTAGACCCAGGCTTTAAATCATGGGGATCGGAAGAGCCTCTTTTATTACATCATGTCCTCCGTGACAACATACTTGAACCACTACATGTGATCCTTGCTCCTAATCCTACCACATTTCTAGATAAATGGAGATATCACCAATTACAACATTTCTTAAGATCCCTTCCTAACCCGCTTAGAGGTTTGAGTGAATTAAATGCCATAGAAGAAATATTTTACCCAAAAGATCCCCCTTTATATGGAATTTCTCTATTTTACAAAGCTCTCATTGCACTTCAAAATCCCAACTTCCCACCTTTCCTGGCTAAATGGGAGTCTGACTTAGATTCCTCCCTTACAGATAATCAAAAGGATAAGAGCCTCCAATTAGCCCATACTTCCTCACTGGCCTCAAAAATGTCAGAGGTCAACTATAAATTGCTTACTAGGTGGCACTACACCCCAGCCAGAATACAACAAATGTTCCCCGCCAATTCCCCATTATGCTGGAGGAACTGTGGGAACAAAGCTACTCACGCACACATCTGGTGGTTTTGCCCACTCATTCGACCTTATTGGGATGCCATCCGCAATTTAATAGTACAGATTTCGGAAGTCAATATACCCAATGACCCGTGGACTATCCTTTTTCATTCTACCAAAACCCCCATAAGAATATATAAACGTTCAATTGTTCCTCATTTACTAAACACTGCCAAAGCTTTAATTCCTACTTTATGGGGTCAACCAACAATCCCTTCTACAAAAGTTTGGCTACAAATGGTCGATAAAGTACATCTTATGGAGAGCATTACCCACAACATTAGAGGTACCTCTATGAAACATTCTCTAACCTGGGATTCTTGGATAAAATTTCAATCCACATCCGTTTATAAGGAACTTATAACGCAAACCCCTTAAATCTTTCGACTAAGCTTAGCCAATTACACCTCAACATTTCATTCCCTTTCAATATGTCAACATGCATGCCAGCAACAACCCTCCCTACCCCCCCTCCTATCCTCTGTTTTCTTACCTTTCCTACTTTCCATTTTTTCTTCTATTCTCTCTTCTTTCATCTAATTTTTTTTAATTTTATTTTTGCTGCTCTTGTTTATCTCTCAGTTTCTACATACCAAAGTAAGGATTTTCTTTTTTATTAATTCTGTTTTGTTTCAAGTGCTCACAAAGTATTAATCCTTTGTTTATTTTGGTGTTATATTAACACTTTGTATAGCTTCTGAGCCAACTATTGGAGTGTTAGCTTATAACTACTCATTGCAATCTGTGAGTGCTGAAACTTCTGTTGTTGTGTTTTCAAGAATGCATCTATTCTGAGATATATGTATATCCTTGTTATATTTTTCTTTAATAAAAATGTATTAAACAAAAAAAAAAAGACATGCAGAAACCTCAAGTAATGATGTTAAGATGTATGATCTCCATATTCAGATTTATCCCAAAGTAGCCAAACGTTATTGAACTGGGAACTGCGTCATGTACTATGGTTGTAAGGCATTCCATCCTCCTAATTTCCACTATAAATTGTAATAGTTGCAATTGGGAAGGAGGAGCATTTGACAACAAGCAGAAAGATATAGCCCTCCTAGCAGCCAAAAGGATATATGAGATCAACCATTTAACAGGTTTAGCAATACCTGGAAAGGGGAGTCCCAGTAAATAATGAATGGGATCTAAAGAAAATGGTAGGCCCACCACATTCTGAAGTACTAGCATTACATCTGACCAGAATGACTGAACAAGAGGACATAACTGTTCAGGCTTGTTTTGATCTGTATCTTAATAATGTTTTACTGCTTTCCTCCCAAATTATGAAGGAGGTTAAAAAAAAAGGCTGTAACATTTAACAATAGCCAACTATATGATTGACTGTATTTAATAGATTTAATTTGTTAATAATGTCCCTAGAGTCTTGTATATAGGATTGAAGGCTCTTAACATAATTTTGTAGGTGTATGTCAATATATTGAGGCAAATTGCCAGTTAGAGAGTTAGTGTCAGAGATGATGGGTCAGCCTGGTGGAAAAACTTCAGCTGGCCATTCATGAATCCTAATTCGGCCGTTTTGGCAGGGACCAGTGGAATTTTGATTCATGTATGGACACTGTGGTTGAACAAAAGTTGATCTACCTATCAACTTCTGTACAACCACTCTCATATTTTAGCTGCTTGATCAGCCCTGCAGGCAACAGCTTGTATTTTGACAGCGGGGAAGTCACTGTCAGAATGGTAGCAGGAATGATTGCCCCATCCACCGCGAACATGTTGATGGAGGAATCAGGTCAGCTTTTTTTTGTTCAACCTGCAAGTCAAAAAAAAAAAACTGAGTCATCTATGGTCTGCTTATGGTTTTGTGAAATTTAGGTAAGTAGTAGTAGAAAAGAATATTTGGATTAGATACCTTAATAAAGTTGCGTTCATCTTTAGTGATCAGCCCACCCATAGAATCTTGCTCTAAAAATGTTGTCAGCTCATGTAAAAATGGGCATTGTATATTTTAGTGTGACATAATATTATTGATCATTTTGAATCCACCTAGCTTCAAAAATATAATCTTTTTTGTTTTTTACAACCACTCCTCTTCCTTTATCTGCCCTCTGTATGACAATATCAGAGTTATTTTGCAAGCTATATTGATAGTGCCTGAATTCTTTTCTTTTTTTTTTAATGTAGTTTTGGTTGGGGGAGTCTCTGAGTTTTCTAAATTCTTTCATAACTAGAAACTGAAAGTTTCTAAAAAATGTCCTCTATAGTATGTAGGAATTAATGTACATTAAGGCAGGCCATAAATAATGCAATTTTCTTTCCTTCCACCATGGGTGGAATTAAAGAAAGTTTCTAGATTTCACCATCAACACAATCAGTGTTGATGGGGAAATTCCTCCCAATGCATTATTGTGTTATGCTGACGGGGAGTGCAGGGAGGCTTCCCTGCCTACAGAACACAATGTTTAATGTTGCCGGCTAAAGAAAGCAGGACTAATCATTCAGTAAAAATCCAACAGGCCAGTTGTACATGAGTCAATCAATAATATTATTGTCAGTTGTTTGTTCTTTTATGATTTATAGTGGTTTTCATATTTTTATTCCCAATCTGGTTTCTATGTATAGTCTCTTAAATGGGTCTCTATCTGTACCTAGTTTCTTAGTTTTATTTTCAAAGAGATATTTGTTTAAATTTTATTAGATGGTTCACTATCTTACAATTTAGAATCTTAAATCAGACATTAGCCAAACAGAGGGGCAAATGTTTTTTGAACTACTTTACATTAATAAAAATATCTCAAGTAGCACCACTTATTTTCAGTGAGTTGTATTGCTTAATTTTACTATCTACTATCCAATAATGTCTCCACTCCTTGGTGAAAATGTAAGTAGTAGAGTTTCTCTAAATTGTACTCTGTTATTTAAGAAAATTAAGTTATTATTATTGTAATAAATAATGGGAAATTCATAAAAGTTTCATTTGAATAATACTTTAGAAAACCATAAAAAAAAAACCTTAACAATAAAAAATACAGACAGACATCAATATACTAGATAATAAAAAAAAATTCAAATTCAGTTCCCCTTTATACCAGTAACTATTATTATCCTTAAGGAACAAAAGATGTCCAGTAACAGGGATTGCTTAAATCTTAATCTTCCAAGTCTGACTAGATTAAGATCCAGTCAAGTTCATTGCCATATTTAGACAACTCATATTCAGTGAGGTTGCATCAAGTCACTGACCCAGATTCTCACAGCATTTCCTCAGTTCTATGGAGACTCTTATTTGGAGCAGCAAACCCAAGTCCACATCAACTGAAAAGGAATCTTAAAAAAATATATAAGTAGAAAAGCTTTTCTAAGATTGATTAGAAAAAAAACAAGAAAAATATATGTGTAAAATAGCGAATAGGCTTGTAGCATGCATTTGATTTTAAGAAAAGGCATGTAAATAATTTATTGCTCAAATAAATCAACACATAGTAAGTCCCATCTTTTCCTAAATTGTGCACCTTATTTTAGTATTACTGGGAAACTGGAACCAATTGTGCTATGCACACCCTAATAGGGAGGTAATTTTTTAGTCTAAAAGTTTTTTAAACTGATTATTCAGTTTACAAAAGCCTTGCAGTGCCTGATTACCTGTTAAATATATCAGAGCAGCCATGATGTTCCAGACCTGCTAAGAAATTTGGTATTGGTAGACCTTCCCCTGGTTTATACTGATATGTAGTATTATAGATATTATACTGTATATTTCTTGTCTTCTTCTGCATCCTCTATTTTGAGTCCAACATTTTTGGGGTGACATTTCTGCCCCTTCTAACTCCTGCAGGCCATGTTGAAGGAAAGCTTTCAGCAGAAGACCAAGCCTGAAGACCTTTCCTCATAAATACCTTAAAAAAATCCAGGAACAATTTCAAACTATTAAACTCTCTACTACTCATACATGTTTTTTTTTTTTTTAATTGTTTGTTTATTGAAAGTTTACCATGTTATACAATGATATAACAATATACACACATATTAAATGGAATAACATAAGAAAGAAGTCCATCTCAAGGAAACCACTTCATCACATTCTATGAATAAACAAGGGTAGGAATAGTATAACTAGTGATTGACATATAAAATATACACATCTAGTGTAGGAGAGAAAAAAAAGACCAGCATTAAATTATTCTAGGTATTGGTTAGCTACATGAACATCATGTCTGATTGGGTTTCTCCAAATTATATTCAGAAGCATCCCACAGTTCCCATGTTTTATCGAAACTAGGAAGGGTTTCTTCAATAATAGCCGTAAGATGTTCCATCCTACGAATATCACCTGTGTTATTTATAAATTGAGCAAAAGTAGGGGGAGCTTTGGTCAACCAGCATTGGGGAATGGCCCGTTTAGCTGCTAGTAAGACGAAAGCCATCAACTTCCTATGGTGTTTGGACATTTTTGGGATCGGAAGGCCTAGCAGAAGGTGTATTGGGTGAAAGGGGATAGAGATGTTCAAGATCTTCTCTAATGATATGTGGATCTGTGTCCAAAAAGGCAATAGAACGGGGCAATCCCAAAATATATGATAATGTGTGCCTATGGACACACCACATCTCCAACATAGGCCTGAAGTTGTCAGTTTATGCTTCAACAAGAAATCTGGAGTCCTATACCAAAACATACAGACTTTGTAGGCTGTTTCTTTGTGGGTCACACATCTGGGTACTTTTGAAGTAGCTTCCCAAATCTCCCTCCATTCTTGTAGAGCAATAGGCCGATCTAAGATGTGGGACCATTTACGCATGTATGCGTGGGTGTGCTCTGTAAGGGGGGGAGTTTCTTGCAGTATTTTGTATATAGTGGAGATCAGGCCGGGTTCATGAGGGCCTCTGGAGCATGTCAATTCAAATTGTGTGGGTATAGAAAGTTTCAGTTGTGATAGTTTTTTGGAGAAAAAATGTTGAATTTGAAGAAATTAGTAAAAGAGATTCCGCGGAATTCCATGTTTAGATTCTAGTTCTGAAAAGGTAAGTATTTTGCGTGTTATCGGATGAACTATATGGCGTAGCTGGAATATACCTGCTTTTGTCCAGGGCAACATGGCTTCATAGGATAGGCTATCCGGAATGTCTGGATTAAAGGTGATGTTTATTAAAGGGGAACAATGGGATGTGAGTGAAAATTTGCCCGAACATTTTTTCCAAATTGAGAGGGTAAAGAGCATTGGATTTAGGCATATCTTGCGTAGTTGGGCGAAGGATTTATCCGTAGATGGCCATAATAAACTGCATGGATGAGCTGGGATTGTAATGCTCATCTCAATTTCGGACCATTGGTTAGGAGCAAACCTAGATGTCCAAGAGGCTATAGCCCTCAAATGTGTAGCATAATAATATTTGATTATATCTGGTGCTCCTAGGCCTCCTCTATTTTGGGAAGTTAGAAGTACTGAGCTGGCCACTCTATGTGATTTATTATCCCATATAAAATTTAGAAAACTTCTCTGTAGGATTTTGAGCTGAGACAACAGAATCATCACTGGCAAGGTTTCGAAAAGGTATAAAAGTTTCGGGAGGATCGACATTTTAAGGACATTTATCCTTCCTAAGAGGGAGAGAGGGAATTTCATCCAGGTTTTCAATAAGTTGTTGATTTCAGTGAACATAGATGGAAAATTAGCTTGGAAAAGGGTAGAATACGAAGGGGTCAAATAGACTCCAAGGAATTTTAGTGACTTAGGACACCATCGGTAGTTAAAATTACCTTGTAGGGTCGAGAGTGCATCTTCTGAGATATTAATAGGGAGTGCTTCTGTTTTGATAGAATTGATTTTATAACCGGAAATATCCCCAAATAAGGCTAAAGTTGTGTGAAGTGAGGGAAGTGATATGTGAGGATGGGTTAAAGTTAAGAGGATATCGTCTGCGAAGAGTGATAATTTGTATTCCCGTTGTCTCAACCGGACTCCACTTATGTCTGGATGGGATCTAATGGCCTCTGCCAGGGGCTCTAAGCTAAGAATAAAAAGAAGGGGAGATAGGGGACAGCCCTGGCGAGTACCATTAATTAGAGTAAATGATGGAGATATATGGGAAGCCATCTGCACTTGGGACGAAGGAGAGGAATAAAGTGCTTTTAACGCTTGTACAAAGGGATCGGAGAAGCCATATTTACGTAGGATAGCAAACATGAATGACCAATTCAAGCGGTCAAATGCTTTCTGAGCGTCTAGGCTAAGAATCAAGGCAGGCTTCTTAGTTTTCGTCAGGAGATCGATAAGAACGATCGTTCTCCTAGTGTTGTCTCCTGCCTGTCTAGAGGGGACAAACCCGACCTGGTCCCCATGTACAAGCGACAGGAGGAGCAAAGAGAGTCTGTTGGCCAAAATTTTAGTGAAGATTTTATAGTCAGAATTAAGAAGGGCAATGGGTCTATAGTTATCAGGTAAAGAGGGGTCTTTCCCGGGCTTTGGAATGACTGTAATGAAGGCGTGGAGGAATTGGGAGTGGGGTATTGTACCTGACATTAGCGAGGAGAATAAATTAGCCATGTGGGGTAATAGAACTGGCAGAAAACCTTTAAAGTAGGGGTAGGAGAGTCCATCAGGGCCAGGCGCTTTATGATTAGGGAGTTGTTTCACTACCTCAGTGATTTCTTCCACAGAAATGGGGGCATTTAGGCCTATGCGATCTTCAGTGGAGATCGTGGGGAGTCTCAAGGATTCTACGAAGGAGTCAAATTTATCCTGGGTGAATTGAAAATTCGGGTCTGTTGATAAACAATTGTACAAGCCTTGGTAAAAGTCACCAAAGACCCTTGACATATTACGAGGGCAGTATGTGGGAACACCGTTAGACTGTATTAAATGGTCAGGAGTGGAAGTGTATGCTCCAGATCTTAGTTTGTTAACCAACATTCTATGAGGCTTGTTGGCAAACTCATAAAACTTTTGCTTGGACCATAAATTAGATTTAGTAAACTTAGTCAGATCCAAGGATTTGATGCGGTTGCGCAGAGAGACCACTGATCTGAGGCGGGTCACCATAGGGAGGCGTTTCTCTGCTTCAGACAGATTGTCTAAGAGGGATGTTCTCTGAAGTTCACGGTCCCGTTTGTAACGAGAGCCTGCAGAGATGCATTCTCCTCTGAAAAAGGCCTTACGGGCTTCCCATAGGGTGGACGCCCCAGAGACTGAACCCTCATTAAGTTCAAAGAATTCCTTCAACTTTCCCTGTAAGTGGAGATGTATTTCAGGTACCTTGAGAAGAGACTCATTAAGGCGCCAATGTTCTAGGTGTAGGTTAGGATATCTAGAGCGATGGGTGCATGATCAGACCATGTTATAGGGTGTATTTCGGAATTCACCACATAGGGTAAAAGGGGGGCTGAGACAAAGAAATGATCTAGTCTGGTATATAATTTATGAGGTGGAGAATAAAAGGTAAATTGTTTGGCTAGTGGATGTTTTATCCTCCACGTGTCAAACAGATTGTGGGATCTTATCAATTTCTGGAATGCCGTGGAAAGCCGCTGAACCTGAGGGGATGGAGCATGTAAAAAAAGGGCGAGTCTATCCTTAGTAGGTGACATACACATATTAAAGTCTCCTCCAATAATTAAATATGGTTGACAATAAGACTGGAGTTGATCAAAGAAAATATCCATGAACCCAATCTGACCTGTATTGGGTGCATAAACGTTGGTCAGGGTGAAGGAGATGTTATTGTGATCACAATTCAGGAGGATAAATCTGCCCTGGGGGTCAGCGTAAGAGGATGTTACCTGAATAGATGAGGAGCGTTTTAACAAAATAGCTACCCCAGCCTTCCCAGAACGGTCAGAGGCTATAAAGGCGGTAGGAAATTGTTTAGAAGCAAATTTAAATGTACCGTTTGTCTTAAAATGCGTCTCCTGAACCATGATCACATCAGCCTTTGAAAATTTGAACTCCCTCAGCGCCAGCCAACGCTTGCGTATAGAGCCTAAACCCTTAACGTTACAGGAAAAAACACTTACAGACATTTTTTAAATATGAGCACAAAGCAGTGGGAGCAATCACAATAGGGCGAAGATGTGTATACCATGATAAGTGGGAAGTTGAAACAGACAATATATGCATTCAGATGGACATGTATGAAAAATGGCAAAGGAGCCTCTGTATACCAATATTGGATCAAAAAAAAGATCCCTTACAAAAGTTTTTGGAAAAAGAAAGCCAGAGAGAAAAAAAAAGGAAAAAAAAATAGAAAAAAATGTAAAAATAAAAAATAAAACTAGAACCTGAATAGGATCAAAAAGGATCCGTAGTAAAAAGAAAAAAAAATCTGAAATTTTTTTTTTTCCCCCAAGGGGGTCACCTTTTTGGGTCGTGACCATGATGGAAAAAATGGAAAAAAGGGGGGCATGTCAACCTACGAAACCAGATACGTAGGCTCGGCCCCAACCGAACATCAATTAACAGAACAATCCACATATAGATAACATATAGATGGCTATAGAGTCGAGGGTTATATGAATTGTAAGGCAACCAAGGTAGAACTGTGGACTTTGAACAGGGAGTCCGAGGCCGTGTAAGGTAAAAGAGGAACGTGGCCCAGCATGGCAAAGGGAAAACCAGATTCGAGTCAAATGGGAACCTCAGGTGAGACCCTTTGATGATGTTGCTCCTAGAGGAGTGACAGGTGTTTTCCGCGATCTTTGACGAACTGGGGTCCAGATCTTCGCAGGTGTGGACAGAATCCGGGAAGGTGGGATTTGGGGCTGAAAATCTTCATCCGGGATCGGGGGTAGTCCTAAGTTCCTGACAAAGGACTCACATTCCTGCAAGTCTCTCATTGAATGTTGAGTCCCATCTTTGTTGACTGACAAGCGGAAGGGGAAACCCCATCTATAGGGGATTTGATGTTGTTGTAGGTGGGATGTAACTGGTCTTAGAGCTCGACTTTTTCCCAGGGTAATAGGAGACAAGTCGTTAAAAATTTGAATCTTCGCACCTTTAAACTCCACTCGGGATCTATTACGGGTAGCTACGGTCAGAGCCTCCTTGCTCTCATAGAAATTAAAGCGAGCAATGATGTTCCTGGGATTGGCACCTGGAGGGGGCTTAGGAGCCAGTGATCTGTGGGCCCTGTCGAGTCGCCAGTCTATGTCAGGAATGTGGGGAGCAAGCGTTACAAAGAGGTCCAAGAGATAGGGATGAACTTCCTTGTCAGGGACATTTTCGGGAACCCCTCGAATCCGTAGATTCTGACGTCTCTCCCTGTTTTCGAGATCCTCTTGTTGCGTCTGTAGTTGTGTAACTGAATTTTTTAAAGTGACATTTTCTTCTTCCAGTGCATGTATATAGTGGACCATGTCGTCAAACTTGGACTCCAGCGTATCTGTGCGCTCCCCCAATTGGTCTATCTCACCCCTAAGTTCATGAGCAAGTTTGCTGACTTCTTTGCTGATGGTCTGGGTGATGCTGTGGAGCAAAGCTTGCAGCTTGGTGTCCAACACGTCCACTGTCACAGGTTGAGACATATTGGTGGGGGGGACGGGTAGGTGGGTAGATCCTGAATGATGGGGCTGGTCTGTGGTGGGCGAAGGGGAACTAGCCAATGTGATCGTATTAGTCGTGATCGTATCAGTTAGGACCGCAGCGTATGATGGAATATTTGGAGCTGGGGATTGCGGCTTACGGAGAAAGCGATCCATAGACTGGTTGGGCTTGGTTGCGTCTTGTGAATTGTGACCTTGATATACGTGCCTCTGATCACCGATCTTCCCCATAAACCGGTCGGGATGTAGCTAAGTGAATCCCCGAACAGTGGATATAACTCCCGGGTCTGTGGTTGCTAAAGTAGCATAGCGGGATGTTTTGATGTACAGATGAGGGCCAGAGCCTAGGTCTTAGGTGTCCGCCATCTTAATAGGCTATGGTTGCAACTGTCCACCTATCCAATAGAGGTGGCTTTTGTGAAGGTTGCTTTAGCAGATCAGCTGAGGGGAGAGGTGACTGGGTGAGATTGTGCTATGCCCACGTTCACACACCGTTCTGGAAGAGTGATGAAAGAGAGAATGATGAGGTGTAGAAGGAGTCCCAATATGGCCGCCGGCTTCCGGGTGTAGGCCTAAGCCGCGGTCTTTCCTACAAGGCTGCCGCCTGAGTGGGTGCCGCTCCTATCAGGGCTTCGTGTGATCTACTGGGCACAGGGGATGAATCAGCAAGTGGACGCTGTTAGGGGCTTCCGCTATACAGGGAGGTGGTAGGAAGATTGTTGTTACTCACTGTGGCCACTGATGAGCCCGGGAGCTGGAACGACAGGCCGCAGGCTTCGGCGCGGTGTTAGGCCGTATGGCGAGCGGAGCTCAGATACCCTCCGGTGGATCCCAGATAGCCGATTGCCGCTGCGGAGACAGCCGATGCCCACCGAGGGTGAGGCGGATATGTTTTTTGGGATGGCTATTGAATTCCCTGCAGGACGTAGAGTGCCAGGGAGAAGGGACCGCATGCCTCAAGATGGCGGCGGGCCTCGAGGCCGGATAGCAAAGGACCGTCACAGGGTAAGCTCGTCCGAGCCAGATATGCTCCCAATAGGCAGTTGTAATTGTTGCCTTCAATGTTCTGAAGGATATGCCAGAGCAAGTGGTGTAAGCCGGGGTGTAGCAGTGGCAGGATGGCGGTGGATTGTCCGGATGACAGCTTTTCTATAGATTGCTGCACCTGGGTGATGAGGATGAGGCTGGCCCTGTACTCATACATGTTTTATAGTGGGACTCTTGTGGATATCTTGAGATCAAGCCAAGATGGCAAAGGAAAGGTGTAGTGGAGTTGTCACATACTGTAATTGCTTCAGCATATTCATATCATCCTTTGGCACATGGTCGCTCAACAATCCCTATCCCTTGAAACTAAAGGGATTTTACTCACCGTGAAATTGAATTCAAAGTGAATATAGTGAAACTGACCACTAAATTCTAGGGAATTGTGCTCTCTGTGCAACACCAAAAGGTGTTATACCACTACAAAATAGTGAACAATAAACCAGGCAAGGACTTGTCATTATGTGGTAGCTACCACCCTATTTCAGTGTATGCCTTTATTCCCAAATTATTGCAAACTGCCTGACACCCCTTCTTCCAGACCCTATGCACCTTGACCAGGTTGGGTTTACAAGAAAAGAAGGAGGGCGCACCGACCTAGTGCATTACCACTGATAAAACTTTATTATAGCATTAAAACAGCAAGATGTATACTCACAAACGAGCATTCATAAAGGCTTTGACAAGGGAGCAAATGCACTGTTCTGAAGATCGACACACCAGGACCTAATGTCAAGAGGGTCAAATCAATAAGAATGACTAATGGCTGATGCGTTTCGGGGGAGCACCCCTTTCCTCAGAGCCTAGGCGGGCAATGGCTAATCTTTTGTAGTTGCCTCTACTTATGTGTGTCTGTGTCTGCAAGGCCCAATTGGTAGCGACGCCCACCCCAATAGGAAACTCCCACCCATATGGACTTCCCCTCCCTGGCCCCATCCCTTCTAAGTATGACCCTTAACGCAACAGCTGGAAACCAATACTATTGTTATTGTTTAATATTAATATATGCTGAACCCATACATATGGTACCATCAGCATAAATCACAAATCACTAAGCACAACTGCTCGGGACAGCCACCCTCCAAAAGGAGGGTGAACAGACGTATCTTACCTCCTGTATGTTGCCCCTATAATGGTCCTTTGCTGTGGGCTGGTGTGGGTAGGTGATAAGGGGCATCGTAGGCTCCCAGGAGCCATGGAGGCGCTGTTGTCATTGAGTGGAACGCACGCCGCTTAGAAGACCAGGAAGTGCGGGTACCCGCTAGTCACGGTATCATTTCCCCTTCCCCGCGCTTCATGGGACGCTGTGTGTAGGGGGCGCGGCCCAGAAGCGTGGGTGTGTTTGCGTTCCACCCGTTGCTGCAGGTCGCCGCGGGGTTGCCTTAGTGAAGCTTAATTGATGATGATACAGGGTGCGTGCGCACCACCACCTGTGCACGCACCTCACACTACCATCCCTGTCTGCTATCCACTATCCCCTCCACTGGTCTATACGCAATCTTGTACCCAGCACTGGTTACACAGGGGAGGCGGCATATTAGTCAGGGTAGGACGCAGCTCACAGGCACACATAAACCATGGGATTTGCCCAAAAGAGAAGATTAAATTGAAAATTAAAAGTAAAGAATAAATATGTTAAAAATCAAATAATTAAGTTCAATACAGTCTGCAGAAGCATCCATCCAAGGTGAAAAAATTGTGTAATGTAATTAGATAGAATATCATTACATACATTATCATAATAAAGGATCATAGAATTAGCCATGTAAGTGGAACTATAAACCAATAATACAAAAAAGAATAGACCATAGAAATAAATTACAATAAATGAATAAAAAAGGTGTAGAGATAAATGCGGATTCTCTAAAGCCTATACCATTAATAACACCATTAGAGGACTTTTATCACTACAACATCCACATACCGACTATTCATGCTGAGTGTAGATGTTATAGCTCATAATACATAGCACATGTCCAAGGGACCACCCTACTTCAAAATTAACAATAAGGTATAACCACTAGAGGGGCTAGAAACGTCCCCATATTGATAAAAAAATATATAAAAATATACAACAATATATGTAACCAGGTGTAGCGCTAAAAAATGAGAAAGAAAATAATGCTTTACCACATAAGATAGCAAAATAAATTGTAAAAAGTAGTGTTTTGTATATTTTGTGAACATATAGAACACTTATATTATAAAGCCCTAGAGTCACCAAAAGTGATGACAAGATGTGATAATGGCAATAAAGTCCAAAACTGAATATGCAGGTACGATGGACATAAATGTTGCAATGGTGATAAATTCCAAAACATATATTCGTGAAAGATTTCTGGATGTAATCCAACATGTGCTGACAGACACTTGTGCGAAACCACCACCCGGGATGACTGGAGGCTTATAGCATAGCATATACAGTTCTACACAGACTAAAAAAGGAGTCTCACGCGCTCCATGACTGCCTAAGCTCAATGGAAGCGAGTTGAATGACACTGCCCGTACAACTCCAGATTGAAGCCCCTTCTTCATTACATGTGGGTAATGTCCGTTGGTGTCCGAGCTTCCATATGAAGAAGACCTCTTTGGGATAGCAACGTTACAACTTCACCATTCACCAGCTCTTGGTTCCCCACCTTCATTGCCAGTGAGCAATCCAAGCCTGTTTGACCCACATAGCGTATGCTAGGAGGGTCCCAACTTTCTGGTAAGCCTCCAGTCATCCCGGGTGGTGGTTTCGCACAAGTGTCTATCAGCACATGTTGGATTACATCCAGAAATCTTTCACGAATATATGTTTTTGAATTTATCACCATTGCAACATTTATGTCCATCGTACCTGCATATTCAGTTTTGGACTTTATTGCCATTATCACATCTTGTCATCACTTTTGGTGACTCTAGGGCTTTATAATATAAGTGTTCTATATGTTCACAAAATATACAAAACACTACTTTTTACAATTTATTTTGCTATTTTATGTGGTAAAGCATTATTTTCTTTCTCATTTTTTAGCGCTACACCTGGTTACATATGATTTATTACAAATTTTCTATTTGTTGTGTTAGCTGCTTACATTTATGTTTTTTTGGAGTAAGCGCATGGTTTTTAGGTTTTTATGCACATTGTTTAGAAGTTACACTATTGCTGCTGCTCACCAAATCCTAAACATGGATATATTTGATTATCGTGCCTCCCATAGAGTTAATACTGAAGGAGTGTTCGTTGCCTCAGGGAGTGATACTGAAATTGGGGGGTTATTTCTTAGATTAAAGAATGTTATGACCACCGAACTTCATTTACGGTGGGATCTAGCCTTCTTACAACAATACATTATAGAGAAAATGGTTCCCAGAAGCCTCCACTGGGAAGTACAACCACAACAGGGAGAAACAGACCTGGAGTCGTGGTTTAATTATTTTAATGATGCAGGTATCAGTTTTTTAAATTTACTAATCTCTAAGAAAAATAATAAACTTCTCGGTCTGGATAGAGAAATCAAAGAGTTAAAGGATAAACTGTCTGCCCATAAAAACACCATGGAGTATAATACCCTGTCCTCCAATCTCCAGAGACATCTGGAGAAGGAAGATCGGGATCAAAAACATAAGAAGCAGAGGAAATACTCCAGAGATGTGGGTGATTATAGAGCAAATGCTGTATTTGGGTGGCAAAAACTTTTTAGTACCAGTTCACCTATGGAGGGCGTTACAAATACAGCCGAAGGAAACATACTAATAGGTGCCCCACCAAATAGTAACATACCAATAGGTGCCCCATCAGTGACAACCACTATATCACAACCCAACCCTAAAACAAGCGCCCCTCGTGGCCGCAATACCCTCAGAGGGAGAGATAGACATGATGACGTGCCTCATCTTTCCCAACAGAGGGTAGATTATGACAATCCACAAACCCCTAGAAACTCCCAGAGAGGGAGAGGTAACCAAAGGGGTAATATGCGGGGTAGGGGCAACCCTAGAAGCAATACACACCCCCAAAACTATAATTATAACAATCAGTCCTATCAGTCTCCAGCAAGGAGACAAGAGACACGCTCTGATTTTTATCATAGGGATAACTTACATTATCGCTACCCCTCTCCAGTCCCCACATATAACCGTTATACACCTTTGAGAGATGAGTACAGCCCTGAACGTAGGAGGGAGAACTTCGATCACCCTGTATATACACATACTATTAATCATTACAACAATCAGGGTTTTCACGAGGACCGTCGCGCAAGGAAGCGAGGTCCAGACCAAAGAGAGGCTGCAATGGGGGGAGGAAATTACAAAGGAGAAAAGAGAAAGAGAACCTGAGTGGCCAGGGTGTTTTTAATGTAAGTTCTCACATCCTGACGAAAGCGGAATTATCTGTACTTGACAAAGGCCTCAAATACGCTCCAATGAAAAAACTAGATAAATTTCATACATTTATCGATGTGCATAAGTACATACGAAAAATCAACATTCAAAGGTACCTGATTTCTAACCCTGTATGTACAGATTTTCCGGCTGCTACATCTGGAACGGTACATTCAGGACTATCAAACCCTTCTCTTTTCTCCCCTCCTGTACCCACCGCACCGGCAGTAAAAATGTTCAGGGATCTTGTTCTCAGTGATTTGTCCAAACTGCCTGTTAAGCGTATTCGAAACTCTCCATTGTCAAAAGAGGGATTGGAATCATTACGCGCACAAAAAAATTTGGTTGTTCGTCCCGCGGACAAAGGAGGGGGCATAGTGGTTCTGGATAAGAGCCAATATGAGGAGGAGATGTTTAGAATTTTGAATGAACCTGGTACCTATCAAACACTCCCCAATAACCCCACCAATGCATACAAAAAGCAACTTCAACAGCTTATTACCAAGGGTTATGATTTAAAGATTTGAAATAAAAAAGAAAGGGCATTTCTGGTCCCCACAGCTCCCAGGATCCCTACCATATACTATTTACCCAAAATACATAAAAACCCTACATGTCCACCCGGTAGACCTATTGTCAGTGGCATCAATTCCATTACGGCAAGAATTGGAAAGTACATTACTTTTACCTCCAACCGCTAGTGAAACGAACACCCTCCTATCTTAAAGACACCGGTTCCACTATTAGACTCCTAGAGGAGGTCAACATACAGGAAGGATGCATTATGGCCACTGCTGACGTGGCATCTTTGTACACGTGTATAGCCCATGAGAAAGGTATAGATGCAGTCAAACATTTTCTCCATCGTGAACAGTCCCTTGCAACTTTTCAATGTGACTATATAATCGAACTGTTGGACTTCGCAACCAGACACAATTACTTCTGGTTTAACCAAAACTACTACCTCCAGCAACGGGGAGTGGCAATGGGTGCCAAGTTCGCACCTAGCCTTGCGAACTTGTTTATGGCCAAGTGGGAGGAGGATGTTGTCTATGCCCATGGGACCACTTTGTTGGTTCTGTGGGCTAGGTATATAGACGACATCCTCCTCCTGTGGAATGGTTCTTTTGAGACACTCGAAGAATTTTTCGGGTGTCTGAATTCCAATGACAGGGGCATCTCCCTTTCATATGAGGCCAGCATGACCAAGATACATTTCCTGGACTTAGAGATAGAAATAGTAGACAGAAAATTTAAATTCAACACCTACTTTAAGCCCACTGACCGTAATGGTTTTATTCCCACCACCAGTTGTCATCACAGATCCTGGTTAAGTGCTGATCTTCGCAGCCAATTTCTCAGGCTCCGTAGGAACTGCACGGACGCGGAATTATTTATCACACAAGCTGGTGTCCTCAAACAAAAATTTATAGACAAAGGGTATGACAATGCCAACCTGGATTTCGAGATCCAGAGAGCCATGAATATGGAAAGGAAAACTTTACTCGAGGTAAAGCCAAAAAAGGAACCGGATGAAAAGTTTAAATGGGCAATGATAACATCTTTCTCAACCCAGTATAAACAAATTAAAAGCATTGTAAAAAAACACTGGGATGTCTTGAGACATGATAACATTCTAGCCGGGTCATTGCCAGAAGAGGCCAAGATTATATTTAGGGGAGCACCATCTCTACAGGGTCAGATAGCCCCCAATGTTATAAATCCACCATCCCGGCCTTCTTTTTTCCATAACATGACAGGCTTTTACCCGTGTAGAAAATGTGTGGTATGTTTGCATAACAACCTGGAAGGACGTAAAGTCACAGAGTTCACATCCACAGTCACGGGAAAAAGATATACAGTGAAATCTTTTTGTACGTGTAGTACCAAATACATAGTATATCTTATCACATGCCCTTGTCGTAGACAATATATAGGTCGTACCACCAGAACGTTTACAACAAGGGTAGGGGAACATATTGCTCTAATTAAAGGCAGGGACTCTAAGCATACAGTACCCAGACATTACAAGCAATATCATAATAGTAACCCCACTGGATCACAATTTGTCATTATAGACAAATACGTCCCGCCGTGCAGGGGGGGGGGCAAAATCAGAGGGGTCTCTCGCCTTGAAATGTTCTGGGCGTATGAACTACAGACCTTTTTTCCTCAAGGCATGAACGTGGAAGTAGACGTTAATGCCTTTATAAACGAGTCTTGACAGATTTATCCATTTAAGAATTCTAATATCTAGGGGGTATATAATGTCTGATACTTTTTACATGCATGTGCCTTTCCATTTGTTGCACATTATTTTATTATGATTATATTTACTTTATTTTGACAGTTGGGTAGTTATTATTAGAGTATTGTTGTTCCTGAAATAATATAATAGTGGTTATATGGGGACATGAAGGGAGTTAGGAGATGGAATAATTAATCATGCATCTCTCCTTTCCCCTGCTGAGAATCCATCTTCTTCATATATATTTTTTCGTTTTTCATGGACTTATCTGTCACTTTTGAATGAAGTCCTGGTCGTATTTAGGTTACCTATTAATGCACACTCATTGCGTACACTTTGCAGGCCTGTCCGGGGATTATAACATCATTTCCGGCCCATCTCCCCTCTCTGCAGGTCACTTCCTGTTGTGCTCGAATGGAGATCGGAGGGGATGCACGCATGCGTCATATTTCGATGACGTCACCGTGCTGGACTACGCCGCGCGCATGCGCGAGCACGGTCTCTATCATACCATGGGGGATATCACTTACGTTGAGATGCACAGTTGCAGGCCTCGCCCCTCACAAACTCATGATTGATGTCACTGCGCTGGATTATGCCGCGCGCATGCGCGAGCGTGGTCTTTATCGTAATATACATTAGGGGGGATGTTATTGATGTAGTGACGCGGAGTCACGGCCTCCCCCTCCATACACCCACTAAGAGGTCATAAGGGGTGGTAACAAGTGGAAGTGGGAGGTTCTGGACGCCGGGACTCGGCATCACGTCTCCTCTTGAAACACCTGACACCATTAGGCCTATGGGAATTGAATCACATGAAAAAGAGGCTTGGAAGGCATTCAGCATCACGTCTCCTCTTGAAACACATGACACCATTAGTCCTATGGGAATTGAATTACATGAAAGAGAGGCTTGGAAGGCACTCGGGTCCACCATTTTGGATGACCCCGGAAGTGCCAATGCAAACAAGCCTGGGAGCTGGATTCTCATCAGAGGGGTCCTTGTCCCTATATAAAGGAGTCTGGCTGCAGTGGGCAAGTACCCCAGACGAAGTCTTGTATGATGAAACGCGTCGGGAGGACTCCACTGCCGCCATTTTTACTTGCAAGCGCTTTTTATTCTGAAATGTAAGTGTTTTTCCTTTTAGTAAATTTTTTATGGTTTACGGAAAAAAAAAAAAAAAAAAAAAGGAGCAGAGCAGTCACAAGTCACATGAGCAGCATATACAGTTCTACACAGACTAAAAAAGGAGTCTCACACGCTCCATGACTGCCTAAGCTCAATGGAAGCGAGTTGAATGACACTGCCCGTACAACTCCAGATTGAAGCCCCTTCTTCATTACATGTGGGTAATGTCCGTTGGTGTCCGAGCTTCCATATGAAGAAGACCTCTTTGGGATAGCAACGTTACAACTTCACCATTCACCAGCTCTTGGTTCCCCACCTTCATTGCCAGTGAGCAATCCAAGCCTGTTTGACCCACATAGCGTATGCTAGGAGGGTCCCAACTTTCTGGTAAGCCTCCAGTCATCCCGGGTGGTGGTTTCGCACAAGTGTCTGTCAGCACATATTGGATTACATCCAGAAATCTTTCACGAATATATGTTTTGGAATTTATCACCATTGTAACATTTATGTCCATCGTACCTGCATATTCAGTTTTGGACTTTATTGCCATTATCACATCTTGTCATCACTTTTGGTGACTCTAGGGCTTTATAATATAAGTGTTCTATATGTTCACAAAATATACAAAACACTACTTTTTACAATTTATTTTGCTATTTTATGTGGTAAAGCATTATTTTCTTTCTCATTTTTTAGCGCTACACCTGGTTACAAATTTTCTATTTGTTGTGTTAGCTGCTTACATTTATGATTTTTTTGGAGTAAGCGCATGGTTTTTAGGTTTTTTATATACAACAATATAAATTCTACTATATATTATACATTCTATGTTATATATTATATTTTTTTTTTTTGTTTACAAAAGTTTTATTTGGAAGTTTTACAGAAGTATAAAACAAAATATAGAGAAGTCAACAGAATAAATCACAATGTTACAGCGATATTATCATTAAATTAGAAGATTTAGATATGTTTCTAGATCATAATTTCTAGGCAGAAACATGTAATTATGACATCCTTATATTTATTAACTTGCATGTACAAAAGACATATATTAATCTGTTGTCCAATAAGACCATTTATTTTTATGTATGTGTATAGTATCGTTAAGGGTATGGTATATCCATTCTACAATTTTGATTGATTCCATTCTGGAAATAACTTGTTGCCAAGGGAGATTGTTGGATTTCCAGTTGTAGGCAATCATCCAAAGTATGGAACTGCATAGAGAATGAGTTAATCTGGTACATGGAAGGGGGACATTTGGGATATTAGCAAATAATAAACATATTTGTGGTGTGGGTTTGATTTTTTTGTTTAGAGGAAGATTCAATGATTTCAAAGGCCTTACGCCATATTAGGTCTAGGTGGGGGCATGACCAGAATATGTGTATGAGTGTGCCAGGAGCAGAACAACCTCTGAAACAGTCTGGGGATACTGAGGGGTAGAATGAATGTAATTTCACTGGGGTTAAGTACCATCTTGAAAATAATTTAATTGGGGTTTCTCTGAATAATATAGCTTTGTTACTCTTACGTAGATTATCTGACATGGACGCCCAGTCCTCCATGCTGAACGTGATGCCCAAATCTGATTCCCATTTAATCATCTGAGAGGATTTTTCTGGGACTCCAACACTGTTTAGGAAATTATAAAGTTTTGATATCAAACCTCTGTCTCTAGTAAAGGAGATACAGATCTGTTCGAACACTGTGTTGGAGGGGGATGTAGAGAGTGCAAAACATTCAGCATAGAATCCTCTAATTAGTTGGTAATGGTGAAGTTCTGAGGGAGGGAGGCCATGTGTAGATTGTAGATAGGAGAATGGGGTAAAGTTCCATTTTAGCTGTAAGGATCTAAGTGTAGTAAGATTTTTGTTAATCCAGTTTAAGAAGGGTCTTTCGTTATTGTATGCATGTGGAAATCTGGAGTCACCTAAGAAGGATGCTAAAGGTGGGGTGTTGGAAGAAAGTTTAAAGGTGTCTTTATATTTATTCCAAAGTTGGAGAAAGTGGGCAACTATAATATTTATTTTAGAGAGTTTACCATATGACGAAGTGTTAGACCATAATATACCTTGTAAGTACAGTGGTTTAATAGAGGCGATTTCAATTTTTTTCCATGGGGTCTCGTGTATAGGGGTGAACCATTGAGAAAGCTGGGTTAGTCTAGCGGCAAGGTAATATAGCCATATGTTGGGAAGACCTAGACCTCCTGTAGATTGGGATCTATGCATTAGTGCATAGCTGCATCTGGGCTTTTTACCTGCCCATATAAATTTGTTAATATTTCTTTGAATAGAGAATAATTTGGATTTTGGGATGTTAATTGGTAGGGTACGAAAAAAATATAGAAGTTTAGGTAGGATTGTCATTTTGATGGCACATATTCTACCTAGGAACGAGATATGAAATGATGACCACGAGTTAAGGGTAGTGTTAATGTTTGAAACAAGGGGGATGTAGTTAGACTTATATAATTGGTTGTGTGTAGGGGTTATAGAAACTCCAAGGTACTTAAATGAATTAGAGCACCATATGAAAGGGAAATTGCTTGATAATAAATTTTGTGTGTTTTGAGAGAGGTTAATTGACATGGCAGAACATTTATTCATATTTATTTTGAGGCCAGAGATATTGTGAAAAAGTTTCAGTTCTTTAAGGAGGGATGGGATAGAAGTGATAGGTTCAGTAAGGAATACAAGAGTATCATCAGCGTATAAGCTGAGTTTAAATTCGTTATCCCCTTTAGTATATCCTTTTATGTCATGGTTATTTCTTATTTTATGGGCTAGTGGTTCAATAGCTAGGGCGAATAAGAGTGGGGAAAGGGGGCAACCCTGTCTGGTCCCTCTACTGAGGGGAAAAAATTCTGAGTTGTGACCTGGGATTTTAATTCTAGTCTGGGGATTATGATAAAGGGCATTAAATCCCACTAAGAATTTATCTGATATCCCAAATTTGGGTAGTAAAAAGTTAAGGTACGACCAGCTAACGCTGTCAAACGCCTTATGAATAGGCATGAATAGCTTACGCAATAAAAGGTTTGCATTTTGGATAATATTAGTGACCAGTCTAACGTTATCAACAATTTGTCTTCCAGGGATAAAACCGGTTTGATCAATGTGAATTAGATTTGTGATAGCTTTTGCCAGTCTGTCTGCAAGTAATCTTCCAAAGATTTTAAGGTCATTATTTAAAACTGATATAGGGCGAAAATTTTGAGGGAGAGAGTGATCCTTAAGTGGTTTGGGAATTAAGGAAAGATTAGCTAGGAGCATCTCATTGGGGAATTGTCCACCATTAAGAATGTGGTTAAAAAGGTTAGTCAGGTAAGGCAATTTTTTTATAATATGAAGAAGAAAATCCATCAGGGCATGGGGCTGTGGAGGTTTTGAGGGATTTTATAATACGGGTCAGTTCCAGTTCTTTACAGGGGGCGTTCAACAATTCTATTTGCTGTGGGGTGAGAGAGGGTAATCTAATGTCATCCAGCCATGATCTAGAAGATTGGTCTATAGGAGGCTGAGGGCTTGAGAGGAGATCTTTATAAAATGTGGAGAATATCTTAAGTACTTCTTGAGGGTGTGTGATCATATTTCCTTTGGAGTCTCTGAGTTTATATGTATGTGGGGGTTTGTGTTCATGATTAAGTTTTTTGGCAAACATAGATGAGGGAGTGTTACTATGTAATAAGAATTTAGCCTTGGAAAACCTTAATGATTTCTCTGTGTTTGTTGAAAGAATAACATCTAAAGCTTTACGCTTGTCTTGAATTTGTTTGGTAATTTCTGATGAAGGGGATAATTGTAATTTAAGGTATAGGTCATTAAGTTCTTTAGTGAGGCATTTGATGTCTGCGAGTCTTTGTTTATTTCTGTTTGCAGCGAGGCTAATTAAATGGCCTCTTAGGACTGCTTTGTGAGCTGCCCAAATCATAGTGGGAGGAGTATCTTCATTGACATTGTCAGAGAAATAATTCTCAATTTGTGTTGTAATGGTCTGTGTCAGTGAGGCATCTGTTAGGATTGTATCATTTAGTCTCCAATTATATGGTGAGGGTTTGAGACCTATGTGTGAAGTTTCAAAAAATGTAATGTCATGATCTGACCATGGGCTTGGGTGTATTGTAGCTTTAGAGGAATTAGCTAATAGAATAGGCGTGCAGTAAATGTAATCCAATCTAGCGTAGACGTCATGGGGATGTGAGTAATGTGTGTAAACTTTTGCACCTATGTTATGTGCCCTCCAGGAGTCAATTAGTTGAAATTTATTAAGGGATCTGTTTAAAGATTTAGGGAAAGCTTTGGTGGAAGGGGAAATTTTGCTTCTGTCTAGTGCTGGGTGTGCTGTTAAATTAAAGTCACCACCGACGATCAGATGGGGAGAGCTAAGTTTTTCCAAAGATTCAAAAAAGCCTTGGAAAAAGGAAGAATGGGAATCGTTAGGTGCATATATTGAAGCAATAGTAATTTCTTTGTTATTTATCTTACCTTTTATAATGATATAGCGGCTATCTGGGTCTTTATAAATATGTTTTGAGTCAAAAATGATAGTGTTACGTATAAAAATAGCAACTCCGCGGGTTTTATTGTGGTATGTAGTATAATAAAATTGGTTGTATGTTTTGTCAAAATAGTTTGGATGTCTAGAGGAAGAGAAATGAGTTTCCTGTAGTAGGATAATATCTGCACCAATTCTTTTGTAGTGTTGGAAGGCCTTTTTTCTTTTGTGGGGTGTATTGAAGCCATGAACATTATGAGATATTACTTTAAGTACCATTGGTAATTAGTAGAGAGGTTTGCTTATGAAAAAAGATATTCCCAATTACACATATTGGAATATAAATGAAAAGCATATAAACATATGAGAGAAGGTTAAGGCTTAGCATTTGGAATAGGAGTGTCATCTTATACCATATTAGTAGAGAAACCATGGTCAAATGTGAATCGAATCTAAAGTATGAGTATTTGAAACAAAAAAAATTATAACATTGGATCACTATATGAGAATGGATAGCATTACTGTAACTTCCATTTTTTAATCTATATAACGTATCGACCAAAAAGGTGAGATTGGTGAATACTGTAATAAAAAATAACAAAATTAAAGGGACAAGAAATATCCTGTCACAACAATTTTCCTTTGAATCAGGAGGACAAACATGTCCTGAACCTGCGAATGCCATCAAGTGCACCATCCTCCAAATTAAGGACGCAGCAATTAACCGCATGGGCAGGTGGGGAGACAATCCAGCGACGATGGACTTAGCGGGCTATTTGAAAAAAAACTGGAACAAAAACAATTAAATACCAACCAGAGGGGTAAATGTAACAGCAAAGTAGGTTTTATCTTATTTTTAACCGACCCTGAGTTCACCTAGCCAAAATTTGCCATCCCGAGCACTGCTAAAAACTCACTTTAGCCACATATATACCTTTTAAGTGATAAAACAAAACAAAAAAACAAACAAAAAAAAACAAAAAAAAAAGGGGGGGGGGGGGGGGAGGGAAATTTGGGGGATAGATGGAAGGGATGAATGAAGGGATGAAGGGAAGGGAGGAAGGGGGAAGGAAGGAGTAGGGAAAGAAGAGGGTATGAGATATGGTTGTGGAACGTTTGTTCCTCCATTCGCTTTTTAGGGATCTTGATGAAGTTCAGGTAACAGATGTGGGGGAAGTTCAAATGATAATAAAATGATGAGCAGGATAGCGTTCAGGATGATCCATTCAAACGTGGGTTAGAAGAGAAGAACCAAAATTCAGACTTGAGTGGGCATCAAAACTATTGGATCTTGTGTGAAGAGGAATAACCCATAATTAATGTGGTTAGGTGGCTTGGTTTTGGAAAGGTTGTCGCCATCTTCTCTGTTCAGCTGTGTTGCGTCTGGAAGATGGAGTTGACCATATAGGGGAGGGTCTTGGTGTAGTTGGAAACCTGTTCGGTGGTTCTGGGTCAAGTAGGCCCAATTTGACTAGCAGTTCTTTGCCTTCAATTACATTATACACGGTGTATGTAGAGCCATTATGTGGAATTGTAAGCTTGAATCCCCAGCTATATCTTATACGAGCTGTTTGTAAGATGTTTGTCACTTCCTTCATTCTGCGTCTTCTATCCAGAGTGGCTGGGGAGATGTCAGGATATATTTGTAGCCTGTTGCCCTCAAAAGCAATGTTTGGAGTGGTTCTGGAAGCACGCATGATTTCCTCTTTGGTAAGAAAGTCTTTCATGCACATAATGATATCTCTAGGTGGTTTGTCAGGTGGGGGTTTGGGCCGTAGGGCTCTGTGTATACGGTCGCATGTAAATGCTGACATTGGTTTGTCGGGAAGAAGACTGTGGAAAATCTTGGAAACCGTTTGCATCAAATCAGTGACTGTTTCAGGGACACCACTCAGCCTGATATTGTGGCGTCTGTTCCTATTATCCAAATCTTCCACCTGTGCTTGCATAAAGGCGAAGCTATCTGCCAAAGATTCATAGTCCTTGCTTAAATCGTTATGAGCAAGTGAAAGTTCATTGTGTTTAGTTTCTAAGATGTCGGTGCGATTTCCTATAGTGGCTATTTCCTGAGATAGGGCCGTAGTAGCTTTATGTACCTCACTCTCTATTTTGTTAACCAGCTTATCAAAGATTGTGGTAAGGCTGGCATCCAGGTCAGCTTTAGATAATGAGGATGAGTACTCACAGTTCCCATTGTTGAGAGAGTGGATGGATGGGTTAGATAGCTGTTTCGTTGCAGCCGCGTGTGTGCTGGCTCCGGCGCCATCTTGGGACATCTTCCTGGCCTGCTTGCCTGCAGCGTTCATGAGATAGTGGGTTAAATGGTGTTGCGAGCGGCAAGAGTGCCCGGTTCTTCTTACCGGCATGCACGGAGGGTTCCCCGAGGGGTATGGAGTGTTTTCGGCGGCGTGACGTTTGTTTGGCTCTGGTTATTCAGCCCGCTCTGGCCGGTTCAGACGGAGCTGTGGTTACTCGCGTCCTTCCTGCATCGCGCCGCGCATGCGCCCCCCGTTATATATTATATTAAAGAGGGTATTCGTCAAAACAAAGGCTTTAAAATATTTTTTAGCTAAAACACAGTTATAGTACTCTCCCAAAAATATATGCACCGAAGGATATCTCTGCGGACTGTCGTACTACAGAGAGACCATTGCCCGCTAGCACCTATTGAAAATCTCACTATGAACCAATGAGGATGATGTACATAAAATAACATAAGATTAATAATGTTACAAAAAGTAATAATGAATTCCTGACAGACCGAACCAGAAACTTGAAACTAACTACTACACATGAAACTAGAAACTATCTACTACATATGTCAAATCTATCTGTCCCAGATCCTAATGACTGAAACTAGTAAACCCCGTAAGTGAGCCCCAAAGTAAATCTTGTGGTGAAAGGAGCTGTCATGGACATACTACTTCCAGACCTGCAACAGGGCTCAGGCGCATCCCCACCAACAGGTTCCCAGTAACGAACAGGCGTGCGCCAATGCGCATGTGCCGATCGCAGAGATCGCACGCACAGTGATTCGGCTTTGGCGCCCAGTGGCCTTTAAGAGGGGCTTCCACAATTCAGCACTTGCTGTTTGATCTGCAGCTTCACCTGTGACCTGTTCCTGTAATCAGCATCCGATCACCTGACCTGGCTCTCTGACCACGCTGCTGTCTCCAATCCTGAACCTTGGCTTTCCCTGACTCTGATTCTGTTTACCTGCCTGTCTGATCTCCTGTTACCAGAAACCAGCCCGAACTTGACTATTCCTTGCCTGCCGAATCTGTTGAACTGATCCACTGTGTATGACCCGGCTTGTCTGACCTTGCTTCTGCCTGCTGTGTGCACCCTGCTGACCTGCATCCAGCTTACCTGCAGCCTGCTGACCTGCATCCAGCTTACCTGCATCCTGCTGACCTGCATCCAGCTCACCTGCAGCCTGCTGACCTGCATCCAGCTTACCTGCAGCCTGCTGACCTGCATCCAGCTCACCTGCATCCTGCTGACCTGCATCCAGCTTACCTGCATCCTGCTGACCTGCATCCAGCTCACCTGCAGCCTGCTGACCTGCATCCAGCTTACCTGCAGCCTGCTGACCTGCATCCAGCTCACCTGCATCCTGCTGACCTGCATCCGGCTTATCTGCTGACTTGCATCCAGCTTACCTGCACCCGGCACTCCAGTCAGTTCCAGTGTCTCCCAGTGGACATCATCTCCAGTTCCAGAGAATCCACCAGGCACTCATACCCCACTGTGCTCCTACGGTCACTGTCCTCAACTCCAGTGATCTGGGAACCAGGGCTGTACGAGAGGTCTCCCTCTGCACGTCAGGCTCACATACAAGGTACGTGTCAGTATCAAACAGCCATGCCTGAGCCTGCAAGAGGGACCTCTGCTACTGATGAAATCTGCCAATTACTCTCCGTCCTCACTCAAGAGGTGAAATCTCTTCAGGACAGCTATGAACACCTGGTGAGACAAGTGCAGTCCCGGACGAGTATTACCAATCCTTCTTCCAGTGGGTTGTCATCAGAGGCTTCCCCCGCACTCCCTGTAATGATGTTATCTCCAGAACCCAGGGTCCCAATTCCGGAGAAGTTTTCTGGGGATCGAAGCAAGTTTCGGACTTTCCGTAATGCATGTGAGCTGTACTTTTCCTTACTACCCTTAACCTTTTCGCGGGAAAACACCAAGGTGGGTTTTGTTGTCTCACTTCTGCTGGGAGATCCACAAGCCTGGGCTCATCACCTGCTGGAAGAACACCATGTTTCTCTGGACTCTCTGTCATCCTTCTTTGACGCAATGTCACTCTTATATGATGACCCCCAACGAACTTCCACTGCCGAAGCTGCTCTTAGCACGCTCCAGCAGGGCCACAGAGTGGTCGAAGATTATATAATGGACTTTAGACGCTGGAGCGCGGATACCCAGTGGAACCATGCAGCTTTACGGCACCAGTTTCGCCTAGGCTTGTCAGAAGGACTAAAGGATGAACTGGCTCGGGTCGGTGTACCAAATTCCCTGGAATCCTTGATGACCCTAACTATTCAGATAGACCGTCGTCTTCGGGAACGCAGGATGGAGAGGGTGACCCAGCAGACTCAACCAACTTGGATGTTACCCCAAGTGCCTACGACCTCTCGCCCTGTTCCCCTTAGACCGGTCCCAGTTAATTCTGCACCAACCAAACTAAAACCGGACTTTCAGAAATCTGGGCAGGTCGGACTAATGAGACCCGCATTGTCTGCTGAGGAACGTCTACGTCGGCAACAGCTCAACCTGTGCTTGTACTGCGGGGGACCAGGCCATTATGTACATTCGTGTCCTGCCAAGTACCGTAGATCTTCATCCATCCCACCACACAGTCACCCAGCTCTCTCTACTCACCTGGCTATTCCCATCACCCTTCAGTTTTCTGGAAAGACTGTGTCTGTTACTGCAATAATAGACTCTGGTGCATGCAGTTGTTTTATTGATTTGAACTTTGCCAACCAACAACGCATTCCACTCCAGCACAGGGCTCAAGGACTGTCTGTTTTCTTGGCAGATGGATCCCGTATTAAATCTGGCCAGGTGACTCAAGAGACTCCCCCACTGCCTGTAATTACTGTCTCAAACCACAAGGAACTGCTTAAGTTTGATGCTATTGCTTCCCCTCTGTTCCCGATCATCTTGGGTCTACCGTGGCTTCAGGCCCACAACCCGCAAATTGACTGGGGCTCCGGAGAAATCAGGTTTCAGTCCCTCTACTGTCAAGAACATTGTCTGCCCTTACCTTCCAAGATATCTGGTCCTTTGCTGTGCCTGGAAGCTGACTCAGAATTACGCTCAGCAGTACCTGAACAGTATCACGAGTTCTTAGACGTTTTTAGTAAACGAGGGGCAGAGACACTTCCTCCTCATCGTTCCTACGATTGCCCGATTGAGTTACTGCCCGGAGCTGAAATCCCCTTTGGGCGAATTTTTCCTCTGTCTGAGCGGGAGTTGGAGGTTTTAAAGGAATATGTTGACGAAAACCTTAAGAGGGGGTTCATCCGGCCATCCACCTCTCCAGCTGGGGCAGGGATCTTTTTTGTGGAGAAGAAGGACCACTCATTGCGTCCCTGTGTGGACTACCGGGAGCTGAACAAGGTCACGGTCAAGAACCGGTATCCCTTACCCCTGGTGCCTGAGCTTTTTCAAAGATTAAGAACTACTGTTGTGTTCACCAAACTCGATCTTCGTGGGGCCTACAATTTGGTTCGCATTCGTGCAGGGGACGAGTGGAAAACGGCCTTCCGTACCAGGTTTGGCCATTATGAATATCTGGTGATGCCCTTCGGCCTGTGTAATGCCCCTGCGACCTTCCAGCACCTGATAAATGATATCTTCAGAGATTATCTGGACATTTTCGTCATAGCCTACTTAGACGATATCC
The DNA here is from genome assembly GCA_037952835.1 of Lithobates septentrionalis. Taxonomy (NCBI): domain Eukaryota; kingdom Metazoa; phylum Chordata; class Amphibia; order Anura; family Ranidae; genus Lithobates; species Lithobates septentrionalis. Next base: position 3,282,267 of record JBBDGP010000091.1, on the reverse strand, counting down.
TGATCTTTTCCTCATCCTTGGATCAGCACCGGAAACACGTCAAGATGGTACTCTGCCGACTCCGTCAGCATGGCTTATATGCCAAACCAGAAAAATGTGAATTTGAGCGGCAGAGTATCCAATTTCTGGGCCTGGTAATTTCCACAGAAGGGTTCAAGATGGACCCACAAAAAGTCACAGCTGTTCTGGACTGGCCTGCACCCTCAGATAAAAAGGGGGTGCAACGTTTTGTTGGCTTCGCCAATTTTTACAGAAGGTTCATCAAAGGATTTTCTGCAATTATCTCTCCGATCACCCAGCTAACAAGACAAAACGTCCGATTCCAGTGGAATCCCCAGGCTCAAGCTGCCTTCTCTACCCTAAAGGGACTCTTTACCTCTGCCCCCATCTTGAGCCATCCGGATCCCTCTCTTCCTTACCTACTCGAGGTTGATGCCTCAGAAACAGCTGTGGGGGCAGTTATTTCTCAGCGCCAAGGACTCAAGGATCTCATGCACCCCATAGCATTCTTCTCTCGGAAGCTTTCGCCTGCAGAGAAGAATTATGATGTGGGGGACCGTGAACTTTTGGCCATTAAAGCCGCACTCGAAGAATGGCGATACCTGCTAGAGGGAGCGGCACATCCCATACTTATTTACACGGATCATAAAAATCTGGAATATTTACGAACTGCCAAACGTTTGAAGCCGCGTCAGGCACGATGGGCGTTATTCTTTTCCAGATTTTCATTTCACATCACCTACCGGCCAGGATCAAAGAACATCAAGCCTGACGCTCTCTCTCGGATGTACGATGACCCCAAAGAAACTTCAGTTCCGGACACCATCTTATCTGAGGGCAACTTTCTGCTTTTCCAGACAGACCTGATGTCCAGTCTAAAACAAGCCTCAGAGGGGGTGACCGGTCCTCCAGGATCAATCTTGATACCCAGGGATGGGATGCTTTGGAAGGACAGCAAAATTTTTGTGCCAGAAAGTTGCCGGACAGAAGTGTTGAGCCTGTGTCACGACCACCCGCTGGCCGGACATTTTGGGGTTCACAAGACTCGTGAACTAATCCAGCGCATGTTTTGGTGGCCGAAGCTTGAGGAAGATTGCAAGGACTATGTTAAGTCATGTGTCATCTGTACCCAAAGCAAGTCTGCCAGGACCAAGTCCTGGGGCCTCCTCAGACCACTACCAATTCCTGACAGACCCTGGAGCATGATTGCCATGGACTTTGTAGTGGAACTACCCCCTTCTGAAGGACATACAGCTATCTTTGTAGTGGTTGACCGTCTGTCTAAGATGGCCCACTTCATACCCCTAAAGAGTACGCCGTCTGCTTTGGAAACCGCCCGGGTGTTCATCAGGGAGATCGTAAGGCTGCACGGGGTACCAACCAACATTGTATCTGACAGGGGAGTCCAGTTCACCTCCCGCTTCTGGAGATCACTATGCCAAATTCTGAAAATTGAACTTTCCATGTCATCTGCTTTCCACCCCCAGACTAACGGACAAACTGAAAGGACGAACCAAACCCTGGAACAGTACATCCGTTGCTTTACCTCATTTGTCCAAGATGATTGGGTAGCACTGTTGCCTTTAGCGGAATTTGCTTTCAACAATGCCAGCCATTCAGCCACAGGTCAGTCACCGTTCTTTGCGAACTATGGGTTCCATCCTGTCTTCCTGCCTAACATTATTCCAGAATCTCCTGTTCCAGCAGTACAAAGCACTGTCGAGTTCCTGGGTCGCAACAACAAGTTGTTGCAAGAAGCTATGGCCAAGGCGCAGGCAACCAACAAGAGGCTTTATGACAGGAAGAGAAGAGGTGAATTACGTCTCCAACCAGGTGATCAGGTGTGGTTATCTACCACCAACCTCAAGATGGCTTGCCCTTCAAAGAAGCTGGCACCCAGATTCATTGGCCCTTTCCCAGTTAAAAGGAAATTGAATGAGGTCTCCTATGAACTTACCCTGCCTGAGTCGCTCAAAGTGCACCCGGTGTTTCACGTGTCTCTGCTTAAACCCACAGTACCCGACCCTTTCCCGGACAGAGGAACGGGGCCACCCGGACCCGTTATTATTAATAAGGATGAGGAGTATGAGGTGGAGGCTGTCGTAGACTGCAGGAGAAGAGGTAACCAACTTCAATTTTTAATCAAATGGAAGGGCTATGGACCAGAGGAGAACTCATGGGAACCTAAGCAAAATGTGCATGCCCAAGAACTGATCCAGGCCTTCTTCCGCAGACATCCTCATAAAAGAGCTCTTTTGGGCACCCGGAGGTTGCCCTTAAGGGGGGGGCAATGTCATGGACATACTACTTCCAGACCTGCAACAGGGCTCAGGCGCATCCCCACCAACAGGTTCCCAGTAACGAACAGGCGTGCGCCAATGCGCATGTGCCGATCGCAGAGATCGCACGCACAGTGATTCGGCTTTGGCGCCCAGTGGCCTTTAAGAGGGGCTTCCACAATTCAGCACTTGCTGTTTGATCTGCAGCTTCACCTGTGACCTGTTCCTGTAATCAGCATCCGATCACCTGACCTGGCTCTCTGACCACGCTGCTGTCTCCAATCCTGAACCTTGGCTTTCCCTGACTCTGATTCTGTTTACCTGCCTGTCTGATCTCCTGTTACCAGAAACCAGCCCGAACTTGACTATTCCTTGCCTGCCGAATCTGTTGAACTGATCCACTGTGTATGACCCGGCTTGTCTGACCTTGCTTCTGCCTGCTGTGTGCACCCTGCTGACCTGCATCCAGCTTACCTGCAGCCTGCTGACCTGCATCCAGCTTACCTGCATCCTGCTGACCTGCATCCAGCTCACCTGCAGCCTGCTGACCTGCATCCAGCTTACCTGCAGCCTGCTGACCTGCATCCAGCTCACCTGCATCCTGCTGACCTGCATCCAGCTTACCTGCATCCTGCTGACCTGCATCCAGCTCACCTGCAGCCTGCTGACCTGCATCCAGCTTACCTGCAGCCTGCTGACCTGCATCCAGCTCACCTGCATCCTGCTGACCTGCATCCGGCTTATCTGCTGACTTGCATCCAGCTTACCTGCACCCGGCACTCCAGTCAGTTCCAGTGTCTCCCAGTGGACATCATCTCCAGTTCCAGAGAATCCACCAGGCACTCATACCCCACTGTGCTCCTACGGTCACTGTCCTCAACTCCAGTGATCTGGGAACCAGGGCTGTACGAGAGGTCTCCCTCTGCACGTCAGGCTCACATACAAGGTACGTGTCAGGAGCACACTAAAAAGATAGAAAGATAATTGTCCTGGCTGATACCGCAAGTGACTCGGGAGCTTTCACGAGGACTGTAAATGTCATACGACATTATGCAGTTTGATTTCCTCATTCAGGCCTTTCGGGGCCAGAGTTCCTAGGGAAAAAATCCAAAATGCCTCTCTCTTACACAGCATTTGATGCTTTTTGCCGCTATCCAAGTCACTCGGCATAGCCTCAATCCTGAACACTTTGAATCCATCTGTACTACTACTATGGACTTCCTTGAAATGTCTCGGTACTGAGTAATTGTCTTTCTCTGTCAAAATGCTGCTTCTGTGCTCATTCATCCTGGTCCTCATTGGTCTTGATGTCCGGCCAATGTAAAGGAGGCCACAAGGGCACAGGAGGCCATAGATGACATACGGGGTGCCGCAGTTAAAAAAACTGCTTCATCCTGTGAATCCTGTCATCTGCTCCAACAACTTCTTTCTTTCTATGGCACATATGCACACAGTTTCCACAGTTGTTACTCCCACATCTGTAACTACCTTTCTGGTCAAAGATCGTACTCCAAAGGTTACTATGCCCTCTATTTCTTTGCTTTTTCACCCTGCTCGGGGCAATAATGCTCCTTAGGTCCTTCGGTCTCCTAAAGACCAAATTAGGATGCGAGGGAAGACTTGTCCTCAGGATAGGGTCTGATTCAAGGATCCTCCAATTCTTTTTAAAGATTTTTTGTATTAAGGAGGCCTTGTTTTTAAACCTAGTGCAGAACCGTACTTGAGGTCGTTCATCCATGTGGGGATCTATCATTTTCTCTCTCTCTACACCAACATTGTCATACAGCACAAGGTATTTTTGGAAGGCCTCTTCTATATGTTTTTCTTTATATCCCTTTTCCTTGAATTTCTTCTTGAGGACAAGACTTTGTTCTTCGCAGTCATGTTTCAGGGTACAAGTCCGCCTGAGTCTGCAAAACTGGCCAAAGGGGATGTTTTTGATCCATCTAGGATGATGGTGGCTCCGGGTATGAATGTAAGAATTTCCAGAGCTCGGTTTGAAATGGGTTTTTGAATAGATGGCCCCAGGGCCATCGACCTGTAACTCCAAGTCCAGAAAGACCAAAGACTTTTCATCCACCACATGTGTAAAGGAGATCCCAAAAGGTTTCCCTGCACAGTGTGCTAGAAATCCTTTCAGCTCTTCGTCGGTACCACTCCAGATGATAACATCATCTATGTACCGTGAGTACAGTACTAGGTTCCTCCCAAATGGGTTATTAGCCCAGATGTAATTGAACTCCCAATAGCCCATAAACAAATTTGCATAGCTGGGAGCGAACCTAGCACGCAAGGCTGTACCCTTAACCTGCCTGTAGAATTTGTCCATAAAGGTAAAGTAATTGTGAGTCAAAGTAAACTCAATACATTCATAAATGAATCGAGCTTGCATAGGATCGAACATGTGTGCTTCTGCCAAATAATATTCTATAGTTCTAAGCCCAAATTCGTGCTGAATGGATGTGTACAAGGATGTCACATCAAGCGATAGCCATCTATATCCTCCCAAGTGTATGCACTAAGTACCTCTAGGGCATGGCCAGAATCCTTGATGAATGATGGCAAGTTTACTACCAATCCCTGGAGGAAGTAATCAATGTAACTGCCAAGATTACTGGTCAAACTATCAATCCCTGCTATAGTAGGTCTACCTGGGGGATTTCCCATATCTTTGTGTATCTTTGGGATATGGTAGAAATGGGGAACCACTGGGTGCTTAGAATACAGAAATTGGTACTCGTTCTTAGTCAGGACCTGATCAGATAATGCTCTGTCAAGAAGCGCTTTTAATACAATGTTGAAACTAACCGTAGGATCCCAAGTGAGTCTCTCATAGGTATTGGTGTCACTGATCAATCTATACGCTTCCTCTAGATATTGATCTCTGTCTTGTATAACCAGACCTCCACCTGTATCTGCTTTCCTTATAACAATTTCCGAGTTCTTTCTCAGACTACTCAGAGGGCCCTCCAGACCTGCTTCATGGCTCTTAATGTACTTCCAATTTTTATTACTACCACACATCTTCCTGAATTCCTCCATCACTACTTCGTAAAATGTAGGTATGAAATTCCCCTCATTCCAGTGTGGGTAGAAGCTTGATTTCGGTCTAAAGTTTGTATTGATAATCTTACCCTCCAATGTTAAGGGGGGAAACTTCAACAGACTCTTGACCTCCTTCCAGGTATAGCTCTTCCAAAATCTCCAGTATCCCTTTGTCTAAATGTTCAACATGAGCAGTGGGAATAGTCGTTTCTGGACCCTCATTGATTGCTCCATTAATTTCCTTCAACCTAAAATGGTGCTTCACGGTGAGATTCTGCACAAACTTGTTGAGACATCCGTGCTTCCGGGCCGCGCCCCCTACACACAGCTTCTCATGACGCGCAGGGAAGGGGAAATGACGCCGTGACTGGCCGGAACTTGGAACTTAGGGGTACCCGCACTTCCTGGTCTTCTGAGCGGCGTGCGTTCCACCTGCTGCCAACAGTGCCTCCATGGCTCCTGGGAGCCTATGATGCCCCTTATCACCTCCCCACACCAGCCCACAGCAAAGGAACATTATAGGGGCAACATGCAGGAGGTAAGATACGTCTGTTCACCCTCCTTTTGGAGGGTGGTTGTCCCGAGCAGTTGTGCTTAGTGATTTGTGATTTATGTTGATGGCACCATATGTATGGGTTCAGCATATATTAATATTAAACAATAACAATAGTATTGGTTTCTAGCTGTTAAGGGTCATACTTAGGAGGGATGGGGCCAGTGAGGGGAAGTCCATATGGGTGGGCGTTTCCTATTGGGGTGGGCGTCGCTACCAATTGGGCCTTGCAGACACAGACACACATAAGTAGAGGCAACTACGAGAGATTAGCCATTGCCCGCCTAGGCTCTGAGGAAAGGGGTGCTCCCCCGAAACACGTCAGCCATCAGTCATTCTTATTGGTTTGACCCTCTCGACATTAGGTCCTGGTGTCAATCTTCAGAACAGCGCATCTGCTCCCTTGTCAAAGCCTTTATGAATGCTTGTTTTTGAGTGTACATATTGCTGTTTTAATGCTATAATAAAGTTTTATCAGTGATATTGCACTAGGTTGGTGCACCCTCCTTCTTTTCTTGTTTCCCTTCAGTCTATTAATACCCATTGTTCTAAGGAGGGCTGCAAGACATCAGGCGTTACTTCATAAAGTTGGTCGCACCACATACGTAGTCACTGGACACCTGAGCACAGGAGAGAATTCTACTGTTTTGGCTTTACTTTATTTGGGGACTCCAGCAGCTTGGTGGATAGACAATGTGGTGTTAAGAAGTACTGAGTACCCACCAGCAAGTATGGTATTATGCATTGAAGAGAGACAGCTAAGGAGAGCTTTGTTGGAAAAAGGTTTTCTGAATAGCATTGCAACTATGAACAACAACCATAAGGACCAGAGGTTATTGAGACTATTAAAGTCGCACCAAATAGAGAGGAAACAATGATATCAACAGGATCCCTAGAGGATTGAGAATAACAAAAGTATGTGATTTTTTGGATGAGGATATTGGTCAGGATTGGATTAGAGAGATGTGGTTATTTAACAAGTCCTGGTTAGGAATGATTACTCAACAAAGGGAGAGAAATTTAGAAAATATCAAGTTGGATATCATTAGCAACCAAGAACAGCTAGAGGCGTTTATAGATTTAGAATCCTTTTCTGCATGGGATACGAGAACTAATGAACAAACAAAAAAAATTGAGGCAGATTTAATAATTAAGAAATCAGGGAAATTTGAGAGGGATAGGCAGGACTATATGGCAGGGTGTGAGTTCAATTGGAAGAAAGACAAGATGTTTGGATCCTCCACCCATGTACAGGAGGGGGACTCTGAGGAAAGAGACCACCCTGTGGCCAGTGTTTCATCCAATGCTGGCAGCGGGGCGAATAGAAATAGAAATAGGAACTACAATAGGCATAAAAATAAGAATAAAAATAAACATTGGGGTAGAAACAATAGGACTAGAACCAAGAACAATAGTAATAGGAAAACCAACGATCGGTTGGACTATGGTCCCTATAGATGTATTGTGCAAGAAGATTTCCCGCCCCTTCAAGTCCAGTGGGGCCCATCTGGTGATCTTGATCACAATGATAATGGTAACCAAGGCAATGAGAGGATTGGAGACCCTATTGGACATGACCCTGTTATTGGTACGAATCTGTTACCGCAGAAAGAGATCACAATACAAGAGGCAAGAAAGGATCTAGCAATATTGATACAGCCTACTTTGGATGTGGTAGAGAAACAACAGGAGTCCCCTTTAAAATCAAGATCCAACAATCTATTGGGAGTAGGATTCACTTGGGATCCTACGGTTAGTTTCAACAATGAATCAAAAGCGCTTCTTGACAGAGCATTATCTGATCAGGTCCTGACTAAGAACGAGTACCAATTTCTGTAGTCTAAGCACCCAGTAGTTCCCCATTTCTACCATATCTCAAAGATACACAAAGATATGGAAAAGCCCCCAGGTAAACCTATTATAGCAGGGATTAATAGTTTGACCAGTAATCTTGGCAGTTACATTGATTACTTCCTCCAGGGATTGGTAGTAAACCTGCCATCATTCATTAAGGATTCTGGCCATGCCCTAGAGGTACTTAGTGCATACACTTGGGAGCAAGGATATAGATGGCTATCGCTTGATGTGACATCCTTGTACACATCCATTCAGCACGAATTTGGGCTTAGAGCTATTGAATACTATTTGGCAGAAGCACACTTGTTCGATCCTATGCAAGCTCAATTCATTTATGAATGTATCGAGTTTACTTTGACTCACAATTACTTTACCTTTATGGACAAATTCTAAGGGCAGGTGAAGGGTACAGCCTTGGGTGCTAGGTTCGCTCCCAGCTATGCAAATTTGTTTATGGGCTATTGGGAGCTCAATTACATCTGGGCTAATAACCCATTTGGGAGGAACCTAGTACTGTACTCACGGTACATGGTGGAGTGGTACCGACGAAGAGCTGAAAGGATTTCTAGCACACTGTGCAGGGAATCTCCTTTACACATGTGGTGGATGAAAAGTCCTTGGTCTTTCTGGACTTGGAGTTACAGGTCGATGGCACTGGGGCCATCTATTTAAAAACCCATTTCAAACCGAGCGCTGGAAATTCTTACCTTCATGCCCGGAGCCACCATCATCTTAGATGGATCAAAAATGTCCCCTTTGGCCAGTTTTGCAGACTTAGGCGGACTTGTACCCTGAAACATGACTACGAAGAACAAAGTCTTGTCCTCAAGAAGAAATTCAAGGAAAAGGGATATGAAGAAAAACATATAGAAGAGGCCTTCCAAAAATACCTTGTGCTGTATGACATATTTGATTATAGAGCGTCTAAGATAGTTAACACAGAGGGGGTGTTTGAGATGTTCAAGGATAGTGATAGTGATTTGAGTGGGCTTTTTGTCAGACTCAAAAAATTAACCGTCTCAGATATCCACACTCAATGGGACATCGCGTTTTTGGAAACCTATATCAAACTAAAAATGGTTCCTAGAAGCCTGAGTTTGGAGGTATGCCCACAAAAAGGGGAATTGAAATTGGAGGAGTGGTTCCGGTACTTTAATGATGCTGGAATAAGTTTCCTCTAGTTCTTAGTATCCAAAAAAAAGGGCAAATTGGCCAGACTAGATATGGAAATTAAGACTCTTAAGGACAATTTGCTCCCCTATAAGTAAAGTGAGGAGTATAAGGAAAGGGCCAGCAATTTAATCAAAACCCTTGACAGAGAAGAAAAGGAGCAAAAAATCAAAAAGCGAAACAAAAAACAATAGGGATTTTGAGGACTATCAGGCGAGTATTGTTTTTGAGTGGCAGAAAAAAATGGTTGCTGAACAAGCAGTCCATACAGATTCTAGAATGAGGCCATCACTCAGGGGGATGAGACCCTAGGAGCCACTCCCTTAGCGATACAACATATACCAATAAGTAACCAATTCCAAAAAACGCCTAAAAGACCCCAAAATAATAATAAATCTGTTAAGAAGGGTAGACGTGTATCTTATCAGTCACCACAGAGAATGACAGGATCAGGGAGAGGTGGACACCATAAAAGATCTTCAGGGTGGAATCAACCACCACCTCAGAGGCAGACAGTGGACTATGATTATGGCTATTCATCTAACCAAGGACCACAGTATAATTATTGAAGGGACTATCATCAAAATATGAGAGGCCCTGATAGAGCGCCATACTACAATCAGGGTTCCACTATGCAGTATAATCAGGGCCCCTATCGTGGGAATCGTTCCTACTCCGAAAGGGATGAGGACCGTGATTATGGTTATAGTGTTGATACACATAATCGTTTTTTCCCCCTAAGGGATAGAAAGGGCCCTATTGAGTATGGACCCCCAGTATTTGAAAACAACAATCGGGACTTTGATAATGCGAGACCAGGACATTCTAGAGATTACCCCAATAGGCCCATGGAGAGGAATTATGAACAACAAAATTGGGGTTTCGCAAACCCAATCAAGGGGTCAAAAGGCCATGTGGAAAACAAAGAGGAACCATAGGGGGAAGGAGAGCACAGTCAAAAAAAGCTAAAGAAATAAATGGAGATGGCATTTTCAATTTAAGTTCTCAAACCCTCACTAGGGCAGAAACTGCTCTGCTAAGTAAAGGTTTGAAATTCGCACCCCCCAAAAAAACTAAACAAATTCCAAACATACATGGATATCCATAGGTTTGTTCGTAAGATTAATATCAAAAGACATTTTGCGACCATTCAAACCACACAAAATGCAGTCATACAACAGTATTACCAACATTCAGGATTATCAAATGCCTCAACGTTTAATCCCCCTGGGGTTTTGGCCCCCCCATTGAGGGTTTTCAGGGATGTGCTTTTGAGAGATTTGGAGTCAATAAAAAACTCCAATCCTAAAATGGACAGAAACCTTGAGGAGGGCTTAGATTCACTTTGCACTAATAAAAATTTAGTCATCCGCCCAGCAGATAAAGATGGGGGTATTGTTGTTCTCCATCGAGAGGCATACCTCCAGGAACTGCATAATATAGTGGGTGATAATGACACTTATGTCCGGTTATCAAGTAATCCCGTTATGCAGTATAAGAAAGTACTACTGCTTTTAGTTGAGAAAGGCTTTCGGATGGGTATCCTCAATGAAAAGGAAAAAATCTTTTTAATTCCTAAAGCACCAAGAGTTCCTGTACTCTATGGCTTACCCAAGATCCATAAGAGCCTTACTTGCCCCCCGGGTCGTCCAGTCGTGAGTGGGATTGATTCCATCACGTCCCGGGTGGGCAAGTACATTGACCATTTTCTCCAACCGCTGGTACATCAATTACCATCATTCTTGAAGGACACCAGACATGTGATTAACCTATTGTCTAAAATAAGACCTGATGACCATACTCTGTTGGTGACGGCAGATGTCACATCTTTGTATACAATTATACCCCACCATTTAGGGATAGCCGCAGTGAAATACTATTTGAGTAAGCTTTCAACCTTACCGAAACAACAACAGACATTCATTATTGATCTGTTAGAGTATGCGGCAGGTCACAATTACTTTTGGTTCGATCACCAATACTACCGTCAACAGCGTGGTGTTGCTATGGGGGCAAAGTATGCCCCTAGTTTGGCTAACTTATTTATGGCCAAATGGGAGGAGGACGTCATCTATAAGGACCGAAGCCCCCACTTGAGGTTCTGGGCTAGGTATTTAGATGACGTCCTCCTCCTATGGGATGGATCCATTTCTCAATTGGACGATTTCTTTTCCTCTATGAATACCAACGATAGGGGAATTAGGTTTGTCTATGAGATGAGCCAGAAGAGGATCAATTTTCTCGACCTTACTATTTCTAAGGAGGGAGACATATTTAAAACAATCTTGTTCTTTAAGAAGACCGATCGTAATGCCTTCATTCCTATAGGGAGCTGCCATCATGACTCCTGGCTTAGGTCCATCCCTAAAAGTCAATTCATAAGAATGAGATGTAATTGTACTGATGTTAGTGATTATAGAACTCAGGCGGGCATCATTCGGAGCAGATTGGAGGAAAAAGGGTATGATAAAGACTCTTTGGTGCGAACAATGGAACAGGTAGAAACTATAGATAGAGCTACTTTGCTGAATGAGGCCCCTAGGAAGGATAGTAAGGGACCAACTCTACCTTTTATCACTACCTTTTCCACACAACATCATCAAATCAAGAATATTCTCCGCAAGCATTGGCATCTGCTGGGGAACGATAGGGTTATCAAAACCTTTTTACCCGTTAAACCACAGATTGTCTTCAGGGGGGTTCCGTCTCTCCGCAATAGGATTGCCCCTAATGTCGTCGATCCACCAACTAAAAAAGTGTCTTTTTTTCAGAACCTCTCAGATTATCATCAGTGCCGCAGGTGCCAGATCTGCGCACTGAACAAAAGTAAACAGAGGAAAACTGAGTCTTTTATCTCTAATAGTACATCCAGGGAACATCAAATTGAGCCCCTCATTACGCGTAGCTTGACGGGCGTTGTATATTTATTGCAATGCCCGTGCGGGCTCCAATATATAGGCAGGACCAAACAGTCTATGCAAGTCTGTTTGGGTGAACACATCACCAACATTAAGAATGGCTTTAGATTTCATTCTGTGTCTAAGCATCACAATCGTAATCCTGCCAACACGCATTTTTTGGGGATAGATAGGTACAGTGCCCATTGGAGGGGTAGCTCCTTAGTTAGAGAATTATCCAAACTCGAAATGGCATAGATCCATCGGGTCCGGTGTTATACCCCATATGGCCTCAACATTAACACAGACGTTAATGCGTTTATAGGCAATAGTTAGAATTCTATGGTTCTGCCCTGTCCTGAGCTCTTGGCTGACCTGACTGTTTAAATTTACCTGGATTGGACCATATGAGTAGGTCTCACTTTTATCATTTTGATTTTTGCAGTATACAGTCAGGGCTGTTATGAATGTTATTAGGGCACCATATCTAGAATTTATTTCGTTAATTCTGTTTCCTTTTTATCTTAGATATTAATTTTTATTTTATTTTTTAAGGGAGCGGATGGAGTTAATGGACTTTCTGCCATCATTATTTAGTTTTTTCATATTTCATTTTTATTTTTATTTTTGTTTCATTTTTACTCTTTTGCTAGTCTTCATATCTCGTCAAGGTTTTTGCAATCTATAGTTGTGATACAACTTCTGGGAATGATGATTGATTACGGCACCATAGTCAATTAAGTGATTGGTCATTTATTGTTATCTCATATGTATCAATCACTTTGGGACTATTGCGTTTTTGTTTGTTATGGGGTTTTAACGGTTGATTCCGCACATTTTTATTGACGCACACATTAATGTTGCGCCAGGTGTAGGGATTAATTTTTGGGCAATTTCTAATCCTTACTTGATATGGTGACCCAAGTTAATATTGGGTGACATTTTCATTAATAATTTTGATTATGTCATAAAGAGAAAAAATATTATTAACAATGTTTTTCTGTCCATTTTAGTATCTGATGGGGATAGGTGTTCAATTGTAGGTTTTTTCTTTTCTCTTTCTAATATCTAGTGAGCCTTTAATCGGCAGTAGATAGTGGAAATACATGTTTTCTTTTACTTTCAAGGAAGGGCGTTTGCCCTTTTTTAGGATGGCGATTCCGATCGCGGGACACCTGAGATCAGGACTGGGCATTCCGTTTAGTGTGTAGGGTATTTATGGTGGTGAGTCAGCACGTCAGACGTCAGTTGTGACAAAACAGTGTAGGAAGGAGCGGCGTGCTGACGTCACCACATACCGCGCTGGTCCCAGAAGCAACGGGCAGCATACTTGAGCTGGCTGGCTTATGTTTTTTTTTTCAAATATAATCTTTATTAAGCGTCAACGGGGGGAGAAGTCCCAGTGCAACATACAGTGAATAAAAGCAATAACTATTTCTTAATGCACATACAAAATTGTAAGATTTTAGGTAGATATGTTTAACTTTCTGTTCAGGACACAATTATATGTATGGGGTCGCTTATGATTCAAGTTTAACCCTATAGCGCCCATTTATCCAATAACAAATGGATCTCCTCCCCACTTTTTCCAATTTTCCATAAAAAAAGGAGGGAAAGAGTTGAGACAGGAATAGATTGAAAATAAAAAAAAAAAAAAAAAAACGATAGAGGAAATGGAAGCAGAAAAGCAGAAGAGAGGGGGGGGGAGGGGTGGGAGGCAGACAGAGCGAGGGAATGTCCAGTAATGGCAAATGTATTCTCTAGCGACATCCGTGTAAACTATGAACCCAGGAGAGAAACACCTTCCTCTGAGTAGACAAAAGCATTCCAAATAGCCCAGGTGTCCGAATACTTCTCTCTTTTGTGTTGTGCCGTGAGAACCAGGTCTTCCAATGTATTTAGTTCGTTTACCTTACGCAGCCATTCAGTGATGGTTGGAGCATGCTGTTTTTTCCAATGCATTGGTATACACGCCTTGGCTGCATTCAGTAGGTGGCGTAGTAGGGATTTTTTATATCTTTTAATCGGTATGGTTGATAAATGTAAAAGGAAGAAGGCAGCATCGTCGGGGACTACATATTCTGTGAATTTTTGCGTGATACGTCGAACCTCCCCCCAGAAATTCTGAAGGTTTGGGCAGGACCAAAAAATGTGATGTAGGGTACCCTCTCCCTCCCCACATCGCCAACAACGATCTGAGGTGGTCGGGTAACATTTATGTAGTCTGGACGGAGTGAGGTACCACCTTGTCATGATCTTATAATTTGTCTCCTGGATTTTGGTGCATAGTGATGATTTGAGTGCATGAGTAATGATTTTTTGTTTTTGTGTTTCCGAGAAGTCGCGATTAAGGTCTCTTTCCCAACTTGTTAGGCAGGGGAGGTGTGGTTGTGTGGGGGGCGTATTGAGTAGTACATACATTTTAGAGAGTGTCCTCGCCACTGGTTCAGTGTCTGAGCATATCTCTTCAAAGGACGTCAGTTGTCTGGAGTAGTCTTGAGGGTTAGGGATTGAGTGTAGGAAATGGTGTAATCGCACAGCTTTCCAAAAGGAAAGTTGGTATCTACCCGTCGCGTTGGTTAGTTCCGTTATCGTCGGCCAACGACCGTTCGTCACAAATTTTGCGGCATGGTCAAAGCCCAATTGTCTCAAGGACTCGAGTTCAGTGGAATGGAGGCCCGGCTCAAAATTTGGGTTTCCCAAGATCGGGTATAAGGGGGAGCGGTTTGAGGTGAGAGAGGAGTGAATGGCACCCCGACTACTGCAGCTCAGTGTGGTACCTATTAGTGGATGTGTTTTCAGTTTCTGGGGCAAGGTGTCGCAGCACCAGAGCGCGCTGCTCAAGGGTATATCTGTTTGAGCTTGTTCCAACCGAACCCAAAGCTTGGTCTGTACATTGCGTCTCCAGTCTAGGATACGTCCCAAATGGGTGGCCAATCTATATTGTTTGAGGTCTGGGAAAGCCAGACCTCCAAATTGTTTGGGAAGTGATAGCATTGTCCTACTGATACGGGGTTTTTTGTTGGCCCAAATAAATTTGGTGAATGGCTTATGTTTTTTACCAATGCTATTGATCTACATTTTAAGTGTAAGTGCATTACCTTTTTATACAATAAACTTTTTAAAACGTATTACGCTATGGAAGCCTTTTTATCCTTTTATGGGGGATGAGTGCCTATCTGCCTTATAGAAGATATCTTGTGGGGAGAACCTAAGGAGCCATCCAGGTTGAGAGACCCGAGGCTGGGGTAGAAAGCCACAGGCGTGCACGATCTCCTTTAAAAAGAGATATTAGGAGCTGGTAAGCGGCAGTATTTTCATTGGTGGGGTCACCCTTCTGTCATCACATTCTTCCTGGTATTGCAGTTGCATGATTTACATCGTCTGGATGTTTGCCAAGCCATCACTTGGAATATCGTTCTGCTAGTGAACTTTTTTTCCTATAACCCATTGGAGTGGACTTGAATTTGCTTACTTCATTTATTTACCCATGTTTTTTATTTTTATATTTTTCACACTTGTCACTGGTGGTCACGTTTCAGTGTGTGTGTGTATAATATTAATTTTCTTTATTTAGATGTGTTTTGTATTCACATAAATTTTTCAATTTATATAGCGCAGCTTTTTTTTGTTTGAATTGCTGTATGACAATGTTGGTGTAGAGAGAGAGAAAACAATAGATCCCCACATGGATGAACGACCACAAGTACGGTTCTGCACTAGGTTTAACAACAAGGCCTCCTTAATACAAAAAATCTTTAAAAAGAATTGGAGGATCCTTGAATCAGACCCTATCCTGAGGACAAGTCTTTCCTCGCCTAATTTGGTCTTTAGGAGACCTAAGGACCTAAGGAGCATTATTGCCCTGAGTAGGGTGAAAAAGCAAAGAAATAAATTGCATAGTAACCTTTGGAGTACGATCTTTGACCAGAAAGGTAGTTACAGATGTGGGAGTAACAACTGTGGAAACTGTGTGCATATGTGCCATAGAAAGAAAGAAGTTGTTGGAGCAGATGGCAGGATTTACAGGATGAAGCAGTTTATCAACGGTGGCACCCCGTATGTCATCTATGGCCTCCTGTGCCCTTGTGGCCTCCTTTACATTGGCCGGACATCAAGACCAATGAGGGCCAGGATGAATGAGCACAGAAGCAGCATTTTGACAGAGAAAGACAATTACTCAGTACCGAGACATTTCAAGGAAGTCCATAGTAGTAGTACAGATGGACTCAAAGTGTTCGGTATAGAGGCTATGCCGAGTGACTTGGATAGCGGCAAAAAGCATCAAATGCTGTGTAAGAGAGAGGCATTTTGGATTTTTTCCATAGGAACTCTGGCCCCGAAAGGCCTGAATGAGGAAATCGAACTGCATTATGTCGTATGACATTTACAGTCCTCGTGAAAGCTCCCAAGTCACTTGCGGTATCAGCCAGGACAACTATCTTTCTATCTTTTTATTGTGCTCCTTTCACCACAAGATTTACTTTGGGGCTTACTTATGGGGTTTACTAGTTTCAGTCATTAGGATCCGGGACAGATAGATTTGACATATGTAGTAGTTAGTTTCTAGTTTCATGTGTAGTAGTTAGTTTCCCGTTTCTGGTTCGATCTGTCAAGAATTCATTAATACTTTTTGTAACATTATTAATCTTATGTTATTTTATGTACATCATCATCATTGGTTCATAGTGAGATTTTCATTAGGTGCTAGCGGGCAATGGTCTCTCTGTAGTATGACAGTCCGCAGAGGTATCCTTCGGTGCATATATTTTTGTGAGAGTACTATAACTGTGAGAAAGATAGGCAGAACTTTAACGAGGCACACAGGACCAACAAAAATGATTGAATATAAATATTTTTAATTGGCTCAAATTATCATACATTTTTCATATCAAAACATTTAATGCATTTTGCTATATATCAATATCTGTATATTTTATTACAATTCATCAGAACCAAGTATTGTACATAAATAAACATTCCAACAATGAGTTGGTGCGGTTTATAGAATATATAGAATAAGACATAATTATATGGACAAAAATAGCTATATCAATTATAACGATGGAGATACCACCCACATAGAACTGGCATGGAAGACAAATTAAGAATAAAATAAAAAATAAATATAGAAATGGAATGGCCATACAAAGTATTACAAACATGTATACACATCAGTTGGTGTTAGCTCTACGCGTTTCAAGGCCTTATAGCCTATCATCAGGAGCGAAACCTTGGTAATTGTCTATGGATAGAAAAAACAAAATAAAATTGTAAAAAATGGAATATAAAGATATTCTGAACTAAATCAGAGTGTGGAAGGGTGAACCCAGGACATGGAAGAACCCCCCATGACCTGAATTATCCCACGCACTTACATGTGTATCCTTGCAGAGGTGGTGCGGGCATGGAACCTCCAAGACCAGCCATACGGGGCCCCAAACGGGAGCTGAGGGGACGCAACGCTGCCGGCACAGCCAAACATGAACAACGCCCCACGTGGGTATGGGTGTGTGTGGTAATGATGTTGTAGGGGTAACCACCTTTGTGGAAGACCTCTGTGATAAATGTGACAAAAAGAAAAGTATTAATGAAACAGTGAGGTAGGAAAAGAAACAAAAGGGGTGTAATTGAAAACAAAGTGTAAAGTGAATAGAATATGTGAATTAATTTACCTGATTGTCAGTGTCTGTGAGAGGAATGAAAAGAATGCCTATGTGCCTCATCTATCCCGGGTGGGGTAGGTGTGAACTGTCCTGAATGTGAAACCCAAATAAGGAAGGAGCCCATATAGGCAACGCCGCAGCAAAGACCACCCCCAACGTCATGCGCTGGTCCAATAAGGGGAGAAAGAAAGGGAGGCGCCACCAAACAAGGAGCCAGACCACCACGGCCCCACAGTCTGAAGTGCCAACCAAGCCACTCCCCCAGCGGGTCAGCAGATGTAAAACATATAGCCGGCGGCATTGCATACAAGACGTCAGCGCGCCCGGCAGAGGATGCATGACGTCGATGCGCAGTGGGGAAACCCGCGCCCACCCCACATCACAACTGGGCGGCGGGAGAGTCCGCAGTGCGCGTCGCAGCTCCCGATCGGGGCAAAGGGGGCACAGTCCAACAGATAACCACAGCCCCCACTACCACTGCACACATGCAAGGGAAAAAGAAAAAAACATTCTTATTAAATAGACCAGAGGAAAAAAACAAAAAAACAAATTTATAACTAAGGTCTGTTAATACCAGCTAATGAAGATTAAATTCGAACAGCTAACGAGTAGCCATTTGAAATGCTTGAAGAAATGAAAATAATAATGTTAATAGTGCCACCGTGTGCCTCCATCCCTAATTGGGTTTGAAGAAAGATTTAAAAACAAGAATTTTGGGACTTTAAATGAGGTTGAACGGGGCCTTTCATGTCCCCACCTCCATCCCGGCTAATTGTATATAAAAAAAGAGAGAAAGATAGGCGGGACTTTAACGAGGCACACGGGAGCAACAAAAATGATTGAATATAAATATTTTTAATTGGTTCAAATTATCATAAATTTTTCATATCAAAACATTTAATGCATTTTGCTATATATCAATATCTGTATATTTTATTGCAATTCATCAGAACCAAGTATTGTACATAAATAAACATTCCAACAATGAGTTGGTGCGGTTTATAGAATATATAGAATAAGACATAATTATATGGACAAAAATAGCTATATCAATTATAACGATGGAGATACCACCCACATAGAACTGGCATGGAAGACAAATTAGGAATAAAATAAAAAATAAATATAGAAATGGAATGGCCATACAAAGTATTACAAACATGTATACACATCAGTTGGTGTTAGCTCTACGCGTTTCAAGGCCTTATAGCCTATCATCAGGAGCGAAACCTTGGTAATTGTCTATGGATAGAAAAAACAAAATAAAATTGTAAAAAATGGAATATAAAGATATTCTGAACTAAATCAGAGGGTGGAAGGGTGAACCCAGGACATGGAAGAACCCCCCATGACCTGAATTATCCCACGCACTTACATGTGTATCCTTGCAGAGGTGGTGCGGGCATGGAACCTCCAAGACCAGCCATACAGGGCCCCAAAGGGGAGCTGAGGGGACGCACAGCCAAACATGAACAACGCCCCACGTGGGTATGGGTGTGTGTGGTGATGATGTTCTAGGGAGTAACCACCTTTGTGGAAGACCTCTGTGATAAATGTGACAAAAAGAAAATTATTAATGAAACAGTGAGGTAGGAAAAGAAACAAAAGGGGTGTAATCGAAAACAAAGTGTAAAGTGAATAGGATATGTGAATTAATTTACCTGATTGTCAGTGTCTGTGAGAGGAATGAAAAAAATGCCTATGTGCCTCATCTATCCCGGGTGGGGTAGGTGTGAACTGTCCTGAATGTGAAACCCAAATGAGGAAGGAGCCCATATAGGCAACGCCGCAGCAAAGAACGCCCCCAACGTCATGCGCTGGTCCAATAAGGGGAGAAAGAAAGGGAGACGCCACCAAACAAGGAGCCAGACCACCACGGCCCCACAGTCTGAAGCGCCAACCAAGCCACTCCCCCAGCGGGTCAGCAGATGGAAAACATATAGCCGGCGGCGTTGCGTACAAGACATCAGCGCACCTGGCAGAGGATGCATGACGTCGACGCGCAGTGGGGAAACCCACGCCCACCCCACGTCACAACTGGGCGGCGGGAGAGTCCGCAGTGCGCGTCGCAGCTCCCGATCGGGGCAAAGGAGGCACAGTCCAACAGATAACCATGGCCCCCACCACCACTGCACACATGCAAGGGAAGAAGAAAAAAACATTCTTATTAAATAGACCAGAAGAAAAAAACAAAAAACAAATTGATAACTAAGGTCTGTTAATACCAGCTAATGAAGATTAAATTCGAACAGCTAACGAGTAGCCATTTGAAATGGTTGAAGAAATGAAAATAATAATGTTAATAGTTCCACCGTGTGCCTCCATCCCTAATTGGGTTAGAAAAAAGATTTAAAAACAAGAATTTTGGGACTTTAAATGAGGTTGAACGGGGCCGTTCATGTCCCCACCTCCATCCCGGCTAATTGTATATAAAAAAAGAGAGAAAGATAGGCGGAACTTTAACAAGGCACACGGGAGCAACAAGAATGATTGAATATAAATATTTTTAATTGGTTCAAATTATCATAAATTTTCATATCAAAACATTTAATGCATTTTGCTATATATCAATATCTGTATATTTTATTACAATTCTTTAGAACCAAGTATTGTACATAAATAAACATTCCAACAATGAGTTGGTGCGGATTATAGAATATATAGAATAAGACATAATTATATGGGCAAAAATAGCTATATCAATTATAACAATGGAGATACCACCCACATAGGACTGGCATGGAAGACAAATTAAGAATAAAATTAAAAATAAATATAGAAAAGGAACGGCCATACAAAGTATTACAAAAATGTATACACATCGGTTGGTGTTAGCTCTACGGGTTTCAAGGCCTTATAGCATATCATCAGGAGCGAAACCTTGGTAATTGTCTATGGATAGAAGAAACAAAATAAAATTGTAAAAAATGGAATATAAAGATATTCTGAACTAAATCAGAGGGTGGAAGGGTGAACCCAGGACATGGAAGAACCCCCCATGACCTGAATTATCCCACGCACTTACATGTGTATCCTTGCAGAGGTGGTGCGGGCATGGAACCTCCAAGACCAGCCATACAGGGCCCCAAACTGGAGCTGAGGGGACGCACTGCCGCCGACACAGCCAAACATGAACAACGCCCCACGTAGGTATGGGTGTGTGTGGTGATGATGTTGTAGGGGGTAACCACCTTTGTGGAAGACCTCTGTGATAAATGTGACAAAAAGAAAATTATTAATGAAACAGTGAGGTAGGAAAAGAAACAAAAGAGGTATAATCGAAAACAAAGTGTAAAGTGAATAGGATATGTGAATGAATTTACCTGATTGTCAGTGTCTGTGAGAGGAATGAAAAAAATGCCTATGTGCCTCATCTATCCCAGGTGGGGTAGGTGTGAACTGTCCTGAATGTGAAACCCAAATGAGGAAGGAGCCCATATAGGCAACGCCGCAGCAAAGACTGCCCCCAGCGTTTTTTATATACAATTACCCTGGATGGAGGTGGGGACATGAACGGCCCCGTTCAACCTCATTTAAAGTCCCCAAATTCTTGTTTTTAAATCTTAGTACTATAACTGTGTTTTAGATAAAAAATATTTTAAAGCTTTTGTTTTGACGAACACCCTCTTTAATATAATATAGAATGTATAATATAGTAGAATTTATATATTTTATATTTTTATATATTTTTTATCAATATGGGGACGTTTCTAGCTCCTCTAGTGGTTAAACCTTATTGTTCATTTTGAAGTAGGGTGGTCCCTTGGACATGTGCTATGTATATATGAGCTATAACATCTATACTCAGCATGAATAGTCGGTATGTGGATGTTGTAGTGATAAAAGTCCTCTAATGGTGTTATTAATAGTATAGGCTTTAGGGAATCCGCATTTATCTCTAGACCTTTTTTATTTATTTATGGTAATTTATTTCTATGGTCTATTCTTTTTTTGTATTATTGGCTTATAGTTCCACTTACATGGCTAATTTTATCATCCTTTATTATGATAATGTATATAATGATATTCTATCTAATTACATTACACAATTTTTTCACCTTGGATGGATGCTTCTGCGGACTGTATTGAACTTAATTATTTGATTTTTAACATACTCATTCTTTACTTTTAATTTTCAATTTTAAATTTAATCTTCTCTTTTGGGCAAATCCCATGGTGCCTGTGAGCTGCGTCCTGCCCTGACTAATATGCCGCCTCCCCTGTGTAACACGTGCCGGGTACAAGATTGTGTATAGACCAGTGGAGGGGATAGCGGATAGCAGACAGGGATGGTAGTGTGAGGCGCGCGCACAGGTAGTGGTGCGCGCGCATCCTGTATCATCATCAATTAAGCTTCACTAAGGCAACCCCACGGAGGCCGGAAGCAACTGGTGGAACGCGAACACATCCGCGCTTCCGGGCCGTGCCCCCTACACACAGCGTTCCATGACGCGCGCAGAAGGGGAAATGGCGCAGTGACTGGCCGGAAGTGCCTCCATGGCTCCCAGGAGCCTACGATGCCCCTTATCACCTCCCCACACCAGCCCACAGCAAAGGACCATTATAGGGGCAACATGCAGGAGGAAAGATACGTCTGTTCACCCTCCTTTTGGAGGGTGGTTGTCCCGAGCAGTTGTGCTTAGTGATTTGTGATTTATGCTGATGGCACCATATATATGGGTTCAGCATATATTAATATTAAACAATAACAATAGTATTGGTTTCCAGCTGTTGGGTTAAGGGTCATACTTAGGAGGGATGGGGCCAGGGAGGGGAAGTCCATATGGGTGGGCAATTTCTATTGGGGTGGGCGTCGCTACCAATTGGGCCTTGCAGACACAGACACACATAAGTAGAGGCAACTACGAGAGATTAGCCATTGCCCACATAGGCTCTGAGGAAAGGGGTGCTCCCCCGAAATGCGTCAGCCATCAGTCATTCTTATTGGTTTGACCCTCTCGACATTAGGTCCTGGTGTGTCGATCTTCAGAACAGCGCATCTGCTCCCTTGTCAAAGCCTTTATGAATGCTCGTTTGTGAGTATACATCTTGCTGTTTTAATGCTATAATAAAGTTTTATCATTGGTAATGCACTAGGTCGGTGCGCCCTCCTTCTTTTCTTGTTTCCCTTCAGTCTATGAATACCCATTGTTCTAAGGAGGGCTGCAAGACGTCAGGCATTACTTCATAAAGTTGGTCGCACCCCATACGTAGTCACTGGACACCTGAGCACAGGAGAGAATTCTACTGTTCAGGTTGGGTTTACACCAGGTCAGGAAGCCTATGACAACACCTCAAAGTAATCTTTTTAATTTAATATGCTCAAAAGCATAATTTACAGGCTTGTATTGGTGAACCCACAAAAAGGCATTACTCTTCACCAAACAGGACTGGGTCCCAACATTCTCCAAAAAATGTCGGCTCTGTACACTAATGCCCCGTACACACGGTCGGACTTTCCGACGGAAAATGTGTGATCGGAGCGTGTTGT
This sequence comes from Lithobates septentrionalis, assembly GCA_037952835.1. NCBI lineage: Eukaryota > Metazoa > Chordata > Amphibia > Anura > Ranidae > Lithobates > Lithobates septentrionalis. Next base: position 3,259,309 of record JBBDGP010000091.1, on the reverse strand, counting down.
CGGAAATTCCGACTGTGTGTGGCCTCCATCTGACTTTTTCCATTGGATTTTCCAACACACAAAGTTTGAGAGCAGGCTATAAAATTTTCCGACAACAAAATCTGATTGTGTCAATTCCGACCGTGTGTGGCCAATTCCGACTCACAAAGTGCCACGCATGCTCAGAATAAATTCCGAGACGGAACTGCTCAGTCTGGTAAAATTAGCATTCGGAATGGATATAGCACTTTCGTCAGGATGCAATGTTTTAAATTGTTTGATGCAGCGCACTCTGTTCTTCTTTATAATGCTAGAAGAATGAAGTCGTTTTGCTGCTCATATTCACACAGACTTCTCACAAACTTCTTTCTTTATTATTTATCATGATTTCATCAATATATTTTGATTTGTCACATCTGACAAAAAGATATATATTTTTTTTGTTTGTATTTTTTTCAAGGCTGATCTTGTTTTTTTTTTTTTTTTTACTCCAGAATAGTTTGGGGTGTGTTTTGTGTGTCAAGTTACCTCAACACCATTATTATCTTGTATTATTTTACCACTTCCCTACCGGGCCAATTCCGACATTTCTCTCCTACATGTAAACATCATCATTTTTTTGCTAGAAAATTACATAGAACCCCCAAACATTATAGATTTTTTTTAGCAAAAACCCTAGAGAATACAATGGCGGTTGTTGCAACTTTTTATATCACACAGTATTTGTGCAGGAATTTTTTCGAACTCGTTTTTTTGGGGAAAAAAACAGTTTTGTGTTTAAAAAAACCAAAACAGTAAAGTTAGCCCAATGTTTTTGCATTTTGTGAAAGATGAAGTTACGCCAAGTAAATAGATACCTAACATGTCACGCTTCAAAATTGCACACGCTCGTGGAATGGCGCCAATGTTCGGTACTTAAAAATCAGTAAAATATGTGGGCGGGAGTTACATATGCGTTCGCTTCTGCGTGCGAGCACACTGGGACAGCGGCGCTTTGAAAATTTTTTTTTTTATTGTTAATTATATTTTATTTTTTTATTTTGACACTTTTTTGAAAAAAAAAAATTGATCACTTTTATTCCTATTACAAGGAATGTAAACATCCCTTGTAATAGCAATATGACATGTCAGGTGCTCTTAATAGTGAGATATGGGGTCAATAAGACCCCATATCTCACCACTAGGCTGGGAAGCCTGAAATAAAAAAAATAAATAAAATGATTGCCGCTTCCCAGCCGAAGCGGCGCCTTTTTTTGAATGGAGAGTCCGGGCGTGATGTCATAACATCGCGCCCGGCCTCCGACGATCATAGAGACTCTATGATCTACATCTGGCGTCGGCGGATCCACTCTCTGCCTCACCGATCGTAACGGTGAGTCGGAGCAAGCACCGGAGGGCGGCGGGAGGGGGGGACGTCCCCTCTCGCCTCCCATAGGAATGATCAAGCGGCAGAACGGCCGCTATGATCATTCCTATGGTGTAGAGATTCGCCTGCTGAAACCGGCAATATCTGAATGATGTCTGTAACTACAGGCATCATTCAGATATACCCGCCCAAAGCCCAGGATGTCATATGACGGTGGGCGGGCGGGGGAAGTGGTTAATCTCAAGGAGATTGTTTGGTGTTGGTGTCTCTTGTTAATTTCACATTGCATTTTTGAAATGTACCTGCCAACTCACAAACAAACTGTCCTTTTTGAAGGGAAACACACATAGGCAAGTATAATTGAAACAAAAAATCCTTTATTAAGGGCACAGAACCAAACAAAGAGGGAGGCAACGCTGGATAAACAGCAGAAATTGGCGAAGCCTTTGGCCCCCAGGGCACACATCAATTATTTTACTGCAAAATTAGTGGCCTGAGGAGTCTATATCTAAGGGAGTGCAGTCTGGTCCAGAAGTCCAAGAGATCATGAACAGCTGCAGATGACATGTATGTCCCCAGGCTGTGGTCATACAAGAGCCTGCATCTTTTGCCAGACCAGACTGAACCCAGGTCATCACTCTCTGGTCTTCCTTACACGCTTCCTTGCACGCTGTGGCTCTGGTGTTGGAGGTGTGGCAGGAGGAGGAGTAGGACCTGGGGAGGAGGAGGAGGACCTGGAGGAGGAGGAGGAGGACCTGGAGGAGGAGGACCATGGGTGAGCTCAAAAATGTAGCTTTGGCATGTGAGTTGGCCCCTCAACCCCTTATTTAGAGCTTCCAAAATTACAAACTCGCATAAAAGTCATTGGCCCTTCTTCATTTGCATCATTTTGCATGCAGTTAGCTCAGCAAAATCCTCTTCCACACTGTGGGGTGTTCTGAGGGCCTCAGTAGCCTTTCAAAATAGGCCAATTGCAGCCTCCTCCAGGTTACTCCTCTTACTGCCACTTTGTCTTTGAAGGTGGAGGGGAGGGACCCGGGTATCGGGCAGCCTGCTTGGCCCGGCCACCTCCTGGCTGAGACTTCCCTGTGTATGAAAAAGGGACATGGTTTTAGTTTTTGCTTCATCAATTACAATCATAAATTAGTAATCCAAACTAACATATATTTAACATCATTGATTGGACAACCAGAAATATTTAGAAGAATGCTATACTTGGCTCAAGCTGGGCTCCTCCACATGTTGCTGCCTGGAAGGCCCAGGTTGGGCGTCAGAAGCCTCAGCTGGGGGGGAGGAAGCATGTCAGGAAGAGTGGAGAGTGCTGGCCTGGGTTCAGTCTGACCTGCCAGAAAATGCAGCCTGTCATAGTACCACAGCCCGGGGACATAAATGTCATCTGCTGCTCCTGATCTCTGGGAATCCTGGACCTTCTTGCGCTCCCTTAGATAAATGCTCCTTATGCCACCAATTAGGGCCTTCAAATAGGTGATGTCTGCCGTGGGGATCACCGGCTTCACAAATTGCAAATTTGCAAATTGTGCTGCCTTCTTCTTTGTTTGGTTCTTATAATCAGGGTGGTTTACCTGCCACAGACAGGGCAGCTCCCTGAACATATCTATGAAGATTGGCATAAAGTCATGATCATTGACTAGATCCATTTTCACTGCAAGACACAACACCAGACAAACACTAATGTCAGCCTAAAGTCTTCTAAACTTGTCTAAATACAGGCCTCAATCTAGAAGCAGTATAGGCCCAATTTTAAATCTTACCTTCGTTATCATGATCGGCGCCTCCGATACTCCTTCCTCCACTCACAGATCTTACGTACTATGCACGCGCGTTACGCTTTATATCCACTGCGCATGCGTGAAACTCCGCCCGCCCCTGACGTTCTTTCTAGTCTATTTCTGCCCCTTCTCGTTTGGCGCAGTGGGGAAGAGCACATGGCGGAGACACAGCAGGTGTCTGATAATTACACCAACGAGGAGGAGGAGGAGGAGGAGGAAAGCCCGGAGCCAGAAACGTTCAGATCCCGGAGGAGATGATTTAAGGCATCAAATATGTCCTTTGGGGAGATGTTGGAGATGGTCAACATCCTGAAAAGGGCCGACTATGACGGGACGTATGGACCTTACCCCAACCCCAATGTCAGAAAGGCCAAGATATGGCGAAAGTAGTCAAGAGTCTGCACCGGAATTTTGGGGTACGGCGATCCAAGGATCAACTGAGGAAGCGGTGGTCGGACCTCAAATTAAGGGAGCATGAGCAGTACAGAAGGATCGGGAGAGTGCTGCAAAAAAGTAAGTAGTTGTGCTGTGTTCCTATTCATTATTTTTATTACGTTCGCGCTGCTCCATGTGCTTTTCTCAACTGTTGTACAGTTTAAAATGGCAACTTTCATGTTCATGGGCACATTATTCGTTCGTTCGGCATAGAAAACACCATGTTTTGTCCAGATGCAGTTCTAAACATTTTTTCAGGCATACTTCTGTTAACATATAAGAAAAAAAGTGTAGCGCTATAATGTGTCAATAGAAGACATTAACATTAAAGTGTACTGATTGACCAGTAGTGTATATCCCAAAAATTCAATAATATTGGAACAAATAAACAAAAAATCAGTGAAGCAGTAAAAATTCACAAATGTGCAAAGAGAACCACTCTTGTTTAAAACCTTTGAAATATGGCAATATAAAGAGTGTGTATCACACAGATTGGACCCAACCCTCTAAAGCCAACAACTGGCAGATAGGGATGGGAACAAGTGATAAGTCCCTGAAGTGAGAGAAGTTCTTATATTCAGGTAGAGGCTTCTTAAAGTATAGATCCAGATCACATGGAAATGGTTGTTACTGATGGACTCCTCCACTGATCAGCTTGATGCAAAGAGTAATAAAAATGCCCTTACCAGACGCGGTGGACTCACAAGCCATACAGCGGTGAGTCGTACGAGCTTGAACCGTGTAGCACGGTAAGGTTATAGCTGTTCCTGGTCTGCAACCGGATGGACTTAAGAAGGACTCCACTCTCAAGCAGTCTCTCGATTAGTCCTCCAGCACTCTCTTGGGTCTCTTTAGATCCCTCAGAAGAGGGATCTAAAGAGACCCAAGAGAGTGCTGGAGGACTAATCGAGAGACTGCTTGAGAGTGGAGTCCTTCTTAAGTCCATCCGGTTGCAGACCAGGAACAGCTATAACCTTACCGTGCTACACGGTTCAAGCTCGTACGACTCACCGCTGTATGGCTTGTGAGTCCACCGCGTCTGGTAAGGGCATTTTTATTACTCTTTGCATCAAGCTGATCAGTGGAGGAGTCCATCAGTAACAACCATTTCCATGTGATCTGGATCTATACTTTAAGAAGCCTCTACCTGAATATAAGAACTTCTCTCACTTCAGGGACTTATCACTTGTTCCCATCCCTATCTGCCAGTTGTTGGCTTTAGAGGGTTGGGTCCAATCTGTGTGATACACACTCTTTATATTGCCATATTTCAAAGGTTTTAAACAAGAGTGGTTCTCTTTGCACATTTGTGAATTTTTACTGCTTCACTGATTTTTTGTTTATTTGTTCCAATATTATTGAATTTTTGGGATATACACTACTGGTCAATCAGTACACTTTAATGTTAATGTCTTCTATTGACACATTATAGCGCTACACTTTTTTTCTTATATTTATTGTCACAATTAGTCTAATTGGTGGTGTTGGCAGCTTATCGTTTTTTATCACATTTTGTATTTTATACATACTTGATTTTTTTTGTTGGCGCAGCAGTTCCTTCCTCTATTATACTTCTGTTAACTACATTTTGGTGTCTAGATGGGTTTGTAACTAGAATGAAATGCAAACTAGATTCTGTGTAAGGAGAGGGCACTCGGCAGCTGTTTACACATCTGGATGCTGGAGCACTAGTGTGGGACAAGAGAACACCCTTTTTATTAGGGGGTCCCACACAGGTGCTCCAGTGTATACTATAGGGGTGTCTCCATCTGTGAAGCTTGCACAAAACAGGCAAGTATTCAAGCTTGACAAAGTGACAAAAATGTTTCTTCATCTTGGAACTCTGTCAAAATAAACAATTGTACCCCACTTCAAAGCAATGTTTCATGTTCCTATTTCTGCCATCACATATCTGTGTGCTAAGTATACCTATTTTTTTTGACATAGGGGATAAAAGACTCGGAGGACACCACTCATCTGAGGAGACCACAGACCCACCACCTCACGAAGAAGTGGAAATCCACCAAAGACAAGCAGAGGAGGAAGAGGGAGACGTGGTGGAAATTGTCACCACAACAGGTGAGTGTCTGCGACCACAGGCTCAGGTAAGAGATTGATGCGGGCATATTTATAATACATGGTGTGTTTTTGTTTCTATATTCTTAGGTGATCGTGATGTTGTGGATCCAGGTAATTTCACCAGTAAAAGTGCACAGACCCTGATCGGGAAGATCATGGGGTGTAATAGGGACTTGGAAAAGATCCAGTAAAACATCAATGATGTTCAAAACAAAATGAAGAACATCATTGATGTTTTAGGGAGAGTTTAAAACACCTCCAAATCCCTTACTTTTTTGTGGTTTTTAGACTCTAAAAATCTTTCTCATTTTTTGACATATTCGAGAAAAGCCAAATTTTGAAGATGCACACAGTGTGTCAACATGTGCTATCTGCCATCATGGGAGATCAATGTAGGCGTTTTGGGGTGCAACCATTTCATCAATAATGAAGTAGCTGAGAGGAAGGGGTTGCACCCCCAAAATGCATCCCTTGATCCCCTGTGATGGCAGCTAGCACATGTTGACATTCGGCAATTTGTGTGCATCTTCAAAATTTGGCTTTTCCATGGGTGACTTCACCCCTTCTGAATGCAATATCAAACACAGTTTATAAATACTCATGTCTGATATTGCCTTCAATTTCTACAAAAGTTGAACTTTGTAAGTTCCAGATTTGTGTATTTCTTGTTGCTTTTAACCACTTGCCGACCGCCTCACGCTGATATACGTCAGCAGAATGGCACGGTAGGCAGAATGCCCGAGGCGGTCGGCGTTTGTCCCCCGGCGATCAGAGGTGAGGGGGAGGCCATCCATTCGTGGCCCCCCCTCGCGATCGCTCCAAGCCAAAGGGATCATTCCCCTACCTCTGTATAGTACACAGAGGCAGAGGAAATGATGCCATCTCTCCTCGGCTCGGTGCTCGAGGAGAGAAGACTGCAATGTGAGTGCACAACACACACACATACAGTAGAACATGCCAGGCACACAATGCACCCCCCTTTACCCCCCGATCCCCCCCCCCGATCACCCCCCAATCACCCCCCCGTCACACTGACACCAAGCAGTTGTTTTTTTAATGATTACTGCATTGGTGTCAGTTTGTGACAGATAGTGTGGTAGGGCAGTTAGTGGTAGCCCCTTTAGGTCTAGGGTACCCCCCTAACCCCCCCTAATAAAGTTTTAACCCCTTTATTACCCCCCGTCGCCAGTGTCACTAAGCGATCATTTTTCTGATCGCTGTATTAGTGTCACTGGTTACGCTAGTTAGGGAGGTAAATATTTAGGTTCGTCGTCAGCATTTTATAGCGTCAGGACCCCCATATACTACCTGATAAATGTTTTAACCCCTTGATTGCTCCCTAGTTAACCCTTTCACCACTGATCACCGTATAACCGTTACGGGTGACGCTGGTTAGTTAGTTTATTTTTTATAGTGTCAGGGCACCCGCTGTTTATTACCGTATAAAGGTTTAGCCCTCTGATCGCCGGCGGTGATATGCGTCGCCCCAGGCAGCGTCAGGTTAGCGCCAGTACCGTTAACACCCAAGCACGCAGCATACGCCTCCCTTAGTGATATAGTATCTGAACGGATCAATATGTGATCCGATCAGATCTATCCTAGTGTCCCCAGCAGTTTAGGGTTCCCAAAAATGCAGTGTTAGCGGGATCAGCCCAGATACCTGCTAGCACCTGCGTTTTGCCCCTCCGCCCGGCCCAGCCCAGACCACCCAAGTGCAGTATCGATCGATCACTGTCACTTACAAAACACTAAACGCATAACTGCAGCGTTCGCAGAGTCAGGCCTGATCCCTGCGATCGCTAACAGTTTTTTTGGTAGCATTTTGGTGAACTGGCAAGCACCAGCCCCAGGCAGCGTCAGGTTAGTGCCAGTACCGTTAACACCCATGCACGAAGCATACGCCTCCCTTAGTGGTATAGTATCTGAACGGATCAATATCTGATCCGATCAGATCTATACTAGTGTCCCCAGCAGTTTAGGGTTCCCAAAAATGCAGTGTTAGCGGGATAAGCCCAGATACCTGCTAGCACCTGCATTTTGCCCCTCCGCCCGGCCCAGCCCAGACCACCCAAGTGCAGTATCGATCGATCACTGTCACTTACAAAACACTAAATGCATAACTGCAGCGTTCGCAGAGTCAGGCCTGATCCCTGCGATCGCTAACAGTTTTTTTGGTAGCATTTTGGTGAACTGGCAAGCACCAGCCCCAGGCAGCGTCAGGTTAGCGCCAGTACCGCTAACACCCATGCACGCACCGTACACCTCCCTCAGTGGTATAGTATCTGAACGGATCAATATCTGATCCGATCAGATCTATATTAGCGTCCCCAGCAGTTTAGGGTTCCCAAAAACGCAGTGTTAGCGGAATCAGCCCAGATACCTGCTAGCACCTGCGTTTTGCCCCTCCGCCTGGCCCAGCCCACCCAAGTGCAGTATCGATCGATCACTGTGACTTACAAAACACTAAACACATAACTGCAGCGTTCGCAGAGTCAGGCCTGATCCCTGCGATCGCTAACAGTTTTTTTGGAGGCATTTTGGTGAACTGGCAAGCACCAGCCCCAGGCAGCGTCACGTTAGTGCCAGTACCGCTAACACCCACGCACGCACCGTACACCTCCCTTAGTGGTATAGTACATGAACGGATCAATATCTGATCCGATCAGATCTATACTAGCGTCCCCAGCAGTTTAGGGTTCCCAAAAATGCAGTGTTAGTGGGATCAGCCCAGATACCTGCTAGCACCTGCGTTTTGCCCCTCCGCCCGGCCCAGCCCAGCCCAGCCCAGCCCAGCCCACCCAAGTGCAGTATCGATCGATCACTGTCACTTACAAAACACTAAACACATAACTGCAGCGTTCGCAGAGTCAGGCCTGATCCCTGCGATCGCTAACAGTTTTTTTGGTAGTGTTTTGTTGAACTGGCAAACACCAGCGGCCTAGTACACCCTGGTCGTAGTCAAACCAGCACTGCAGTAACACTTGGTGACGTGGCGGGTCCCATAAGTGCAGTTCAAGCTGGTGAGGTGGCAAGCACAAGTAGTGTCCTGCTGCCACCAAGAAGAAGACAAACACAGGCCCGTCATGCCCATAATGCCCTTCCTGCTGCATTCGCCAATCCTAATTGGGAACCCACCACTTCTGCAGCGCCTGTACTTCCCCCATTCACATCCCCAACCAAATGCAGTCGGCTGCATGAGAGGCATTTTCTTTATGTCCTCCCGAGTACCCCTACACAACAAACCCCCCCAAAAAAGATGTTGTGTCTGCAGCAAGCGCGGATATAGGCGTGACACCCGCTATTATTGTCCCTTCTGTCCTGACAATCCTGGTCTTTGCTTTGGTGAATGTTTTGAACGCTACCATTCACTAGTTGAGTATTAGCGTAAGGTACAGCATTGCACAGACTAGGCACACTTTCACAGGGTCTCCCAAGATGCCATTGCATTTTGAGAGACCCGAACCTGGAACCTGTTACAGTTATAATGCCCCGTACACACGGTCAGATTTTCCGATGGAAAATGTCCGATCGGAGCGTGTTGTCGGAAATTCCGACCGTGTGTGGGCTCCATCGGACATTTTCCGTCGGATTTTCTGACACACAAAGTTGGAGAGCAGGAGATAAAATTTTCCGACAACAAAATACGATCGCATCAATTCCCACCGTGTGTGGCCTGTTCTGACGCACAAAGTGCCACGCATGCTCAGAAGAAATTCCAAGACGGAACAGCTCGTTCTGGTAAACTTAGCGTTCGCAATGGATACAGCACTTTCGTCACGCTGCAATGTTAAAAATGGTTTAATACAGCGCACTCTCTTCTTCTTTATAATGTGACAAGAATATAGTAGTTTTGCTGCTCATATTCACACACACTTCTCACAAACGTATTTCGTTACTATTTATCTGGATTCTCTCAATATATTTTGATTGCTCACATCTGACAACATATTTTTGTTTTGTTTTTTTGTTTTTTTTGGCTTTAATGTAGATTCTTTTTTTGTGTTTGTATTTTTTTGAAGGGTGTTTTTTTTTTTTTTTGGAATTTTGATTTGTACTCCCGAAAATGTTTGTGTGTGTTTTTTGTGACAAGTTCCCACAACACCATTGATATGTTGTTCTATTTAATCTGTAGGAGATTGTTTGGTGTTGTTGTCCCTTGTTAATTTCAAATTTTATGTTATAAATGTACCTGAATCGTCACCAACAAACTGTCCTTTTTGGATGAAAACACACACAGGAGAGTAGAATTTCCCAAAAATTTTTTTATTAAGGGCTCACAACTAAACAAAGAGGGAGGCAACGCTGGGGAAACTGCAGAAGTGGGCGAAGCCTTGGACCCCAGGGCAGACATCAACTATTTTTAAGCAAAATTGGTGGCCTGAGGAGTCCATATCTAAGGGAGGGCATTCTGGTCCAGAAGTCCCAGAGATCCGGAAAGCAGCAGATGACATCTGTGTCCCCAGGCTGTGGTCATACGAGAGACTGCATCTTCTGTCAGACCAGACTGAACCCAGGGCCATCACTCTCAGGTCTTCCTTCCACGCTTCCTTACACGCGGTGGCTGTGGTGGTGGAGTTGTGGCAGCAGGAGGAGGAGGAGGATGGTCCAACTCAACCACGTCGGTCTTGGGTGTTAGTTCCCCACTCACCCCCTTACGTAGCACTTTATACATAAGGTCCTCACAGAGCCTGCGTTGACCCTCCTGCATGCCCTGCCGTTTGGTGGCAGCCATGCAGGCAAAGGCCTCTTCAGGAGTGGGTAAGGCTCGTAGGGACGCCGAAGCCTCCTGGATCAGTCTGAATGCTGAATCCTGCACGGGACTCGGAGTCGTCTTCCTGGCTCTTTTATATGGAAGGCGGAGGGGAGGAACCTGAGACTCAGTCAGGCTGCGACTGGTCCCTGGCTTCTCCTGGCTGCCACTTAGCCCCGCCTCCTCCTGGCTGCCACTAATCACCGCCTCCTCCTGACTGCCACATTCCACAGCCTCCTCCTGGCTGAGGTCTTCCTGTGTATGAAAAAGGGACATAGTTTTAGTTTTTTAGTCATCAATCACACACAATTTTCACCTCCTGACTGCTGCAAATTGAATGTTAACAAATATAACAGACTATCCTTCTGAGCCCAGCATTTTTCATTCTTGTCCCAATTTTGGGTGCCCACTACTGCCTATTGATATGTAAAACACTTTGAAGCAGCAATTAGTGATCAATAATAACATCTAGTAAATATAATTTATTTATTGACCAGAAATGAGTAGAACAATGCTATACCTGACTCCAGCTGGGCTCCTCCACTTCTTCCTGGTTGGAAGGCCCAGGTTGGACATCAGAAGCCTCAGCTGGTATGGAAGGAAGCGTGGAGGGAAGAGTAGAGAGTGATTCCCTGACTTCAGTGTGGTCTGACAGAAATCGCAGTCTCTCATAGTACCACAGCCTGGGGAGATAAACGTCATCTGCCGCAGCTCCGTACCTCTGGGAATCTGTAACCTTCTTGCGCTCCCTAAGATATGTGCTCCTCAGGCCACCAATTTTGGCTTTTAAATAGGGGATGGTTGCTATGGGGACCACCGGCTTCACCAACTCCAGCAGTTTCTCCAGCGCTGCCTGCCTCTTCTGTTTATGGTTATAGTGGGGGTGTTTCACCTGCCACAGACAGGGCAGCTCCCTGTTTTTGTCAATGAACAGGGGGAGGAAATTGTGGTCATTGAACCCATCCATTTTCTCTGCAAGACACAACACAAGACAAACCCTAATGTCAGGCCAAACTCCCCTAATCTTGTTACAATATAGGCTTCCATTTCGAAGTAGTATAGGCCCAAGTTTAGATCCTACCTTCGTAATCACGATCGGCGCCTCCGATGCTCCTTCCTCCGCTCACAGATCGTACGTAAGACGCACGCGTGTTACGCTTTATACACACTGCGCATGCGTGTAACTCCGCCCGCCCCTGACGTTCTTTCTAGTCTACTCCCCACCCCTTTTCGTTCGGCGCAGTGGGGGGAGAGCACATGGCGGAGACACAGCAGGTGCGTGTTAATTGTAGCAACGAGGAGGAGGAAAGGCCGGATCCGGACACGTCCCAATCCAGAAGAAGATTTAAGGACTCAAATATGTCCTTTGGGGAGATGTTGGAGATGGTCGACATCCTGAAGAAGGCTGACTATGATGGGAAGTATGGACCTTACCCCAACCCCAATGTCAGAAAGGCCAAGATCATGGCGAAAGTGGTCAGGAGTCTGCACCGGGGTTTCGGGGTACGACGATCGAAAGATCAGCTCAGAAACCGGTGGTCGGACCTCAAATTACGAGAACATGAGCAGTACAGAAAGATCCGGAGAGTGCTGCAAAAAAGTAAGTAGTTGTGCTGTGTTCCTATTCTTTATGTTTATTATGTTCATGCTGCTCCATGTGCTTTTAGGAACTGTTGTACAGTTTAAAATGGCAACTTTCATGTTCATGGGCACATTATTGGTTCGGATCAAACATTTTTGTTTCAGACTATAAAATACCATTGTTTAGGCCATATGCATTTGGCCACCATTTTTACGCCCTATACTTGTCTTAAAAGAATTGGGTTGTGTAGATGGCTTTGTTACTAGAATGAAATGCAAACTAGATTCTGTGTAAGGAGAGGACACTGAGCAGCTGTTTTCACATCTGGACACTGGAGCACTAGTGTGGGACACAAGAACACCATTTTTATTAGGGGGGGCACACAGGTGCTCCAGTGTATACTATGGGGGGGGCTACATCTGTGAAGCTTGTACTAAACAGGTAAAGTATTGCAGGTTGACAAAGGACATTAAAAAAGCTACATCTTGGAACTCGGCTAAAATTGACAATTGTACACCACTTCCAAGCAATGTTTCCTATTTCTAGTTCTGCCATCAAATATCTGTGTGCTAATTATACCATTTTTGTTTGACATAGGGGATAAAAGACTCGGAGGACATCCCTCATCCGAGGAGACCAGAGCCCCCCCCCTCTGGAAGAAGGGAAAAAAACCCCAACACAATCTGAGCAGGAGGAAGAAGACGTGGTGGAACTAGTCACCACAACAGGTGAGTGTCTGCGACCACAGGTTCAGATAAGAGATGGATGGCGGCATTTTTTTTAGACCTAATTTATTTTGGGGTTCCTCTCTTTTTAGGTGATCGTGAGGTTGTGGATCCAGATCCTTTCACATCCGAAAGTGCCCAGATCCTGATCGGGGAGATCATGGGGTGTAATTTACAATTGGAAATTATCAAGAAAAACATCAATGATGTTATTCCAAAAAATAAAAACATCATTGATGTTTTGGGGTGAGTTTAAAGCCCCTCCAAATCACTTTCTTCTTTTGTGTGCTACAATGTGCTAAATGTTTTTGAAATTTTTTCCAAAGACAAATTTGGAGGATGCACACAGTGTGTCAACATGTGCTATCTGCCATCACGGGAGATCAATGGACGCGTTTTGGGGATGCAACCCCTTCCTCAATAATAAAGTAGCGGTGAGGAAGGGCTTGCTCCCCCAAAACACGTCCCTTGATCCCCTGTGATGGCAGGTCGCACATGTTGACATTGGTAAATTGGTGTGCATCTTCCAAATTTGGCTTTTCCTGGGGTGACTTCACCCCATCTGAACGCAATATCAAACACAGTTCCTAAATACTCATGTGTGATATTGCCTTCAAATTCTACCAAATGTGACATTTGTAAGTTCAAGATTTGTGTCTTTCTTGTTGGTTTTACACAGGCCTGTTTTATCTAAAATGGACATTTTGAGTTTTGATAATGCTACCCCAAAAATTGTTATACAACAAACATGTTGGTTTGTTTGAAAAACCTTTGGTAAATGCACATGTGATTGTGCAGGTATTAAAAAGATTGTTAATCAAGAATGTGTGGATTATTGTCTCAACGCTACAACACTTTTGGGGTGATGTCATTGTTGTTTTCTGAGAAAATGGGGGTTATTTACTAAGGGCAAATCCTCTTGGCACTACAAGTGCAGTTTCAGTGCAGTTGCAACTGCACTTGTAGTGAAATGTGTTTTTGCATTTTAGTAAATAACAGCCAACAGTGCTTTGTATAATAAGGTTACACAATCACGACATTTTCTGGACTCAACACATTTCTGTCAGGGTCAGCTAAAACAAACACAAGCAGTAAATGTCCACAAAGAATTTCTTTTTTTGTTTTATTATAAAAAGGCTTCACAGATTTGCTGGCATATTGATAGCCCCCCTACCCGCAAAGAACTCCAGGTAGCGTAACCGGATATCATGGGCACTCAGGGAGGGCAAGCCAGGACGGCCACTTTCAAGCGCCGTCAGTGTGGTTTGATGAATCATTACGGCCTCAGGCCCAACTGAGCCAGCATAGTTGGCCGAATGTTTCCTTAAAAAGTTATGGAGAACACAGCACGCAAGTATAATATGGTTCAGTTTATACTCCGCCATATGGATGGGTGTCAGAAATAGGCGGAACCGGCTGGCCAGGATTCCAAATGTGTTCTCCACCACTCTTCGGGCTCTGGCCAGCTGGTAATTAAAAACCCTCTGTTCCGGGGTGAGGGTCCTCATTGGGAATGGCCGCATCAGGTGGTCCCCCAGCGCAAACGCTTCATCAGCAACGAACACAAATGGGAGTCCTTCAACATTGTCCTCTGGAGCTGGCATGTCCAAGCTGCCATTCTGGAGACGCCTGTAAAACTCAGTCTGGGCAATGACTCCACCATCGGACATCCGGCCATTCTTCCCCACGTCCACATACAGGAAGCCGTAATTAGCCGACACCACCGCCAACATCACTATACTATTGAACCCCTTATAGTTGAAATAGTATGACCCCGAGTTGGGTGGTGGGACGATGTGGACGTGTTTCCCATCAATTGCCCCTCCGCAGTTAGGAAAGTCCCACCGCTCGGCAAAGTGGGAGGCCACAGTCTGCCATTCCTGTGGCGTGGAAGGAAATTGTTGAGGAAAAAACAATAAACATTACTATTTATTCTCAGAAACATGGCAAGCAGACTAGACACAAACATTATGGGGCAACCTCCAGATAGCATTTATTAAGGGGAATTTAACAACGCCAAAGTATAAGGTACCCCTATCATATCCCCCCCTCTCATGGGCCATTTCTAACATTATAGGGGGTGTGTGGAAATCTTGGACAGGTAACCCTCTCCACTTCATTGAGAGATGAATGCCTAAATAATGGGTATTACTTGGAACAGCCCCTCCTTATTTACACTATTGGCAGCCCACTGGACAGGTAAGAAGTGTCATAATACAAAGATATAAATACACATTGTACACATTTGAGCACATTTGGACATTCTGCTATTACCTATCAAGATAATAATAGGATACAAAAACTTTAAACAGTACCATTTGAAAGTATACAGGCAGGCCCTTGCACTACATGCTTTGGGGAATTCATCCATAAATCTGACCAGTAAAGAGGTGGGTATAGTGTGTATGGGTTTGGCAAAGTCAGCAGATAGATGATTGAGGATAGAGAATTGGGATCAGCTGACTTAGCAGTTGGGGGCTGGGAGGGTTACTAAAAATTATTTGAGGACACCACCAAAAAAAAGCCTCTGCCACTCTGCCTGAATTTAAAGCAAAGATAACATTTCCAAACATTTTAGGGGGTGTTTGGGGTAAAGCACTACTATGGAGCAGAAAAAATACATTGTTAAGTGACTACATGAGGTGAATATAGGGCCAGGAGACACCATGCTGGGGAGGTTATTGAAGGGCAAATATGTATGAAAGACCTAAAATAATAATTACATAAAAATCCAGCATGCATGAGGACAAAGGGGACATTCACAGCATATTCCAATCATGGTAATTAGAGAATGAGGAAAGAAATACAATATGATAGCAAACATTCAATACAATAAAATGTGATATTAAAGGATAAAAATCTTACCTTCATATACTCCTTCTGCAGGACCTGTATGATGGCAGAACAGGTCTCTGGGATAATGATCCCCAGAGCCTGGGGGGAGATGCCTGTCGAGAACTTGAGGTCCTGCAGGCTTCTCCCTGTGGCCAAATACCGCAGGGTAGCGACCAACCTCTGCTCCGGAGTGATGGCTTGCCTCATGCAGGTATCCTGCCTGCTAATATAAGGGGTCAGCGAAGCCAACAGACGGTGAAACACGGAGTCCGTCATCCTGAGAAAGTTCCTGAAATCATCAGGATTATTCTCACGGATCTCACGGAGCAAAGGCATATGAGAGAACTGGTCACGCTGAAGCAACCAATTCTTGGTCCATGAACTTCTCCCCACCCTGTTCATGGACTGGACTTGTGTCAAGGTCAGGACCCCAACACCAAGCCCCCACACAGCACGAACTCTACGAGGAGTACGCATACGCAACATGGCTAGAAAACGGTCGGCTGCTCAGAACGAAGTAACAGAACGCACTGAAGAACAGCAAGGCCTGTGAAGAGCGACCTGAAAAACAGTAACGAACGAACAAGAATACAATGACTAATTAAAGTCACGCGGAACTTGCTGCATGCACTGAAGAGCAGATACAAACCCACAAGCACAAACTGAACGGCAGAAAAAGATCTGAAAGCCACGAGTCTGAAAAAGCGTGAATCGTCTCTCGCCAAACTTTTACTAACACGAGATTAGCAAAAGGAGCCCAAAGGGCTGAACCAGCCTTTTCTAGTCTCGTCGTACGTGGTGTACGTGACCGCGTGGTTGGCGATCAGAAATTCCGACAACTTTGTGCGACCGTGTGTAGACAAAACAAGTTTGAGCCAACATCCGTCTGAAAAAATCCTAGGATTTTGTTGTCGGAATGTCCGAACAAAGTCCGGCCGTCTGTACGCCCTATAACAGTTAGTTACAAAAAAAAGTGTAAAAAACAAAAAAAAAAATATAGAATAAAAAAAATAGTTGTTGTTTTATTGTTCTCTCTCTCTCTCTATTCTCTCTCTATTGTTCTGCTCTTTTTTACTGTATTCTATTCATCAATGTTTTATTGTTATTATGTTTTATCATGTTTGCTTTTCAGGTATGCAATTTTTTATACTTTACCGTTTACTGTGTTTTGTTGTTAACCATTTTTTTATCTTCAGGTACGCCATTCACGACTTTGAGTGGTTATACCAGAATGATGCCTGCAGGTTTAGGTATCATCTTGGTATTATTCTTTTCAGCCAGCGGTTGGCTTTCATGTAAAAGCAATCCTAGCGGCTAATTAGCCTCTAGACTGCTTTTACAAGCAGTGGGAGAGAATGCCCCCCCACCGTCTTCTGTGTTTTTCTCTGACTCTCCTGTCTCAACAGGGAACCTGAGAATGCAGCCGGTGATTCAGCCAGCTGACCATAGAGCTGATCAGAGACCAGAGTGGTTCCAAACATCTCTATTGCCTAAGAAACTGGAAGCTACAAGCATTTTATGACTTGGATTTCGCTGGATGTAAACAGCGCCATTGGGAAATTGGGAAAGCATTTTATCACACCGATCTTGGTGTGGTCAGCTGCTTTGAGGGCAGAGGAGAGAGCTAGGGTCTAATAAAAAAGAGTACCTGTCACTACCTATTGCTATCATAGGGGATTTTTACATTCCCTGAGATAACAATAAAAATGAATAAAAAAAAAAATGAAAGGAACAGTTTAAAAATAAAATAAAAAAGCAAAAAAATAATAAAGTAAAAAAAAAAAAAAGCACCCCTGTCCCCCCTGCTCTCGCGCTAAGGCGAACGCAAGCGTCAGTCTGGCGTCAAATGTAAACAGCAATTGCACCATGCATGTGAAGTATCACCGTGAAGGTCAGATCGAGTGCAGTAATTTTAGCAGTAGACCTCCTCTGTTAATCTAAATTGGTAACCTGTAAAGACTTTTAAATGCTTTTAAAAATGTATTTATTTTGTTGCCACTGCACGTTTGTGCGCAATTTTAAAGCATGTCATGTTTGGTATCCATGTACTCGTCCTAAGATCATCTTTTTTATTTCATCAAACATTTGGGCAATATAGTGTGTTTTAGTGCATTAAAATTTTAAAAAGTGTGTTTTTCCCCAAAAAATGCGTTTGAAAAATCGCTGCGCAAATACTGTGTGAAAAAAAATGAAACACCCACCATTTTAATCTGTAGGGCATTTGCTTTAAAAAAATATATAATGTTTGGGGGTTCAAAGTAATTTTCTTGCAAAAAAAAATATTTTTTTCATGTAAACAAAAAGTGTCAGAAAGAGCTTTGTCTTCAAGTGGTTAGAAGAGTGGGTGATGTGTGACATAAGCTTCTAAATGTTGTGCATAAAATGCCAGAACAGTTCAAAACCCCCCCAAATGACCCCATTTTGGAAAGTAGACACCCCAAGCTATTTGCTGAGAGGCATGTTGAGTCCATGGAATATTTTATATTGTGACACAAGATGCGGGAATGAGACAATTTTTTTTTTTTTTGCACAAAGTTGTCACTAAATGATATATTGCTCAAACATGCCATGGGAATATGTGAAATTACACCCCAAAATACATTCTGTTGCTTCTCCTGAGTACAGGGATACCACATGTGTGAGACTTTTTGGGAGCCTAGCCGTGTACGGGACCCCGAAAACCAAGCACCGCCTTCAGGCTTTCTAAGGGCGTAAATTTTTGATTTCACTCTTCACTGCCTATCACAGTTTCGGAGGCCATGGAATGCCCAGGTGGCACAAAACCCCCCAAATGACCCTATTTTGGAAAGTAGACACCCCAAGCTATTTGCTGAGAGGTATAGTGAGTATTTTGCAGACCTCACTTTTTGTCACAAAGTTTTGAAAATTGAAAAAAGAAAAAAAAATGTTTTTTCTTGTCTTTCTTCATTTTCAAAAACAAATGAGAGCTGCAAAATACTCACCATGCCTCTCAGCAAATAGCTTGGGGTGTCTACTTTCCAAAATGGCGTCATTTGGGGGGTTTGTGCCACCTTGGCATTCCATGGCCTCCGAAACTGTGATAGGCAGTGAAGAGTGAAAACAAAAATTTACACCCTTAGAAATTCTGAAGGCAGTGATTGGTTTTCGGGGCCCCCTACGTGGCTAGACTCCCAAAAAGTCCCACACATGTGATATCCCCATACTCAGGAGAAGCAGCTGAATGTATTTTGGGGTGCAATTCCACATATGCCCATGGCCTGTGTGAGCAATATATCATTTAGTGACAACTTTGTGCAAAAAAAAAATTGTCACTTTCCCGCAACTTGTGTCAAAATATAAAATATTCCATTGACTGAACATGCCTCTCAGCAAATAGCTTGGGGTGTATACTTTCCAAAATGGTGTCATTTGGGGGGGGTTGTGCCATCTGGGCATTTTATGGCCTTCAAAACTGTGATAGGTAGTTAGTGAGGAGTGAAATCAAAAATTTATGCCCTTAGAAATCCTGAAGGCGGTGATTGGATTTCGGGGCCCCGTACGCAGCTAGGCTCCCAAAAAGTCCCACACATGTGGTATCCCCGTACTCCGAAGAAGCAGCTGAATGTATTTTGGGGTGCAATTCCACATATGCCCATGGCCTGTGTGAGCAATATATCATTTAGTGACAACTTTTTGTAATTTTTTTTTTGTCATTATTCAATCACTTGGGACAAAAAAAATTAATATTCAATGGGCTCAACATGCCTCTCAGCAGTTTCCTTGGGGTGTCTACTTTCCAAAATGGGGTCATTTGGGGGGGTTGTACTGCCCTGCCATTTTAGCACCTCAAGAAATGACATAGGCAGTCATAAACTAAAAGCTGTGTAAATTCCAGAAAATGTACCCTAGCTTGTAGACGCTATAACTTTTGCACAAACCAATAAATATACGCTTATTGACATTTTTTTACCAAAGACATGTGGCTGAATACATTTTGGCCTAAATGTATGACTAAAATTGAGTTTATTGGATTTTTTTTATAACAAAAAGTAGAAAATATAATTTTTTTTCAAAATTTTCGGTCTTTTTCCATTTATAGCCGCAGAAGTGATCAAATACCATCAAAAGAAAGCTCTATTTGTGGGAAGAAAAGGACACAAATTTTGCTTAGGTACAGCATTGCATGACCGCGCAATTAGCAGTTGAAGCGACGCAGTGCCAAATTGTAAAAAGTGCTCTGGTCAGGAAGGGGTAAATCCTTCCAAGGCTGAAGTGGTTAAACATGCCTGTTTTACCTTAAATGGACATTTCTACTTTTATTAATGTGACCCAAAAAATTGTTATACAACAAACATGTTGGTTTGTTTTAAAAACCTTTTATAAATGCACATGTGATTGTGCTGGTATTAAAAAGATTGATAATCAAGAATGTATGGATTATTGTTTCAATGCTCCAAAACTTTATTGGTAAAATTGGTGTTTTCTGTGACAATGGGGGTTATTTCCTAAGGGCAAATCCACTTCGCACTGCAAGTGCAGTTTCAGTGCAGGCTCAAGTGCACTTGTAGTGCACTTGTAGTGCAAAGTGTCTTTGCCTTTAGTAAATAACACCCAACAGTGCTTTCTAATGTTACACAATCACGCCATTTTCAGCACTACCCACATTTCAGTCAGAGTCAGCTAAAAGAAACACAAGCAGTAAATGTCCGCAAATATTTTAGTAGTTAAAATTATTTTTTTATTTTAAAAATGTCTCAGCCATTGTCTGGCATATTGATGGCCCCCCTACCCGCAAAGTATTCCATGTATCTTAGACGGACCTCGTGGGCACTCGGGGGGGGGGGCAAGCCAGGACGGCCAGCTTCAAGCGCCGTCAGGGTTGGTTCATTTACATGAATTCTGGCCTCAGGCCCAACTGAGCCAGCATAGTTGGCAGAATTTCTCCTTAAAAAGTTGTGGAGAACACAGCAAGCCAGGATGATGTGATTCAGTTTATACTCCACCATGTGTATGGGTGTAAGAAATAGGCGGAACCAGCTGGCCATGATTCCAAATGTGTTCTCCACCACTCTTCTGGCTCTGGCCAGCTGGTAATTAAAAACCCTCTGGTCCGGGGTAAGGGCCTGATAGGGAATGGCCGCATAAGATGGTCCCCCAGCGCAAACGCTTCATCCACAACGAAGATGAATGTGAGTCCTTCCACATTGTCTTCTGGAGGTGGCAAGTCCTAGCTGCCATTCTGGAGACGCCTGCAGAACTCCGTCTGGGTGATGACTCCACCATCTGACATCCGCCCATTCTTCCCCACGTCCACATACAGGAACTCATAAGTAGCCGACACCACCGCCAATATCACAATACTATTGAACCCCTTATAGTTGTAATAGTATGACCCCGAGTTGGGTGGTGGGACGATGTGGACGTGTTTCCCATCAATTGCCCCTCCGCAGTTAGGAAAGTCCCACCGCTGGGCAAAGTGAGAGGCCAAAGTCTGCCATTCCTGTGGGTTGGAAGGAAACTGTGGAGTCAAACAAGTAAAATAAATTAATCATTTTGCACATAAACATGGAAAGCAGATTAGACACAAACATTCTTGGACAACATCAGTATAACATTTTTTTAGGGATTATTTAAAGACAAAGGTATAAGGTCCACCTATGAGATTCCTCCTCCCCCCCTCTCATGGGCCATTTGTAAAATTTTATGGGGGGGAGATGTTTTGGACAGGTAGCCCTCTCCACTTCATTGAGAGATGAATGCCTAAATAATATGTGTTACTTTGGTCAGCCCCGCCTTACTTTACACTATTGGCAGGCCACTGGACAGGTAAGAAGTGTCATAATACAAAGATATAAATACACACTGTACACATTTTAGCACATTTTTACATTCTGCTATTACCTATCAAGATAATAATAGGATACAAAAACTTTAAACAGTATCATTCGAAAGTATTCAGGCAGGACCTTGCACTACATGCTTTGGGAAATTCATCCATAAATCTGACCACAAAAGAAGTGGGTATAGTGTGTATGGGTTTGGCAAAGTCAGCAGATAGATGATTGGTATAAGCTGAGTTAGCAGTTGGGGGGAGGCAGGGTTCCAAAAAATTTTGGGACACCAAAAAACAAGCCTCTGGCACTCTGCCTGAATTTCAAGCACACATCACAATTTTACACATTTTAGGGGGTGTTTGGGGTAAAGCACTACTATGGAGCTGACAAAATACATTGTTAGGTGTCTACACGAGGTGAATATAGGGCCAGGATAGCATGCTGGGGAGGAAAGTGAAGGCAAATATGCATGAAGGACACAAAAAAAATTACATACAAATCCAGCATGCATGAGGACAAAGGGGACATTCACAGCATATTACAATCATGGTAATTAGGGAATGAGGAAAGAAATACAATATATTATCAAACATTAAATACAATAAAATGTGATGTTAAAGGATAAAAATCTTACTTTCATATACTCCTTCTGCAGGACCTGAATGATGGCAGAACAGTTCTCTGGGATAATGATCCCCAGAGCCTGGGGGGAGATGCCTATCGAGAACTTAAGGTCCTGCAGGCTTCTCCCCGTCGCCAAGTACCACAGGGTGGTGACTAGCCTCTGCTCCGGAGCGATGGCTTGCCTCATGCAGGTATCCTGCCTGCTGATATAAGGGGTCAGCAAAGCCAACAAACGGTGAAATACGGGGTCCGTCATCCAGAGAAAGTTCCTGAAATCATCAGGATTATTCTCATGGATCTCACGGAGCAAAGGCATGTGACAGAACTGGTCACACTGGAGCAACCAATTCTTGGTCCATGAACTCCTCCCCACCCTATTCATGGACTGGGCTTGTGTCAAGGTAAGGACCCCAACACCAAGCCCCCGTACAGCATGAACTCTACGAGGAGTACGTATATGCAACATGGCTAAAAAACGGTCGGCTGCTCTGAACGAAGTAACAGAACGCACTGTAGAACAGCAAGGCCTGTGAAGAGCGACCTGAAAATCAGTAACAAACAAACACGAACACAATGACAAGTCAATTTTACTCGCTGCACGCACTGCAGACCAGATACAAACCCACAAGCACAAACTGAACAGCAGAAAACGATTTGAAAGCCATGAGTCTGAAAAAGCGCAAATCGTCTCTCACCAAACTTTTACTAACACGAGATTAGCAAAAAGAGCCCAAAGGGTGTCGCACTTGGTTCTGAACTGCCCTTTTATAGTCTCGTCGTACGTGGTGTACGTGACCGCATTCTTGGCGATCGGAAATTCCGACAACTTTGTGCGGCCGTGTGTATGCAAAACAAGTTTGAGCCAACATCCGTCGGAAAAAATCCATGGATTTTGTTGTCGGTATGTCCGATCAATGTCCGATCGTGTGTACGGGGCATAATCCTTCTGCGAGAATACGCTCTAATGGCATCCTCTCAGGCCCAATCATAATTCGTAATTGAAATCATCAGGGATGCCCACTTTCTCCTCTCCTATATGTTCTGACCATGGAACACCTTGCCATTGCCCTCCACAATAACCCAGATAACAAGGGTATTGAGGTGGATTCCCATCACTACAAATTGTCTCTCTATGCAGAAGACCTTCCTCTTTATATCTCTTCTCCGCTTACTTCTCTCCCTTTGCTAATAAAGGAATTTGCAGACTTTGGACTTGTGAGCAATTTTAACCCATTCTA
The DNA here is from genome assembly GCA_037952835.1 of Lithobates septentrionalis. NCBI lineage: Eukaryota > Metazoa > Chordata > Amphibia > Anura > Ranidae > Lithobates > Lithobates septentrionalis. The sequence continues at coordinate 3,236,111 of JBBDGP010000091.1, read as the reverse complement.
GAAAAACTTTTTGGGGGCTAAAAAACAGAACAAAATGACTCGCGACATAGATCATCTCGTAAAAATCACCCATCATAAAGATTTATATATAAAAAAAAATACCATCAAAAATATTGGCTGATAACAAGACAGGTATATACAAAAACTACCCAAATGACCCTGATCAAAAGTTTACATACCCTGGTGATTTTGGCCTGATAACATGCACACAAGTTTACACAAATGGGTTTGAATGGCTATTAAAGGTATTCATCCTCACCTGTGATCTGTTTGCTTGTAATTAGTGTGTGTCTATAAAAGGTCAATACATTTCTGGACTCCTGACAGACCCTTGCATCTTTCATCCAGTGCTGCACTGATGTTTCTGGATTCTGAGTCATGGGGAAAGCAAAAGAATTGTCAAAGGATCTGCTGGAAAAGGTAGTTGAACTGTATAAAACAGAAAAGGGATATAAAAAGATATCCAAGGAATTGAGAATGCCAATCAGCAGTGTTCAAACTCTAATCAAGAAGTGGAAAATGAGGGGATCTGTTGAAACCAAACCTTGGTCAGGTAGACCAACTAAAATTTCAGCCACAACTGCCAGGAAAATTGTTCGGGATGCAAAGAAAAACCCACAAATAACTTCCGGTGAAATACAAGACTCTCTGAAAACATGTGGTGTGGCTGTTTCAAGATGCACAATAAGCAGGCACTTGAAGAAAGATGGGCTGCATGGTCGAGTCATCATAAGGAAGCCATTACTACGCAAATGCCACAAAGTATCCCACTTACAATAGGCCAAACAGCAAAGAGACAAGCCTCAAACCTTCTGGCACAAAGTCATTTGGAGTTATGAGCCCAAAATTTAGCTTTTTGGCCACAACCATAAATGCTACATTTGGAGAGGAGTCAACAAGGCCTATGATGAAAGATACGAGGTGGATCACTGATGTTTTGGGGATGTATGAGCTACAAAGGCACAGGAAATTCAGTCAAAATTGTTGGCAAGATGAATGCAGTATATTATCAAAAAATACTGGAGGAACATTTGCTTTCATCAGCCGGGAAGCTGCACATGGGATGTACTTGGACATTCCAACATGAGGATGATCCAAAACACAAGGCCAAGTCGACCTGTCATTGGCTACAGCTGAATAAAGTGAAGGTTCTGGAGTGTCCATCTCAGTCTCCTGACCGCAATATCATTGAGCCACTCTGGGGAGATCTCAAACATGCAGTTCATTCAAGGCAGCCCAAGAATTTACAGGACAAGAGGAATGGACAGCTTTACCATCTGAGAAGACAAATAGGCTCATCCACAAATACCACAAACGACTTCAAGCTGTTATTGATGTTAAAGGGGGTAATATGTGGTATTAATAACTGGGGTATGTAAACTTTTGATCAGTGTCATTTGGGTAGTTTTTGTTGCCATTATGATTTAAAAAGAGTAAACACAGTTGATTGATAATACATGGCTTCAGCCAAACACTAACCATGAGTGAAAGAAAAGTTTTTGTGTTATCATTCATATTCTCTGTAAAATGGCCAAGAAATCATAAATTCTGCCAGGTTATGTAAACTTATGAGCACAGCTGTATGTATATACACATATGCACTCATCCCTGAGCCCGCATATGTGTATCTATACATGTCAAAGGTAAATGTGTATTTGAACAAACTTGAATAAACTCTAGAATCATGACAATACCTGTAATAAAAGTCATAAGAAACACTACCTGCCGTACCGAACCTATGCATCTCGAATAAATCTCACAAGGAAAATAAAAGGAAAAGGGGGCAAAATGAGGAGAAATATAAACTAATCAAAGGCAAATATTGGCCAATGGAATTTGTTGTTGAGAACTGGAGATGGATACATACCATTGAAAAAATGTATTTTTAAATATTTAAGCAAAAATCCTTAAGCAAAAATAATAATAATACACCATGAATAATTCCCCCCAAAAAAATGAAAAGGAGGGAGTAATGGAGTTAATATAAATACATGGAGTAAATATAAATACACATACAAAACTCCACTTAAACAAATAAAAGTAAAAAGCATGGAATACAAAGAATATAAATGTTATTGAAAATCATTTTTAATATTTAAAACTATACCATCCATTGGACTATTGAACCTACTCAAAATAATGGGAAACCTCCCATTCCTAGTTCAAACCAGAGGGAATATGAGTACATAAATAAAAAATCCAAAACACCTCCATCTTGCATAAAAGTCTAAACAGATCACCACCCCTGACTGGAAGTTTAACCTTTTCCACAAGCTGTATATGTACCAAGTTAGCATCCTAGTCATGGTGATTGTTGAAATGTCTCGCCACATTGGTGGATTTACCCACTCTAATGTCACTCAAGTGTTAAGGGAAACAATCCCGTAACCTACGGGTGGTGCGTCCCACATATTGGATGTTACAGTATTTACATGTGATGACATATACAAAATATGTAGTATTACAGTTGAAAAAATGTTTCAAGTGAATGATCTTATTATTACTACTTGATGTCAATTCATGGCCTCTAGGAATATGTGGGCAGCAAGGGCAATCCATTGCACCACATTTAAAGTTTCCTTTAAAGTGTAGCCAAGTTGTGGATTGTTTGGGTGTAGAATGGAAGTAACTAGGAGAAAGAGTATTTCCTAAAGACTGGGCTTTACTAGATATGATTTTGATCCCATCACGTAAAATCTCTAGCAGCGACTCATCCTCAAACAGAAGTGGCAGATATCTATTCACTCTATCCCTAATTTGGTGAAACTCCTGACTGAAAAAGGTAACTAAAGCTGGTATATTATTATATTTGTGCTGGGATCATTGATGATTTATTAAAAGATCCTACATGTTTTAATTGTTCGGAATAGTATATGCACATTCCAACATCCAATTCGAATAACAACGCTGTCTAAACCCATGATAAAGCGCTACAGCCTCCCTGTCAAAATCAATGTCCTCACTACAAATCCGGCATAAATGGACAAACTGTTCCACTGGAATCCCTTTGACTGTGTGTTTGGGATGATTGGACTGTGCCATAAGAAGGCTATTTTCAGCCAAAGGTTTCCTGTATAAATGTGTTATCACATGATCCTGGGATGCCACCAAAAGCACGTCCAAAAAACAAATCTCACTACATTCCATCTGTCCTGTAAACAACAGGTTACTGGTGTTGGAGTTTTATATCGACAGGAAAGATCCCAAGTCACTCATTTTCTTATCGCAAATGAACAGGAGGTCATCTATATAGTGAAAGAATGTATGAATGTTGGGTCTGAAGGGGTTTTCATCTCTGTAGATTTGGGACCACTCCCACTAACCAGGGCCAACCCAAGACATTGTGCTGCCTGGGCCCAAGAATGAAATGCTGCCCCCCAAAAACAAACAAAAAAATGCCCACCAAAAGGCCCACACATTCATTATTTTATAAAATGATAACAAAAATTAAATTTATCAGAAAATCTGATTCAAAATGCCATAAATCTATTTGCTATTTTGTAGAAGCTATAACTTTTACGCAAACCAATCAATATACGCTTGTTGCAATTTTTTTTATAACCAAAAATTTGTAGCAGAATACATATTGGCCTAAACTGCTGAAGATTTTTTTTTTATAGCCAATATCTATATGAGGGGTTTCCACCATCCCTGCTAAGTTTCATTTCATACAATATGTCTTATTTTCAGTCTGATGTGTATTATATGTGAAGTTGCATATCAAAGACTGGTATTGTTGTAATATTGAAGCCTATTAGTGCTGCACTTTTTTTTCGTGGTGTGGGTACACATAACAGTGCTTAGCAGCAGGCCTTTACTGACACTTTTAGAATTTTACCTCCAGTAGTTTATTGTAAATAGTAATGTGGTGATTACCTATTATACTAAAGATCGGTATGTGGAATTAATAAACATCAACCGATTTCAGTTGTGCCCCCCATGGACAATGTGCCTGACTGCTGAGTTCATTGCCCCATCCCTGCAATCAGTGCACTGATTGGCACTGATTGGCAGCACTGACAGGCAGCAATGATTGGCACTGATAGGTGGCACCGATTGGCACTAATAGAGAGTGCTGATTGGCACTGATTGGCAGTGCTGATTGGCACCGATAGGCAGCACTTATGGGCCCTCATTGGCACTGATAGGTGGCACTGATTGGCAGCACTAATGGCACTGATAGGCTGGACTGATCGGCACTGATAGGCAGCACTGATTGGCACCGATAGGCAGCACTGATTGGCACTGATAGATAGCACTGATTGGCACCATTTAGTGGCATTGATTGACAGCACTGATGGGCGTTGTTAGGTGGCACTCCTGGGCATTAATTGGCAGCACTGATAGGCACTGATAGGTGGCACTGATAGGCGGCACTGATAGGTGACAATGATGGGCACTGATTGGCAGCACTTATTGGCACTGATAGGTGACACTGATTAGAAACACTGACTGGCACTGATAGGTGGCATTGGTTGGCACTGATATTAGGCAGCACTGATTGGCACTGACAGGTGGCACTGATTGGAAGCACTGATTGGCACTGACAGGTGGCGCTGATTGGAAACACTGATTAGCACCGACTGGCACTAACAGGTGGCACTGATTGGCACTGACAGATGGCCCTGATTGGAGGCACTGATTGGCACTGACATGTGGCACTGATTGGCACTGATTGGCACTCACAGGTGGCACTGATTGGCACTGGCAGGCGGTACTGATTGGCACTTATTGGCACTGACAGGTGGCACTGATTGGCACTGGCAGGATGTATTGATTGGCACTAATTGGCAGTGGCAGGTGGCACTGATTGGCACTGGCAGGTGGCATTGATTGGCACTGACAGATGAGAGGGAGTTTCACACTGAGCCGAAATTGACACTTAGTGAAACTGTGTGTGAAACTGACATGCAATGTAACTTCATGCAGAGAGACCAGCTGTCAAAAATTCAGCGGTGATGTCGGGGGTGGGCGGGGGCGGGCCCACCCCAGGCGGGGGCGGGCCCACCCCACCCAGCAGCTATCAAACACCAGCCAATGTTTGGGCTGCTTAAGAAAGGGACGGGGTCACAAACACGTAGTGGCCTGCTCAGATACCATCCCATTGGCTGGTGTTTGATAGCTGCTGGGTCCTGCCCACCCCCGACATCAATGCTCAATTTTGACAGCTGGTCTCTGCATTCAGTTACATTACATGACAGTGTCACACACTCAGCGGCTCTTACAAGCAGAACAACCTGCTCAGTGTAAAACTGTCTCACAGGCAGCACAGACTGCACACTTATTGGATGCAGCCTTTCACAGCAGTCCCACAGGCAGATCTCTGGAAACAGCCGGCATGGGTGACCGTACAGGTACAACTTGTCACTGCCGGCTACTGACCCTCTTAAAATGCCGCCTGGGACCATGGGCCCACGGGGTCCCATGGTAGGGCCGGCCCTGCCACCAACCCATGTATAGGTTGGCGTGAGAGAGTGAAAATGTCACCCCCATCGCAGCTACACACCACTGGAGTTAAAAGACACCATCAAAAATGAAACAATTATGCATGAGCAAATACTCCAGAACCTCCAAAAAAAAACATCTGTTGGGAAACAGGTAACTTGGTAAAATGTTCTAAGTAAAAAAATACAGCCTGTTTGGCTAAAAGATGTGGAATACTGGAGTACAAGATGGTGACATCACATGTCACCCAAACACATTCATGCCTCCAAACTACATCCTTCATAGCATTCAAGAGGGGGTTGGTATCCTTCAAGTAACTGGGCATGGAACGCACTAAAGGTTGTAGCTTACCGTCCATCCATTGACTCAATTTCTCATTCAGAGAGCCAATTCCCGTGACAATAGGCCTCCCATGCAAAAGGTCCAAGCCCTTGTGAGTTTAAGGGAGGTGATGGAAAGTAGGCAGGATGAGGCACTCCAGGATTAGAGACTCCCTAGGACTAAACACACCAAGATAAACCCCTTTTTGGATCAAGTTGTATAATTCACCTTTATATGTTTTGGTGGGCTCACCCCTTACTCTACTATATGTTTTATGATCCGACAATTGTCGGATAGTTTAGTAGCTTTAGTCATTTAGTAGTTTTATTAATTTCACTTTGTGTTTTTGTATAGTTAACTGCTATCTGTGTACTTTTTTAAAAATGTATTTATATTTCCTTTTTTCCCTGACCTTTTTACCTGTAAAACATTAAAAATAATAAACCTAATGGTGCACTATTTTGGGGCATAAGAACAGTTCTAAGATAATTGAAAAGAGCTTCCAAAACCATCAGGAGCAATTTAAAGCCCATTACACATATAAAAACCACCTTAATTTGGCCTTCCTAAATAACTTTAATGTATTTTGGTATAATGGCAACATTTTTCCAAAATCTTGCAATTTCCAATATGTCAATTATATGTTCACACTTCATCTTTAAATTGCAAATGTTTTACAAGCCAAAATAATGTGGCATGCACTGTGCCCTTTATGCTGCACATGCACAGGCAACAGGCAACAGGAATACGTTCTTGGATCAAGGCTGGTACAGTCTTTGTATAATCATTTGTCTCCAGAAACTGCTTAACACAAAAAATCATCAACCCCACAAATGTATAGAGTAATACAGTCCACAACCAATGTTCCCCCTCAGGAAAGTTGACTCCAATTGTTACTCACATCTGCTGTCTCAACACTGACCAAACATATGTTTTTGAGTAAAGTTTTATCCAGAGTGGAAGAGTTTAAAGAAGGTAGACTACTTAAACTGACCAGTGATTATAAGCTCTGTTTTGATTTATTACTTGATTAATTTTCTGGCTGCTTCTCCTTACCATACTATAAAATTTTATACAAGAAAAGATGTGTGCCGAAGATTATTTTTGTTTTCTCGTACACTGACAATATTTATTTTGGAGTAAATCTTGTAAGATCGTTATCATTTTTAACTGCATTTAGCATACGTCTATTGACCTTAATGGATTGTGTTTCTGCACAAACAGTTCTTGCAATTGACTTATTTGCCCCAAATTCTTGTAGATGCAAACTTAATGAGTCCATTAAAAATATCCTACAATTACTCTTTGTATTAAAGCCTACTTTTTAGCAAATGAGCAAAAAGAATCCTCTTGGCTGGCAAGTTGATAGACTCACAGTAATTACAGGCAAATTGATTAGTGGAGTGCTAGAGTTAAAAGGAACTTCCTTGTCAGACAGAATATGTCTCTCACACAGATTCAACAGCTGAAAAGCTTACATAATAAATACTGAGCTGCACATCATTTATAAGAACTAATTAAGCTGAAAAAAAATTTAGACAAGAAAACAAAGTTCCTTTTTTAATTTAATCGCCCAACACTTTTCCAAGTTTACAAGTAAAACAAACCAAAAACCCCTCTAGTTTACCAAAACACATGTATTGCCTGTGCCTTCCATGAATGCTACAATTCAAATTACTCCCATAAAATAAAGGATCATAAAAAGGTACTTAATTGATGCTAAACTTTTCCTTTCTGCTTAATTGCTCTATAAGGTCTTGGATACTTAGAATGAACCCAGAGTAGCCACAAGCTTAATTTAGCTTTTTTTAAAGTGTTTTAAATAATCTCGGTAGTGATGGGGCGTGGCTAGCCGGCAGAGAAGATGGTCGCACACTAACAGAGCTCCGCAGCGTCCTGGGCCTACACGGGTGATAACAACAACACAGAGCCTCGTTTCATAGATCCACATACCGGACAGACAGTGGACAACTCCCGAATGCCTTCCCGCAAGCGTAAAGAGTCCACAAAACCAAGAAAAATGACGGACTTTCTACTACAGCCGCGCCGTCTCCCTGTCCAAGATGGCGCCGGCAGAAGCACAGGAGAGCCCGCGGCTCCATTACACAGCAAGGACGGAACGAAAGATTCGATTCCGGACATTCACATGGAAAGAGACAGCAGGGACAAGGTCAGTACCCACCCCCTCCATCTGCTTCATCCAGCCCTGCGAAAACCAAGCTGAAAATGTCCTCGCCAGGTACAGAATTAGCTGAAGTCAGTGGTATTGATTCCTCCTTGGAGGATACCAGGGAATTACAGGAATCCATCATAGACTTCCCCACACAAAACCAGCCGGTACTCGATACTACACTCAAGGATATGCTAGTATCCCTGCGCTCAACCCTACATGCTGATATGTTGGCAATAACACAAAAATTCAAATCAGAGGTGGCAGCGGTAGATTCAAGGGTGTCCCATATAGAATCTAAGATGGGAGAATTTGCGTCCACGTTTAACGACATGGTAGACGCTCATAACGACAGGGATGAGGAAATCACAGCTATCAAAACAAAAATGGCCGACTTAGAGGACAGATCAAGACGTAATAATGTCAAAATCAGGGGGATCCCTGAATCGGTCAAACCCCCAGACTTAAAGGAATATTTTACCAACCTTATGAAAGTTACACTTCCGGAAACACCCCTGGAAGATCTAATCATAGATCGAATCCATCGCCTTCCAAAGCCCAGGAACATACAAGAGCACCTCCCCAGAGACACAATAGTCCGCATCCACTTCTTTCACATCAAAGATTTGTTCATGATGACAGTGAGAAGACGGGACAACCTTCCTCAAGAGCTACAAAATCTCTCTTTCTTTGCTGACTTGTCAGCCTTTACCATGCAACAACGCAGACAACTAGCAACCATAACAAAACCGCTGAATAACCACCACATCCAGTACAGATGGCTATACCCGGCAAAGCTTCTGATCACGAAAGAAGGCAAATCACATATCATAACAAATGTCAGAGAAGGAATCCGTCTCTTGAGGGACTGGAGACTTTTCGATCTAGATAACAACGACCAGGAGGAATCTCACTCTCTCTCATCCACTAGAGCCAGCTCAGATGCAGAAACAGGCTGACTTACTTAAATGGAAAAACAACAGATAACCCGTCCAGCCCAGGAGAATGCCACTTAGCTAACTCCTTGCTTTACCCCCCGAGTTATAGTGGAATTGTATCCGCACAGATCCCAAACAGGATCGTCAGTTTTTACGACTTTTTGTTGACACCCTTTTTCCCCTTTCTCCTCCCTACCTCTCTCCTTGTCTACAGGAACAGAAATACGATCATACTTACCCATTACCTTCAACCTTTGGAGAACTTTCGACCAGTACTCTACAGTACATTACAAGCCAACTCCACCAGGCAGTCAACTCATATCACACACCCTCGGCGAGCAAAGGTATGTCTCGAGCAACTACAAACGTGTCTTTTAAAATATCCTCACTAAATGTTAAAGGTCTGAACAGCCCTTACAAACGCCAAATGGCCTGGAAAGAAGCATCCAGACTGAAAAGCGACATCATGTGCTTCCAAGAGACTCACTTTTCAGCAGTTAATCCTCCAGTCTTTAATAATCGAAAATTTCCTACCCTATATACAGCAAACGGCCCGAAGAAAAAAGGTGGAGTTGCAATAGCTATCAGAGACTCTATCCCATTCTCAGAAATCTCAACTCACCTAGATATTTCTGGCAAGTACATTATACTAGTGTGTGAGATTTACGCAATTAAGTATACCTTGGTCAACATGTACTTGCCAAACAACAACCAACTCAGATTTCTAAACAAAATATGGAAAAAGGTAGAAGCACTGAAACAGGGACATATTATCTTATGCGGAGACTTCAACGCGATCCCAGACAAGCATATGGACTGCACCAACCCTAAACATCTAAAACAAAGAAGGACGACGCTGTCAAGATTTATCAACACCTCAAACCTCTTTGATGTGTGGAGGTGTCAACACTCATCGGAGAAGGACTTTACTTTCTTTTCCAATGTCCACTGTACTTATTCAAGAATAGATATGTTTTTAGTAGACAAATTTTTGTTGCAAAAGATTGTCAGATCAGACATTGGTATTATATCATGGTCTGATCACGCTCCCATATCGATCAGCGTGGGGGGGAGGGACGCCGAGACTGCAGCAAACAGATGGAGAAACGATGTACTAACTATCTCTCAACCTAAAAAAAAGTAATTAGAAAATCTTTGACCGAATTTTTCGAGATCAATGCGCCCTCGGTGTCCGACCCTTTCACGCTGTGGAACTCTCACAAAGTGGTTATGAGGGGTCTCCTAATACAACTAAGTGCTAGGGCAAAAAGGCAGAGGACGGAGAGGCTCAACGACCTGCTGGAAAAAATCAAATCCTTGGAAACGTCCAACAAACAAAACTCCACTCAAAAAACAAGATCTCTACTATTCGATGCTAGACAAGAATTAAGATCTCTTCTGGTGTCCCAGCAGGATAGCCGCCTTCGCATCTTAAAAGCAAACAACTATCGTTGCAACAACAAGGCGGGTAAACTGCTGGCGAACCAGGTGAAAGAGAAAACGATAAAAAAAAGAATCCCACACATTGTAAACCCTAAATCCAAAATAACTGTATCTAACCCCAAAGACATAGCGGACGCTTTTAGCGACTACTACGAAGCTCTATACAACCTTAAAGACGACCCTAATACACCACAACCAACAGAAAACACAATTGCGGAATTCCTGGAGGCTGTTAATCTTCCGAGGGTTCCGCAATCAGAACTCACCAAACTAAATCTACCATTTACAATCCAAGAAATCGAAAAAACAATTATAAATATGCCCCACAACAAATCTCCCGGCCCTGATGGATATTCTTCTGAATATTTCCAACTATTCACAACTGAACTATCCCCGTACCTAAAGCAGGTCTTTGATGCCGCAATGTCCAAAGCCTCATTTCCAAAAGAAATGTTAACAGCGACTATAATAACTCTGCCAAAACCAGGTAAAGACCACTCAGCACCACAAAACTTTAGGCCCATCTCTTTACTGAACGTAGACGTTAAATTGTATGCCAAAATCTTAGCCAATAGATTGTCCACATTACTACCAGCTCTCATTAACCAGGACCAGGTGGGTTTCGTTTCGGGTAGGCAAACTACAGACGCAACCAGAAGGGTGCTAAATATAATTTATGCGACAGAGGAGTCCCGAAGGCCTTCTCTGCTCCTGACTTTGGATGCAGAGAAGGCCTTCGACAGGGTCCATTGGGGATATTTAATTAAAGTGTTGGAGAAGTTTGGACTAATAGGCCCCATACAACAAGCAATCTTGGCACTGTATTCCTCCCCATCCGCCTATGTTTTTTCTGAGGGAATGTTTTCTAACAACTTCCAAATAACAAATGGAACAAGGCAGGGATGCCCCCTGTCACCATTAATTTTCGCATTAATTATGGAACCGCTTGCAGAAAAAATCAGGAATAATATAGCAATCCAGGGAATCCCTTCTTCAGATCGAGAACATAAAATCTCACTTTTTGCAGACGACGTCATTTTGACTTTATCTGATCCATACAACTCTTTAAAAGCAGCACATGAGACACTACAGGAATTTAGTAAAGTAGCCTACTATAAAGTGAACGCATCCAAATCTAACATTTTAGGAATAGCGATAGATAATAAAACTAAACTAAATATGCAAAAAGACTTCCCCTATCCCTGGGCCTCAGAGTCGATCACTTATCTAGGCATACAGCTAACTTCTCCCTCCTCAAAACTCTTCCAACTCAATTACCAACCTTTAGTAAAAGCATTTCAAGAAGAAATATTAAGACTCCAAAAATTCTACCTATCTTGGAATGGTCGCCTAGCAGCATACAAGATGCTACTACTCCCAAAACTAATATATATATTCAGAACCCTCCCAATACCAATCCCAAACACTTTCCTTAAAGCCATGCAGAACCAAATGTCAAAGTTTATATGGGCAGGAAAAAGAGCTAGGTTCTCACTACAAATGCAAGAAAACCATAAACAAATAGGTGGCTTAGGAGTACCGAACTTAAAAGATTACTATACAGCAACAATCTTAGACCAACTGAAACAATGGTTCGCCAACAAAGACATTAAACACTGGTCCCATCTAGAGCAGTCATGGTTGTATCCTAGATCCCTACAGTCATTAATCCTTGCTCACAATATACAGCAAATCACACTTAAAAAGGACCATCCTACCATACAAGCTACAATTCAAGCATGGTCCCACCTAAAAAAGACATCCAACCCACAAACGGCTTTCACAGACGTACCCTTTCCTCTAGAAACCCTGAAATGGTTGATCCCAAACATATCCCTAGATCAATGGCTAAGTAACCAAACTGTACTTTTGAGGGATATCATACAGAATGGTAAACTTCTATCGTTCAAAGAAATTCAACACAAGCTTCATATACCTTCCTCAGAATTTCTAACTTACCTACAGATAGAATCATGGTACAACAAATGGGGGGTCTCGAGTTCCCCCGTGCCAACTTTGGTGTGGGGGTACTTGAAATCCTCCGACACTAAAACAAATGGCATCTCTTTAATGTACACACTGATCAATACCAAAAGATCATTTACTAAACTTGCACCCCTGAGAAAATGGGAAAAAGATTTAGACCAGACTTTCACAGATAAACAATGGGTATCCGCATTCAAATGTAACCATAGATTTTCAAGATGTTCTAACTATGAGGAGCTGTCGGCAAAACTAATAGCTAGATGGCATTATACACCATATATGATGGCTAAATTTTCTAGAGAAAATTCTAACTTATGTTGGAGGGGCTGCGACCAGGTTGGAACATTGACCCATATGCTATGGTCCTGCAAACATATTCGCAGCTTCTGGTCAGAAATCTTTAAATTAATAGCGAAAACAACAGGAGTAATTACTACCCCAACTCCCGAAAAGGCCATTCTAAGCATTAATATGTCAGAATACCCAATATCAGTGAGATCTATAGCAATGCATATACTTTTTGCCGCCAGGTCCTTATTGGTGTATAAGTGGAGATCAGACGAAATCCCCAACATCAGAGAAATCATTACAAAAATTAACACAATATCTGTTTATGAAAAAATTCTAGCTTACAGAGATGGCTACGGAACAAAATATATCTCCAATTGGGAATTGTGGAATTCTTTGTATCAAAAATAAAAACCATTCTGTTTCCTGTGGACCAGGTGAAGGTCAAACCAATACCTGTATGTACCCTTCCCTTCCTGTCCCTTATCTCCATCTCCCCCTCCATCTACTCCCCCCTCCCACCTTTCCCTTTTTTTTTTCTTTTTTTTTTTTTTATCTTCTCTATATCATTTTATTTTTTCTTGTTCTCTCTCTAATAATGGTTAAAGGTGATATGTTTAATTCACCATAGATAAGATCATTTAAATGGAAATAATCCATTTTGAAATTTAATTTGTAACATAAGCAAACTGATATGTACTACCTGTCCCAGGCTATTGAAAAACCACATCTCATCTAAACTGAGAAATCAGTACCATATCAACACTTGGTATATTTGATAAATGTACAGAGATATCTTCTTTGTTGGACAAAGGTATACGGTCTTAACTTGTATGTATGCAAAGTATTAATAAAAAATAATATTTAATAAATAATCTCGGTAGTGCGAAAAAAATTAGTAGAGTCAAAAAATTTGAAACCTCCATATGGCACAATAAAAGCAGCACATTGCACTAACTGCAAAAAATTATTACATTTGATGACTTAAAGTGCTTGTTACCCCAGCATTTCAAATTCCTGATATGTGCCTCTTGTACCATGTACTTATATGACAAAGTATCCTGTTCTCTTGTATTGCTTCGTTTGTGTGAAATCCCTGGTGTTCCTGCCAGTTCCTCTGCTTTCCTGTTAAAAACTGACTACACTAGGCAGGAGAGCACACAGTGGTCAGTTCCCTTGCTGTGCTGGGAGCTCAGGCTGCTCTCCTCCAATGATCAGCCTTGTCCTGACACTATTTATAATGTTTTTTTATATCTATACAAAAATATTTGCCTTTCATTTAAATTTTAAACTGAATGGGTTGTTTCACAAGGTGATCATTTACAAAGCTTTCACAAGTTTATTGGTGTCTTATATGCTCATGCTGCAAAGTATAAATGGAACAAACCAGTTACAAAAAGAATATGATGGTAAAGATTTTTATGCTCTCACTTTTAAAGTGCTGCTCCAATTGTTGGCGCTATATAAAACATGAATAATAATAACACTAAATGTACATGTGTAGCTGGGCACTGCCATGAGGGACAATAACATTTTTTTTTAATATCATTCAGCAAGGAGAGGGTCTTTTAATGTGGCTTAAAGGGCAATAAAAATACACAAGTCTTTTAAATGCCATGCTTGAGGATGCCTTAAACCAGGGATCCTCAAACTACGGCCCTCCAGCTTTTGCAGAACTACACTTCCCATGAGGCATTGTAAAACTCTGACATTCACAGACATGACTAAGCATAATGGGAATTTAAGTTCAAGAACAACTGGAGGGCCGTAGTTTGAAGACCCCTGCCTTAAACTTTTAAGTGAAATTAGGATGTAGTACAATATAGTCCCGTCAGGAAACATTACTGTTGCTGAATTACAGACCCCTAACCACCTTATGTTTCTAAACAAACCATTTGGGGATCCTGGTCAGGAAAACCAATTGGGGATCATGGTCAGGAAGGGAGATAAATCTTCTGAAGCTGAAGTGGTTAATCAAAATCGTGGAGGCTTAGATAAACCATGGCTTTTTTTCTACCCATCTCTAGAACTACAGATTGTATACATCCTTTCCATGTTTACTGTCAGTTATCACTAGGGATGAGCTTTGAGTTCGAGTGGAACTCATGTTCGACTCGAACATCATCTGTTCGCCAGTTCGCCGAACAGCGAAAAATTTGGGGTGTTCGCGGCAAATTTGAAAGCTGCGGAACACCCTTTAAAAAAGTCTATGGGAGAACTCAAAAGTGCTAATTTTAAAGGCTTATATGCATGGTGTTGTCATAAAAAGTGTTTGGGGACCTGGGTCCTGCCCCAGGGGACATGGATCAATGCAAAAAAAGTTTTAAAAATGGCCATTTTTTCGGGAGCAGTGATTTTAATAATGCTTAAAGTGAAAAAAATAAAAGTGTAATATTCCTTTAAATTTCATACCTGGGGGGTGTCTATAGTATGCATGTAAAGTGGTGCATGTTTCCCTTGTTTAGAACAGTCTGACAGCAAAATTACATTTCAAAGGAAAAAAGTCATTTAAAACTACTTGTGGCTATTAATGAATTGCCGGTCCGACAATACACATATTTTTTGCCTGTTCGCATGTTCTGGTGCGAACCGAACAGGGGGGTGTTCGGCTCATCCCTAGTTATCACTAATCAACATCACCAGTAGCTGTTAACCACTTGCCTACTGGACACTTTTACCCCCTTCCTGACCAAGCCAATTTTCTGCTTTCAGAGCGGTCACACTTTGAATGACAATTGCACGGGCATGCAACACTGTACCTATATGGCATTGTTATCATTTTTTTCACACATATAGAGCTTTCTTTTGGTGGAATTTAATCACCACTGAGTTTTTTATTTTTTGCAAAATAAATGAAAAAAGACCACACATTTTGAAAAAACAAAAACAAAAAACGATTTAATAGTTTGTTATAAAATTTTGCAAACACTGAATTTTTCTCCTTCACTGATGTGTGCTGATGAGGCTGCACTAATAGGCGCTGATAGTCACTGATGAGGTGGCACTGATGAGGCTGCATTGTTGAGGCATAACTGATGGGCACTGATAGGCTGCATTGATGGGCCATGATGAGGCAGCACTGGTGGGCACTGATGAGGAAGCACTGATGAGGCTATACTAATAGGCAGAACTGATAGGTGGCACTGATGGATACTGATAGGTGGCACTGATAGGTGGTACTGATGGGCACTGATAGGTTGCATTGATGGGCACTGGTATGCGGCACTGATGGGCACTGGTAGGTGACACTGATGGGCACTATTTGGCAGCACTGATGGGCAATGGTGAGCACTGATTTGCAACACTGGTGGACACTGATAGGCAGCACTGGTGGGCACTGTTGGGACTGTACTAATAATTAGGACACTGATAATCAGTTCCCTGATTATCAGTGTACATGTCCCTTTCACACAAGCCGGTTATCGGCTCTCCTCTACTCTCCTCACACTGTCAGCATTTTATCTAAGCCTCTAAGATTTTGATTAACCACTTCAGCTCTGGAAGATTTACCCCTTCCTGACCAGGTCATTTTTTGCAATACGGCACTGCGTTATTTTAACTGACAATTGTTTGGTTGTGCAACACTGTACCTAAATAAAATGTATGTTCTTTATTCCCACAAATAGATCTTTTTTTGGTGGTATTTAATCACCTCTGCGGTTTTTATTTTTTGTTCTAAAAACAACAACGTAAATTTTGAAAAAAAAAATAACAATATATTTTACTTTCTACTTTAAAACATATCCAATAAAAAAAAAATAAAAAAATTGAATTTCTTCATCAATAGGCCAATATGTATTCTGCTACATATTTTTGGTAAAAGAAGTCTCAATAAGCGTATGCTTATTGGTTTGCGCAAAAATTATAGCGTCTACAAACTATGAGATATATTGGAATTGATGAAATTTTTATTTATTTTATTTTTTTACTAGTAATGGCAGCAATCAGTGACTTATAGAGGGACTGTGATATTCCGGTGGACAAATTGGACACTTTTGACACTTTTTTGGGAACCAGTAACATTATTACAGTGATCACGGCTAAAAAATATGCACTATCGCTGTAGTAATGACACTGGCTGGGAAGGGGTTAACATCAGGGGCCATTAAAGCGTTAACTGTGTGCCTAGCTGGTGTTTTACTGTAATGTGGGAGGTGCTTTTAGTAGAGGAAGGCATAGATCTGCGTCCCTGTTATGCAGGAACACAGGATCAATGCCTTCCTTACTGACAGAACGGTGATCTGCCTTGTTTACATAGACAGATTGCTGTTCTGCCTGTGTACCAAACGATCAACGTCTGCCGGCAGACATCAGGTTTTCGGGACACACTGATCAGCTTCTGCTGTGTAGAATCACAGCAGGAGCGAGCTTCCAGATTCCCGGAAGTGCAGGATCACTTATATATACGTAATCCTGCGCAGCGCAGCCAACCTGTAGCAGTAAAACTGCTATAAGGCAGTTGGCAAGTGGTTAATGTTAGTATCTTGATGTTGCAAATCTGGTTCACTGTTCGGTGACAATGGTTAGTGCCAGGATGGGCCAGTCTGCAAACCAAGCAATTTGTGAAGTTATGTCTTTGCTCAAATACCAGAAAATAGTCACAATAATATTTTGCCATATTTTACAACTACTATACAGAATTGATGGTTTTCCAGCAAAGTTCACCAAGTTCGAGTTGCACATCAGGACTGCAGTTAACCTAGAAAACAAATTACACTGTTCACAAAGTTCATATCAGGGATATAGCACTAAGTCAGATCTCCCCTTTACAAAGATATGTTCACAAAGTGTGTTTTACAAGTATAGAGCCAGTAAAACAAAACACAAAGCCAAATGTGGGTAAGTCCTAAAAAAACACAAAGTACACTTTCTTATAGTTGAGCCAGCCCTTCACCTAACAAAGTATAATTACATCCCAATACGAATGATCTGCTTATGCTGGGTACACACGGGCTGAAATTTGGCTGGTTCAGCAGGAACTAGCCGACATTTGGTCAGTGTATACAGCTAATGAACTTTATGTTTTAAGAACACTTATCACTTCATTATGTGTGGGCTATATTGGATCACATTCTGATTGGGAGCATGCAGATAAATCACATTAGTGCAACTCTGATAACGTTTATTGATTTTGGACTGTGTTTATATCTCACAGGAAATTTGCTGATTTAAACAATGTACAGTATATTTGATTAAGTCATTAGCACAGTTTTTTCTTTTTTGTATCAGTGTATACAAAAAAGGGACATGCTGGAAAACCAGAGTGATTTTTGTTTAATAAATTTTTATTAAAGAGAAATATAACAAAGATATACATATATCTCAGAATAGATGCATTCTTGGAAGAAAAAAACAAAACAAAACAACAACAGAAGTTTCAGCACTCACAGATTACAATGAGTAATTATAAGCTAATACTCCAAAAATTGGCTCAGAAGCTATACAAAGTGTTAATATAACACCAAAATAAACAAAGGATTAATACTTTGTGAGCACGTGAAACAAAACAAAATTAATAAAAAACCCTTACTTTGGTATATAGAGACTGAGGAATAAACGAGAGCAGCAAAGATAGAGTTAGGAGAATTAGATGAAGGAAAAGAGTGTAGAAGGGAAAATGGTGGAAAGTAGGAAAGGTAAGAAAGCAGAAGATAGGAGGGGGGTGGGGGGGGGGTTTGCTGACATGCATGTCGACATATTGAAAGGGAATTAAATGTTGAGGTGTAATTGGCTAAGCTTAGTCGAAAGATTTAAGGGGTTTGCGTTATAAGTTCCTTATAGGCGGATGTGGATTGAAATTTTATCCAAGAATCCCAGGTTAGAGAATGTTTCTTGGAAGTACCTCTAATGTTGTGGGTAATGCTCTCCATAAGATGTACTTTATCGACCATTTGTAGCCAAACTTTTGTAAAAGGGATTGTTGGTTGGCCCCATAAAGTAGGAATTAAAGCTTTGGCAGTGTTCAGTAAATGAGGAATAATTGAACATTTATATATTCTTATGGGAGTTTTAGTAGAATGAAAAAGGATAGTCCATGGGTCATTGGGTATAATGACATCCGAAATCTGTACTATTAGATCACGGATGGCATCCCAATAAGGTCGAATGAGTGGGCAAAACCACCAGATGTGTGCGTGAGTAGCTTTGTTCCCACAGTTCCTCCAGCACAATGGGGAACTGGCGGGGAACATTTGTTGTATTCTGGCTGGGGTGTAGTGCCACCTAGTAAGCAATTTATAGTTGACCTCTGACATTTTTGAGGCCAGAGAGGAAGTATGGGCTAATTGAAGGATCTTATCCTTTTGATTATCAGTAAGGGAGGAATCTAAGTTGGACTCCCATTTAGCCAGAAAAGGTGGGAAGTTGGAATTTTGAAGTGCAATGAGAGCTTTGTAAAATAGAGAAATTCCATGTAAAGGGAGATCTTTTGGGTAAAATATTTCTTCTATGGCGTTTAAATCACTTATACCTCTAAGCGGGTTAGGAAGGGATCTTAAGAAATGTTGTAATTGGTGATATCTCCATTTATCTAGAAATGTGGTAGGTTTAGGAGCAAGGATCACATGCAATGGTTTAAGTACGTTGTCACGAAGAACATGATGTAATAAAAGGGGCTCTTCTGAACCCCATGATTTAAAGCCTGGGTCTAATAAACCCGGTAAGAAATATTTATGGTTGAGGAGAGGTAATAGAGGAGAATCATACTTCCATGAGAATTTTTTTGTGTAGGGCGTCCCAGACATCTAAGGAGGATATAGTGAGAGCTGAGGTAGATCGAGCTAGATTCCTACAAGAACGGGGTATCCAGGGGGCTATCGAGAGATCCATTCCACTTAAAAAATATTCAATTTGTACCCATAGTTTCGATTTAAGAGCATATTTCCAATCAGCCAACTTGGACAGAATAACCGCTTGATAATATGCCTTAAAATTAGGAAGTGCCAGACCGCCTGAGTATTTGGAGCGGAATAATAGCTCTCTCGATATCCTGGAATGACCGTTCTTCCAAATAAATCTGGAAATCAAGGTTTGTAATATAGTGAAGAACCCCACTGGTACTCCCATTGGGAGAATTTGAAAGAGAAAAAGGATGCGGGGTAGTATATTCATTTTGATTATATTCACTTTCCCCAACCATGTGTGTGATAAGTTGCACCATTTTCGTAGATCATCTCTAATCCTATTTAGTAAGGGGATATAATTATGTCAAAAAAGAGAATGGGGATTAGAAGTCAGATAAATACCTAGGTATTTCATGCTTTTCAATTCCCAATTAAAGGGAAAAAGGGGCGTAAGGGAAAGTGCCTCGGACTTGGGGATATTAATGTATAGAATTTCGGATTTAGATAAATTTATTTTGAAGTTAGAGATAGAGTGAAAGGTAGAAAATTCAGACATTAAGTTGGGAATTGAGATGCGTGGTTGCTGAATAAAAAATAGTACGTCATCAGCATAAGCCGCATACTTATGGAATCTTTTGCCTATTTGTATGCCTTTGATATTAACATTATGCCTAATTGTAGCTAGGAAGGGTTCTAAGGTAATAGCGAAGAGGAGAGGGGAGAGAGGGCAGCCCTGCCTGGTTCCATTATGTAAGACGAAGGGGTCACTCAACGTTCCATTAATTCTAATTTGTGCTGAGGGATTAGAATAAAGGGATGAGATTCGATGGAACATTTTAGGTCCCAGCCCAAAGTGTCGTAAGGTCATCTTAAGATATTCCCAGTCCACCCTATCAAAAGCTTTTTCAGCATCAGTGGAAAGGAGAAGGGTGGGCTGGGCGCATCTCTGAACATATTGGATTAAGGAGATTGCACGAAGAGAATTGTCTTTTGCTTCTCTATTGGGTATGAAACCTGATTGGTCTGCTGATATCCAGCTGGGTAGAAGAGGGAGCAGACGATTGGCAATTACTTTGGCAAAAAGTTTGATGTCAACGTTAATTAGTGAGATTGGCCTAAAACTGTTACATAGAGTGGGATCCTTATGACAGTGATATGAGTTGATAGAGATTCTGGGTGTAGACCTGAAGAGTGAGAGATAGAGTTTGCATAAGCTGAGAGACGAGGGAGCAGAATGTCGCTGAATGTTTTATAGTATAAAATAGTAAACCCATCCGGTCCAGGAGCTTTGCCGGATGGGGATGATTTCAATGCTGCCTGGAATTCCTCAACCGAGAAATCCTCCTCCATTTCTTTGAGGGCAGAGATGGGCAATTTAGGTAAGTTAGCTGCTCTCAAGTAGGAAAGCATGCGGTTTCTTCTCTCTTTTTGTGGTAGAGAGGACAGGTCATTTTTAACATTATATAGGTCCGTGTAATACTCTCTAAAGGCCTTAGCAATATCTGGGGTTGCATGGGCCAGCTCCCCTGTTGAGAGTTTGTTTTTGGAAATAAATGACTGTGATTGTTTAGTCTTTAGTGATCTAGCTAATAACTTACTTGGTTTGTTTCCCCATTCATAAAATTTCTGTGATAGACGTTGGAATTTTCTTTTAGTGTCCAAATTGAGACGGGATTTTAGTTCCTCTCATTTAAGCGTGAGGGATTGGAGGTGCTCAATATGCAGAGAGAGTTTGTGTTGTTTATCAAGAACTGCTATCTGCTGTAAAACCTGATCAATCTGTTGACCGTGCTCTCTTTTCTTCCTAGCACCAAGCTCAATGAGATGACCCCTAATAGTAGCTTTATGAGCTTCTCACACAACAGAGGGAGAGGTGTCAGAGGGTTTGTTTTCCTTAAAATATTGTGATAGATGAGAGGCTAACATGGAATCTTCAGCTTCATTAGAAAGAAGGGAGTCATTAAGTTTCCAATTGGTAATGCGTCGTGGTAAGGAAGACACGGTCAACGTCATTGATAGAGGTGCATGGTCTGATATAGATGTGGTGCCTATGTGAGCAGATTGCAGGAGGGGAGATGAAAATGATCTAGAAATATATTATCTATTCTGGAATAAGATTGGTGTGTTGTGGAAAAGTGTGAATAATCCTTCTCCTTAGGGTGGAGAAGGCGCCAAACGTCCATCAATTGAAGATCCAGAAGCTTTTTTTAACAAATTTCAGTTGCTTGAAAGAAATATTAGAGCGGCCCTGGGACGTATCAGTTGTTGGGTCTAGTGGCATATTAATGTCACCCGCTAGGATAGTAAGACCCTTGGCGAAGTGTGAAAGTTTAGTCAGTGTTTGTGAGAGAAAAGTTGGCTGATTTTGGTTAGGACAATACACATTTGCAAGAGTACATTGAGTGTTACCTATGAAGCCCCTAAGGAAAAGGAAGCGACCATGGTCATCCGCTAACATATCAAATAACCTAAAGGACACATTACTGCAGAATTCAATGGCCACTCCTTTAGCTTTATTAGTGTCTGATAAACTATAGTACCACTGTGGACAGTGGGGTGAGGTTAACTTAACAGGTGTTGTGTGAGTTAAATGCGTTTCTTGAAGAAAAGCAATAGAACATGCGGCTCTTTTAAGTTCACAGACTATTTGGTGTCTTTTAGCAGCAACATTAAGACCCCTAACATTGTATGATATAAACTTTAGTGTAGCCTTTGTTAAAGCAGAGCGCATACCTTCAGCCTATACTTCCATGCATGCCATGCCAGGAAGAAGAGAGTTTTTTTGGAAAGAAAGAGAGAGAAAAGAAGAACAAAAAGAGCATATGTGGAGGTCACATATGTAAATTAACCAACTTGTGGGAAAAACATGGTTATCACGCAGAAATCTGCAGTGTTCCCATTGGGGAGAGAGAGAACTAGAGGCCATCCCAATCCCTAAATAGGGACTGAATAGGACAACTCTAAGGCCAATCGTCCTCGCCAACCCCAGAAGGAAAAGGAGGGACGGGGTAGCGCAGTAGGAAAGGGGGTAGAAATGGGAAGTGCACCCCCACAGCGCGCGACCTATGAAAAACAAATAACTTATAACTATATGTATATAATTAGTTCCATTTAGGAATCTGAATAGTACCAATGTGTAGCCAGGATCATTTTGAACAAAACGTAACCTACAAGGTAACAAAGTGCAAACCAATTCGGTACTTAAACTAAATAACTGAAGAAAAAGGAAACAAAGAACATTGGTCAGTTCAATAGTATGACAGTTTTGGCCAAATTTAGTTAGGCACATGTAAAAAAAAAAAAAACTGCGGCCAAAACCAAACTTAATTGAGATAACCTGTAGGAAAAAGATTATCTACAATTAGGAAATTAGTACGTGTGGAAAGATATATATTTCAACCATGTTTTGTGCAGAGCCTGGAAGGGAGGTACGCCTTTTCTTTGAGGGGGTCTTTCTCCAAGGTGAGTCCATTGAGCTCAGGAAATTAGGGATTGGATCTTGTCAACCTGGGAGCTCCATGGACGGAAGATTAAGATCTTGCAAGAGGGTTGGAAGTTCCTCTGAAAATCTCAGCGTATGTGAACGACCATTTTTTGTGGCAATTAGGCAGGCTGGGAATCCCCATCTGTATGTGATCCCATCTGAACGCAGGTGGTCAAGGAGCAGTTTTAGAGCTCTGCGGTGGTCCAATGTTTCCTTAGAGAGGTCTGGAAATATGGTGATGACTGCTCCGTCAAAGTCTACGTTAGGCAAGCCCCGCATCTTCATCATGATAGCATTTTTGTCTTCAAAATAATGCAAGTGACAGATAACGTCTCTGGGCTGATCTGACTTTACGGGGTCTTAGGGCACGATGTACACGGTCAAAGCGTAACGGTTCAGTGACTGAATTGCCCAAGATGGTATTAAAGATGCCTCTTATAGATGGTTCTAGGTCATCCTCACCCGTTGCTTCTGGCAGACCTCTGACACGAATATTATTTCTACGGTTACGGTTCTCGAGGTCTTCGAGTTTATACAGAGAGGCTCGATGGGCGAAGGCCAGCTGGGTAACAGTGTCCCATAGTTCTTTAATAGCTAAAGCATGTGTGTCTTGCCGCTGTTCCGTTTCCTCAACTCTGACCAAAATATGTGTCATGTCAGATCTGACAGCAGATATTTCTTTTTTTATGGATTTCTCCAAAACTGTGAAACATTCCTGCAAGTGCTTTTTTGAGACCACTCATTAGCGTGTTCATTTCGGAACCCGCAGGGGATCCTGGATCACCCATAAAGTCTGAACAGTATGAGGAAATCGGGGATCTGCCTCGCACAGAAGCAGCGTGAGATGATGGAGAAACGCTTGTCCGTGAGGTTCGGACCTGCTCGTCTCGTGCGTTGGCTAAGTATTGTTGAATGGAACCAGTGGAGACTGGAACGGGCAGTGATCTCTTGCCTGGACGTTTGCCTTTGGCAGACCGGAGTTTAGGCATTTTGGTGGGCATTACTGGAACTATACGGTCGATCGCTGTGGGGGTCACCTCCTACTCACATCTGTTCAAAGACATGCACCCATCAAAGTAACCTTGTTGCTTGAAAAGATTCTTATGAAGGTAGTATGCAGACAGTATTAGAAGCACTTCAACAACCACAGGGAGAAGCAATGATAGTTATACTGATAAAAGTTTATGGGAGCAGAAGCTGTGTATAAAATGTAGTAGTAGAGAGTTAGCTTGGGAGTACTTGGAGCACCAAGATGGCCGTCGACTTCCAGAGGTAGGCCGGAGGGCAGACTTTCCTTGCAGTAATAGAGTATGTGGCCTATCACTATATGTAGGGGCCTGCTGATGGGTAGTATGTTTGAAAGTTCCTTAGTGATAATGGTAATTTGGCAGGCTAGCAAGAGAAGTAGTTTGGAGCACCAAGATGGCCGCCGGCCTCCAGAGGTAGGCCGAAGCCACGGTCTTTCCTGAAAGCAGTGGCCGGCCGAGTGAGCGACGCTCTCTGTAGGCCCAGTCCGGCGCTGCGAGGCACCAAAATATGGGTCCTGGTGGAATGGCAGTGCGCCGGTTCGGACAAGGGGGGTTTTGCAGAGGGGTAGGTAGGCGGATGCCACTGTACTCACTGTGCCTGTGTGTAGAGGAGGCCGAACCAGCAGGCCACAAAATGGCGTCCGGTGGAGAGCAGTCCGAGGCAGAGGAAGAGATCACCAGGCAGTATTACTCAGCCACAGAAGGCCCCCCTGACCGCCGACGGCGACACGACCAGACAGCCAGGTAAAGACTCCACTTATCTGCCGAACTGTGGGGGAGATGAGCGGCGTGCACGGAGCCCTCAGCAGGCCTCAAAATGGCGGCGGGCGCACAAGGTTCGAGTCCAGCTGGAGGCCAGGGGCCAAAAAATGCAGCAACAGTAGCCAATTCCCCTCGATAGCAGCAGCGGAGGTAGGCTAAACACTTCTGGAGGTGAAAAGGTGCTCGAGGTGTTAAAGCTGGGCTAGGATGGCGTTGGATAGTTATGTTCAGAGCGGAGCTCAGCTTCCGCACGTCCTTCCCCTAGCTCGTCCAGACACCCCCCCCAGAAAACCAGAGTGATAATTATTATTCGTAACTACTGATTCTATATTGTATGTTATCTTGTTTACAACAAGTCTTGATAAATAATTCAGATTTTTACTGTTTTCTTTTTTGATGCTCATACTGTGCAGTTTTGAGCTTGGTATACATAATAAAAATAGATTCAGAAATCTCTTGAAATACATCTGATTACACTATAAAAATCTTATTATAAATATTATTTTCCAGACTCGGTGTTCCTTTAACTACAACAAAAAGTATAATGTACTTTGAAAAAGTAAAAAAAAAAAAAAAAACTTAAAGAAAAACTTATAAATGTAATTTTTTAATGAAACATTTTGAAGAAAATGTATACTTCACTTTTTTTCTGGTAAGCACTAAGAATTTTCAGCAAGAATAGCATTCAAGTGACTTTTATCAGCTTAAATGCTGATGTAAATGAACTAAAGTGGTTGTATACCCATTATATACCAAGTGAAGTGACTGGCCCCAAGTGATACACAGAGATTAAATAAAGCCTTTTACATAAGTTGTACATGATTATCTGCAGTATTTTCCTCTCAAAGTGCAGAATTTATAAAGCTTGACTAAGCTGTCAGAAAAAAGGGCGGAGAGCAAATCGTAGGTAAGGGACACACCCTCCTTCACACAGCACACAGGAACAGAGCTGAGGCTGTCAATCAGCTGAAGATCTCTCCCTTGTTGCCTTTTTTCTCTTAATGTCAGGATAACTTGTCAGAAGTGATGCATGCTGATAGCAGAGGAACAAGGCTGCAGACAGGAATGACACCTCATGCTCTGGATTGAGACATGCGCACACTATAGAGGGATATGCTTTGTTTGTATTTCATGTCTGAGGTTTACAACTACTTTACCACAAAGAACATTTGCGGGAGAAAAATAAAAACTGAAAATGACTATCCTGTTTGAGAAACATGACTTAGTCAAAGTTCCTCTTCACATGTGTTCAAATACTCATCGTTAAGGCAAAATATTGAGTCTAAATGGGCTGGCAATGCACCACAACACTAGGAAAGAGCCAAAAGTTTGGCCTGAGCCTAGGTTTGAATTGAACATCTAAACTTTTGCCAGTTCGGCCTCTTGCTTGGTATGAGCTGAAAAAAATATATAGAAATATTTCTATTGCTTCTTTATATATGCCAGACTCCTGCTGTTGGTGGTTTCAAAAGAAGCAGTGGGTGCTTGCACTTGCCAAAGCCTAGGAACCATGGCATCTCTCTAAGCATTTAAAAAAAATCACAGCCCCTGGCTGAATAGAAAAAATATATATTTTTTTTGCATTGGCATATGTTCCCACATGCTATTTTTTTAGACTGACTACCATGCTGACTAATGGCTACCATTAATTTCAATGGGATTTGGGTTTGGCATCTGAACTTCTATGAAGTTCACCAAATCCTGCTGGTGCTAAACTAAAAAAATGAAATACACATTTTCAGCACCACATTGCACATTATGTGGGTTGTGATGTGCTGTAGTGCAGGTGCATTGGCAGCTTTTGTCTGCAGGTATGGGCACAATTCTAAATAGATGGCACCACAGCGTAATGCACTTAGTAATATGCAGTAATGTGTGGTAAAAATTTGTCTCTGGAGTAATGTTAAAACATCATTAAACATCATGCACAGGATCATATTGGCCTAAACTGATGAAGAAATTTGTTTTTTTTTTTAAATTGGGGGATATTTATTATAGCAAAAAGTAAAAAAATCTTGTTTTTTTCAAAATTGTCACTTTTTTTTGTTTATAGCGCAAAAAATAAAAAACAAAGAGGTGATAAAATACCACCAAAAGAAAGCTCTATTTGTGGGGAAAAAAGGACAAAAATTTTGTTTGGGTACAGCATTGCATGACCGCGAAATTGTCAGTTAAAGCGACGCAGTGCCACATTGTAAAAGAAAGGGGGTAAAATCTTCCGGGGCTGAAGTGGTTAACATATTAATTGGTGATTAGGTTAATGTGAGTTATTCATGTTGTTATAAATTCTGCGGTACGTTCCTGACATTCTTCAGATAGGAATTAAGAATCTGCTTAGATAAGTAATGAAAAAGTATTCAACATTGCATCACAATCCAGTTAAATGTGAATACCTACTACTAGTTTTACCATGTCCTGGATGAATACGAACCTTCTCAGACTTATAGTGAACTAGAATCAGATTTTATAGCCACCTTCTCACTAAAATACCCAGCTAATATATTACATACCAAATTAGTGGAAACATGTTAACGGCTATTGTAATTCACAATAAAGCTTCCATAATAAAAAATATAATTTTTTTTCTTGCTTCTTAAACATGCACAGATTTTGTGAGAGTTGTTGTGTATATTTTGGACAAACTAAAAAGCACATTAACTTGTTCTATTTTTTATGTCCTTCTAATAAATTATTGATGCACTCCGCACACAGTAAAGGATTACAGATACTGCTTTTAAACAGGCCTGAGGGTTTAATAATAGTTTATCTTTTCATACATCCAAAAACATGCCTGCATTTCAGATAATAAAACATGATATTATAAAAAAGCTTTGTGAGGGCATGTTGAATTAACATTACACTGTTGTTTACATGACCTTGAAATAACAGAATTTGTGAAATGTCCACTTCCTGTTGTTGGTTACCAAATTCAGTTAAGGTTCCCTAATTAATCTGAGGATTCTTGTGCAAAAGAAGTAGTTCAATCTGATATACACTTGATTTACATAACATTTACAAATAACACATTCGATAATATTTACAACACAATGTATAGTATGAGTATGGTAGGTTGCATGATATTTACAAATCACAAGCAAAGCATATTTACAATACAATGTACAGTAAAAGTATGGAGTTAGTTTACCTCTCAGCTTTGGATCTAGTCATAATGAATGTTTGTGTGTCCCAGGATAAAGAGAGAACACAGCTTGGTAACAATTTATAACCCCTCTCTTTACTGAACAGTGGCTAATCTAATGCACCATAAGTTGTCACTACACCTAGCCAATGTACATGGGGTGCAGCCTGATTGCATGATCTAAATTAGGTTGTTGTTTACAACCCATGTGAGATGTGATAGGAAAACAAAAGAATGGCTATGCGTTTGAAGTAGAAAAAAATACGCAGTAACACCAACTGGGAAGCTGGGAGAATTATAATATGGGGAGACACACAATTAATGGTTTCAATACTTCCCCAAATATCAGAATACCTATTGAATACATTACACAAGCAAAATATGTCCAAATATCAGAATACATACTGAATGTATTACACAAGCAAACATTTATATGGCAACAGCCTGCTCTGAAGAGGAACACCTGAGTTTCCCAGGACAAATTGAGAGTACCCTATAAATATAAGATTGTTCCCATTGGAATGCATGGGCAGCACTTCCGGAGCGTCTAAAAAGCGATTCCGAAGCGCCGCAATATGGGTGGTTTTAACCGTTTCTTCGGCCACTAGCAGGGGTTAAAAGCGCCCTGCTAGTGGATGAAAAGCACAGCTAAAGTGATAGTAAAGCACCACTAAAACTAGCGGCGCTTTACCGCTAATGTGGCGTGGCCCCAGTGTGAAAGTAGCCTAAGAAGTTAATAGTTTATATTTATCAATTAACAAAATGTAAAGTAAATGAACAGAACAGAAATTCAAATCAAGTCATTATTTCTTAATCATTATATCAAAATGGGAGGTCTGGGGCTAGTTTTCTACATATTCCTCTTGGAATAGTTCTTGAAGGACATCTATAGCTTCCATATCTGTAGTGTCTTCCTAATGACTAGAATCCTCTATTTCTACTGAATTTCCATTTGTCACATCTTCAATGGGAAGTACCGTACATCTTTTATTTTCTTGCACACTATAAAACCTTTTGATGTGGTATTCCTATTGAATTTGTGTAGGTCCTTAAACAGTTAGAATAGATTAACCTTACAATTGGGTGGAAAATGTAGGCCTTTTTGTTTATAAAAGGCTAATTTCACTGAAAGTTCATAAGTGGATAAATTAAATATTTTGATTGTGGAGGCTGGGGATCCTGTTTTGTTTTTTTTTTTTGTTTTTTTTAGCAAACTCTCCTTATAATCATTTCGGTGTTATTTTTCCAACTAAATTTATAAGCCAATATTTGGCCTTTAAGAATATTATTAACAAACATCGACCCAATTGTGTTGCAAAAAGTCGTATCTGATAAACCCATAACAATTTTAAAGAATATGATTGCACCTAGCAAATTTAGGAGTAACATACCCAATATCAGAGATATGCCTTCTTTCTCTAACACCCAAGTTCATACTGGTGAAAAAAAAGGAACTATCGGGCATGACAAATCATTTTCATAGACAGAAAAGTTTCACAGGTCATGATGGTTGAACATTTCAAATTAAATCAATTGTAGCAAACTATTTGAAGTGTGTGGCCTAAGGTGTCCCTGTGGACTATATTATTGGGTCGTACTACCTGCATAATGTGCACCAACATCAAAGATTTAAAGAGCAGGGTATTATCAAACATAATGTTTCCTGTCATTTGCTACACACCACAAGGACACCCAGGGTTTGGCACTTTTTGACATTGAGGCCATGCAGATGAACACGAACATGAAATTTCAGGAACATTTTCAGGAAAATGAGATTTATCTGAGGCTTAAAAATGTAGTAGTAGCAGAGATGCATGCATCATGGGATTTTGCATTTCTGGAGTGGTACGTTGCTAAAAGAAATGATACCTAGAAGTTTGAGATGGAATATTTTTCTAGATAAAGAAGACGAGGAATTAGCTGAGTGGTTCAAGTATTTTAATGATGCTGGGAACATTTTTTTAGAATTCTTGGTTATTAAGAAAAATAAAAAAGTTGCCAGACTACAGAAAGAAATCAATGAGATTAGGAAAAAGTTAGCTCCTCGCAGTAGTGGGGAAACATACTGTATCTTCTTTTTTTTCTTCACTATTTTTATTGAGGTTTAGCAAGATGAACAGAAACACATCATTTGCAATACAATAAAAGCAAGTAAATAGTATCTCATGAGAGGGTACATATAACAGATCTATAAAAGCAAGCTTCTGGGAACATTGTTAGACATTTCAGAGGCTGAATGCATGGCACGAAGAGTTGTCTAACACCCCCAGACACCCCATCTGGGAACAAACTGTGTCATGAGGGTAAGACAAAGCATCCAACCATTGAGTATTTATTGCCTTATTCAAAGATTTTATTAAGGCTTAATGATATGCTATACAGGAGTATTAGTCTAAAAATATACAGACATTTCAAGAAGAGTACATCATCAGCATATCAAAAGCCGTAAAGAATAACAAGTAACAGAAGTATAGGTATACAAAGCCCTTATATATGACACGGAAGGAAGGCTTCAATAAGAGCAGGCTAAAGAGAGGTAGCGGCCTAAACATAGCTGGAGTAGATGTGCCAAAACCTGGGAATATGAGGGGGGGACTGCTAAAAAGAGGGTTTTTTCAGGGATTTCCGGCTATAGGAATCAAAACTGCTTGTTGGTATCAAAAATTAGAATATCTGCCAATAACACCCCTGGGAGGTACTGGGGGACCATAAACAAAGTCCATCTAAGCCAGTGTCTCCAACAGGGATTAAGTGGTCCCGGAATGTCCAGGGGTGGGAGTATAGAGAAGGTGTATTCGTATGTGAAAAGAGGGAAGCCATAGGGCTAAAAGTTAGCATGTCAGTCTGGAAAGGGGGGCAGAAAAAGTGAGTGTGAGAAAAAGAAACTCAGGTGCTTCAGAAAAAGAGAAGAGGGGAAGGTAGGGGGAAGGGGAAGCCCATAGAAAGGGCCAGTGCCGCTACAACAGATCAACCACAAGTCAGTGGCAGGGGAGAAGGCTCAGTTCAGCTATTATGGTAGCAGGAGAGAGGCATCGAAGTCTGGAGGTAGATAATGAGTGATCCAAGGCCTCCACAACTTTTCATAAGATGGTACTCTATCTAGAATGATTGCCTCTAATTTGGCTTGGATCATTGCTTGAGTAATACACTGTTTCATTGCCAGGATGCACAATGAAGGGGATTTCCATAGTTTTGAAAAGGTCTGTTTTGCTGTTGAGGTAATGAAAAGTAAAAGTTTGAACTGGCGGTGGGTTAAGTCCAAGGGTTTGAGATACAGGAGCGTCACTGTCGGATCAAGTGTTAGGGGAGTATCGAAGATGGTCTATAATATACCAAAAACTTCTGACCCGAAGGTACGTACGACAGGGCTGTCCCACCAGATGTGGACATGAGAGCTGAATTCTTTACACCCACGAAAGCATTGTGGAGAGTAGGGATGAGCTTTATGTTCAGGTCGAACACGAGTTAGACTCGAACATCGGGTGTTTGCCCGTACGTCGAAAAACAAACATTACGGGGTGTTCGCCGCAAATTTGAGCGCCGCGTAATGCCCCATAAAGAGATCGCAGTGCATTGCTGTATGATGATTGGCCAAAGCATGCACCATGACCTGCATGCTTTGGCCAATCCCAGCGCCCTCAGCTAAGAGAGCCATAATTGGCCAAAGGCAGGGTGCTCAGGGGACTAAGTCCACGCCCCACACTATATAAGGATGCCTGCACGTTGGCCCTGTGTATTGTGTTGATGGCGTGGACGGAGAGACAGAGAGAGAGCGTGATTTAGATTGAGCAAGCAGGCAGGTTATTCAGTTACAAAAATATATAAGAAATATAAGAAATAAGGTCCATAAAAGGTGACTAAAGTGCTCAAATCCACTGTGAAGAAAGTGCAAAATGCTTCAGAGATTTTCAGATGTACAGCGACACCCCCTCATGTGTTCCCACTCACCAGATCAGGACGACCCCCAGCTTTTCAGTCTAGGGGTCACTTCAGACTTAATAATGGTATCCAGAGATGGCGGATTCAGTGTCAGGTCATCAAAAAAAGACTTCTTTAAGGTGATCCTAAGCCGTAAAACAGGTACCCAAAATGAAAAAGATGGACTGTGAAGTCTAGTGAAGTACAGCAAATAAAAGGTCTTATTGTGCATGGGGATGCATACTTACAAAAGGTAAGTTAAAAACAGGCATAAAATGGACTCCACGAGATCGTTCCACGAGACCGGAAGTGACGTCAGTCCTGCCGGAAATTGCGTCAACGCGTTTCGCCCTCCCACACTGCGTCATCAAAGGACCTGTATATATATACAGTCAAAGGACTGTATATATATATACAGTAAGTTATATATATATATATATATATATATATATATATATATGTGTGTATATATATATATATATATATACACTGCATCCAGTGTAGCTAAGCCTATATCTGACTGCAGGCCATTCCTGGTGTACTTTTTCTAATATACTTCAGGCAGGCAGGTTATTCAGTTATAACCAAAGATATGTACAATCAGCGCAAACAAAAAAATCAATCTAATTGCAAGCTGAACACTAAAGGGTAAACACCAAGCCCAAATGACATAATATACAAAGCAATATAAGTGCAGCGCAAAAACTTGAGAAAAACTAAAGTCCTTTAAAGGGCATAAATTTCTCTTCTGTAATCTTTCTTCTTGTTAAGAGACAACCCACATACTTCAGCGTTACTGAGCAAATAAACTGCTTACCAGATGGAAGATCAAAGTAGGCATAATTACCACCGATACTGGGGATACCCGGATCAGCTGATCTGACGATCTGAGAAAATATCCGGCAGCTTGTCCTCCAATGCGATAGGTGATACAGTCACTACAAGATGCGGTGAAGCAGGAAAAAAGGAAGGGACATCTAAGAGCATTCCATATGGCTCAATATATTTTATTAACTTAAATGGATCGGAATATAGTCCATAAAAAGCGCAAATAGGTAGCGCTATTTAAAAGCATCCACGAGTGGAGATAAACCAGACTGTTCGCGTCCGAACAGCTGTATTTGTATTTCTAATTATGATATTTAAAGGCGTTCGATAAGAAATGGTGTCCCTGGGTTAGCAGCAGGAGGAAATCGTGCAGCTGAAATCACACTTTCATTCCCGCATGTCAGTCCCGACTGCAGGGGCAATTTCAGAGACATCTGTGCAGGTTTCTGCACTGATATCAATACAAATTGCACCCCAAAGTCACACCAATTAAAACAGTGCAATTGTCACTGCTTTGACATGTCAAATCGCACCAATGTGAACTAAAGCTGACACAAACACTGCCTATCCACCAGCTGAATTCATTACCTGCAATTCTCCACAGCTGTTATATATAAAGATTCTACCTTTATCATTTACTTGCAGGTGTGCAGAAGCCTAGGTTTACATTGGAGCAATTTGTCATGCAATTTGAGAGATCAAATCGCATGACTATTGGCAGCAATGACACTGTTCCAATCGATGCAACATTTTTTTTGTGGCACCGCACCAATTTGCTAAAGTAGTTCCTGCACTACTTTTGCCGATTTCCGGTGCAACTTCAATAGACATTTGTGTATGAAGCCACACAGATGTCTATCAAGTAGCACCTAAAATCACGCTGACCTTGCTACTTTGAAATCGTGCTACTTTAAGTGAAGTAGCGCAATATCAAAGTAGCATCAATGTGAACCAGGGCAAAGAGATTAGTTTTTTGGTGCACAAATACATATTGAAATAAAATATAAGAGATAGTGCACTTTCCCAAAACCACCACCCACAAACTAAAGGGAAGAAAGTAGAAGAAAAAGAAAAAAACAAAACACAACAAAGCTCAATTATGGACTTTTATTTTACCAGCAGAAAAACAAAAAATTACATTTACTAGCTTCAAAAAAATTTGGATAGGATATATGGTGCTACATTTAGCAATGGGATTTTAAGGGCCCTGCTCATAGGAGCTTACAATCTAAAATTAGACAAAACCTTAGAGTGGACACAGCTTTAATTTGTGTATAATGGGCAACACATCACATTGTTATCTGCAAGATTATAGAAACATACTTAACAGTCATTCTTACAAAGCATTCCCACATAATATTACAAAAGACTTATGACACCCACCACCAGCCCACAATCCACACATACATACATTGGTGACCATGTTCTGCTGGAAGCTGCATTTCGGTGTACACGATTAAACGAGATAAAAAAAAAAAGAGTAGGTCAGCAGATGCTTCCAAACGATGTTTGCATGATCAGACAGGAACAATACACACACAACATTGACAGCATGGCCACATAAACCCACTTTTGATATGAAAAAATGCACAAGAATTTCATCAAATCTCCCAATAGCATTCTTTCTTTCCCACAAATCACAGCAAAAAACCTGACCTTCTCAGGCCAAACTAACCCCCCTACTGCAGGTCTTTATATAAGAGAGGTTGTATTTTTAGCACAAGGACACACCCAATAGAAGTACACGCCCACCAGTATCTTTCAATCTGTCTCTTCATGTATGTCTAAAGTGATTGCACCTGATGGGCAGGAACACATAATAGTGTTCGCAACTCTGTTAGCCTTGGCTATGTGCATCAAATCTCCAACTACAGGACAAAGATCAAAGTTCATTTGCATCCACATAAACAAAGCAACAGTTTTCTAAGCATATGTACCTGTGCCGTGTAAACCCTAAAATTTGAAATGTCCAAGTCCCTGGGCATGATTTGTGCTAATAAACGTTAACATCAGTCCCTGGCTGCAATGAGCTTCCAATATAAAGTCCAAAATTACCTTTCTTACATTAGAACCTTTTTCGACAGGAGACAAATAAAATGCCTGCATGTCTTTGGATTGTGGTGAGAAACCCACACAGGGAGAAAATATAAACTTCAACACAAGGATTAGCATGTTGGGGAATTGAACCAACATCCCAGGTGCTGCTAGACAGAACTGCTACCCACTTAGCCACCAGGCAGCCTCACACATGTTCTCTGCATCTCTGTGGTGTGAACCAGCCCTAAGTCCATAGCCATGCTCAGTGTCACAAGCAATATACAATTTATTGGCCTAAGTATTGGGATGCCTGCCTTTAAACGCACATGAACTGTAATGGCATCCCAGTATTAGTATTGGGTTCAAAACTCATTTGGCCCACCCTTTGCAGCTATAACAGCTTCAACTCTTCTTGTCCACAAGGTTTAGGAGTGTGTCTATGGGAATGTTTGACCATTCTTACAAGTGCATTTGTGAGGTCAGGCACTGATGTTGGATGAGAAGGCCTGACCTACAGTCTCCTCTCTAATTCATCCCCAAGGTGTTCTGTTGTGTTGAGGTCAGGACTCTGTGCAGGCCAGTCAAGTTCCTCCACCCCAAAATCACTCATCCATGTCTTTATGGACCTTGCTTTGTGCACTGGTCCAAATGATTTGGTGGAGGGGTAATTATGTTGTGGGGTTGTTTTTCAGGGGTTGGGCCTGGCCTCTTAGTTCCAGTTAAGGGAACTCTTAAGGCATCAGCATACCAAGACATTTTGGACAAATTTCATGCTCCCAACTTTGTGTGAACAGTTTGGGGAAAGCCCCTTCCTGTTCCAACATGTTTGCACACCAGTGCACAAAGCAAGGTCCATAAAGACATGGATGAGCAAGTTTGGGGTGGGGAAACTTGACTGGCCTGCACAGAGTCCTGGCCTCAACCCGATAGAACACCCTTTGGCTGAATTAGAGTAGAGACTGCGAGCCAGGCCTTCTCATCCAACATCAGTGCCTGGCCTCACAAATCCACTTCTGGGAGAATGATCAAACATTCCCATAGGCACACTAAACCTTGTGGACAGCCTTCCCAGAAGCTGTTCTAGCTGCAAAGGGTGGACCAAATCAAATTTTAACCCTATGGACTAAGACTGGGCTGCCATTAAAGTTCATGTGTGTGTAAAGGCAGGTGTCCCAATACTTTTGGCTAAATAGTGTATCTGGAAAAGACTTACAATGGTGGTGGAACCCTCCTACACATAACTACTACATTTAGACATAATTATAGGACCTGGGAGATGAGACAACTTACCCACATGCAGTAACATGGTTGGGATTTGAACCCAGAGCCTCAGGGATACTAAGCAGAAGTTCTAACCTCTAAGCCATGGAGCTGCCACATGTGAGAGCCTCAGCCTCCTACACATAACTACACATAACTACACATAAATACACATAAAAACACATAAATACTGCATTTCTATGGACATACAAGTGATGGAATTACATTACTCAAGAGTTATTCTTCTTGATTTATTCTGTGATATTTGGTGTTTTTTTTGTGGGTGAGAGTAGAATATTACCCTCAAATTTTTGGGAATTACATTTTGATTTCTGATGTTGGTACATATATCACATTTTTTGGGCTCAAATTATGAATATTTGGAAAAAATAGAAAGCACAAAAAAATGTGATTCATTTTAAATTTGCTTCAGCAATGGTATTGTTTGTGGATTATAAAGACTCCTGTGTGAGTTTAGGTTAAAGATTGTTGTGAGATTGAGAGTAACAAGTGAAAGTGACAGAGAAAAATATATTTTATCAAAACATCAAAACATTCCACATTGTAGCATTCTTCAAATCAAAATATTTTAAGTAGAAGCAACAATGTAGCAAAGGAATATTTATTTCACAGAAAGATACATTTCATCTCAACATTAAAAGGTTTTTTTGTGAAAGTTAGAATTGTTCCATTAGAATCAGTGACTGAAACTTCATTTGGACTAAATTAGAGCAGATTTTAACTTCCAAAAAATGTTCTCTAATTAGCTCTCATTTTGGTATTTACTATACCTCCAGGTAAAAAAGACACTTGAGTTAAAATGAGAGTTATTTTCAGGTCTGAGCATGCTCAGTTGTGTTGGCACCTAGTTGTCCAAAACGGGGAATTTTTCACTTTTCAGACTTTTAAAGATATTTCAATGTAGAAATCACTTTTTCACACAGTTTAAAAGCAGATAATCTTTAAATAATATACCGCATATTTCAGTACCATTTAGACAATTATATCATGTTCTAAACATTATTTCCATGTGCAATTCTCTAGGTTTTAGCAGAGTAAGGGTTTGGGCACTATTTAGATTCAGGGAGCTATAGTAAATTCGATTTTGGGAGAATTTTCTCACCAGCGCTATAGTGAATACCGTTTTAGCGCGAATTAGCGCTATTAGCGCTAATTCGCGCTAAATTGCGGCGAATTAACGCTAATTCGCGGCAAATTGCCGCAAATTATTGCCGTGGCGTTATAGTAAATGACCCCCATTGTGACACCTCCATAATGACCAAATTCCTGCCTTTATCCGCGGGTTTGATTATTAATTCCTGATTGGATTCAAGTGACTTAATTGCTGCTTTTTGTTCAACAGTTAGGTTTGAAATCCCCGAGGAGGAAAAATGTGACTCTTCAATAGCCTGGGAAGTTTGTCTAACAAATGCCCAAATATTTGGGTTGGTATTTAGAAGGGGAAAAACTCTAGATTTGGGCCTGAAGGACTGTGGAGGGGGGAAGGACACACCAGCGACAGACAAACCAGGTGAAGAAGGGAACCCTGATATGTCGTCTTCAGTGTGTCCCTCCTCCCAAAGTGCCATCAAGTCCTCCATGGCCTGCTGTTCCTCCATATTTTCTTGGATGTTAGGAGTCTTACCATAGGGAGTGGTTCTACTGAGGGTTTATCGAAAATAACTTTGTATAAAAGTCTACGGGTGAATAAATGGAGGTCCTTAATAAGATGAAATTTATCCATTTGGGAATCGGGACAGAAGGTTAAGCCTAATTTAAGGACCTGAACTTCTGCTTCAGTCAAAACATGGGAAGAAAGATTGATAATAGACAATTCTTGCTTATCAGATGTAGAGTCTGAAATGCCTTGAACTAATTCTATATTGGGACTGTCTCTTGTTCATTCCCTAAAAAAATGGGTGCTAGTTTCATGTCCGCTGGTACTGGTGTACCTGAAGGAGAAATAATTGCATTAGCATTGCTTATCTTGGTAGCGGTGTTCAAATGTAAAGGGGAGGCAGTGACCGAGGTGGAGGGTGCCGTAGAAACGATCGTGTGAGCGGCCATAAGTTGAGGGCCTCATGACGTTTGTGATGGGGTGAAATACACCTGAGGTATGAGCTGGTGCTTGTTTAGGGTGATTAAGCTGTGACCGACAGGGCAGCGAAGTGCCTATTTGGTGTTTTAAAGACTCCGTGGAGGCTGTATCTGAATTGCCTTTACTTTTTTCGACAGTCTATCTTCGGACAGATCCTGATACACCATGGACTGGCTGGAAGAAAGAGAAGAGGAGGGTGACAAATTAGATATATCATTTTCATTTCTGGTATTGCGTTGACTGGTGGATCTGTAAGGTCTGGTATTAGCATTTTGAGTCCACTTGTAGGCGGAGCCATTCATGTGGGCATTGGTGTCACGTGCAAATTTACTTTCTTTAGTGCGAATACTTTCTAAAGTATATTGTTCTATATGTATTTTTAATTCATTCTCTTTTTTCTTGAATCTAGCACTATTGGAAATAAGGACATGATCATCATCCCATTTTAATACAGATTCATCCAGAACACCCAGTTCATGTTCATATTGAGTACACAATAACTCCATCATTCTAAAAGAACAAGACTGTAAATTTTCTTCCCATTTTGATTTCAAAGATTCCTCAACTCTTCGTAGGTTGGGAAAAATTTGAACTCTAAGCCCCCAAGGGACTATCTTATTGT
Source organism: Lithobates septentrionalis (assembly GCA_037952835.1). Classification (NCBI taxonomy): domain Eukaryota; kingdom Metazoa; phylum Chordata; class Amphibia; order Anura; family Ranidae; genus Lithobates; species Lithobates septentrionalis. Next base: position 3,197,502 of record JBBDGP010000091.1, on the reverse strand, counting down.
CAATGTATTTGTTGAAGTATCTTTTGTGCCAGAAAATTCTAGCTTTGCGTTCCAGAAGACGTTGATGTTTCAAGAAAGCCTGTTCTAGATCCTTGTCAGAGACCTCCCCAGAGTTTTGGGACTGTTGAACTTTGTCCATGAGGCCTTCCCAGGCCTCCCCACTGAAAGCTGCCATAAGGGGGAGGAGGGGGGAGAGGAAATTGTATGATCACGCTCTAGAGTTTAGAAAGAAATGAAGCAAAAACATGAAAATAATTTTTTTGTTATTAAAAAAGATTAAATATTGAGTAATCAAGTTGTATTTCTTGTTGTGTTTCCCAAATCGGACCACAGGAGGAAGTGCATTAAAACACTGAACATAAACGTGGCAAAAGTTTGGTTCCGATTAATGGTGAAACACCCAAATAGAGAGGCGCCACATCCCTGGAAAGAAGTATAAATAGCAATGGAGGGAAAAAAGGGATTTTTACGGTGCAAAGATAATAGACAAAGAAAAGTTATATAAAAAAAAACAGATTTTTAATTTAACATTCAAGGTTAAAAACATGTAGATAGTACATAGTTAACAAATATTACAGTGTTCATACAGTTACAGTGGTCAAACAGGACAAAAGTGTGTTTTTTGAGAGATGATATGGTTGCATACTAGCCCGACATGTTTCGCTGTATTGCTTTTTCAAGGGATATGCAAGCCGAGGATTAATATCATCCAACACTCTTATAGTTCTAAAAATAGAGAGCAACAATATAAGCGACAAACATAACAAATCATGAAAGTATTTAGTTAACAAAAAAAGAAGAACATGTTAGACATAAACAAGCACAGTGTCCACTTTGACATAGCACAAGAAAGTGCTTACCCCCGTGTAACCCCAGCCTCGGTCAGTCCCCGCACAACCATCCACTAAGACACCCTCCACCTCGGTCACTGCCTCCCCTTTACATTTGAACACCGCCACCAAGGTAAGCAATGCTAATGCAATTATTTCTCCTTCAGGTACAACAGTACCAGCGGACATGAAACTAGCACCCATTTTTTTAGGGAAGGAACAAGAGACAGTCCCAACATAGAATTATTTCAAGGCATTTCAGACTCTACATCTGATAAGCAAGAATTGTCTATTATCAATCTTTCTTCCCATGTTTTGACTGAAGCAGAAGTTCAGGTCCTTAAATTAGGCTTAACCTTCTGTCCCGATTCCCAAATGGATAAATTTCATCTTATTAAGGACCTCCATTTATTCGCCCGTAGACTTTTATACAAAGATATTTTCGATAAACCCTCAGTAGAACCACTCCCCTGTGGTAAGACTCCTAACATCCAAGAAAATATGGAGGAACAGCAGGCCATGGAGGACTTGATGGCACTTTGGGAGGAGGGACACACTGAAGACGACATATCCGGATTCCCTTCTTCACCTGGTTTGTCTGTCGCTGGTGTGTCCTTCCCCCCTCCACAGTCCTTCAGGCCCAAATCTAGAGTTTTTCCCCTTCTAAATACCAACCCAAATATTTGGGCATTTGTTAGACAAACTTCCCAGGCTATTGAAGAGTCACATTTTTCCTCCTCGGGGATTTCAAACCTAACTGTTGAACAAAAAGCAGCGATTAAGTCACTTGAATCCAATCAGGAATTAATAATCAAACCCGCGGATAAGGGTCCTTTCACACTGGGGCGGTTTGTAGGCGCTATTGCGCTAATAATAGCGCCTGCAAACCGACCCGAAAGTGCTGCTTCTTTAATTTGAGTATGAAAGCCCCGAGGGCTTTCACACTGGAGCGGTACGCTAGCAGGACGGGAAAAAAAGTCCTGCTAGCAGCATCTTCGGAGCGGTGAAGGAGTGGAGTGTATACCGCTCCTTCACCGCTCCTGCCCATTGAAATCAGTGGGATGGCGCGGCTATACCGCCAGCAAAGCGCCTCTGCAGAGGCGCTTTGCGGTGGCTTTAACCCTTTCTCGGCCGCTAGCAGGGGGGTAAAACCACCCCGCTAGCGGCCGAATACCGGCGGTAAAGCGCCACTTACAATAGCGGCGCTTTACCGCCGACAACGCCCCCGCCCCAGTGTGAAAGGACCCTGAAGGCGGGAATTTGGTCATTATGGAGGTGTCACAATATGTCAATATGTGCAACAAAATTCTATCAAACCATGATTGGTACCGACCTATCTCAAAAACACTAATAAAAATTTTTTATACACAATATTACAGTATTATTTTTAGAGCTTACCATGAGGGAATTATTGATCAAAATACCTGTCATGTACCTGGTAGGTGGAGCCCGGAATGCAGAGAACGGCCTCTCGTATACCTCTGACTTAAGAACCCCTGAAGGTGTGAACAGGGACTCGAAAGTACAGAGGGGCACAAGTGCCTGACTGGAACACTGAAGCAGAAGGCAGGATCCTGTAGTCAGCAGGGAGGTGCACTGTAGTCCCGTAGCAGGTTGCAGACAGCAGGGAGGTGCACTGTAGTCCCGTAGCAGGTTGCAGACAGCAGGGAGGTGCACTGTAGTCCCGTAGCAGGTTGCAGACAGCAGGGAGGTGCACTGTAGTCCCGCAGCAGGTTGCAGACAGCAGGGAGGTGCACTGTAGTCCCGTAGCAGGTTGCAGACAGCAGGGAGGTGCACTGTAGTCCCGTAGCAGGTTGCAGACAGCAGGGAGGTGCAGACAAGCCGGGTCAAGGTACTGGCGGGCAGATCAGGTACAGAAGGGCAAACCAAGAGAATAGTCAGAGTCCAAGCCAAGATCGGGGCGGGCAGCAAGCAGGTAAGTCAGGAACAAGCCAAGTAAATACTGGATACAGGAAAACTGGTAACAAGGTAGCAGGGGTCTCAGGAAACGCTGTAGACCGGACAGCAAGGCAGCATTGAAACAGTCTTCTTTAAATAGCCTATCTTTGGCGCCAAGTGGCGCTATTGCGCATGCGCGTACGCACGTTAGGGCTAGTGCGCATGCGCGTACGTTTGTTAGCACTAATAGAGATATTGGCACTATTGCGCATGTGCGTACGTTTGTTAGCACTATTAGCGCCATTGGCGCTATTGCGCGCCCGCGAGCGCCGGATGGCGCTTCTATGCACAGGCATTCGTTTAAAACTGCAAGAGGGCTTTTCCTGACAATACCTGAAACTTTCTAAATGTGAAGGATCCAAGGATCCCTACCTTTTATGCCTTGCCAAAGGTACACAAGTCGATGTTGGAACCCCCTGGACGCCCCATAATATCCGGGTGCTCCAGTCTTACTGAAAATGCAAGCAGTTTGGTGGATAGCTATTTACATCCCCACGTTATATCCCTTTTTTCCTACATTAAGGATACCATTGACTTATTAAGAACCATCGAGGGTATTTCACTCCCCCCAGGCACATGGCTTGTAGCACTTGACATTGAAAGTCTGTATAACACTATCCCTCACAACAAGGGTATTGAAGTAGTAAAAAATCACTTAAGTGAAAGAGGCCCCTCCTCTTGCAAATATAATGAGTTTGTTTTGGAACTCCTTAATTACATTCTAAGACACAATGTTTTTCTGTTTGATTCTTCCCACTACCTCCAGGTGCAGGGGGTTGCGATGGGGACCAGGTGTGCCCCATCGTATGCCAACCTGTACCTGGGGGGGTGGGAAAAGGACATTTTCTCCAGAGATGACCTTGCCCACCATTTGGAGATTTGGAGAAGGTCATCTTCTGGCATCGCTATATAGATGATGTTTTAATCTTTTGGTCCGGCTCTGAATCAGAATTGAATGATTTTCTGAGATTGATCTCCATCAATGACTTCAATCTCAGATTTACTATGGAATACAGTCAGAAGAGAATCAACTTCCTGGATTTGACAATCTCTATTGATGTCAATGGAAAACTGGACTCTTCACTCTATAGAAAACCCTCTGCGGGCAATACAATTCTCCATGCCAAAAGCTCGCACCCAGATTCCCTATTAAGGAGTATCCCTTACAGCCAATATCTGCAACTCAAACGCAACTGTAGTAAGGATTTGGATTTCCAAGCAGCCGCAAAGGATTTATATAAAAGATTGTTTGCCCGGGGCTACAGCCATGCCTGCCTCAAGAGAGCATACAATCGTGTTAATGCCCTAAAGTGAGACTCTTTGATCTTTTCTAAAAAAAACTCAAAAAAAGTAGACACAGTGAGAATAATTACTCGGTATTCTAACCAACATAATGAAATTAGAAGAATCTTGAATAGATTCTGGCCTCTTTTGTCAGCTGACCCAGTGGCCAAGAAATATATAAAAGAATTTCCAGAGATAACCTTTAGACGGGTCCCTTCCTTGAAGGACCGTCTGGTCCATAGCCACTTTAGCGAGGTCTCCTCCCGCAACAATCCAACAAACATAGGTATCTCTCCATGTGGAAACTGTGATATCTGTAATTTTGTGGATAACAAATCCCGATTTCTGCTTCCCAATGGGAAATGACACTCTATCAAATTTAAAGTTACTTGCCAAATACCAGGTGTCATTTATCTAGCTCAGTGTATTTGTGGTGGTTTCTATGTCGGCAAAACAAAGCGACAATTTTTCAAACGTATACGGGACCACATGAAACCTATCTTTAAAAAGAAAATGAACACTGCTATAGGTAGACATGTCGGTACTCATCATGATTTCAATCCTTACACCATCAAATTTCTGGCTTTAGAGCATATTCCGTTGGGCGAAAGAGGGGGCAGCATTGATCTAACGCTGCTCCAGCTTGAAGCCCGCTGGATATACGACTTTAGAGCAACCATCTTTCCGGGTTTCAATGAGAGCCTGAGTTATAGGCTGTTTCTGTGAATTCTGTACAGTGAATTTTCCTCTATCCTGTTCCCCCCCGTCCCCCATGCCTCCCCCGTCTTCTCCCTCTTTCTTTCATCCCTATTTTTCCATTACTTCCTTCATTAGCTATTTGCTAATTCCCATTTCCCAGCTCTAGTGTTTATTTGTTCCTTTACGTCTATTGCTATGTTTATATTTATGAAATTTTTGTTTTTCTACAAAAAAAAATTTGTATTGAGCATGTACTTAATATAACAATTTTTTGTAATTTTTTGAAACTGTCTATTCTATTACAATTTTTTATTAAGCGCATTGTCCCTCTGGCATATTGTTGGGATCGGTCTGTGAGTGGTCCTTAACCGCTCCCATCGTTTGCCCCTCTGTTTTCCTCCCTTCCCTGGTAAGTTCTTAGCCCCTCCCCTTCACTGTTCCTGACTTGGTCCCTCGCAATCACACGGACGCCCGGGGCACATCCTAGGTATGTGCCCTATTTGCGCCGCGCTACCAGGGAGACCTGGGTACAAGTGGGTTCCGCTATCAGCCTTCCATCACCATCCTCTGCAGCCCGGGTTATCACTGCGGACTGTGTGGATTTCTCACACAGCCCTAGTGCGCATGTCGGCCGCCCTCCAATTGCGACCGCAATGCACCCTGGGATCTGTAGTTAGAATGGAATCCCGGCTCCTTGGGCATGCGCACTGGCGCCCCCACTTCCGCATCGTGCTGGTGACGTCACACGCCAGCACGATGGGGGACAGCTTAAAGCTAGCTTATCTGTCAGTGTCTGCTGCCAGAGCCGGAGGGTGGAACTCGTTTTTTACGCACTCTCTCTCAAACTCTGCCATTTTCAGATTATCAATACATTTATATATTTTTTTATAGTTTTTTTATTTTCATTTTTCCCTTAATACTTTAATCTTCACACATAATACGAATTTTGTTTGATTTATCAGCTACCAGAATAATTTCCTGCAATTACCACCAGTAGGTTTTCTGAAGATCCCTCTCCACCAATATGCTTTGTTAACTAAATAATCTAAAGTAAGTATTCACTACTTCTCTGGGGCTATTGCTTGCTCTTCGCTTGCTCCAATATTTAACCGTTTCAGCTTTTTATACAAAGCCAGATATATTTATTTTATATAATTTTGAAACCTTTTATATATATGTGCATTTTGCCCTATCCACAGTTTTACCTTTCTGTCCCCTGTGATTGCACTATATGGCCAAGTCAGATTTCCAGTGCTAGTGGATGGTTGTGCGGGGACTGACCGAGGCTGGGGTTACACGGGGGTAAGTACTTTCTTGTGCTATGTCAAAGTGGACACTGTGCTTGTCTAACATGTTTGTCTTTTTTTTGTTAACTAAATACTTTCATGATTTGTTATGTTTGTCGCTTATATTGTTGCTCTCTATTTTTAGAACTATAAGAGTGTTGGATGATATTAATCCTCGGCTTGCATATCCCTTGAAAAAGCAATACAGCGAAACATGTCGGGCTAGTATGCAACCATATCATCTCTCAAAAAACACACTTTTGTCCTGTTTGACCATTGTAACTGTATGAACACTGTAATATTTGTTAACTATGTACTATCTACATGTTTTTAACCTTGAATGTTAAATAAAAAATCAGTTTTTTTTAATATAACTCTTCTTTGTCTATTATCTTTGCACCGTAATAAACCCTTTTTCCCCTCCATTGCTATTTATACAGTGCACCCATAGTTGTTATTACACTTCTGGTGGTGTACACAATACCGTGCACCCATGCACCGTGCACCCATAGTGCAGTTGCTACTAAACGTGTGGCCCTGCCCCCCCTCTGATGCCACGGGTAAGCCATTGGGAAGTCCCAGTATGTCAGAGGGGGGCAGGGTCACCCGGGTACATCACCGTGTGGCCCCATCCTCAGTTATAAAAGAACTGTCACCTGCGAGGATGCATCATACCATGGAGGCGAGTTGGTCGCGGCTTTGTTTTTTTTTTTCTTTTTTGGTCCGTTGGCAGAGTGAGAGAAGAAGACTTCGTGGGACATTTTTATTTTTTTATTTGTTAATAAAGGACTTGTCCCAAGCTGTGTCTTGTCTTTTGTACCATTTTGACAATCTTTTTGTGAAATGGTAGGGGTACATTTGTACCCTGTTAGCATTTCACATGGGGGGGAGGCCAGGATCTGGGGCTCCCCTTGTTAAAGGGGGCTTCCAGATTCCGATAAGCCCCCCACCCGCAGAGCCCCACAACCCCCGGGCAAGGGTTCTGGGGATGAGGTCCTTGTCCCCATCAACATGGGGACAAGGTGCTTTGGGGGGCTACCCCAAAGCACCCTCCCCATGTTGAGGGCATGTGGCCTGGTACGGTTCAGGAGGGGGGGCCACTCTCTCACCCCCCCTCTTTTCCTGTGGCCTGCCAGGTGCTTGCTCAGATAAGGGTCTGGTATGGATTTTTGGGGGGACCCCCACGTAATTTTTTTTTTAAGTTTGGTTTGGGGTTCCCCTTAATATTCATATCAGACCCAAAGGGCCTGGTAATAGACTGGGGGGGATCCCATGCTGTTTTTTTAATGACTTTTATCTGTATTGCCGGACCCAACAATTTATTATAGCCGCGAGTACTTTTGAATGACTTTTTTTCCTTTAGAAATGTCATTTTGTGCAGGGACTGTTCTAAACATGGGAAACATGCGCCACTTTACAGGCATATTATAGACACCCCCAGGTATGAAATTTAAAGGAATACTTCACTTTTATTGTTTCACTTTAAGCATTATTAAAATCACTGCTCCTGAAAAAACAGCCATTTTTTAAAACTTTTTTTTGCATTGATACATGTCCCCTGGAGCAGGACCCAATTGCCCAAACACTTTTTATGACAATACCATGCATATAAGCCTTTAAAATTAGCACTTTTGATTCCTCCCATAGACAATTCATTATAGCCGTGAGTACTTTTAAATTCGTTTTTTTCCTTTAGAAATGTCATTTTGTGCAGGACCCAAGTCCCCAAAACTTTTTATGACAATAACTTGCATATTACCCCTTAAAATTAGCATTTTTGATTTTTCTTGTTTGTGACCCATAGACTTTAATGGTGTTCGCGTGTTTGAACAAATTTTTTGCCTGTTTGCATTTTCTGCTGCTAACCGAACCGGGGATGTTCGGCTCATCCCTATTCACCAGCCATCTAGGTTTCCCCAAGGCCGTGGTTACCCAACATGGGTCCCCTAATGCACCTGGAGTTGTGGCAATTGCATCTGGGTTCAGGCAATGCACACATGGTGCTCTACCACTCCCTTGGAGCTCAGCACTACCAAGGTCACTAAAAGGTATATGTGGCTACCAATTGTGAAGGGTATGTCCAGACCACCAGGCTTTGGCACCATCAGAGCAATGCACTGTAGGAGGGACCCAATCGAGGCAACTGAAAAAAGAACCTTAGGCAGAACAGGTAACCCATACCAGGTACACAAAGACTCAGATGTGTCAGACCCAATGGCAGATGGAATCCTTCCCTCCACAGGACAATCCGGCTGGAAAGCAGGCATTGGATCAACAGGTACTGGATTATCAGACTGGGCAGCGGGCAGAGGCCCATCAGGATGGGCAGCAGGCAGAGGCCCAGTAGGCTGGGCAGCGGGCACAGGCACATTAGGCTAGGCAGTGGGCACAGGTACATCAGGCTGTACAATGGGCACCGGATCATCAGGCTGGACAGCGGGCACCAGAACATCAGGCTGGACAGCGGGAACCAGAACATCAGGCTGAACAGTGGACACCGGAGCATCAGGCTGGACAGCGGGCCTCGGATCATCAGGCTGGACAGCAGGCAGCGGATTGGCAAGGTAAGGTGGGTCATCAGGTTCAGGACCATGAGAGGTAGGTGAAAATGTAGCGCTAATGAGAAAACAGTGCTAAGGAACTATGTAGATATATGGAAAAACATATAAATAAATGAATAAAATCTAAACGTGAATAAGTCCCAAATTGTAAAACAATGATAAACCAATAGTATGTCCCAAGTGGGTCAATCCCAAAGGATGGCGGGTGCACCACGGGTGAAGGATTGTTCATATGGGGAGCCAAGGGCACCACAAACTGAGATTTTCTTCATCTAAGGAACCAGGAAATCAGGTATAATATCAATAACAATAAGAGTGGGTACTCTTACTGGAATCAATGGACCTGCATGTCAGCGACACCAGGTCAAACAGGCATAGGTAACCGACAGCTCAATGTGGCAGGAGCAGTTCAGAGGGTCCTGAAGTATCCAGAAGAGGAACAGGAGCATCAGCGATATCCTCGGGGGTCCGGTGTTCTCCCAATGGGGTCACAGCAATAGAGTCAGCCAATGGGCCTTGGATGGCCGGATGGATAGGTCAGGCAGGCTCATAATGCAAAAGGATATGGAAAAAAGGGGAACGCTTCCAATAGTTCAGATCAAAAAAATTGGGTATTTATTTTCATAAAAACCAGAATACAATTAAAAATGTGATCACATATAAAAACAGCAATGTGGAGACCGGCAAAGCCAAGCTCTATGCATTTCGTCCTACTAGGACTTCTACTGGGACATCTAACAGCTCCCCCACATGGCTCAAATATAAATAAATACTGAAAAACATAAAGGACCAATCAGGAGCTTACTCACTAAATGGTAACAACAGGTTCACAGATAGGGGGAGAGATAATCATATGGTTAACCATATTGTGGAGAAAAGTTTGGGAGTACGGACCCCACCCCCGACTCACCAAAAGAGAAATAGCAAGTGGACTATTGCTGTACAAGAGGTATAGCTAATAATACAAATTACTGATAAAAATATCACAAAATGTATTTATACAAAAATAGCAAAAAAACAACAAGACATATAGTTAAAAGGTTCAGATGACATAATATTTCGACATGTTTCGCGGTTATACCGCTTCATCAGGGCAATACATCTGTAAAAAAATATATCAAAATACAAAGGATAAATACCATAGCAAAATTTCATACAATTATATAATGATATAAATATAAATAAAGTGATGGAACTGCTTACCCGAGCCTCAGGGGGTGTACAGCAATGAGGTAACCCGACTGGGTCTCCCCCGGCGATTGGGAAGGGGATATAAAACACTGGCCGAAATCTGTGTGAAGTAAATATGGGGGTGAAAATTCTGATGATCAGTTTTCACCCTTTATAGAGTCAATACTCTGCTGGTTCAGATTCATCGACGATTTGTTTGTGGTCTGGACCGGCTCACCATCCCTGTTGAAACAGTTCACTGAAGCTATCAATCTTAACAATATAAACTTGTGCTTCACGGTGACTTCGGACGATACACACATCCCATTCCTTGATCTGTTTATTGTCAAAAATCCCAATGGAACACTAGGGACTAACCTCTATTGTAAATCTACAACAGGGAACACTCTACTGCACCCTACGAGTGCCCATCCCAAGGCTCTCGTGCGTAGCATTCCATACGCACAGTACCTGCGATTGCGACGCAATTGCGCACGTGAAGAGGATTTTTACATTCAGTCCACTGCCCTACGAGAACGACTCCTTCTGAGGGGCTATTCTAAAACCAGTCTTAGAAGAGCTTTTAAAAAGGCAGCTGGCCGTACTAGGGCTTCTCGGCTGTATCCCTCCCCATGTACCACCAACACCAATACAGTCAAAATCGTTACTCAATATTCAGCACATCATGAACAACTCAGGAGTATTATTTCCAAACATTGGCACCTGCTTACTGATCATCATATCCTTAAACATCATGTACGTGCCACACCAGAATTGGTGTTCCATAGGGCCAAATCCCTTAGAGACCATTTAGTGAGTAGTCATTATAAACCCAAATCTGTCGATATCCATCAATCGTTTGGCACTTTCAAATGTGGTCAGTGTTCCTCTTGTCCGTGGATAGTTTCATGTGCCTCCTTTAAATTACCTAACGGAGAACTCTTCACTCCTCATACATTGGCCCAAGGTGACACCACTGGTATCATTTACCTTATGCTCTGTACATGTAAAGCATTCTATCTTGGTAAGACAATCAGGGAGTTTAAAAGATTGAACGATTGATTGAACAAAGTTAGTTCCTTCAAATCCTTTCTCTAATAGATCGACCAGCGCCTCCCCATTATCCTAATGTGCAATTGTCACCTTGGGTCAACTAATCTCCTGCCAGTTATTCAGCCCGCTCTATCTATTACCCATGATTGCATTCCCAATTTGGGACCTTATAATTTGAGGACACTCAATTTTTTCTTTTGCTTTGTTCATTTTTCTTGAATACTTAACACTTTTTCCATTTTTTATTCATTTATATTTATGGTTAGTATATCAATTGTTGTATTTGTTTTTTATGATTACTGTTAATGATTTTTTTGGGCTCTTTGCCTTTGTCTCTGGGTGGTTGATGGGAATTGACTCCCCCTGACATCGTTTTTCTCCGCGGCGATTGTTATGTTCCCTGGTGGTCAGGTGCAGGCTTTCCCCTGGTATATGCCACCCTGGCTGCTTGCACTGACCTCATTGAGGACCTCGGTCCCACCCTCCCTGTGCAGGCTTGCGTGCGATACATCGCTCGCACTTTGCCTGGGTACAGCCCAATGGCTCGGAATGCGCGCGCATCAGGCAGTGCGCAGGCCAGGCATGCACGCTCAGTCCCTGCGCGCACTGCGGGACCCTTGACCCCATGACGGTGTGGGACGCCGATGCCGTCCCCACGTCACGAGATTGAAGGGGATATTTATATGGCGGATATACACAGCTATAGACCCAGGCCAGAAGGAGACCCAGATGAGCCCTGGAAGACAGCACCACTGATAAGCCCCACTTTATGCATATATCAATGCTTGGTCACACCTATGTAGGTGTTAGATGGCTGCACCATACTTTACCATTATAAACATATTTAACAGGCTATCAATTATGTCCTCGGTTTGATCTTACCTTTTTTAGATCTTGGACATTGCTCTTCATGTTCTTATGCCTATTGCTATTTAGCTTAGATGCTGCCAACCTAGACCCACTCAAACCTGTCATGCTGACATATTCCCATGGCTTCAGAGTTCTGGGCTCCATACATTAACATATAATTGACATAGGTAGATGTCAGTCTTTTTATTTTCTGTTTCACCACTTTTTGGCTTTTAGCTTTTGATATTATCACCTGCTTTATTCACCACTAGGTTTTTTACACACTTTTTTGCATGATATCCTACTGAACACCTCACGATTGTATTTTATTTTATTGGTTATTTGTCCCCTGTGGTACCTGGTTTTAAATTCCCTCACTGAGAGCACCTTGTTCCTTTCTTCCATGTCTCTTCCCTGTTTTTACTGTCAATCACTGTCCCTGCACTTTATGTCCTTCCCATATATCTTTTTCTTGTCCCCCTCCCTTTTCTTTCTCTTTTCTTTCCCCTCCTCTTTCCCTTCTCCCATTCCTTCCCTGTTTCCTTTCCTCCTCCTTTCCCATCTAGCCATCATCCCTTCCTTTCCTACCTGTCCCTCCCCCTTTCCTTTCCTTTATCCTGACACGACCCTCCCACGCGTTGGTATGTTTTTTCTTTTTCTTTTTCTTTTTCCACTGTCAATTTATTACTTCACCATTTATGACTGACACCTGCATTGATCATATGAATTTTCACCCCCATATTTACTTCACACAGATTTTGGCCGGTGTTTTATATCCCCTTCCCAATCGCCGGGAGATACCCTGTCGGGTTACCTCGTTGCTGCACACCCCCTGAGGCTCGGGTAAGCAGTTCCATCACATTATTTAATCTCCCCCATTATATAATTGTATGAAATTTTGCTATGGTATTTATCCTTTGTATTTTGATATATTTTTTTACAGATGTATTGCCCTGATGAAGCGGTATTACCGCGAAACATGTCGAAATATTATGTCATCTGAACCTTTTAACTATATGTCTTGTTGTTTTTTGCTATTTTTGTATAAATACATTTTGTGATATTTTTATCAGTAATTTGTATTATTAGCTATACCTCTTGTACCGCAATAGTCCACTTGCTATTTCTCTTTTGGTGAGTCGGGGGGTGGGGTCCGTACTCGTCCCCACCCCCTTTCCTGACCGGCCGGGCTGCGTGCTCGGATCGGGGTCTGGTATGGATTTTGGGGGGGACCCCACGCCGATTTTTCGGCGTAGGGGATTCCCTTTAAAATCCATGCCAGACCTAAGGGCCTGGGATGCCCCACGACGGGGCTCGAAAGGTGTCAATCTCACCAATTAAAGCGGCGAGATTGACTTCCTTTTCTAGTCCCGTCGTACCTGAGTCACGTTCAAAATGAATGGACTTGTCCGTGTGTGGGCAAGTCCATTCATTCTGAAAGTCCGCCGTAACTCTGGCGAAAGTCCGTCGGAAAGACAGGCGGACCTAGCCTGCCGGAAAGTCCGGTCGTGTGTAGGCAAGTCTGTCCGTTAAAAAGTCCGGCGGTAGTGCGGTGGAAATACCGTCGGGCCGCTCGTGTGTATGCGGCATCACATTGACCTTTCAACCTTTTGTTATTGCTGCTATTTTGTTTATCACATTTTTTTCTGTCCTTCCTTTTATTATGGATGTTTTTGAGTACATGACCACAAGGCCGCTTAATACTGATTGTGTATTCACCATGACTGGTTCTGATACAGAAGTCATTGGTATGTTTGTCAGGTTAAAAAACCTAATGACCACAGAAATACATCTCCAATAGGATACGGCCTTCTTGGAACAGTACATCAAAGAACAAATGGTTCCGAGAGGCCTCAGTTGGGATGTATTTCCTCAACAAGGGGATCCTGATATTGAGTCATGGTTTCGATATTTTAATGAGGTGGGGATCAAACTTCTTGGTTTTTTGGTTGATAGAAAACAACTCAAATGGTCTATCATTGACAAAGAGATTAAAGATCTCAAGGAGAAACGTGGTCCCTTTCTACCAGTTTGAGGAATCATCTGGAGAAAGAAAAGAAAGGTCAAAGAAATAAGAAACAAAAGAAATATAACCGGTATATAGTGGATTATAAAACCAACCTCGTTTTCGGCTGGCAGAAAAAGATTAGTCTGCCAGTGCCACCAGAAAGCGAGATTTCAGAAATGAATGTTACCAATCCTGTTATATACAATACCGACAGGAAGTTGGTTTATGAGCCCAATGTCAGAGAAGGGCCAATCAGACCCCGAAACACTCAACAGGGTCCCAAAAGTGGAAACATTAGACCTCAGGGTCCCAAGAAGGGATCATATCATCCCCCTCAGAACCCCTATCAGGGTTACTCCCCTTCAGCTAAGGGTAGAGGTAATAATAAAAACTATGGTAGAGGATCGTCCCACGGGCAATCTAAAAATCCATACCATAATGATGGAGCAAGAAGACCTCCACCCGAATGGTATGATGGTACCGGGACGAATATAATAGAAGTAGTCAGGAACATGATTACATGACGCGGACTCCCATCCACACACATAACTGGTTCCTCCCTATACAAACAAAGGGATCCAGAGATACTTACCAAGACTCTTATGGATATGTTGATAGAGAAGAAGACTTGTTTACCAGGTCTCCCTACAACTATAACCAGAGTCTACCTGGGCCCTTCTATTAGTCGGTTTTTCCCGGGGCTACACAAGACTATCTGGGAAGTCCAGAAAAAAGAGAGGTAGCAGAGGGGGCAGATGATCCAAAGCATAAAGAAAAAGAACCTGTTAGGCTCTGGTATCTTTCATTTGAGCTTGGTTGTTTTGACGGATAAAGAAAAGTTGGTACTTGACAGGGGTCTGAAATATGTCCCCCCCAAGAAACTTAATACATTTTCCACTTTTATAGACATCCAAAAATACATCTGAAAACTCAGCATCCAGCGTCATTTTCTTTCCCTCTCTCCCAGCATAACTCCTGTCATTAGTGACGGCTATACACATATGGGTCTTTCAAACCCGTCTTTGTTCAACCCTCCAGGGACTATGGCACCTGCCATCAGTGTGTGCCATAGCCTTGTACTACGAGACCTAGACAGACTACCCAGCAAGAAAACCTATTTAGATCCTAATATCAAAAAAGGACTGAAATCATTATGTGAACAAAAGAACTTGATTATACACCCCACTGACAAGGGCAAAGCAATAGTCATTTTAAATAAAGAGGATTACATCACCAAGATGGATGAGATCCTTGGTGATTCCAGCACCTATAGTCTCATCCGTTCTGATCCTACCACTACTTTCAAGCGGTCTCTTACTGAACTTGTAAATGAGGGTTATTGCCTGGACATCCTGGACAAAAAGAAGCAAAGTTATCTTGTGCCTCTTGCACCCCAGATTCCCACCATATATTACCTCCCGAAGGTACACAAGGATCCGGTCAATCCCCCTGGACGTCCCATAGTCAGTGGGATTGACTCTGTGACATCTAGGATCTGGAAATATGTTTACTTCCATCTCCGTATTTGAAGGATACTGGCGCTACCATCAAACTACTGGAGTCTATAGAATACAGAGAAGGCACGTTCCTGGTTACGGCAGATGTTGCCTCTCTGTATACCTGCATTCCACATGATTTGGGCTTTGATGCAGTCGAGTATAACTTACTTCACAATACTACTCTTTCTTTGATCCAGCACAATTTTATTATGGAACTCCTCAAATTTGCTACACAGCATAATTATTTTTGGTTTCAGGGTACATTTTATTTACAGACCAGGGGAGTGGCCATGGGGGCAAAGCTTGGCCCGAGTCTGGCCAATTTATTCATGGCCAAATGGGAGGAGGATGTCATCTTTGCCCTTAAGAGACCAGAACTGGTCCTTTGGGCCCATTACATAGATGACATCCTCCTCCTGTGGAATGGTGAGCGTGAATTTCTTGATGAGTTCATGTCCCTACTCAATTCGAATAATAGAGGTATACATCTGAGCTATGCGGCTAGCCTTACCTCTACTCACTTTTTGGACTTCGAGATTAATGTCTTGGATAATCATCTTGAATTCAAGACCCATTTAAAATCTACCGACTGGAATGCGTTTATTCCGGTCGATAACTGCCACCACCCTCAATGGCTGGAGTCCGTCCCCCCGTAGCCAGTTCCTCAGATTGAGGAGAAACTGTACTCTGCTAGATGATTTCTTTAGCCAGTCCATTACTTTGAAAGACTGGTTCTTAGAAAAGGGTTACCAATCTAGCACTCTGGATTTGGAAATAGACAGGGTTTCCAAATTAGATAGGAATTCCCTGTTGAGGCCTGCCCCTAAAACTACTAAGGAGGACAAATTCAGATGGTCCTTCTTCACCTCTTCTTCACCTATTCCGTTTAAACCAGACAAATTAAAGAAATTGTCAAAAGACATTGAGGAACCCTTCAAAGTGATAGATTTTTAGGTCTAGTTATCCCCAATAGGGCTGGTGTTATTTTCAGGGGAGCCCGTTCCATTCAGGGACAGATTGCACCCAATGTTATAGACCCCCCCAAACATACCCTCTTTTTCCAACAATGTAAGGGGTACTACCCATGTTGTAAATGCAACGTCTGCCTACATAACGTTTGCGGCAGAGGTAAGAGTGACACCTTTCAATCTACGGTCACTCAGTGCATTTACTCCATGAAACACTTTACAACTTGTGCCACCAAATCTGTAGTCTATTTACTGACTTGTCCTTGCAACAAGCAGTATATAGGACGCACTATCCGAACATTTTCCATTCGGGTTAATGAATACTTGACTAATATCAGGAATGGCAAGATCAATCATACTGTTTCTTGCCATTATCTTTAACACCACGATCGAGGTCCCATGGGGACAACGTTTGTCGTGATTGACAAGTTTATTCCTCCTTGGAGGAATTTTTCTTGTTCTTGTTAGGTTTATTTTTCTTGCTGGGTAGTATATTTTGAATGTAGGCATTACTCTCCTACTGTGCAGTTATTCAACCATTTAGGTTAGCTTATTATTGGTGAAGGTTTACTACTTCCCCTTCTGTTCTATGCAATTACAATCTTCCATTTTGAGTTTTATGCCCATCAGTTTTCTCTCATCTTCGGGATGGCATTTGTGCAGTGTGTTATCACTCTGCACCTTGTAACCCTGTTTTCTAGAGGATTTCTGTAATTATCATTAGTACTGATGTGATATATTCACCACCGCTAGGTGTCATGACTGCTCCACACTGCTCATGTTCCAGTGTTGATACACTTTATTTCAGGCCTGATCACTTGATGTTTTACGTCATGATATAGGCGTGACCAATGATTGACGTCTCTGCGGATACGTGACCTGCGTTCCTAGCCTCGCCGAGAGGCAAGCGCTGGCCGATTCTGTATGCGAGTTCATTTCTGGTCATGGATCACGGCTCCAAGGCTCGTTTTGAGGCGGATGCTGACCCGTGCCTGATGTTTTGCCATTTCCGGTTTTAGGGCGCTTACACCAAGCCTAGATGTATGTGTTGACCTACCTCCAGACACTAGGAGACACCCGGCTCCTGATTGGTAGTTGGACACTAGGTGCCTTACCCAGTTGACAGTACCTACCGTGATTCATGGAAGCCGATCAGATGATTTTGCGGGTTTTTTGCACATGCTGTTCACTCACATGTTCCCTTTCATTCACTTCCTGGTTTCACTACTACGATATATGATAGGTTCGCACTAGGTGGTTACAATATGGTGAACCATATGATTATCTTTCCCCCTATCTGTGAACCTGTTGTTACCAATTAGTGAGTGAGTTCCTGATTGGTCCTTTATGTGTTTCAGTATTTATTTATATTTGGGCCATGTGGGGGAGCTGTTAGATGCCCCAGTAGAAGTCCTAGTAGGACGAAACGCGTAGAGCTTAGCTTTGCCACTCTCCACATTGCTGTTTTTATCTGTGATCACTTTTTTAATTATATGCTGATTTTTATGAAAATAAATACCCAATTTTTTTGATCTGCACTATTGGAAGCGTTCCCCTTTTTTCCATATCCTTTTGCATTATGAGCCTGCCTGACCTATCCATCCGGCCATCCATGGCCCAGTGGCTGACTCTATTGCTGTGACCCCATTGGGAGAACACCGGACCCTCGAGGATATCGCTGACGGCTCCTGTTCCTCTACTGGATACTTCAGGAACCTCTGAACTGCTCCTGCCACATCGAGCTGTCGGTTACCTATGCCTGTTTGATCTGGTATCGCTGACATCCAGGTCCATTGGTTCCGGTAAGAGTACCCACTCTTATTTTTTCTGTGGTATCTGTTATCAATATTATATCTGATTCCTGGTTCCTTACATGAAGAAAATCTCAGTTTGTGGTGCCCTTGGCTCCCCATATGAACAATCCTTCACTCGTGGTGTACCCACCAACCTTTGGGATTGACCCACTTGGGACATACTATTGGTTTATCATTGTTTTACAATTTGGGACTTATTCACGTTTAGATTTTATCATTTATTTATATGTTTTTCCATATATCTACATAGTTCCTTAGCCCTGTTTTCTCATTAGCGCTACATTTTCACCTAACTCCATTCATGAATTTTGTCACATTCCTATGTAGCTGCTCTCTTTTCAAGATAGCGCAATAATTTTTTGCACCTTATCAGGGTCATGAGAGGCTAGCTTAACCCCATTGGCAATCATAGAGACAGGCTGCAGCAGATAGGCTGGGGTGGAGGCAGGCTGGAGCAGATCGGCTGGCATGGAGGCAGGCTGGAGCAGATCAGCTGGCGTAGAGGAAGGCTGGAGCAGATCGGCTGGTGTGTAGGCAGGATTGGATAGTGGCAGGATTGTGCAGTTTGGGAAAGACTTCCATTTCTTTTTAGGTTTAGCCACTGAAGTTTTGTATGTGAATGCAGAGCTGTAAGTAGGGGGTGCAGCTGGTGGAAGAAAAGAGCTGGAGGATTGTAAACAAGAGGGAGCAGTTGCTAAGGAGGATTTTTGTGGGATGGTTACAGATAGCGGAGAAGAGGTAAATGGGTTGAAGGCAGGGTAGGTGCAGCAGGTGGAAACAGGGTACTGATACTTAGTTGGTAGCATGGTATACTGGGTTGCAACTGTGCTTGCTGTAGGTGATGGAGAAAGAGACATCTGAGCAGGCAGGTCTCTGGCAGCAGGAATGGGCTGTTGCAATCTGACTGAGGCTGAGTGCAATATATCTGACCATGCCTGTAGTAGAGGTTGAACAAAATGTGGTTTACACGCTGCCTGTCTGACCAGTCTAATACACTCCACTAACACATGCTGGGAACATGATGAATAGTGTTCAAAGAAATACATCAAGTCATCCTCCAATAGCCACACTAGAGTTTCTACCTTAACCATACCTGAATTTAAAGGCTGAACATCTCCAAACAACATACTAATATGTAATAGTTGGTCACTGGTCCACTCCTTCAATATCTGGTGGCAGCATTCATTATCCTCTGTCACCAGCAAAGAATAATAAATAACCTCCTCTGGATACATTTTCCCCCAAATGGCAGAGCCAATATGGCATCCCTGTGCAGCCACTTCTGGTCAGGACTGGCCTTGGTATTATGTAAGGGACCAGTGTGAACAGAAATGTGTGGACTGTACCAAACACAGGTAAAATGTAAATAATATGATTTATTAAAAGATAAATGAACAACAAAGAAAACACACCTCCAATACAGTAAGTAGTGTAACCCAACCAGTGAACACAAAACAAATGACATTCTAAATCTAATATGTACAGAGCATGGGATAGCCAAATCTTAATCATACCAGAGCCAGGGTCAAACATGGGAGATCAAGCAGAGGGGATCTGGGAACAAGAAAGGACAGGGAAAGGGAACCAGGGGATGGACTTAGCGGGTAGGAAGAAATCAGGCTGCAGGATCAGGGTCAGAGTCCAGGAAGAGGAGATGAGATGCAGGCTTTAGGAACACAGATCAGGGGCATGAAGAGAAAATACCAAGGCAAAATGTAATAGCATTCACCAGGTTTAAATACACCTCCTGCAATCAGCATCAGGTGATTCCTGATTGCAGTGGATAATGATAGCTCCTGACTGCCGAGAGACACCCGCTGATGGACACCGGAATTGCAGTCTAAAGATCTGGGAGCACAGTGCCACCAGCAGGTGAATCCTCTCCTGACCGTCAGCCTCCAACTGTTGAGAGACACCCACTGGTGGAGACCGGAACTGCAGCCCATAGATCTGGGAGCCACAGTGCCACCAGCAGGTGAAACCCTTGCTGACAGCAGCCTTGCATTGGACCATGCAAAGAAAGAGGATGGGGAGGACCAGGCTGGGTAGAAGGAGGTGTTATCTAAGAAGGAGAGGAGAGGGTTATGAGGGAATTGGGCCAAAGCAGAGTTTAAGTCTGTCCCATAGGAGTAGACTGTGTTTACTGATGGGGTTGGAGATGGACCTTCATTCATTGTTGCTGTGTCAGACATAGTAGATTTGCAATAGAAAGAGGGTCACAGTCCACGGATTTCAGTGCCATCCACAGTGGGGTTTCTTTGATAGCATGGTACATAGGCAGCTGTGCTAATTGTGTGGCATATTAATATTTTGAAAAGTCGGGCACGCTAAGCCCACCTCTGATCTTGGGAGTGTACAAAGTAGATTTAGAAATGCAGGGTTTAATTTTGCCCCAAAATAATTGAAATACTCTTCAGTGTAGGATTCACAGGTGATAGGAAGGAACTTGTATAGGCAAAACCTGAAAGAGGTAGAGAATTTGGGGTAAGTTATCTTAAACACATTTCCTGCCCATCCATGCAAGGGGTAGAGAAGACCACTTTGATATAAGGTTGGTGAGATATGACAACATAGGGGGTAGTTGGCTGTATAAAGGTCTGTTTTGCTGAGAATTTGATACCTAGATAAGGAATGTGTACAGTAGCACAGGTAAAGGGAAGAATTGCGCTCAACTGGGCTTGTAGAGTGGGCGACAGGGATATATTTAGGGCCGTTGACTTTTGGGGATTAACTATTAGGCCGGACACTATTCCAAAGTGGGATAACATTTCCAATAGGTTAGGAGATGAGATCAAGGGAGAGGTCAGGAACACAAGAACATTATCTGCAAAGAGGCATAATTTATGTTCATGGCCGCCGAGGTCCAATCCTTTAATGTTTGGGTTAGAGCGGATTAGGTGGGCTAACGGCTCAACCGACAGAGTGAAGAGGAGTGGGGAGAGAGGGCAATCTTGACTAGTGCCTTGCTCTATAGGAAATCCATTGCAAGAAATGGGTTCCAAACCCCCAGTGGTGCAGGATAGATGTCACGGATCAGCTGCGGAGCTGATCTGTGTCTCACCTTTACTGCTGTAGGCCGGCTGGCACCTGTTGTTCCACTAGCTTGTGTTCTGCTCTGTGAACTTTGCAGCTATGGGTGTCGCCGGCCACACCTGTTGCCTAATATATGATTCCTTCCTGCTACTTCCTGTCCAGCCCCTCATGTGCTTCCCTATTTAAATCCCTTTCAAACCAGCTACTGTTTGCTTGAGCAACATTTGTTTCTGAGCTCCCTTCATGTAACATGCCTTAAACCTGACCTCTAGTGAACTGATCTCTTGTGTACCGATTCGACTTGTTCTGATTACATTGTCTGCAGCCCGCCCTGACCTTGGCTCGTTATCTGGCTCTCCTTTTTTTTTTTTTGTTAAATATTTTTATTGGTTTTTAAACAGAAGTAACAAGGAGAAATACAGAAAAGGGAGAGTATAGCACAAGGGTAAGTTAAATACATTACAGTATGCTTTTGCGGACGCAGCTGCTAATCTCGTGAGTGAGAAAGTTGAGTCATTATATATAAACCGTAATATTAGATCATATAGTTAGGGTAAATATTCTGTGAAGCTTTAAAGAGTCTATACAGTAGAGATTTTGTTACTGAGTCCTAGAGCTCTAGCTTTACATTTCATCGAGGATGTTGGTTGATATAGGGTGGGTGAGGGTGGGGGTGGGGGTATGAATTATCTAGTTATGAGGTTCACTCGGTAAATCTTGTTTGTAAAGCTCGGTGTGGGTGATTATAGACGTAGGTAGGTGTTTGTAAAAGGAATTTGTAGGGGATGAGTTGGGAAAGTATTAGTGTGTGGGTTGTTGTGAGTATTGTCAGCAGAGGGTATAGCTTTTGTGAGTGTCGACTTGAGTTTGGGGTTTTTTGGATTCATCAGCAATGGAAGGGGAAATGAGAGGGACAGTGTTTATCCAGGGTAAGGAAATATACGTTATTCTAGACTTCGTCACAGTATTTGTACTGCTTTTATGTGAAATATTGTTTGTATTCATCAGTGGTAGTGAAGTGTATCCAGCATGTCCATGTTATGAGGAACTTAGGTTGTGTTTCTTTGTCCTGATGTATGAGGTCTTCCATGACCATCGTTTTTTATATGCGTGTAAACCATTCTGCGATGGATGGTTGGTCTGTTGAGCGCCATTTGAGGGGGATGCATAGCTTAGCAGCGTTCACCATGTGCATGGCCAGAGATCGGAGGTAAGTTGACAATGGCAATTTGGAGTGATGGAGCAGGAATAATGCAGGGTTGAAGTCTAACGTGTAAGTCGTTATTTGGCTGATCAATTTGTGTACTTCTGACCAGAAGGGTTGAATTTTTGTGCAGGACCACCAGATATGTAAGAACGATCCAATCTCAGTTTTACATCTCCAACATGTTTGGGTAATTGACGGGTCAATATGATGCAGCGTCAGTGGTGGTCTGTACCATCTTGATAGTATTTTAAAGGCGTTTTCCTGTACTTGCACATTGATTGATCCTTTGTGGGCCAAGGTATATATTTTCTCCCATTCTGCGTCGGTAAGGTTTATTGAGAGGTCCTGTTCCCATTGTCTGGTGGTCCAGTGTTTCGTTGGTGTGCGGGCTGTGAATAGGAGTGCATATGTCTGGGATATCAGGTGTTTTTGTGGTTCCCCACTTGAGCATAGGTTTTCAAATGTGGTGGTCTGTCTGGACCAGTCTGGTCTGGGTTTAGGTTTGTTAAAAAAGTGTCTCAGTTGGACATATGTCCAGAATGGGAAAGATTTCATGTTCATTTTTGACGCAAGCGCTGGTTGGGATAAGAAATGATTTCCTTCGAAAAAATGCTCTGCTCTTACAGTAGGGTGGGGCCAATGGTCTGCTAAGAAGGTGGGATGCATCCCTGGCAAAAAATCTGGGTTCATCCGTAATGGGGTCATTGGGCCATTAGGTGAAGAGAGTTAGTGGAGTTTACAGGTTGTGTGGAAGGAAGCCAATGTGGGATTAATTAATGGGTGATGTTTGGATTCAGGGGGGATATTAGAGTTAGTGATCCAGGGGAGATGAGACAGTGGGAGGTCAGAGAGTGATTGCTCTATGTGGATCCAGTCTTTATGTGCAGAGTGTATGTTCCAATCTATAATTCTTGTAAGATGGCACGCTTGTTGGTATTTGCGTAGATCAGGAAGACCTATGCCCCCTAAAAGTTTGGGGGCGGTCAGTCTCAGGAAGCTTAGTCTCGGGCGTAGTTTGGCCCATACGAATGATGTACAGGCTTTCTGATAGGTTAAGAAGAATGTCTTCGGAAGTTTAATGGGAATATTTTGCAAAATATATAAAAGTCTGGGCAGAATATTCATTTTGATTATTGCGGCTCTACCGAACCAGGAAAAAAGTCCCATGGACCATTTTTTTAAGTCTAATTGTATTTTTTGTAAAATTGCCGCATGGTTTAG
Organism: Lithobates septentrionalis; assembly: GCA_037952835.1. Taxonomy (NCBI): domain Eukaryota; kingdom Metazoa; phylum Chordata; class Amphibia; order Anura; family Ranidae; genus Lithobates; species Lithobates septentrionalis. The sequence goes on along the minus strand of JBBDGP010000091.1, from coordinate 3,174,061 downwards.
GGTGTATAAGTTGTTCAAGGAGGTCGGTAAGAGAATACCTAGATATTGGATTGCTCTAGCGTTCCACGAGAATGGATAGTTGAGTTGGCATTGTCGACATATTTCAGGGGCGAGGGTAATATTCAGGGCTGTCGATTTCGAGTAATTTATTTGGAGGTTAGAAAGGGTATGAAAATTATTAAAGTCTTTAAGGAGGTTGGGTATTGTCGTGAGGGGGTCGGTGAGAAAGAGGAGTATGTCGTCCGCGAAGGCAGCTACTTTGTATGTGCGTCGTTTGATGGTAATTCCCTTAATGTCTTGATTGGCTCTCAGGCGTCGCAGGAAGGGTTCCAGGGATAAAATAAAAATTAAAGGGGAGAGTGGGCATCCCTGACGGGTTCCATTCGACACGGAGAAGGCGTCCGACAGGTGGCCGTTTACATGGACCTTGGCAGTAGGGTTAGAGTAAAGGGCCGATATGAAATTGAGCATCGTTGGGGGAAGACCTATCATCCGTAGAGTTTCTGACATATAGTCCCAGGCCACCCTGTCAAACGCCTTCTCCGCGTCGAGAGAAAGCATAAATCCGCTAGAACGGCTGGATGTAAGCCAATGGTGGATATTAAGAGCTTTTAGAGTGTTATCTCTCGCCTCTCTTCCCGGAACGAAGCCAACCTGGTCTAGATCAATAAGTTGGGGCAATAGTGGTAGTATACGGTTCGCTAAAGTCTTTGCATACCATTTTAAGTCCACATTAAGAAGCGAGATGGGCCTGTAATTGGTAACTAGGGAGGTGTCTTTGTCTGGTTTTGGGATTACAGCTATATGGGCAGTTAGAAGGTCTCGAGGCGGCATCGTAGGGGTTGCGAAGGAGTTAAAGGCTTTTAAGAAGAAGTTTTATAGTAGCCGACTGTCAAGCCATCGGGGCCGGGGCTTTTACCTGATTTTAGTTGTTTCAAGGCTAGGTCTATTTCTTCTCTGGTTAGGGGGGAGGCCAGATCTTGGGCCACGGAAGCCGAGATAGGGGTGGGGCCATATTGTTGCAAAAAATCGACTATCAATTCTGTTCGTTTGTTTTTATCTGAGGAGGAGTTAGATGGGTGAAGGTTATATAGTTTACTATAATATTGGACAAACTGTTGTGCAATGTCTGGGGTTTTGGTAAATTTGCCTCCTGCTGGATCAGTGATGGAGTGAATCGTTGTGTGAGCTTTTGACACTTGTAAAGCCCGAGCTAGCATTTTACTGGCTTTGTTGCCATATTCATAAAACGTTTTTTTGGAAAGGATATATTTGCATCGAATTTGGGTGTCTAATATGTGAAGGAGATCTTTTCTAGTTTGAATCAGTTCTGTCATAGTGGAGAGGGCTTGGGTTTGTTTGTGAGCATTTTCTAGCCTATGGATTTTGTTGATGAGGTCTAAGTATTATTTTCTGCGTATTCGATTGCGTTTAGCAGCCGCCGCGATTAAGATTCCTCTGACTACACATTTGTGTGTTTCCCAGATGGTAAGTGGGGACGTGTCCGTCAAAACATTCTCTTGAAAGAAATGTTTGAGGTTAGATTCGACCTCAGCCATGATGGAAGGGTCATTTAGTAGTGATGGATCCAGTTTCCATGTTTGTGAGGGGGGTGTCGTGTTTGGGATTTTAAGTGTGAGAGAGGTGGGGTGATGATCGGAGATAAGCATGGGGTCAATTGAAGCGTGGTGGATTAGAGATAAATCTTTTTGTGTTAGAAAGATGTAATCAATCCTTGAATATCTGTCGTGGGGAGCGGAGTAAAATGTGAAGTCTTTAACGTTTGGGTTCAGGGTGCGCCAGGAGTCATGTAGTAATAGCTGATTGAGTAACGATTTAATTGTCTTAAGGGCCGAATACGGGAGTGAGGAGGAGCCGGTAGATGTGTCTTGGATAGGGTTAAGTGGAATATTGAAGTCTCCTCCCAAGATGAGGGTTCCTTCTTGGAAGGTTGTGAGTGTATCCGTAATTTTCCGAAAGAAAGGTACCTGACCGCAGCTGGGGGCGTATATATTTGCTAATGTGAATTTCCTATTGAGGAGGGATCCTTTGAGAAATAGGTATCTGCCTTCCTCATCTATTAAAGAGTCCGTGATTTGAATGGGGCAGGATTTAGCAATGAGAATTGAGACTCCTTTTGTTTTGTGTAACGGGTTGGTAGCGTGGTATACCGTGGGATATCGGTGATTTTGTAGGTTTGGCGTAGAGTCGGATCGAAAGTGGGTTTCTTGAAGGAAAACAATATCAGCCTTATTGCGGTACATGGTGAGGAGTAGTTTGGAGCGTTTCTCTGGCATGTTGAGGCCTTTTACGTTTAGTGAGATGAGTTTGAGCTTGGTGCTATGGGTGATGCTGGATGGATTCGTCATTGTATAGGTGTGTGAGTGTATTTAGGAGGATAGTACGCGCTGCGGTGGTGGAGGTGATGGGATGGGCTGAAGGGTATGTGAGTGTGGGTAAGGCAGGGCAGGGGACAGGGGTAAGGGAGGGTTAACAATACCGGTATTGAATGTGACCTTAATCACCTAATTCAGTGATCAGGATCACAATAATTTACTAACCGGATAAGGTCAGTGGTGTGTGTAGGTTCGTATATAGGAGGTGCTGGATAAGATTCGTTCAACCACTGTGTGGGGGTTGGTCTATCAATCGAGAGATGTTTACAGTAGGTGGGAAAGTCTGCCAGTGAGGTCTAGCTCACCAATAGCCTTATTTTATATATGTGGTGGAACAGGGGGGACAAGTATGTAGTATATATGTTGGGAAACTTGACGGAATGAGGTCACATAGTTGGTAGGGTGGCCGATAATTTGTGTTGGTGAGATAGTTAGACGAGTAACAATATCAATGGTTAGTTATACCTTAGATCGAGTGGGGGGGAGTGATCGTTTGGATGGTGGTTATGGGTAGGGTCGTATCGGTGAGGGGCAAAAGGCACAAAGAAGGGTAATCTTAATAAACATTGCTACACAAGTATTTAAACATCTATTTCTAGACAGTTGGTCCATATAGTAGACTAGCCTAAGGCTGAGTAAGCAGGGTAACATATCATATGTGGTGACAATCCCCTATATTAATACAGCTATGTTTGTATAGAGTGGTTATTTATTGAAAATAAAGATAACTTAACCTGTGTGGTGTGTGAGTATAGGCATGTGTAGTCAACCCAGGTAAAGACAAAATTTCAGGAAGGTTTTAATACTTAAATTGTGTGTGTAGATTCGTAAGGGATGGACGGGGTTTGATGAGTGCAGTAATGAGTGCAGTCCCCCAGTGTATTTTAGTGTAATGACAAGTGTTGTGCTGCATGGTGAATGTACTGTCAATCGTGTTTGTTTCGGTATATGAAGGTGAATGAGGGCATATAATGTGTAGGAATGTAGAGAAGATGTGTCCAAAGCCAGTAGGTGGTAGTAAAGAGCTGAAGTTCAGAAATTTCGTCAGTTTGAGAGGAGTGAAGTTGGTAATGGGATTGCACAAGAAATCATCATCATCTCCTCAGGTGTTGTCAGTGTGTGTTGCTATGTACCAGTGTCAGGAGTGTAGGTGTATGTGGCAAACCCAGGTATAAGCAGCATAGCAAGGAGGGGTCTAATCTCTGATGTTATGTATGTGTAAACACATAAGTGAGTAACGGACTATAATAGTTATAGTAATAAGTGTTGTATCTTGTTGCAATCAGTGTGATGGTAAGTGTTGGGTGTGCATGCTATAATCAGTGTTGATCGTGTCTGTGTTTATGTATTAGGTTAAATGGGGGTATAAGGCTTGATGGAGTATAGATGTTCTGGACTTAAGGTCAGTAGATGGCAACAGAGAGCGAAACTGCAGAGAATGGGTTGTGGCTTAAGGAGTTAGGCAGTGTGAAGGAGAATAAACTGGGATAATGGTTGCGTATAAGATATGTCTCTGATACGGTGTCAGTGTGTGGTGTAGCATAACAATGTCTTCCCGAAACAGGAGGTAGTAACCACTTAAAGCTTATAACATCTAACATTAAACTATAACAGTTAGCGTGTTACCCATCAGACTTTTCACAGGGTACAGAGGATCCGTATATGTTAAGTCCGGTAGAGCACACTTCGTAGGTCCCGGTGCCGAAGTAGAGCAACGGTGCATACAAGTACCTGTAAAAAAAAGCAGCAGGTGTAGACCACGGGGCTTGAACGGGTTGCAGAGGGGAACGGAGTCTGCAGCACATAGTCCGTGGTTGTTCTGGCCCGGTGATCTGTCAAGGGGGAAAGCGACAAGGAGAGAAAGTTTACGGCATCATTTTTCTGTTGTAGGGGTAGTCAGCAGAGGCAAGCAATGCGTAGTTGGGAAAGATCCTTGCAGGCAGGAAGATCGGGTCTCGGGCGATACTGCAAAGCGTTCAGGTGGAGCGGTTGTTCCTCCGTGGAATGTTGGTGAGTGTAGGAGAGGTAGTCGATATAGGTCCGGATATCTGTAGAAAGGAGAAGGTGGTAGAAGTGGGGTAGAGGCTGTCAGCGGGAGCGTCTGGTGAGGACAGCGTATTCAAGGGTCTGGAAGTAAATTAACGATCACGGCGAGCTCTGCGAGGCAGAGGCGCTGTCATGGGGCTAGGAGGCGGGTGACGGGGCCCTCCTGAAGAATAGGGTCTGATCGGTGAGGGCGATCTGCGTCTGCGGAAGCTGGTGTTGTGAGTATCCATCGGTTCTTCTGTTGGAGGGTGCCGGGTATGAGGTAAGATGTTGAATTCCTCATACCAGTTTGGGACCGACACAAGCGGAATGTCCAGGGTGCGGCAGAATCCATCAAGGTCTTCTGGAACTCTCAGTAAGGCAGAACGGCCTTGGTGGGAGGCAGAGAGGCCGAACGGGAACTTCCAGCGGTAGCGGATTCCATTGTTCCGCAGAACTTCTAGTAGGGGCCGGAGGTCTTTGCGGTGTCGTAGCGTAATCGCTGAAAGATCTTGATAGATGTGTATATGGCTCCCATCATATTCCAGCTGCGATTTTTCTCGTGTTTTCTTGAGGATTTCTTCTTTGGTTGTATAGTCATTTACAAAGCAGATGACATCTCGTGGGGGGTCTGCGTCTCTGCCTCTGGGACGGAGCACTCTGTGAATTCGTTCCATAGCCACCGGAGTATGACGAGGCCTATCGAGGAGTTGGTTGAAGAGGCCTGTGACAACTTGGAGGAGTTGGTCTTGGTCCACGGATTTGGGTAGGCCTCTCACCCTAAGGTTATGTCTTCGGCCTCGATTGTCGAGATCTTCAACATGGCGTTGAAGATCTCTAAGTTGCATGGTATGGGAGTTCACTTTATAGTGAATTGCGTTTGTTGCTGAGCCTTGTAGTGCTACATCGTCTTCGACACGCTGCATTCTCCCTGAGATAGCCTGTAATTCGTGGCGCAAGTCTGAGATGGCCGAGAATAGAGTATCCTTAATGTCAGCTGCCACAGCTTGGAGATCACGTAGACTCGGTTGACGGAGAGAAGTGCTGTCATTCTCCATTTGTGAGTTGTGAGGTACGGTTGGGGTGAGGAGAATTCCTGTCAGTTCCTGAGAAGGAGTTGAGGCGGGAAGAGGAGCCGCCATATTAGGCCTCTGGGTGCGGAATATCTCCGGTATAGTGTGGTTCGTGCGGCCGGTAAGATCCCTCGGGGAGCGGGATCGTGACTGTGAGCTTCCGCGGGAGGAAGTTCCCATAGTGGGTAGTTAAGAAAATTCGAAAGTCCCCCGTGTTAGCTGATGAAAAGGCTGTGGTGAGCGGGAGCCGAGGGATCAAGCAGCCATCTTCTCTCAAGGCAAACCACGCCCCCATCTGGCTCTCCTTTTGTTTCATCCATCCATCTTTGTCTGACAGTGTCGCCTGGTACTTCCCTAGCAAGTAGGGTGAACCTGGGGTCAGCACGCAGCTAAGCCCAAACCCACGTGAGGGGGTCCCTAGCAGAATACCGGCTGGCCCTTAGACTGCACGCCATGGGAGATCCCGTGTCACCTGCTCGCCTGTAGGCTCACTGTAAGTAGTACTGTGACAATGGAGTGGAATCATATCTTCTATACAGTAAGGAGCTTAAACAAATTCTGGTGGAAGAGGATGAGGAACAGAGAATCAAAAAGCAAAAGAAATATCTTAGAGATGTGGAAGATTACATGATGAAGACAATATGTGTTTTTAAGTGGCAGGAGAATTTTGAAGACAATCCCAATATTACTCATTAAAAGGGGAAACCAGGTTCATCAAAGATATTGGCAAGGGTTTAAGCCCATCCATCCGGAAAGGCCTGTACCTTAGTGGGTAGTGATATCTATCATGGGAGTAATCCCGCCATACATCTCTCAACCTAGGAAACCCTTCAGACCTCGAGGGTGGGTGATTTTACTCCTCCCCAGTGGTCAGATGCACATAATAGAAGACCCCTCCCAATTAACCCTCAAGAGGAATCTCTTTGAAATGATGGAAACAATTACGGGGGGGAGGGATAACTATCAATCTTCTCCCTCTAGGAATAGACAGAGGCATTTTTTATTATTCCCCAATGAGGAGAGAATGGGTAGATTATGCTGGGGGCTATGGTGGCCCACCAGGACAACAGAGGACATCCCATGTTCCTCTTAATAATCATTTTGAGGCATTGTATGAATACCAGGAAGAAGAAGACCCAGTATATTATGATCAGCTCAATGCAATTATCAGCCTTACAGGGAAGGCCCTCAAACAGTGGCACCATTGAGACATAAACCCAACAGTTTTTTAGGCAAGGGTGTGAGAAAAGGAAGAAGACAGAGAATGCAGAGGAGGGAGGGGGAACAACTCACAAAAAGAGAAAGCGGTAGTATGAAGGACTTTTTAATTTAAGTGGGGTATAACTCACAGACTCAGAAAAAGATATACTCAATACAGGACTTAAATTTGCACCAACCAAGCCTCTCCAAATATTTTAAGTCCTTTATTGATATACAAAAATGTATCAGGAAATTAAGCATTAAATTATATTTTTTTTTATCCAAACCCATTGTAAGATATGCCAGATCTGAATAGGGGGGGGGGGGGTTGATTCACACAGGCTTTAGGAATGCTTCAATGTTAAATCCCCCAGGCAGTATTGGTTCCAGTGTGGCAGTTTTCAGAAGTATGGTTCTGAAGGAATTGGAACAGGTTACATTTAAGAATAAGTCTCAGAGAAATTTACAAGAGGATATTGAATCTTTGTGTGACAGTCAAGGCTTGGTCTTTCAGCTAGCTGACAAAGGTAGGGGGATTGTCCTGTTAAAAAAAACAGGACTACCTCAATGAAATGGACAATCTTTTGTCTGATAGAAATACCTTAACCAGAGATCCCATTTTGAAATATAAAATAACAGATAGAGAAAATTATATTGGATGGGTATAAGTATGGAATTGTTAATAAGAGAGAGAAGCAATATTTGGTACCTTTAGGTCCCAGGATTCCCATTATTTATTACCTCCCCAAAGTTCATAAAAATCCCACTAAACCTCTAGGTAGATTGATCACAAGTGGGATTGATTCAGTCACTTCACGTATTGGTAAATACTGTATGTTTATATTTTTCTACACCCCTTAGTCAATGGAACGCATGTCTTTTTAAAAGACACATTAAAGATTATTAACTGGTTCAATACAGGGCAATTTCACCCCCTTCCTTCCCAGGCCAATTTTTAGTTTTCAGCGCTGTCGCACTTTAAATGTCAATTGCTCGGTCGTGCGACGTTGTACCCAAAAAAATTGACGTCCCTATTTCCCCACAAATAGAGCTTTCTTTTGGTGGTATTTGATCACCTCTGCGGTTTTTATTTTTTGCGCTATAAACAAAAGAAGAGCGACAATTTTGAAAAAAACACAATATTTTTTACTTTTTGCTATAATAAATATCCCAATTTTTTTTTTAAAAAACACATTTTTTCCTCAGTTTTGGCCGATACGTATTCTTCTACATATTTTTGGTAAAAAAAATCGCAATAAGTGTATAATGATTGGTTTGCGCAAAAGTTATAGCGTCTACAAAATACGGGATAGATTTATGGCATTTTTAAAAAAAATATATTTATTTATTTTTTTAGCGGCGATCGCGATTTTTTTTCATGACTGCGACATTATGGCGGACACATCGGACACTTTTGACACATTTTTGGGACCATTCACATTTATACAGCGATCAATGCTATAAAATTGCATTGATTACTGTGTAAATGTGACAGGCAGTGAAGGGGTTAACCACTAGGGGGCGGGGAGGGGTTAATATGTTTCCTAGGTAATGATTCTAACTGTAGGGGGAGGGGACGCACAAGGGGAGGAAACCGATCAGTGTTTCTCCGTTCTGGGAACACAGATCGCTCTCCTCTCACCTGACAGGCTGTGGATCTGTGTGTTTACACACACAGATCCACGGTCGCGGCCGCCGGGCACATGCACCGGGTCCCGAGCAACACGGCGGGCGCGCGCGTGCGTGCACCTGGCGGCGCGCGCGCGCCCCCTAGACGGCCGGGAATCCCAGGACGTCATATGACGTCCACCCAGGATGGGAGATCCCATCTGTGGATGTCATATGACCATGGGCGGGTAGGGAAGTGGTTAATGAACTAGCCCAGTTGGAGATAGGGACAGATGTACTCATGGTGACTGCAGATGTCTCCTCTCTCTACAACATCATTCCTCATTCTAATGCCATGCACACACGGTCGGAATTTCCAACGGGAAATGTTCGATGTGAGCTTGTTGTTGGAAAGTCTGACCCCGTGTATACTCCATCGGACATTTGCTGTCGAAATTTCCGACAACAATGAGAGCAGGTTCTCAAATTTTCCGACAAAAAACATTATTGTCGGAAATTCCAAGCGTGTGTACACAAGTTTGAGGCACAAAATTCCATGCATGCTCTGAATCAATTATGAGACAGAAGCACTCAGTCTTATAAAACTAGCGTTCGTAATGGAGATAGCACATTCGTTACGCTGCAAATTTTTTAATCTTTAAATGCAGCGCATTCTCTTCTTTATAATGCTAGAATAATGTAGTTGCTTTGCTGCTCATATTCACACAGAGTTCTGACAAACTAATTTCTTATAATTTCTCGTGATCTCCTGAATAATCTTTTTTTTTTTTCACCAGATCTCCAGAATAATGTTTATTTTGTTTTTTCTATAGTGATCTACTTTTTTTTTTTCTCAAGATCTCCCAATTTTTTTTTTATAGTGCTCTCCATAATATTTTTTGTCATTTTGTGTGTCAAGTTACCACAACACTATTATTATCTTGTATTTTTTAACATCAAAAGAGGTTGGTTGGTGTCGGTGTCCCTTGTTAATTTGACATTTTTTTTTAAATGTACCTGCCTACTCACAAACAAACTGTCCTTTTTGAACTAAGACACATAACCAAGTATTTCTAAATAAAAAATACTAATTTATTAGGGGTCATAACAAAATAAAGAGGAAGGCAACGCTGGATAAACTGTTGAAATTGGTGAAGCCTTTGTACCCCAGGGCAGACATCAATTATTTGACAGGCAAAACTGGTAGCCTGAGGAGTCCATTTAATAGGGAGCACAATCCAGTTCAGGACTCCGAGAGATTGGGAGCAGCAGCAGATGACATATAAGTCCTGAGGCTGTGGTCTTACAACAGTCTGCGTCTTTTGCCAGACCAGACCGAACCCAGGCCATCACTCTCAAGACTTCCTTGCATGCTTCCTTCCAGGCTGTGGCTGTGGTGTTGGAGGTGTTGCAAGAGATGGAGGAGGAGTATGGTCCAACTCACATACGTGACTTTTATTGGTGAGTTGGCCCCTCAACCCCTTATTTAGGGCCTGAAATATGACCTCCTCACAGATGAGGCATTGGCTCTCCTCCATTACTTGCATTTTGCTGGCCGTCATACACGCAAAGGCCTCCTGGACATTAGAGGTGTTTGTGAGTACCGCAGTAGCCTGACGAATCAAAGCAGCCTCTGACTCCTCCACATTTCTCCCCTTCCTGGGCCTTTTTGTTGTAAGGCAGAGGGGAGAAACCTTGGATTTGGTCAGGCTACTGGGTACGGCCACCTCCTGGCTGCCACTTTACCCCACCACCTCCTGGCTGCCACATTCCACAGCCTCCTCCTGGCTGAGACTTTCCTGTTTATGAAAATGGTACACAGTTTTAGTTTTTTGGTCATCAATTACACACAATTTAGAGCTCATGACTGTTGCAAATAGAATGTTAACAAATAGAAAAGACTATCATTCTGACCCCGGCATTTTTCATTCTTGTCCCAATCATTTTTGGCTACTATTGTCTATTGATATGTAAACCACTTTGGTAAATCAGAAATTAGTGATCAATAATAGCATCTAGTTAACATCATTACATTTTTGACAAGAAATATGTTCAACAATGCTATACCTGGCTCAAGCTGGGCTCCTCTACATCTTCTTCCTGGGTGGAAGGCCCAGGTTGTACATCGGAAGCCTCATCTAAGGTGGAAGGAATAGTGGAAGGAAGTGTAGATAGTGATGGCCTGAGTTCACTCTGGTCTGACAAAAACCACAATCTGTCATAGTACCAGAGTCTGGGGACATAAATGTCATCTGCTGCTGCTCCTGATCTCATGGAATCCTGGACCTTTTTGCGCTCCCTGTTATACGTGCTCCTCAGGCCACCAATTTTGCACTTCAAATAGGTGATGTCTGCCATGGGTATCACCGGCTTCACCAATTCCAACAGTTTATCCAGCGCTGCCTTCCTCTTTATTTTGTTGTTATAAATTGGTGTTTCACTTGCCACAGACAGGGCAGCTCTCTGTACTTATCAATGAAGTTTGGGAGGAAGTCATCGTCATTAAATGTATCCATTTTATCTGCAAGACGCAGCACAAGACAAACCCTAATGTCAGCCTAAACTCTCCTAATTTTTTTCCAATATAGGCATCAATCTATAAAAGCAGTATAAGCCACTAACCACTAAAGCCCCAAGTTAAAATGGTACCTTCGTTTGCACGATCGGCGCTTATGCTACTCTGTCCTCCGCTCACAGATTGTACATACGACGCACACATGTTATGCTTTATCTACACTGTGCATGCATGAAACTCTGCCCCTGACCTTCTTTCTAGTATATTCCCCACCCCTTCTCTTTCGGCGCAGTGGGAAAGCACATGGCGGAGGGAGAAACAACAAGTGCATGATAATATCAGCAACGAGGAGGACAACGAAAGCCCGGAGCCAGAAACTTCCTAATCCAGGAGGAGATTTAAGGCCTCAAATATGTCCTTTGTAGAGATGGTGGAGATGGTGGACATCTTGAAGAGGGCCGACTATGATGGGAAGTATGGACCGTACAGCAACCCAAATGTGAGAAAGGCAAAGTTCATGACTAAAGTTGTGAGAAGTCTACAGAAGAATTTTGGGGTATGATGATCCAAGGAGCAATTGAGGAACCTCTGGTCAGACCTCAAATTGAGAGAGCAGGATCGGTACAGAAGGATCAAGAGAGTGCTGCAAAAAGTAAGTATTTTGTTGTGTGCTTTTCTTTACTGTTGTACATTTTAAAATGGCATGGGGACAGTAATTGTTCATAGTAAACACCGTTTGTTCGACCACTAATACAATGTTTTTGGCAGATACAGGTTAACTACATTTGTTCAGGCCTATTTGTATGAAACAAAGTTTAGTGTATTGTTATCTAGATGTGTTTGTAATTAGAATGTCAGCACCTGTTTACACATCTGGACGCAGCAGCACCAGTGTGGGACACCAGAACACCCTTTTTAGGGTGTCCCACGCAGGTGCTCCAGCAGATACTAGGGGTCTCTCCATCTTTGAAACTTTAATAACAAAAAAGGTAAGTATTCCAGATTTATAAAGGGAAAAAAAACATATTTTCAGCTTGGAACTCTGCCAAAATAGACAATTGTACGACACTTCCAAGCAATGTTTCATATTCCTATTTCTTGCCTCAAATATCTTTGTGCTAAGTATACCTTATTTTTTATTCACATAGGGGAAAAAAAGACTTGGGACACCTGAGGACACCAAGAACACCACATCTCCTAAAGAAGGGGAAATCCCCACACACCCTGAAGAAGATGTGGAAGGAGGAGAGGTTCAGGAATTGGGCGAAATAGTGACCACAACAAGTTAGTGTCTGAGACCACAGCTTTAGGTAATAGATGTATGCATTCATATTAATAATACATGGTGTGTTTTTTTATTTTTAGGTGATGTGGATGTTGTGGAAGAAGAAACTCATTTCACCAGTGCAAGTGCACAGATCCTCATCAGGGAGATCATGGCGTGCAATCGGGAATTAGAGAAGATAAAGGAAAACATCAATGATCAAAGGGGTTGGAAGCCAGATCCCCAGTCAGGCGACCAAAAACAGGAGCATATTGGACTATTCCGGTACAATAATAGTGGGTAATAATATGAAGCATATAACGATAAAAATAAAAATTATAATAGTTTTTATTGATGCAGAGGACAAAACAATGGTAGTAAAATAAGACATAATAAAAGTACAGGTATATCACCAGTGGGATCATTGGTATACAGTACAACACAAAATCTCAGATATCATGTTCCTCGACTAGTTTCGCGGACATAAACCGCTTCATCAGGAGGGAATCTAGAGATGATTATATTCTGACTAAACAGTCTGAGCCTGACAAATAGAAAATATACAATGGAGTTTACCAAAGTACATAGTAAATACAATTATATTCCAGCATCAACATTCACAACAGGGTAATACAAAATTGTGGGGGGAACAGGGGCGAATCTACTTACCCAGGTCCCAACAGGCCCCAGGCGCGTGGCCTTTCCATCATTACCTCCACGTTTTATGCTTCACTTCCTGTGTGTGGTAATCCAGGTTACTTATTACTTTACAATATTCATCTTATGCTAATTACCCCCGTCATCTTGTTAGTTCCCCCAGGTCGCCATGGGAGATCATCCTCGGGCGGTGGGGCCACGCGCCTGGGGCCTGTTGGGACCTGGGTAAGCAGATTCGCCCCTGTTCCCCCCACAATTTTGTATTACCCTGTTGTGAATGTTGATGCTGGAATATAATTGTATTTACTATGTACTTTGGTAAACTCCATTGTATATTTTCTATTTGTCAGGCTCAGACTGTTTAGTCAGAATATAATCATCTCTAGATTCCCTCCTGATGAAGCGGTTTATGTCCGCGAAACTAGTCGAGGAACATGATATCTGAGATTTTGTGTTGTACTGTATACCAATGATCCCACTGGTGATATACCTGTACTTTTATTATGTCTTATTTTACTACCATTATTTTGTCCTCTGCATCAATAAAAACTATTATAATTTTTATTTTTATCGTTATATGCTTCATATTATTACCCACTATTATTGTACCGGAATAGTCCAATATGCTCCTGTTTTTGGTCGCCTGACTGGGGATCTGGCTTCCAACCCCTTTAATTATTGATTTCTGGATGATGGTACATTTATATTTGCTACTTTAATATTTCATCATAGAGGCCACTTAACTAATCGAAAACATCAATGATGTTGAAAAAAGACTCAACAACATCATTGATGTTTTAGGCAGAATATAAAACACCCAAAAATGTTTACATTTTTTGTTATATTCTTTAATTTTAAAAAAGTTTTAAATAATTTGAAAGCCAAATTTTGAAGATGCACACAGTGTGTCAACATGTGCTTTCTGCCATCACGGGATATTAATGTATGCATTTTGTGGGTATGACCCCTTCCTGGACGTGTTTCAGGGGGGTGCAACTCGGGGGTTGCACCCCCAAAAACACATCCATTGATCCCCCATGATGGGAGCTAGCACATGTTGACATTTGGCATAGGATCAGGAAGGAAATCCACATTTTCACTCACAATTTGTGTGCATCTTCAAAATGTGGCTTTTACAGGGGTGACATCACCCCATCTGATGAAGGCAAGATCAACACAGTTATGACATACTAATGTCACATATTGCCTTCAATTTATCCAAGTTGACCTTTTTAAGTTCCTGAGTTGTGTATGTTATGGTCTTAAACATGCCTGTTTAACCAAAAATGGATATTTCTACAGTCAAACATAAAAATGTTATACACCAAAGACGTTGGTTTGTTAAAAAACCCTTTTCTAACACACATGTGAATGTGCACGGAGTAAAATGTTTTATACTCATCAATGTGTGGCTTCTTCTTTCAATGCTCAATACCAGTTTTTGGAGTAAGTTGGTGTAGTTTACAGTGACAATGGGGTTATTTACTTTCAGAAAATCCACTTTAATGCTCAATACCAGTTTTTGGAGTAAGTTGGTGTATTTTACAGTGACAATGGGGTTATTTACTAAAGGCAAATCCACTTTACACTACAAGTGCACTTGCAGTGCAAAGTGTATCTGCCTTTAGTAAATAACCCCCACAGTGGGCTAAAATTTGCCCCAATCATGCCACTTTAGGGACTCAAAGCAATTAATTCATGGAGCTGAAAAGGATGATTATTTTTATCATTAATGCATTACATACATTAACAAAAAAACAATGTGTGTGTGTGTAGCAGACCCACAACATAATAGATAGCTGAAGAAGAGATTATCACCTCATGTATCAAATAAATTACGTTTGCACTTTGAAGAAAATGTGCCAAAATAAAGGCCATTGGAGAACCTAGGAGACAGCTAAAAGAAACACAAGCAGTAAATCAAATGAAATATGAGTTCAGTTTCTACCAAAAAAAATATTTTAAAAATGTTTCACACATTGGCTGGCATATCAATGGCCCCACTGCAGGCTGACTGGAGTGGAGTCAGCATTCAGGGGAGCAGGACGGACTGTAGTGTCTTCAGCTTAGCAGAGGAGGCTACGCTGTACGGAGGGATATCGTAGATAGGACACCGGGACCCAGTTTACATGCTTATCATCCATAGTGGTATCTCGAAGAGTGGTTTATTGCCTAACAGCCTGACCTGGATGTAGTCCTGAGATGTGCCTTATTGTGCTTTCCATTTGGTAAGCGCATATGTTTGGTGGTGGAGGATCACTGTACAGGGTGTGTTTGCTTTCCACTTTCTCACTTGATTTCCATTGAGAACTACCAGGGGATTCCTCTTACTTCCTTAACATCTATGTACTTTGCTATCTTTTTTTACACTAATGATCTGATGTCATTAGATGCATATGTGTGTGTTTATTGCATGTATTGATCTTATTGCATACATTGACTTTTTGCATTTTCACTTTATAGTGCAGTTTTTTCTTTGTTTTTCCTGTTGTGATTTTTTCACAGTTGAACTGCTGCTTCCTTGGGGGGGTTTTCATGATAGCGCAGGGATTTTTTTGTTTTTTCTGTTCGCCATTCTGGAGATGTTGGTAGAACTCCGTCTAGGCGATGACTCCACCATCTGACATCCGTCCATTTATCCCCACGTCCACATACTTGAACTCGTACGTCGCTGACACCACCACCAACAGCACAATACTATTAAACCCCTTATAATTATAATAGTATTACCCCGAGTTGGGGGGTGGGACGATATGGACGTGCTTTCCATCGATTGCCCCTCTGCAGGTAGGAAAGTCCCACTGTTGGGCAAACTGGGAAGACACAGTCTGCCATTCCTGTGGGTTTGAAGGAAACTGTGGAGTCAAACAAGAAAAAAAATTGTACTTTTGCACATAACATTGCAAGCAGATTAGACACAAACATTCTTGGCCAACATCAGTATAACATTTATTTTAAGGAGTATTTAAAGTCAAAAGTATAAGGTCCACTTATCAGATTCCTCACCCCCTCTGATGGCCCATTGGTGGGGGGAGATGTTTTGGACAGGTAACCCTCTCCACTTCATTGAGAGCTGAATGCATAAATAATGTGTGTTACTTTGGCCAGCCCCTCCTTACTTACACTATTGGCAGCCCACTGGACAGGTAAGAAGTGTCATAATCCAAAAAAATTAATACACACTAAACAAATTGAAGCACATTTTTACATTCTGCAATTACCTATCAAGATAATAGGGGAACAAAACTTTAAACAGTACTATTTGAAAGTATTCAGGCAGGCACTTGCACTACATGCTTTGGTGAATTCATTCATAAATATGAACACAAAAGAGGTAGGTATAGTGTGTATGGGTTTGGCAAAGTCAGCAGATAAAGTATTGGTGTCGGATGACTTAGCGGTTGGGGGAGGGAGGGTTCCAAATGAGTTTGGGCCCCCCCCCCCCAAAAAAAGCCTCTTGCACTCTACATGAACTTAATGACAAAAATAACATTTGTACACATTTTAGGGGGTGTTTAGTGTAAGCACTACAATGGATCTGACAAAATACATTGTTAAGTGACTAGGCTAGATGTGTATGGGCCCAGGATAGCATGCTGGGGAGGTTAGTGAAGATAAATATGCATAAAGGACAAAAAAAGGAGCATGAAAAGCTTCCAGCGTGCATGAGGACAAAGAGGACATTCACAGCATATCACAATCATGGTAATTAGGAGATGATGAAATAAATACAATACATTAGCAAACATTAAATACATAGAATGTGATGTTAAAGGAGAAAACTTACCCTAATATAGTCCTTCTGCAGGACCTGTATGATGGCAGAACAGGTCTCTGGAATATTGATTCCCAGAGCCTGGGGGGAGATGCCAGTCTAGAACTTGATGTCCTGCAGATTTCTCCCTGTGGCCAAGTACCGCAAGGTGGCGATGAGCCTCTGCTCGGGAGTGATGGCTTGCCGCATGCAGGTGTCCTGTTTGGTAATATAAGGGGACAGCAAAGCCAACAGACAGTGAAAAATGGGGTCTGTCATCCAGAGATAATTCCTGAAATCATCAGGATTATTCTCCTGGATCTCCCGCAACAAAGGCATGTGAGAGAATTGGTCACGCTGGAGCAACCAATTCTTTGTCCATGAACTCCTCCTCACCCTGTTCATGGACTGGACTTGTGTCAAAGTAAGAACTCCAACACCAAACCCTCGCACAGCACGCACTCTATGACGAGTACGTACCCACAACATGGCTAGAAAATGGTCGGCTGGTTTAGAACGAACTAACAGAACTCACTGAATATCAAAAAGAACCTGAGAAGAACGATCTGAAAATCAGAAACGAGCAGACAAGGACACACTGGAAAACAGATACAAACTAATAAATAGAACGCACTAAAAGACAGGAACGAACTGACAACACGCACTGAAGAACAGATACAAACACACAAGCACAAACTGAAGAGCAGTAACGAACTGAAAAGAACAAGACTGAAAAGCACGAATCATCTCTCACCAAACTTCCACTAACATGAGATTATCAGAAGGAGCCCAAAGGGTGGCGCACTGGCTATTGAACTTCCTTTTTATAGTCCCGTTGTACGTGTTGTACGTCACCGCATTCTTGACATTCGGAATTTCCAACAACATTTGTGTGACCATGTGTATGCAAGACAAGTTATAGCCAACACCCGTTGGAAAAAGATCCACGGTTTTGTTGTCGGAATGTCCGATCGTGTGTACAGGGCATAAGGGTTATGACTGCAGCCCAGTCCTTGGCTGCAGTCGCTCTCTACCCGAGCGACTGCTTTTCATGCCTAATCATGCTTACCAATTACCAGCAGCAGGTCCTACATTAACAACATTTATATGGGATGCTTAATCATCATCTTGTGACTACATACAAGCGATTGTGACCGCTGCTTCTTCCATATATAAACTGGTCCTACATTGTTACTGATATAGTTTCTTTTTTTGTCCAGCTGTCCTTTCGGAAATATGTGTTGCTAGATTATTCTAGCACTATATATTACAGTGCATGCTTTCAGTCAACCATTTTGGAGGGGCACCCTTTTTTTCCCCCTCTTTATCATCATATCATCATATCATTACTACTATGTAAATCTGTTCCATGCTCTTGAAGAAGCGCCATGCGCGTAACATGTTGAGCCTTAGACATCAATATCTACCAACTACATAGCTCTTCCCTGGAGTACAATAATTCCATGATGGAATGATTGATATCTCATCCTCGAATTGCCTATGTTACTTCATTGAGCTGTGTTTGGATTGTATTACTGTAACTGCATTTTTATGGACTGATTTTTTACAGATTTTTGTATCTGTTCTATCTTTTATATATAATGTTTTCTATGTCTAATAAATTTTTGTTTTTAACTGTACAATACCTGTTATCATGCCTATAAAGGCCAAGCCCACAAATTCCTTTTTTCAATACCTAATTATGGGATGTGGCACATAGTACTTCATGAGTATTCACAGTACCACTCTGTGTTGATACTAAATTCTTGAAACTAATGAGCAAGATTGGACTTTTCTTACCACTTTCTTGACTCAATATCACTTGATCAATAGAAATTCTAAGAAACATTGGAGTATTTTAAAACAGGATAAAATCCTAGGTCCAGTACTCCCTGAACATCCCAAGGTCATTTTTAGGAAAACACGTTCCCTAAGGGATGCAATTGTTCCCAATTTAGTAGCTCCACCCCTAAACATAAGATGTTCTGGAACTTTAATGGTTTTTACCCTTGTAGGAGATGTAACATAGGTAAAAATGATATGCACATTCTTTTTGCAACTAGCGTTACATCTAAACGTTTCACCATTCATGATTTTATAACATATTGCACCAACGGGGTAGTCTATTTATTACATTGTACCTGTGGTCTTCAATATGTGGGGAGGAACACATGATCACTCAATGTTCGTACTAGTGAGCATTTGACCAACACTAGGAAGGGCTTCCCAGGCCGCAGCCTGTGCAAACATTGTGCCCAGTATCATAAAAAGAACCTTCTTCCTTGGAAACTATAGGTATTGAAAAACACACTCCGAATTGGAGAGTTAGCAACTTGAAAAGACAAATCTCTTGGCATGAAACACGGAGGATTTTTGATCTCAAGCCCTACCAATCTTGAGGTCTCAATGTGGAGTGGTATGTCAATTCGTTCATCAATAACAATTAGATACTAATATCCCCCCCCTCTTTTTTGCCCTTAGGACTGATATAACACAAAGGGATATATTTTTTATTTAAATTTATTCATTAGTTGTCTACATTAGGTTTGGTTCTTTTTAGTAACATGAGCTTTTTTTTACCAACAACAGCTGGACATTAAAACACAGTTTTTCTTAGACATAGGACTGTTAATATGCATATATGTGCATTTGTAAATTGTTAAATTTAATTTTGGTCCATTTTAGTAATGTTTAATATGGTTGTGTCATTTGTTTTAAAGAAAGTTTTTTTATGTGTAATTTCTGGTTGTGTATACATGGAACCACTAGCTAAGTACTGTTCTTAAGTGGAATGAAAAAAAATAATATTTTTTTCAAATACATTTTTTAACTTTTTTTTGAGCTTTCAATAGGAAAATTCTTCAGTTTGAAGAGTTGTTTTATTAACTTCTTCTTTGAAGGGCAAATGTAATCCTTCCTGGTTTCACATGTACACATCAATCTCTTCTGGGTCCTCTTCTGCTTTAAATGCATGATGCTGACATTGTACACTAATCTCCAATCCCAGAGGATGCCAGTGGTATGGAATCATGTCGGCCAGAGTTAGAACGTGACATCATCACGTACCGGTGTGTCAGCTGATCACCGTGGCCGGAAGGCTCTCGTTGTTTTAATACATGGATTTCTCATTGTGTATGTAAGTGCAATTTAATTTTTAATAAAAAGAGCTTCTTATATACTGCACCATGAAATCTTTTCCGATTTATACTTCTCACATGTACTACGGATGAGCAGCATTTAAATCCAGAAGCAGGGATAGGTAGCCGTGTATGGAGCACTTTCTTTGGAGGATAGGGATTAACCCCCCGGGAGTATGTCAGTGGTGATTTCAATCCTGGATTAACACCAGGAGCACTTTATATGGAAGTCTGAGCATGGAGCACCTTAATTACATAGAAACTCTGTATGGACTTTATTGTCATTCGATTTTTCTGTATGAATTGGATTCCATGGTTTTGCATACATATATTATTTACTGTATATTTGTATTGGTATATTACGTTATATTTACTTACACATGAGCACCTGAAGTATTTAATGGACTATTTATTTAGAGTCTAGGTTCAATTATTATTTAAAGGGACAGTGCAATGTTTACATAATTATTGTAATTATTGTTATTTACATTAATTATTTTTGTTTACATTAGGATATCAGATATTTATTCTTTGCTCTAGGCATTATTAACAAAGACGGTGCACTATTCACATTGTTTATGCAGATGAACATGCCAGAGTCTGAAAGATTTTCTAGACTCTGTCAGAGAGAGATTATCTGGATCCTTAAGCTGGATACACGCGGTCTAAATGTCAGCTGATCCAGCAGGAACTGGCTGACATTCAGACCAGGTGTACAGCTCTCCTTCTGGCATCAGGCGATCTAAAGACTGGATTTTGTTGAAGGTATACTCTAGATAACCAGCATCTCATCAGAGCTCGCAGCCAATGGCTGCGAGCGCTGATTAGTGTGTTCTGTCGGGGGGGGGGATCCCCCTGTCAGAACACAAAGGCACAGCGGGAGAGAACGCTGCACTAACATTGCATAGTTAGTACAGTGATCTCTCAGGTTTTTTTCGTTTAGCCTGCTGGGTTGAACAAAAGAAGACTGAATGTGTCTACCAGGCATTACAATAAATAGCATGTCAATGGGAGGTCTCAATGAAGAGCTAGAAATTAGCACCATTATTTAATTAAGTTAGAAAGCGGCTCTCCATGTTTTAGGTCCTGATATTGCTCACTATCCCCAGGTTGTACATTTACATATTTCATATTTTACCAAAGTTTATTTTCCACTTTTTTCTTCTTCCTGTTTCGTTTTAGAACATTATTACCTCTGTCAGCTTGTGCTTATCAAGAGAGACATAATAGGATCAACCTTACCAGCCTTGTGCAGCTGAAGCCGCTTCTGTGATCCCTGCTCTGTTTGTGCTGCGGCTGAATCTCAGAGGCGTGGGAGCACCGGTGTTTCATATCTTTCAGCATCTCAATTCACCTGTACATGTGGGATGCTTACTAACTCATGGAGGACTTCACATCAGACTCTTTGTATTGAAGATGTGCCTGTTCACATACTGCAAAATGTAAATGCAATGATTGATTTTATTATTCTTTTTTTGGTGCTAAATATCTTTTTTTGAATTTAAAGACTTTTATTGAAAATTTTCACAGAATAAAGAAATAAAAAGAAAAGAAAAACATACAGTTGCATAATTCAGAATACAATGAAATCCTGAAATAGCTACATGCTTTTTTGGACAAAAACTTTTCAGTTAAACAGAACAATAAGGATAAAACTGAAGATTTTGGTAAGTTAGCAAGACATTGAAAAGCTGAATAAGGGTAACAATAAACCGAAATAATAGAAAAACAAAATAAGGAAAATATTAGAACGTTACCGAAAAATAATCCTAGGAATCATAAATCTGGACCTAGTGTTCAGGACAGAATAGTCGGATGGGACTCCCCACCGCTCTAGAAAAAAAAAAACATGTATGAGTGTAAAATGTATTTAAGGAGAGCCCGCCAGGATCTGCCGGGGCCCACACACACTACCCCTATGGGATCTGACTGTAGGTGTGATAAGGGTCCTCCCAGCAGCCCTCGCTGTCTCCGGTAATGGGAGGTCCTAGAGGGAGGGCACTATGGCAGTGCACACTTCCTCCAGCCTCCTGAGTAAGGGAAAATCAAGATTAGCTAGCGGTGGTGGAGTCTCCCCGATGTCCCAACCTATCTTATCCTGGATCAACCCATCCGATGGGATTAAGAGGGCTAAATTTTCCAGAATGAGCCTGAGAGACTAAGAAAGACCAGAGAGAAGACAGAAAGAATGAAGGAGAGGGGAGAGCAGAGAAAAAGAAGAATGGAGAGTTGATCAGTTTAGAGTATGAGCAGGTCCAGCCGTCGGTCCCGTCCCCGGTATTAAAGCGATATTACTGAACGTAGCCCAAGGTTCCCATATTGCATAAAATTTTTCCATGTTGTCATTAAGCTTAGCTACTATTTGTTCCTGAGCCATTATCCAAGACGCCTTCCTTTTGCAATGCTGAAGAGCCACCGTTGTTTTTTTCCAGGCCTTTGCTATAGTGATTTTTGCTCCTAACAGTACAAAGAAAACGAGGTCCTGTAGAGGTTTAGGTAGTCTGGGATGGTGTGATTGAATAAGGCTAAGTAGGAGCTGGGTCCAACTGGTGACTTTACTAATTTGCTAATGATTTGGAAGATTTTCCGCCAGAAAGATCTAATCTGTGGGCAGGTCCACCAAATATGTATCATGTTTCCAACAAGCCCGCATCCCCTAAAGCACAAAGGAGAAGTCCCAGGATAGATCAAAGCTAATTTAGAGGGGACATAGTACCACCTGGACATAACCTTTATATTAGCCTCGATAAGTGAAATGTTACAGATACCTTTAAAGGAACGAATCCAGGACCTGAACCATACTGTTGGCTGCCATGATTCACCTAAGTCTTCCTCCGAGGCTCTCGCGTAGCTCGGCTTGTCCAGTCTCGTCTGTAATGCGTTGTAAATTAGGGAGGTGCCCCCCTTCTGTTCTAAGAAGTTGGAGACCCAGTACTCATAGGGGGTAAATGAGGGAGGTTCAGGTCTAGTGATCCAAATGGTATTTAGGAAATTAGATATTTGTGCGTATCTAAAATGTTCCGAATTGGGCATTTCCAACTTCTTTATACAGTGGGATAAAGTAAGGGGACCAGTTTGGGAAAAGAAGTGGCCTATACGGTAGAGACCCTTATCTGTCCACCATCGAAAGGCCTATATATTTAATCCTGGGGGGAACTTAGGGTTATGAAAAATGTGTGATAATGGCTTAAGAGGGGATATGAGAGAGCAGTTTTTGAATAGTTTAGTGCTTAAAGAGATGGAGTGTGATAGGGTAGGAGCCATTATAGCCGGCCTTTGTTTGGGATCACACCATAAAAGGAAATCGATGGTGTTGAGGGGTGTTGCCCACCTTTCCATAAAAAGCCATTCTGGTTTTGGGCCCTTAGAAAAGGCTATTGATATTTGGGATAACTGTGCTGCCTGAAAGTATCCCCAGAGGTCCGGTAATCCCAGGCCACCCTGTGATTTCAGGCGTATCAGAATTTTAGATGGACATCTATACCCCTTGTTACCCCAGACAAAGCGGATTATCTCAGATTGGAATTTCCCTAAGAAGCTCTTTGGGAGGGGAATTGGCAGAGAACAAAATAAATATAGAAGGCGAGGTAGGAGAGTCATCTTCACGGCATGCACCCTTCCCAGCCAGGACAGACCACATCTTGACCAATATTGAAGATCCCCCTTACACTTTGCAATTAATGGGGGATAGTTGGCTTTAAATAGTTCCTTAATATCCGGAGTCAAGTATATCCCCAAATAGGGGATAGCCTTCTGGGCCCAGGAGAATGTGAAGCTATTTGAGAGTTGTGAAAGTATTTCGGGCGGTAAAGAAACATTTAGGGCCGTGGATTTGGACATATTGACCTTTAATCCTGATATATCACTAAAAGAGTTTAGTACGCCAAGTATAACTGGTATTGAAATTATCGGAGAAGTTATATAGAGTAGTAGGTCATCCGCGTACAGGGCACACTTGTGTACCCTGTCTCCGCAGGTAACCCCTTTAATATCTGGGTTAGATCTAATAGCGATAGCCAGGGTTTCAATGGCTATGGCAAAAAGGAGTGGGGAAAGGGGACACCCCTGTCTTGTACCCCTAACAATTGTAAATGACTCTGAGTATCTACCCATTAATCTCACCTGAGCCGTGGGTGTGGAACACATGGTGTGAATTAAATTCATAAAGTGAGTACCCAAGCCCCATCTTCTCAAAATCTCAGACAAGTAACCCCAGTCTATGGAGTCGAAAGCCTTGTGTAGGTCAATCGACAGTAAGAAACCTTTTTGTGGAGGGCTCCCGTCCCACGGAGATTTAAGGAGGGAAATGATATCAATGGACCGTCTAATCTGGTCAGGACCCTGACGCCCTGGGATAAATCCCACTTGATCTCTATAGATGATATAGGAGGGTATAAAACTCGCTAGCCTATTCGCTAGTATCTTGGTCATAATTTTGATGTCGTTATTAATTAACGATATAGGCCGATAGTTCCCTACTTCACCCGTGTCTTTTCCCGGTTTAGGAATCACCGAGATATATGCAGTGTTTAATTCTGTTCCCAACGGGGCACCTTTCCTGAGAGAGTTAAAGAATTTGGAGAGGTGAGGTGCTAAAGTGGCTCCAATTTTTTTATAATATCCAGTAGAGAACCCGTCTGGACCAGGAGAGGAACCAGTTTTCAATGATTTGATCGTGTCTAGGACCTCTGATGGTGAGAACGGGCTGTCTAACTGATCCCTATGATCAGTAGACACTTCTGGTAATTTTAACGAATCAAGAAAACTGTTTTTTGAATCCCCAGAGGGGGGGCCATGAGGTTGGTACAGATTCGAATAGAATCTATGAAACTCCTCCATAATTTTAGTAGGGTTCTGAGGTCTCCCTTTTGCAACCTAATTTTAGGAAAGGCTAGTTGGCAAGGTTTAGGGTTGCGTTTAACCGCAAGTTTCGACCCCATCCTGTCTTTCTGAGAATAAAACCGCGCCCCAGTCCACCTGAGGTGCTTTTCTGCTGCTGTAGTTAAAGACAGATTGAGCAAAGCCCTCGCTTTGTCTAGGTTGGCAAGAGAGGCAGGAGTAGGATGAAGTTTGTGAGCTTTGGAAAGGGCTTGAAATTCTGCTGTTAGTTTTAACGTGTCTGCTCTGTGTTCCGCTTTTAGTTGGGCTGACAATTGCATTAGTTTACCTCTTATCACCGACTTATGTGCTGCCCAAACCGTTGAAAGGGAAACATCCGGAGTAGTGTTTATACTGAAGTATTCCTTAATGGCAACTTCTACGATAGAAGCTAGACTGGGGTCACTAAGAATTGATTCCTGTAGGCGCCAACGTGGCCGATCGCTGTGGCCCGAGGTTCTCCGAGCTAACAGAGTGACCATAGAATGGTCCGATAGAGGAGTATCAACTATCCGGGATTTAACTAGTAAAGGGATTACTTTGGCGCGCGTGAAGATGTGGTCTATCCTGGCGTAGGATCCATGGGGAGCCGAGAAGTGTGTGAAGTCTCTAGCCCAAGGGTTCAGTTCCCTCCAGATGTCTATCAAGCCCGCCCCCTGAAGTAGCTTCGCTATTGGGAGATTTTGTTTGGAAGGACGTTTAGGTTTTGACACACCCGGACCGGCTTTGTCCAGGGAGAAGTCAAAAGCTATGTTAGAATCCCCTCCCATAAAAATGTGCCCTTCAGGTGCGGCCCGAGTTTATGGAGTAGTGATTCAAAAAAAGCTCTCTGTCCTTTGTTAGGTGTATAAAAGGATACAAAGGTATAAAGTTCCCCATCTATATTCCCAGAAACCAACAAAAAACGTCCGTGGGGGTCCACTACCGTCTCTGGTTGAGATATGTTAATATGTTTCGCGAAACAGATTGCTACCCCCTTTGTTTTATTGGGCGCTGAGGATAAAAAAAATTGGGGAAAGCGTCGGTGAAGGAGAGTGGTCTTATAAGAAGCGGGAAAGTGAGTCTCTTGCAAGAAGAGTATATCCACATGCATAGACTGATAGAGTTGGAAAAGTTTTCTCCTTTTAATGGGGGAGTTCAGACCCTGTGTGTTATGCAATATAATTTTCAGGGTGGGGGAAATTGTTGGTTGTTCAGGCATACCCTGTGTTAGGTGAGAACCTATTTGTTAGAGTGATCTTACCTGACCAGTGAGATGGGGAGACTCGAGGAACCCTGAGACTGGAGAATGCCGAGAACGCGAGGCCCGGGAGGAAAAGCCCGAGGCGGGTGCCGCCACCAGACCGACTCAAGTGGAGATAAAGAGGGGAGGAGAAAAAAAAGAAGAGAAGAAGAAAAAAAGAGAAGACATTGAATACATTAATCTGAAACCATAAACAAATCTGCATGTATAAAAACCGTAATAAAATAACCCGGTGATCCCCAAATCCCCCCCAAACCCCAGGGCAGGTTGGAATTGCCATACCGTGCCCTATTCCTGAGAGGTTCGGAGTCGAATCAGTAGGACTGCCGATCAAGAAACGGGGTGCACTAGTTGTGCACTAGGTTTCCACTTGAGGTGCATTTGTAACACCGCGGCCCCACCACCTAAAGAAAAACTCAACTGGAGACTGTAAAATAGTCTAACTATACAAAAAGGAACTGAGCATTACCACTATTAGAACGAAACCATAGCAAACTGCTAATAGCTGGGCGCTGCTTACTAATTCCCAAGCTCTCCCTGGGATCACCTCACCCCCCTCCCTGTGGCCCAGGAAGACCAAGAAACCCGTAATTACGGGATGAGCATAACTAAAGAGTTATAAATTCTGCCTTCCTAAATGTGAACTTAGTAGGTTACACTGGATCGCCTGGGTCCTGTACTAGCAGGACGGTCCAGTGTAAACCTTGAGCCGGAACAATAAGACTATACCTTACTGAAAACTGAACAGGACATTGTCCACATAGTATAAGTGCTGGTGAGAGTATAAACAGGGCCGTAAGGCACCCAGAGATGTGAAATTTAGTATGACCAGAACCGTCAATGAGACCCAGTGGTATTTAGGCAAAGTAATCCCCTGAGACCCAACCCAGCCCAGTTGTGGGAGCTGTGTATCTCTGGTCTAAGTAAACCTGTATAAATGTATACATTAAAAAGAAAAAAAGATACCAATACAGGCAAACCCTCAATGCGGGATAACTCCAAAGTGGTGTCAATGGAGAGTCAGGGGAGACTCTGCAGTTCCAAAAAATGACAAAAAGAAAGGGAAAAAAATTGAGAAGAGAAGTCCGGATCAGAGCCCTGATCCTTGGCTGATGTGAACCATCATGGGGGGAGATTTTCTTTCGATTGCTTTGAGCTTTGCTTCAGCCAAGTAGGTTGTAACGGGCTTGCAGGCGGAGGTCGTTTCGTAGACGAAGTGGAGCCCCTGCTGGTCTGAGAGGGCGATGGTTCCAGGGGAATCAGACCCAAACGAAGAAGAAGGTGTTCTCCCTCAGCGAATGAAGAAAAGCCATAGTTTTTGTTTCTGTATGAGAAATTCAGACGTAGAGGGAAGGACCATCGGTACGATATTTCCTTTTCCATCAGAAGTTGTAGCAATGGTTTGAGGGAGCATCACTTTTGAACTGTGTACGGTGACAAATCCGCGAATATCTGGATCTTATGGCCCAGCAGGTTAAGGTTGTCAGCGACCCTGGATCTCCGCATTGCTTCCTCTTTCACAGAGTAGAAATGGGTTTTCACGATAATGTCTCTGGGGAGACCATCCGAGCGAGGGGGTTGCAGGGCCCTGTGTGCTCTATCTAGCTCCAGGCGGTTCTCTGTAATGTCAGGAATGAGATTCCGCAGCAGGGTTTTCACACAATTGTGTACCTCTTTTGCAGATTCAGGGAGCCCTCTGATGTGAAAGTTATAGCGTCTCGACCTATTCTCGAGGTCATCGATTTTCGCAAACGCTGTTACCAATTGTTCCTGCATATCCTGAATCCGCGCGGAGTTTTGATTTATACGTAACACTGCTTGATCCGCTTTCTTTTCAATGTGTCTCTTCTTTGCCCTATTTGTTGCAGATCTGCATGAATAGAAGCTGTAATTTGGGTTGCATTAAGGGCTAAACTTTTGGAGAGTAGCTGGGAGAATGCCTCCATCATTGAGGGAAAGTCTGTAGGAGCAGGAATGGCTGCAGCTGTCTCTGAAATGGACAGTAGAAGTCCTGTATGGGGATCCATCATAGGTGTGGATGGGAGGCCCGGGCACATCCTGCCTAAAAGGGACTCAGTAGATGAAGGAGATGTGGCCAGAGGCAGGGGTGGAAAGTCCATACCTGGGGACAGAGGAGGCTGATTGTCCTGGTCAGCTATGGAGATCTCTGTGCTGTCTGTGCTGAGCATGCCTCGTGTGACCGCCGCCATCTTGGCATAACTGACCGGGATGCCGGCCGCCTTCATCTGACCCTCCAGACTCCTCCGGACGTGCGCCGTTATGATCGGTCACTGCCTGGGGGTTTCCCCTGCTAGTATATCCCGAAAGCGCGGTTCTGGGAATGCTCAGGGCGCTCCGGTGGTTAAAGCAGGGCCGCGGTGTGACGGAGCTCTAACAGCCGGCGGCCATCTTCGGAGCTGCCGCACATGCGCCTTTATTATTCTTTTTTTGTATTAAAATGATGAAATGTGCTATTTGCCTTTTTTGTCTTTCTTTCTTTCTTTTTCTTTCTTTCTTTCTTTCTTTCTTTCTTTCTTTCTTTCTTTCTTTCTTTCTTTCTTCCTTTCTTTCTTTCTTTCTTTCTTTCGTTCTTTCTTTCTTTCTTTCTTTCTTTTTCATTACATTGCAGCTTATCAATTTTTAGATGTGGCTGCATTCATTTTTTTTTTTGCCTGTATTTTTTAGCTGCCCAGTAAAAGTGACAGTTAGTGTTGAGACAAACCATTTAACAGTGACAGCAGTACTTACAATCATCAGCTTTTATTCATTCGTGTAAGCACACATTTTAAATGTTCTGACAAAACTTTCAAGAGGATAATTTAAAACATTGTTCTTTATATATGACAGATCAGTAATGCATGACAACACATAGAATTTTTTGTGTGACTTTAATTCCAGGTTAACCTGTCTGCTATTATTTACAACAATAGTTGAAATCAACCTGGAGGTGTCAAAACAAAAATGAACGTAAATTACTTACAGCAGAATTCATCTATAGTAATTAGGGTTCCATTTTATAATAGTTAATTAAATGTCCCTAAGGACAATTAGTGTGACAAGTACTGTAGGTAACCTTTGATATTGAGTGTAATTTTAACCATTTTAGCTTTCATAGCCACACTGCTTTGTGGACCAAACCAATTTTTACATTTTTGCTAGTGATTTAACAATAACTTTCATTACTTGTGTAGAAAAAATGTTTTATAGCATGCTCCAAACCAATTATATAAACATATATAAATACAAATTAAATAGTGCTAAAAATATTAAATTAATATATATAACATATATCAATAAATAAATGTAATGTAATTATATTGAATAAATGAATATAATGTCTGTGAACCACCTCCAAAATCTTCAGTTCAAGTGAATGGTGAAAAATCCTTTATGGACTAAAATATTCCGTGCTTAGGACGGTATGTAAAGGAGAACTGCAGCCCCCCCAAAAAATGGAAAAACACTGAAGTGTAATCCAAAAGAAATATGAAAAACTCTAGTGGGGAATATGGCGCTGTTCATAAGGTGTGTGTTGGTAGGGAGTGTATAGTGATAGTATTATGATAATAATGTGAAAAAAGCTATAAATGGATATAAAACAAAACCTGTCAGGTGCATACCTTAATTATCAAACATCACATAGTGTGAAAAGCAGAGGTGCAGAATGTGTTGTAGATAATCATATAAGAAATACGTGCAATCAAAGAATGAATTATACCAACAGGTGAATGTGCGTGTTGGTGACGTGAGTAAGCAAAAATGTGAAAAAACACACAAAAATGTCAGAAAGATGCACAAATGACAACAATGGTGTGGTGAATAATAATGCACCAAAATAATAATAATAAATCAAGTCCAAATAATATAAGTGTCCAAAACTAAAAAACAATGAAAAAAATCCAATCCAAAAGAACCAAAAAATGTTCCATAAAATATATATATATGTGTGGTGATCGTGGTTTGTGACTCTTCTTCTGGAACCCCCACTTATATCCCCACTCACCGGAAGACCCAACCCCTGCAGGGGTAATGGGCAAGTGTAGATAAATCCACTCCTGGAATCCGATTGGTGTCTCCTTCTATGGATCCGGGATCCCCTTCCTGTTATGTGTTGCCTCTATTCCTTTAAAATCGTCCACCACAGCGTGTCCGTATGTATGGAGAAAGAAGGAGCCTCATAGTGTGAATCCAAAAAATTGTTTTTATTATAGCCAATCAGCTCATTAAAAAAGAAATGGATAAAAACAAGTAAACCAGTAAATGTAGTTCAACATGACACTGTCCCGCCAGCTGAAGCAAAGCCGATGGAGGAAACAGTGGCAAGGCAGCGGCGTGCGTTCCACAGCCGATCAGCCGAAAACTGGAAGCAAACCAACAATAGGATGTGCAGCGACGTATGCGTACCAACGTGACCACGCCTAGGTCCATAGAAGGAGACACCGATCGGATTCCAGGAGTGGATTTATCTACACTTGCCCATTACCCCTGCAGGGGTTGGGTCTTCCGGTGAGTGGGGATACAAGTGGGGGTTCCAGAAGAAGAGTCACAAACCACGATCACCACATATATATATATATATATATTATGGAACATTTTTTGGTCTTTTGGATTGCCAAGATTTTTTTCACTGTTTTTTAATTTTGGACACTTATATTATTTGGACTTGATTTATTATTATTATTTTGGTGCATTATTATTCACCATACCATTGTTGTCATTTGTGCCTATTTCTGACATTTTTGTGTGTTTTTTTACATTTTTGCTTACTCACGTCACCAACACGCACATTCACCTGTTGGTATTATTCATTCTTTGATTGCACATATTTCTTATATGATTATCTACAACACATTCTGCACCTCTGCTTTTCACACTATGTGATGTTTGATAATTAAGGTATGCACCTGACAGGTTTTGTTTTATATCCATTTATAGTTTTTTTCACATTATTGAAAAATCCTTTGTTGCCATGTGAGACATGTGAGACAAGTGCCATCTTCCACCAAAATCAAGCAAACATCCTACTTACCAGACCATAATGACACCCATTACAGGTAGTTAAACAAGCGTGGATGCTAATGGAAGTGTGTCCTCCGGTGAAAAACTGACCCCCGGCTCGATAAACATATATCAAAAAAGGAAGAAGGAACTTCTCAAGGTGTAGTATACAAAGTTTTATTTATTCCATAAGGTACCATTGACACTTAAAATTCAATCTGCCCATTAAAAACACGCAGGTACACTTATTGCATTCCACCTGCGCTCCAAATAGTGGAAGTGACGCATCACGTACTATACGACCCGATGCGTTTCATCAGCAACATCTGACATCATCAGGAGTCATGTGGTTGGACACGTCACCTACTCTGCACCGCATATTGGAAATCCAATCCACTTCCATCCTCAATAATCATTTTTAATTTTCAAATAAAAATTAATATATAGTTATAAAAAAGATAAAAGCTCATTGTGATTTCTATATTAGAAACAATCCATTAGAAAAAATCCATTAAAAACAAAAATCTTTAACTAGCAATATATGAAAAGGATAAAAAACATAAAACGTAACTGACACACCCTCTAGCAGTGGCCTGGGAAATAACGAGACAATGGCAATAAACATGCTCTCCAAACGCAAACGCCATCTTGTGGATGAGCACAATATTGCACTTAACACTACTACCAATAGGCATAATAACAGGAATGGAGTAAATTAGAACACCATAACAAGTTAATAGTTAGAAACGTAACAATTCGGGTCTATATTCACATTATTACCATGGGAAGAAGAGTATTAAGTTTGTAAATCTATTCTGTTTCTTTTTTTACATTCTTTGTTTCATGTTGCCAGTGTGGCAAAACCCTATCAATCCCACAGAAAGAGGCCAAACTGGGGTCCTGATGGTGATGGATTCTAAAGTCATTAGGCAAACTGTGTTTTGGAAACCCAATCCTAATATTATGCTCATTAATTCTAACCCCCAACTTCCTAGTCGTGCACCCTACATACTGTAGCCTGCACGGACAGGAAATCAGGTAGGAGACAAAGGTAGAGTCACATGAGATGAACTTATTGATGTTATATTGTTTACCAGTACTCAAGGATATAAAGGACTATCTTTTTCTTTGTTATTTTGGTCGTCCTACAGGCCTTACACCTCTCGCAATGAAAAAAAAAAGTAAAGTCCAAAAAAGTACTGATCTTTTTCGGAGGTTTATAAATATTAGGTGACATTTTATTTCTCACAATGGGGGCTCTCCTATAGATAAAGGTGTGTTGTTTAGGGAGAAGACTTGCTAAGGTCTTATTCCTCAAAAGGATAGGCCAATGCTTTTTGACAATCTGTTCTATAGTCCCTATTAAATTCTGTTAGGAACGCCATATTGTTTAGTACTTTTTTGGACTCTACTGTTTTTTTTCATTGCAAGAGGTGTAAGGCCTGTAGGACGACCAAAATAACAAAGAAAAAGAGTTCTTTACATCCTTGAGTATTGGTAAACAATATAACATCGATAAGTTCACCTCATGTGACTCTACCTTTGTCACCTATTCGATTTCCTTTATTGATATATGTTATATATATTCATTTAATATTTTTAGCACTATTTAATTTGTATTTATATGTGTTTATATAATTGGTTTGGAGTGCGGTATGAAATTTATTTACAATTTTTTTTACACATTTAGACTTCGGTCTTACTATGAGCTGCTCCCCACAGATTCACAAATATTTTTAATTTTAGTTTATTGTTTAGTTCAGTGTGCGCGGCTTATAGGTATCACCTATTTTTTCACTTATTTCACATCCACTTAGGAGGTTACAGCCAGCAGCAATGGATATTTTTGATTATATGAATAATAGAGTATTACATTTAGAGGAAGTTTTTACCACTGCACAGAATTCCACACACAAGGATTTGGATCACAGTTTTAAATTACTCAAGAATACAGTAGAGAAACAAATTCGTACAGGGTGGGATATAGCCACTTTGTAACAATATAGCAGACATAAAATGACACCCAGACGCATGAGATGGGACCTGGGTCCCAATGATGGGTTGATAGACCAAGATCTGGCCAACGATTGGTTTAACTTTTTTAACATTAGTGAACACAAGTTAAGCGATTTCATTATTTTAAGAAGAAGGTTCAAATTAGCTAAAATTGAAACTAAGATCACGGAATTAAAAGAATTATTATACCCATTTAAAGATTCTCCCGAATATAAAGCAAAATCCACTCAGATCCAAAAGTTCATTGAAAAAACTGACAAAGATATTAAAGCCAAAAAGATTAAGAAATACCAGAGAGACCTTAAGGATTATAGTGATAATTCAGTGTATCAGTGGCAGGAAGATGTGAAGGAGGCAATGATTGTCTCTGCCACCTCCTCACTGGTTCACAACCCTAGGAGAGTCAACACAACCAACGCCGAGCCCCTCCACCCTTGAGAGGTAATACACCAGTTCCCCCTAGAGGGGCGCCAGAGCAGGTAGTTTGAGAAGAGCAAGCTTACCTTTGGGTCCCAACAAGTCCCAGGTTGGTACTCCTAAAAATACTTACCAACAGGGACCCACTGTATATGGGGTACCCACACAGAATGGTTTCCAGCTCTTACAATGCTACAATGAACCCCCTAGAGGTAATCAGTATCATAGGGGTTTTCCATGGAGAGGACATGGGGATCCACCATGATCTTACAGGAGGGGGGTTGGACACACCACAGAGGCCCTTATGGCCCCAGAGGGGGGAGAGGGGGCCAACAGTGGAGTCAACCATGGGAACCCCACTATGGGGGACCTCCGAATGCATGGCATCAACCTGAGCCCCTGGAGTGGCACCATTGGGAGGCCCCACATTGGCAACAGAATGGCCCACTGAGAGATGTCCCAGGGGATGCAGAGGGCAGAGAAAGAATAAAAAGAAAGAGGGACAAGTAGGTAAGGTGATTTTCAATCTGCGTGGGGAGACTTTCACCACTAATGAGTTGAGGGTTTTAGAACTTGGACTAAAACATGCTCTAGACAAAGGTTTAGATAGGTTCAACACTTTCATTGAAACCAAAAGGTTCATTGGAAAGCTGAATATAAAGAAATTCTATGCAGAAAAAACCAACACAGACACTTTGGATTGGGAACCTGGTGAATATCAGGACAGTGGGTTGAAGAATTGTTCTATGTTCAGCCCAAAGAAATCCTCTAACCAGTTTCTGGAGGTATTTAAAACTATAGTGGAACAGGATATCAGGATGATTAAAACCAAAGCAAAGAAAAAGAAGGGGAACCTCCAAAAAGGTCTGGAGGCGCTCGAAAAAAATAAAAATATAGTCAAACGCATGGCTGACAAGGGGGGTGGGATTGTGGTGCTAAAGAAAAAGAATTATGCCAAAAAAACTTAATAGATTGGTAGGTGTCAAAAATACATATAAAAAACTAAGAGGTAATCCTGTCAATAAAATTAAAACTCAATTAGTGAAACTTGTTAAAAAAGCACAATCCAAGGTATTTTGACTAAGAAAGAAGCTAAATATCTTGTTCCAGAGGCCCCTAGACTACTGGTTATCTATCAACTTCCAAAAATCCTCAAAGATAACTTATGCCCACCTGGCAGACCCATACTCAGGGGCATAGATTCTATTTTCTCCAGGACAGGGGAATATATAGATTTTTTTCTGCAGCCTATAGTTCAAGCTAGTCTATTATATCTAAGGGACAGTAAGAATCTTATCAATCTATTACAGGATATTCCCATTGTGGATGACACCATTCTTGTCACCATAGACGTATAATCCCAGTATACTAGTCTTAGACACCTGGATGTTGTTTCTACCACCCATTTAGCCTTAAATGCCCATACTAATCTCAAGGTAAAAAAAAAATCATGTCCTTGTTAGATTTGGCTATGACCAACAATTACTTTTGGCACAAAGGTTCCTACTATAATCAGATCAAAGGTGTATGTATGCCCCCAGTGTAGCTAACCTTCTTTTCAGCCATTGGGAGGAAGAAGTTATCTACAAAGAACCCATTCCTGAAGTAATTGTGTACAAATTGTCATTTTGTGGAACGGCAGTACGGACAAACTGAGTTTTTTTTATTAACATTAATAGGTTTGGGCTAAAATTCACTGGCACTTGTGATTTGCACCATATCAGTTTTTTGGATCTGGTGCTCACTAAGGTAGATGGACGTATTATTATTAAAACATTTTTCAAAGGAACCGACAGGAATGTTACATTCCTACGGCGATCCCCAAGGGACAATTGATGCGCATTCGCCGTAACTGTGTCAAAACAGAGGACTATGTTGAACAATCAGAACTGTTGATTAATAGGTTTAAAGAAAAAGGCTATGGAGAGGCCAGGTTGGCATCCATCCAGACACAGGTATTAAACAAGGACCGTCGGGGTTTACTGGTAGACAAACCCAAAAAGCCCAGTACTATCAGAAACAATATGGCGTTTCTAACTGAATCTAATAGGGACTATAGATATAGATTTAGTTTTTGTGCTTAACATTTTGTAAATTACAATAAACCTAACATGCTTTTATTAAACCATTTGTTAAATAGTAAAAGAATAATAAACTATCCTTCCATTTCTGACAAACTTAAATCCTAACAACCTGTGACTTTCAGGGATTTCTAGCTGGCAACAAAATGTAAAAAGGAGCTGTCATTAAAAAAATAAAGAGATAAAAAAACTCTGTTCCTTTACAGGTCACTATCTCATTTTGGCAATTGTTTCTCAGAATTTTCTTTTTAAGGGGAGGCTTTGTAAGCAGAAAATATTAATGGAATAATTTGAATCTTACTGGCACATCCGCAGCTCTCAAATGCACCCCTCTCCTGAACTGTACCAGGCCACATGCCCTCAATATGGGGAGGAGGGTGCTTTGGGGTCCCCCCCAAAGCACCTTGTCCCCATGTTGATGGGGACAAGGGCGTCATCCCCACAACCCTTGCCCGGTGGTTGTGGGGGTCTGCAGGTGGGAGGCTTATCGGAATCTTGAAGCCCCCTTTAACAAGGGGGCCCCCAGATTTTGCCCCCCATGTGAATGGGTATCGGGTACATTGTACCCCTACTCGTTCACCAAAATAAGTGTCAAAAAATTAAAAAAGACAGGAGACAGTTTTTGACAATTCTTTTATTAAAATAGAAAGTGTCCTGCGATGTCCATCCATCTTCTGTGGACACACGCATTCTATGACCAGTAATGAGACCTCCTGCAGCACTGAATGCCCGTTCTGAAAGCACGCTGGATGCAAGGCAGCCCAACAACTCAATAGCATACTGGGCAAGTTCTAGCCAGTGCTCTATTCTCATGACCCAGTAAGTCAGTGGATCGTTAGCTGGAAAGCTCTCCATCTCTGTTTTGGCCCAGAGGTAAACATCCACCATGTGATGCAGACGCTGCCGATGGGATGTGGAAGCTGACAGCCCTGGGCGGCAAAGACTAAAAAAATTCCAAAATGCCTCACTTAGGCGGAAGCCTTCTCCAACGCTCCTCTCTTAACCAACAATGTTTTCCGCCACACTGTAACCTACTGTAGTCAGGAAAAACATTCAATACAATCCTCTTTAATGTGTCCTCAAGATATTTTATCTTCTGCACTCACAGTAGGGACGGGATGAGTTCTGAGACCTTCTCCTTATACTGGTGGTCAAGGAGGGTTGTCAACCAGTAATCATCCTTCTTCTTTATGCCACGTATTCTTGGGTCCTTTCACAGGCTTTGAAGCATGAGGTTGCCTATGCGCCTCAAATTTGCAGAGGCTTAAGAAGCAGACTCCTCAAGGTCACTCAGGATGACAGCATCTGGAACTTCTTCCTCCCAGCCACGTACTACTCCCAAGGGTCCTGGTGTTGGAAGGCCATCGCTTCTAGATTGATGCATGTCTTCCTCTTCTTTGAAGCCTATGAAAGTGCCAGAATCCTCCTCCTCATCCTCCTCTCCTCACTCCTCCTATGTGTTCTGTGACATAGGAATGATGGTGTCTGAATAAAGTGGGCCTTGAGAGGAAAGTAAGTCCTCCTCTTCCTCCTGCTGCTCTGCCTCCAGTGCACAGTCCATAATGCCATGCAGAGTCTGCTCCAGCAGGAACACAACAGGAATTGTCTCACTGATGCATGCACTGTCACTGCTCACCATCCTTGTGGCCTTCTCAAATGGTGACAAAACAGTGCATGCATCCTTAATGATCAGCCATTGGCGTGGGAAAATAAGCCGAGGCGGCCTGAGCCTGTTGTCGTGCCATACTGGCACAGGTACTCGTTGACGGCCCTCTGCTGCATGTATAGCCGCTGCAGCATTGCCAAAGTCAAGTTCCACCTGGTGGGCATGTTACAAATCAGGCGGTTTATGGGCAGATGGAATTCCCACTGAATTTCAGCCAACCGAGCACTGGCTGTGTATGACCGCCTGAAATGACTACAGACTCTTCTGGCCTGTTTTAGTACATCTTGCAACCCTGAGTACGTACTTAAGAAACGCTGCACCACCAAATTGAGGTCATGTGCCAGGCATGGCACATGTGTCAACTTTCCCTGTCTAAGGGCTGACAGGAGGTTTGAGTCATTATCGGACACCACCATTCCTGGCTCCAGCTAGTATGGTGTGAACCACCTCTGGGCCTGTCCCTGCAGAGCTGCAAGAATCTCTGTTCTGGTGTGGTTCCTGTCCCCTAAAAACACTAGCTGAAGCACTGCATGGCACCTTTTAGCCTGACTCATGGAATAGCCCTTTGACCACCTAGGAGGTACCTGACGTTCATAGGACAATTCTGCAGAGGAGGGCATGGAGGTGGCGGAGGAGGAGGAGGGGGTAGAGATCACAGGTTGGCATCACCACCAGCTGTATGGAGATGTGGGGGCACAACAAGCTGCAGCACTGAGCCCTGTCCTGCATCCTTTCAAGTTGCAAGCAGCGCTACCCAGTGTGCTGTGAACAAAATATATCATCGATGCCCATGTTTGCTGGACCACGTGTCAGCAGTAAGGTGGATTTTATGGCTGACTGCCTTGCCCAACGATGCAAGAACATTTCCTTCCACCTGATGGTAGAGAGATGGAACGGCCTTACATGAAAAGTAGTAGCGACTAGGAACCTACCATTGTGGTACAGAACATTGTGCAAATTCACGGAAGGGGCAGAATCCACCAGGCTAAAAGGCAGAAATTGGAGAGCCAACAGCTTTGACAAGCTTGCATTTAGATGCTGGGCATGTGGGTGGCAGGAAAGTATTCTTTTTTCCGCTGCAGCAAATGGGGCAGAGAAATTTGCCAGCCACAGTCTACAGCTGGTGGTGTGCTGCTGGCAGATGTGCTGCTAGGACCTGGGACACCCTGTGCTATACCATCAACCCTGTCAGTGGAGGCTCCTAAGAGGTAATGACTCAGTATAGCAGGGGCAGACTGAAGTGGGTAAGGAGGAGGAGGAGGAGGAGAAGGAGGAGGAACTAATTTGTACCCCTTTTGTGTGGCTTTTAGGTGCTCTTTCCAACGGGCTGAGTGGTTGGACGTTAAATGCCTTGCTAGGCATGTGGTACCCAAACGGTTGGTGTTTTTGCCACGTTTAATGTGCCTGAGACACAGTTTGCAGATAGCAACAGTGCGATCTGCTGGAGATGTGCTGAAAAAGGTCCAGACAGCTGAGCTTTGGGGAGTGGACCGAGAGATAACAGCTGCAGAATGTGATGGAATAGGGTGGCTGTTTTCTCTACTCTTTCTTGATGTCGGCCTCCTTGGGGTTGTGCCGCTTCACCTTCAGTTTCCTCCTCTGCTCTATCTGGCAACCAAGTTGCATCAGTGACCTCATCATCATCATCATCATCTTTATCTCCTCCATTTTCATCATTACCACTGGAGACAACTTGGCAATACCCTGTGGCTTGGGGAACATGAATGCCAATTTGTCTACCAGTGTTCCTCCCTCTCTCTAGGCTCATGTTCCTGTCATCCTCAACCTCAGAACCAACATCTGAATCCAGTAATGGCTGGGCATCATCAAGGAGCAAATGGCTGATGCTGTGGTCAAATAACTCAACTGACTACTCAATAGCTGATGTTGGGGCTATGGCAGGAATAGATGTGGACAAGGAGGCAGGTTTATCCACTCTGGCAACTGCAGGGGACTGCACACTTGTCTCTGCTTGCGTGACAGAGGATAAGGAGGGTGAGGAAGGTTTAATAAGCCAGTCCACCACCTCCTCTGCATGCTGTGGCTGGATAGCACGAGCAAACTCACTAAACAGAGGAAATGATGCCCTGCCTGAGGAGTGATCACCACGTTCACCTTTGCCTGTGGACACATTTGTTGCTGGCCCCCTTACAGTGCCAAGGGAATGTCTGCCTCTCCTTGTTGTCCTCCCAGACATTATTGGGATGGAGGGGGCCGTGCTTATAAGCAAATGTAAAGAAGAAGTTGAAATTTGGACGTAGATGCACTTTAGTCAATGTAAAGAGGTGTTTGGTGCACTTTATTTGAATACGCAGTATGGCGTTAAACTGGCAGAAATGCACGCAAAACTATACGGTATTAAACTGGCAGTAGCACACACAAAACGATGTGGCATTAAACTGGCAGTAACGCAGAAAACTATATGGCGTTAAACTGGCAGTAATGCAAAGAGAACTATATGGTGTTAAACTGGCAGTAACGCACGCAAAACTATAATGGCATTAAACTGGCAGTAACGCACACAGAACTATATGGCGTTAAACTGGCAGTAATGCACGCAAAAGGATATGGCGTTAAACTGGCAGTAACGCACACAAAACGATATGGCGTTAAACTGGCATTAATG
This sequence comes from Lithobates septentrionalis, assembly GCA_037952835.1. Lineage (NCBI taxonomy): Eukaryota > Metazoa > Chordata > Amphibia > Anura > Ranidae > Lithobates > Lithobates septentrionalis. The sequence continues at coordinate 3,134,507 of JBBDGP010000091.1, read as the reverse complement.
CACACAGAAGTAAATCGCGTTAAACTGGCAGTAACGCAATCAAATAGATGTTCAATTACAAAATCGCAGAGTACCATTGGGCTTTGGTACCAACACAATCAGGCTCGACCACTCGCTCTGTGATTCCTCAATGATATCAAGTTCGAGCATTTTCCTGACTTCCTCATACACTGCTTTGCTATGTGTCTCGGGGATGCGATAGGGTTTCACTCTGACCTTCACATTGGGTTCCGTGACAATATCATGTTCAATAAGACTACTGAGACCCGGAAGTCCTGATAACTTCTCTCTATTCCTCTTTAAGAACTCCTTTACCTGCTGTGTTTGTGGCTTAGATAGGGAGGTGAAAACTGGGACAGAGTTCTCCCCCACCGGGGGCTTAGAACTGACCTTAGCCAGAGCTACTTCCGATAGTACAAAACAGGTCAGTATCCCCGCTACTCAATATGGTGAGAGATAATATAGCAGCCAGCACAATTTGTTGATCAGCAAATATAAAGTACATAAAAGTCCACACGCGGTGCTAAAATATGAAATGAATCCAAGAAGGGAGAGTTGATATACTCGTCACCAGCTTCAATGTGTAAAAAACAGCACATGGCACCACGTGGAAATCCAATCTGCTTACCAGACAGCTGAAAAAAGCAGGCATGTAATGGAAACCCAAGATCACATCTCCAATCTTCAGCTGAAGAAAAAAAGAGATCCAAACCAGGGTTGTGGCTAATCACCAGGTTCTTTTTCACACAGTGTCGACTTCTTTTAGGCTCTCATACAAGACATATAACAGTCACCAAGATGGCCAGCGGTACCCAATAGAAAGATAAGGCAGCCAATAGTAAAACCCATAATTTAATTTAAAAGAAATGTATTTGTAGTAACTTGCAGTTTCAGTACAGGAACAAATGCAACAAGATGTTCAAATGGCTGCGGCTCTCAGCGTGTTAGTGTCAGCCCACCAGAGCAACTTCCTGTTCACGGTCCTTCCAAGGCTTCAGGAGATTTACGTGGTATGTCTGATAGGGCTTCCTCTTCCCAGGTTGGTGTATTTTATAGTTAACCTCCCCAACCTTTTCTACAATCTCATAGGGTCCCTGCCACCTGGTCAGGAACTTACTTTCTACTGTAGGTATAAGTACAGAGACTCAATCCCCAACCTGGAACTGTCTAAGTTTGGCAGACCGGTTGTACACCCTTCTTTGTGCCTCCTGTACTTTTTGCATGTGCTCCTTGACTAGAGGCATCACCTTAGCAATCCTCTCTCTCATCTGAGTTATATATTCTACAACTGTCTTATGAGGAGAGGACTCACTTTCCCATGTTTCCTTCATCAAGTCAAGCAGTCCCATGGTCTTCGCCCGTACACCAACTCGAATGGGGAAAAAACCTGTGGACACCTGAGGCCCTTCCCTTATAGCAAATATTAGTGCTAGGAGTAGACAGTCACAGTCTTTATCATCTTGTTGCACAACCCTTTTAAGCATTGACTTGATAGTTTTATTGAATCACTCTACCAGTCCATCTGTCTGTGGATGATACACAGATGTGTGCAGCTGTTTGATTTGGAACAACTTGCACAGATCTGCCATCACCCAAGACACAAATGGGGTGTCCTGAGCTGTCAAGATCTTCTTTGGGAATCTTGTCCTAGAGAACATATTAAACAATTCCCTGGCAATTGCTTTTGATGTAGCCTGTCTTAGGGGAACTGCCTCTGGATAACTGGTGGTATAATCGAGTACCATGAGGATATATTGGTGACCCTGAGCTGATTTCACCAAAGGGCCCACCAAATCCATTGCAATGCTCTCAAACAGTACCTCGATAATGGGTAATGGCACCAATGGGTTCCTCAAGTGGGGCATTGATTTGGTCAGCTGGCAGGTAGGACATGAACTGCAATAACGTTTCACCGCTATTGTCACTCCTGGCCAGTAGAACCAGTATGTTATTCATGCCTCTGCCTTGTCAGCCCCCAGGTGACCCCCTAATGCGCCATTGTGGGCCAGGTCGAGCACTGTACGTCTGAAGGGCTGGGGAACCAGTAACTGGTCGACCACGTCTCCCCTAACCTCGGTAACCCGATATAGCAGCTCACCAATGACCACAAAAATGGGGAAACCTATTTTTTGGCCTCAGAAACTTGTGAAACCCCATTAATTATGATAACCTGTTGCCAGGCATTTTCCAGTGTGGGATCCCTCTTTTGAGCAGAAGAAAATGCACCCAGTGACACCTCGAGATCAGGGTGGGCAAGACGAGAGGAGCTTTCTCCTTCATCCTCCTTGGTCATAACCTGCAGAGGGAAGGCTTAATCTATGTTCTCCCCAGCCATGACCTGCATAAGAGTGGGTCCCCCCCTCAGGGATCTTCTTAGCTGGTGGACCATCTGTCCCAGATGAAACTCTATCAATGTTCTCTAAAGCGTTGGCGTCCAACCCCTTAGAGGGAACAGAGCGGTTCACCTGTCCCAATAGTTCTTGGCTCACATTGTTCCAAAGTTCAACAAATAAAGGGCAGTCCCTTCCTATAATAGCATCATGGATGAGGTTGGGTACTACTCCAACCTCCTGGACAAATGTGCCACAGGCCATGGTGAGTGTTACTGATACCAGGGGGTATTCCTTGGTGTCCCCATGTATGTACACCACCCTCAGGGCTCTTGCTACTGGACTCACCTCCCCAGCTACCCCAGTACCCACAAGTGTTACCATACTTCCGAAGTCCAACAGTGCTCGGACGTGAAGCTGGTTCACCCATAGGTCACATTCAAATCATCCCTCAGTCTGGTCCAGGTGGGCAGCACAGACATTCTGGGCATAAAAGGACATCCTTTGTAGAGCGCCACACTCCATGGCTTCCTCTTGCAGGGGACAGTGGGCCGGGATATAGCCCAGGAGTGACACCGCCAGCACAGCACGCCCTCATTCCTTTGTGCCAGAGCAGAGCTCTGGGATGCTGGGGTGGGTGCTCCTTGACTCTCCTGAATGTTGACTCCCTGGTTTGTGGATGATTTGGCTCTCCTCACTGGCAATGATCCTTGAGGTTTGACAGGTCCCAGCAGATCCTCCATCACAGCATATCTCTCAACCATTACCATTAGTTCATCTGCTGTCTTTGGGTCCCCATGACTCACCCAGGTCATTTGGCAACGACCTTAGGTAACACGACCCGCTCCATCATCTTGGGACCCATTAACTTCTCGGGCAGCAGCCATTTTTTTACTAGCTGACTCAGGTCATGCATCTGAGCCCATGGTGGACAGTCCAGGAGGTACCTCCAATGGTGTACCCTTTAGGGCCCACATAGCAGTAGTCACCCCAGCCGTTGGCAATCCTTGGCATCAGCAGCTGGCAAATCAAAATATGCCTTCTGGGCATTCCCAGTGAGGTAAGGAGCAACAATACCAGCCCACTGGTCTGGGGGTCACACTTCTCTTTCTGCTGTTCCCCCAAAAGTAGCCATGAGTGTCTCTACATCATCACTAGGCATTAACTTTTGCAGGTAGTGACTGACCCTTATGGCTGCCTGGTTGCTAGAGGTACCCACGGTTTGCTGTTGTCTTTGTGCAAGACACTGCATTGCTTCCTGTAAAGCAGCTACCAATAGGTGTGCGCAGCCTATTGCATTAGGGTGTGCACCCCAAATCTCAAATACACACGAACGCCACCTGCTATCGCAGAAAGGAGGCTCTGGTGGTGGGAGACAGTTGATTGGGAGCATATTACGTTACGCCCCAAATACGGGTGTAACGTTTTCCTACTGTTGAACCTAGCCTTTAATATAATGGGGGCATTTACACTGGCCTCTGGCACCCCCAACTACCCACTTGGTGCTGTCCCTGGATAATGCTAATGCACATGGGGTGATTAGGGTGTGCCCAGGCACACCTGGCACACCCTGTGCGCACACCTATGCAGCTACCTATGCTTGAGTAGTTTCTTGCTGGACTGTGAACTGGGTGACTAACAAGAGAGTGGTTTCCTGTTGCTGGGCCATTGCTTCCTCATCGCCACGGTTGGCTCCTGCGGCGGCCTGCTTCTGGGCTATCATGCTCTGAGCTAGGGCCTTTATCACCTCCCCCATGTTGCCTTGTGAGGTTTTCAGAGCTTGTGCTGTCCTAAGCCAGGACATGTAAATTGGCCTTTTAAACGCTTTCAAATGGCTTTTGCGGCTATACTCTGCTCCGCACTCTCCACCAAATGTAACCAGGGGTAGCTCTGTAATAACCACCAGCCAGTTTATTGAAAGCAAACAGTTCATTTATTTCAATTACAACTAATACAACTCAATTAGCTTACTTCAGCCATAGTAAATAACAGTCCAAAATCCCGGTATTGGTAATTTAAGCAGGCTCACCGCTAGTTTTTTTGGTCCCATACAGGGGTTAGGCTTCTCCAGACAAGGAGAAGGAAGTTCCTCTTCATTCTCTAACTTTCCTCAGCCTTCCTTCTATTAGCCTGTCCCCACCCCCCAGAGTAAGGGTGCCAGGCAGGTCAGCCTGAGGGGGTCATCAGCCTGTGTATCTGTAGGTCAAAGAGCTTCATGCTTGCTGCACAGCTTGTGAGACTTCCTCTCTCTCTCTCTCTCTCACTTCCTTGACACAGTTGCATATTTCTCTCCACTGCCTTTCAAGCCTCCATCACCTGGGACTTAACCTCTTCAGTAATCAGCGTTTGAAGACTGCAACTGTCCCCCTTAAAAGGGACCACTAACAGCTGCCACCCAGGACACATTCCCAGTGTCCTGTACAATATATATATATATATATATATATATATATATATATATATATATATATATATATATACACAGTTGCAATAAAAAGTATGTGAACCCTTTTGGAATGATATGGATTTCTGCACAAATTGGTCATAAAATGTGATCTGATCCTCATCTAAGTCACAACAATAGACAATCACAGTCTGCTTAAACTAATAACACACAAAGAATTAAATGTTACCATGTTTTTATTGAACACACCATGTAAACATTCACAGTGCAGGTGGAAAAAGTATGTGAACCCCTAGACTAATGAGATCTCCAAGAGCTAATTGGAGTGAGGTGTCAGCCAACTGGAGTCCAATCAATGAGATGAGATTGGAGGTGTTGGTTACAGCTGCCCTGCCCTATAAAAAACACACAACAGTTCTGGGTTTGGGTCTGGGTCCTTGTACACGGGCACTTCTTCTAACTGCACTGATCTTCCCTGCAACACAAAATCGCTCTACCTGTCTGCGATTTCCCACCTGACTCTTCATACCCTCTGGTAACTGCAAAGACCCCACTCTTCTCTTAAGCACTGGACTACATTGCTTAACTGAACTTTAATTCTGCCTTACTAAGAATTTGAAACTACTGTCTATACTTGTTTGTTTTTGAAAGTGTCACTTATTTTGTATTATGCTGCCCTGAACAAGATCAAACATTTAACCTTATTCTGTTGCCCCCTCTTGCACTGCAATCTGTCCAGGCCAGTTGTAAAACCCCACCCCCCACAAGCCTGGTTTTATCAGCATCTAATTGAATAATTTTGAATCTTCCCCCCACACCTTCCCACTATAAATGTAGTTCATTTAATTTCATTTCTTGGGATGGCTGGCGAGGGTTTAGGCTGGTCACTCCTTGCACAAAGTGTCACGCCGGCAACAAGTGTTTGGCACTTGTACACGGGCACTTTGACTAAGGCACTGCTACACAAAAGTAAGTACAGACATTATTTTTCCACAGCTATTTTGCAGGAAGTCCCTTTTCATTCTCTAACTTTCCTCAGCCTTCCTTCTATTAGCCTGTCCCCACCCTCCAACTTGCTCTCACTAATCTTTGTTATAACGTCTCTCTCCTCAAACTCTCATTTCTTTATCCCCCCTCTCCAGCCCCCAACCTTTACATATCTCCCTCTCTTCTGCCCACTCAATAATACTCCACTTACCACCTCCTGCTCATTCTAAGCCCACACAGTATCACCATGTCCATTCCACCACAGCATCTGCCCTCCTATAAATCCTACTCCCGCCTTACCACCCTCACCCTCCTACTACTCCTAATGTTTGGGGACATCGCACCAATCTCTGGCCCTCCCACACTCAATTCCCAATGCCAAGATTGGCCATCAACCTCCTCCAACAGTAGTCATAACTTCAACCTTAACAGTGAAACCAGAAGACTCAGAAGTTACTCGTAGCATAAATATAATGCAGTCACCTTTAAATGTAGAAATCAGCAGGTTGATAGGAAAGAGGTCTCCTCTGCGGTGGTCTAGGTGCTCATAACAGTTCATAAGTGCAATGCAATCCATGATTCCACCACCAGTAAGCCAAACCGCTCACCACAGCAAATGGACCCCTGAGCTAACAGACGGGTCAGAAAAGCATTTACCACTATCAGTGGACAGGAGATGGGAACTTGCATAGGCAGACAGTCACACGATATTGGAAGACGGCACTCAGTTGTTCTCAGTTGGTAATCATATTCACATGTAATATAAAATGGAATATATAGTGCACACTGTGTGGCTAAAATATTCATGTTTATTAAAAGTCAGGTACTCACATACAAAGCACTACACCCTAGGGCTGGAATAAAAGTATAAAATTACATCAAATCAATAGAGAAGGTAGCTGCAGTGATGTCCACAGGAACTCCAGCACGCATATCGTCCAAATCTGGACTTTCTCAGCGTCCCAGACATCAGATCTATATATATAGAGAGCCCCATATCACGTTTTCCTGTGTACTAGAACCTCCCACGGGTGCCTTCCAATTAGCACGGGCCATTAAGGGGTCAAAGGAATTACTTCCTGCTAATGTTATTGGGTAACTATAGCAACCCAGGCATCGCAAACAACGTGACTCCCGGTCACGTGACTCTGCAATCAGGGAAATGATTCCCATTCTCATTATAAAAAAAACTATGACCGCCGTGATGTCATCGACGTCGGGACGCCCAGTCATGTGACCTTACACTCATGTTTTCAGCTTAATGCTGGAACACAAACAGAGGCAAACTCCGCCCCTCGTGGCCAAGCCTCCTCTTCAGACCGTTGCTATGGAACCCACCATGCATAGCCAGAGACCACCCTCCCACGGACGGCTCAACAAGCAAATGTCAAAGCATATGCACACTGTTATTCTGAAACAGATTACTGACCAGCCAACAGACTGGGGGGCAATATGCAACACAAAGCAAACAATAGCCATAAGGGAAGGAAGGGTAAAAGAAAAAAATATAAAAATAAAATAATGGTAAAAAAATTTATAATAAAATTAAAACATATAAAATGTTGGAAATACAATTCCCGTTTCATATTTCCCTCTTAATCTATTGCCTGTACACACTGTATCCAGCCTGCCCATATGTCCTCAAATTCCCCTTTTTTGTCTTTAACTACATGAATCCATCTTTCCGCTTCCATTGTTCGGTTGACCTCCCTTTTCCAATCCTCTAATGTTGGGCAGGTAATCTGCTTCCAGAATCTTGGAATTAATACTTTGGCTGCATTTAATAAATGTGGTGTAATGCTCCTCCTATAGGCCTTGATTGTGCCAGTTGTTCCATAAAATAAGAAGTCCAAAGGTGTACACTCTATAGATCTAGGGGCTAACCTCTTGATCCATGGTGCAACTGCATCCCAGAATTCCTTAATCCTGGGGCATTCCCACCACAGATGAAGAAATGTACCCCTTTGCTCGCACCCTCTCCAGCATCGGGCATCTGCTGTTGGATATATCCTATTTAATCTTGCTGGTGTCCTATACCACCTTGTCAAAAATTTATAGGCCATTTCCTGAGAATACGAGCTTATGGATGTTGAATAAGTTGATTGGATCATTTTTTTAATTTGTTCGTCTGATAGTACTTTATTTAGTTCTCTTTCCCATTCCCTGACAAAGTATGGGATTGTTTTCTTTTGGGTACTAAGTATCAGGCTGTACATCTGGGACAACATATGTCTGCCTTCCCCCAGGTGTACACACCGGCTCTCAAACCTAGTTATTGTATTTAATGGTCTCAGAAGGGGTTTAATTTTTTTGAAAAAACTTTTCATTTGATTGTATCTCCATCCTGTTATAGATATATTCCCTAGTGCTGTAACCAGCTCTGAATAAGTTGCTAAGGTCCCCCGTGGGGCAAACTTGCCACAGGTGACATCTCCATCCCTCCCCCATGCCCCCAGGAATCCTCCTCCCTCCCCCGGTGGGAACCATGGGAAACCCTCCAGTGGAGCTAAGGGGGACACCCGGGGGGAGTACTCTCCTGTTTTATTTAGATTATCCCATGTTATCAGTGCGTTCCAGGTCAGGGGGGATGTCCATTTCGAGAGTCCTCTTTCCGTATTCGGAATCCAGGGAGCTCCTGCCAGGTTCCTCCCCGCTATAGCTTTCTCTAATGGGACCCACATTTTACTAGGGGAATCATGACACCAATTCAAAATACGGACCAGCGACATTGCCTTATAGTATGTTGATATATCAGGAAGGCCCAATCCTCCTTCAGCCTTACTTCTACACAGGATGTCATATGTCAGCCTTGGTCTTTTATTATTCCACACAAATGCTGTAAAAGCCTTCCGTATCTGTTTAAAAAAGATTCCTGGTAACTTAATCGGAACTGTGTGTAACATGTAAATAATTCTAGGTAGTATACACATCTTAATGGCACTCACTCTTCCAAACCATGTTAAATATTGTCCTGTCCATTTCTGTAAGTCCTCCCTTAACCCGGCTATTAGGGGAGTATAATTAAGATCATACAACATTTTTTGATCTGAGGTGACATGAATCCCTAAGTAAAACAGTGAATCTTTCTTCCACACAAAGGGGTATTCCCTCTTCAATATCTCTGCCATCTCTTGAGGGACATGACTGGGAAGAAGTATTGATTTTTCATAATTGATTTTAAAATTAGATAGCCTACCATATTTACCTACTTCCTGCATGAGTGACACTAGGGAAGTCTGAGGTGCTGAGAGGTAAAACAGCAGATCATCAGCATAGGCTGATACCTTATGCTCCACGCCCCCCACGCTTATTCCCCTTATCTCCCCATTACCTCTAATCTTACAGAGAAATGGTTCTAACATTATGGCAAATATTAGCGGGGAAAGTGGGCACCCCTGCCTTGTTCCGTTTCGTATGTTGAGATAGTCCGAGATTGTACCATTCACTTTTTTTTTTTAATTTACTTTTGTTTAGACTGCTGTCTCTCCCCCCCCCCCTCCCTGTCCCTTTTACCCGTATAATGAGATACCTGATTTGGTGAAAAGGGGGAGGGAGGTGGCAAGGTGAATTTTCTTGTTTTTTTTTTTTTCCTATTGTTGTTTAATGTGCTGGTTTGTAAGCGCATGGTGTAGGGAACGTCACTAAGGAAGGGGATATGAAGATTGAAACACACAATCAATGGGAATTATGCTAATCACCTAGGGTCTTTTTTTTTTTTCTTTCCCTTTTTTTTTTTTTTTTTATAGATGTTATATTTAATATGGCCGTTAGTGGCCTCTTACACAATAGGGGGTAACACATGAAGGTATTTTAGGATTAATTGGATCACTTTAAATAAATTACTTAATAGAAGTGAGGAACTAGACCATGACTGGCCAATAAATATAATTATGGGATAATTAACAATAACCACAGGGTATGTACAGGTGTGGTGGGTTTTCTTTTTTCTTAGAAGTGAGGAACAATTACGGAATAACAATAATAAACACGGGGAATGTATGGACGGGGCTGGGGGTTTTCCCCTTTTTTTTTTTTTTTTGTTGGTATGTTTTAGGCTTGTTTTAATGTGTTGGTTGTAGGGGGTGGGGGTGTCAATGTGGAATTGGATACACAGACCGATACGCACAAATATTGGGAATCTCATCAATCACAGGATATATTTGGTTGTCGAACATATGTCGGGGGAGGGAGGGGGTTGAGACAGGCAGCGGTTTTTTCATTCCCCCTTTTTTTTTTTTTTTTTTTGGGGAGGGGATAGGGTCAGTTGTAAGAGAACGATGTTACCAATTGGTCTCTTATTAATGTTTAATATGTTAATCCTGCGTAATTATTGTAAAATATGAAATTAAGGATGTTTAATTGTGAATTGTGAAAAGTATAACAGAAAATAAAAAAATTTTGATTATAAAAAAAAAAGGAAATACAATTCCCCACATAATTGGTACAAAACGGCATCACTGCAGCCACCCTATGACATCACTACAAATAATTATCAGTCACATAACATATATTCCCAGTCTAGGTGAGTAAACAGAATAAAAAGCTGTATAAAAACCATTAGGATCGTGAAAGGAAAAGAGATACCAATATTTAACGATCCGAAATGAAACAGTTTAAATCAAATTTGACATTGAGCCCCATGGGTACCCCCACTCGGGTCTCATAAACCCAAAAAGACTCTTGACGGCTCAATTGTCGAATGTAATTCCCCCCCTCCAATGAGGGGTCACTTTCTCCACCCCCCAAAATTTTAATTTCGTGGGGCTGCGAGCATGGAACAATCTAAAATGCTTGGAAACATTATGTGTGACCAAACCTTTTTTAATATTTGTCACATGTTCTCAAATTCTAATATGCAGAGGTCTAGATGTTCTCCCTATATATTGGAGGCCACATTCGCACTCCATAATGTATACTGCCCCTGAAGTAGAACATGTGATAAAATCCTTAATTTGATAGACATTCTTTGTTGCTGTGGTGACAAACTCTTTACGTTTTTTGACGTTACCCTTAGCCTGTTTACATGGTGGACAATGCCCACAGGCATAAAATCCTGTCAATATATTGGATATCCTATTCTCAAACTGGATTGGTGGATCAATGACCCCAGGGGCCAATTTATCTCTCAAAGAAGGAGCCTTCTTATACACAAACTGGGGAAATTGAGAGAGGGCTGGACCAAGTACCTTATCCTGTTTGAGAATAGGCCAATGTTTACGAACAATCCTTTCGAATTGCTTGTATTAAACATTGAAATCCAAGACCATTTTCATACTCCCAGATGTATTATGTTGAGCTTTAGGACAATTGGACACCAAAGTAGTTCTGTCCAACCTCCGGAATACTTCCAATATCTCTGTCTATACTGGATTTGTCATACCCCTTTTGTAAAAAGCGGGCCGACAGAACCTGTGATTGTGAAATATAATCGCTTTCATGTGAACATTTACGCCTAATGCGCACAAATTGTCCCTTCGGAATGTTGCACAGCCACTGGGAGTGGTGGCAACTTTCTAGGGGAATGAACGCATTGCGATCGGTCGGTTTAAAGTTATTCATCAACTTAAACCGACTACCCTCCACAGAGATATCCAGATCCAGGAAGACAATCCGTTCACTACTTACATTCCAGGATAGGACTACCGTATATACTCGAGTATAAGTCATTCTGAGTATAAGTCGAGGCCCTAATTTACCACATAAAAAATGGGAAAAACTTATTGACCCGAGTATAAGACGAGGGTGAGAAATACACAGCTACTGTAAGTAGAAAAGAGGGTCAACAATGCCCATTTGCAGCATCACTGTGCCCATTTGCATGCCTCACTGTGCCCATTTGCAGCCATATGTCCCCTGAACTTCAAACTCGGTAGTTAAGGGTTCCTATATACCCCTTAGCTGCAGCCAAAATTTGGGGTCTCTGAACCCAAAGGGTCCCGAAATGACATTGCTGCAGATGGACACAGTTGACCGAATTTGGGCCCCTGTATCTCAGGGCCACTTAGTGCTAAGAACTCCAAATTTGATGTGAAAACCCAGTGGAACTAGCACCATAAAATTTCCAAAGCTGGGGTTTCTAGCACCAAGTGGCCCCGAGATACAGGTCCCCAAAAATCAGTTCAGAAAATGTCAAGCACTTTTCTGCAGCAGAGAATGACATTTTCCGAACCGAATTTGGGGCCCCGTATCTCAGGGCCACTTTGAGCTAGGAACCCCAGCTTTGGATATGTTATGGTACCAGTTCCACTGGGTTTGTACACCAAATTTGGGGTTCCTAGCACAAAGTGGCCCTGAGATATAGGGCCCCAAATTCGGTTCAGAAAATGTCAAGCACTTTTCTGCAGCAGAGAATGACATTTTCCAAACCAATTTTGGGGCCCCGTATCTCAGGGCCACTTAGTGCTAGGAACTTCCGCTTTGGATATGTTGTGGTACCAATTCCACTGGGTTTGCATACCAAATTTGGGGTTCCTAACACCAAGTGGCACTGAGATACGGGGCCCCAAATTCGGTTCGGAAAATGAAATTTTTTGCTGCAGAAAAGTGCTTGACTCAAGTATAAGTCGAGGGGGGCACTTTCAGCACAAAAAAATGTGCTGAAAAATTCGACTTATACTCGAGTATATATGGTATATTCCTATTGTTCCTGTCCAATTTCTGCATGAACAGATCCAAGTTAGGCCTATCACCTGTCCAAATCATAATGATGTCGTCAATATATCTTTGGTAACAGACAAGTTCCGGGGTGTGTTTTTGAAGATAGCATCTTCCTCCCAGTGTGCCATGAACAAGTTGGCAACACTGGGAGCAAACCGAGCCCCCATCGCTACGCCTCTGGTTTGGAGCTAGAACTGCCTGTTGTACCAAAAAGAATTCTTTGATAGACAGAAATTCAAACAATCCAGAATGAAGCTCTTATGCCTTCTCGTAAGGTCAGATGTCTTAAATGCCCAAGATTCTCCATTTCATTTTTATAATATGCTTTTCTAAGTACCACCAGGCCCCCTCCTTTATCCGCCGGATGCAACACTAAATCTTTCCGCTCAATTAATGATTGTATGCCCTTCTTGATGTATACTGGATCGTTCGCCTTCCGGATCTTAAGTGATTCAAGATCCTTAATGATCATGTTTTTGAAGACATCGACATGCTTAGTGTCCAAATTGGGGGGATTGAAAACTGATTTGTTACGGAGGGTGGAGTGTATACCAAATGGTTTCACAACATTCGATTCAGTCCGGACAGTAGTGTTAGAAAGATAGTATTTTTTAATATTCAGACTTCTGATGAATTTCTGCAGGCTAATATAGGTCTGGAATTTGTTTAGATTACGGGTAGGGGCATATTTAAGACCTCTATCTAAAACCCTAATCTCATCCTCATTAAGAGGCGAGCCACTAAGGTTGTATATTCCTGCTCCTATTGGGGTCTTACTCTTTTGAGTTCTCCTGCCTCCTCTCCTTCCTCTCTGATTTTTCTTTTTCTTAGTTGTCCGTTGCCTAAAATAGCGAGGGGGAGGGAGTGCATTCGGCCTCACTCCCGGATTGGGTGGGACAAATGGAGCCCCCCTCCCCACCCCCCTGGAGTCTTGCAAAAATCCCCTCCCCTCCAGGGTCCAGGATTTTGTAGTGGGGCAAACCGGTTTTGGGTAGGTATAGGGTTCCCATGAGGTAGGAAAAACCCTACCTCTATTATGATATATGTTGGTGGATCTGGATGCATTCTGATATTCATTTAAATATTGCCCAGAGTACTTGGTCCAGCCCTCTCTCAATCTCCCCAGTTTGTGTATAAGAAGGCTCCTTCTTTGAGAGATAAATTGGCCCCTGGGGTCATTGATCCCCCAATCCAGTTTGAGAAAAGGATATCCAATATATATTTTTTTGTTTAATACATTTTTATTAAAGAAAAATATAACAAAGATATACATATATCTCAGAATAGACGCATTCTTGAAAACACAACAACAGAAGTTTCAGCACTCACAGATTACAATGAGTAGTTATAAGCTAACACTCAAATAATTGGCTCAGAAGCTATACAAAGTGTTAATATAACACCAAAATAGACAAAGGATTAATACTTTGTGAGCACTTGAAACAAAACAGAATTAATAAAAAAAAAAAAAATCCTTACTTTGGTATATAGAAACTGAGAGATAAACAAGAGCAGCAAAAATAGGGATAAGACAATTAGATGAAAGAAGAGAGAATAGAAGAGAAAATGGAAAGTAGGAAAGGTAAGAGAACAGAGGATAGGAGGGGGGTAGGGGGGGTGTTGCTGGCATGCATGTCGACATATTGAAAGGGAATGAAATGTTGATGTGTAATTGGCTAAGCTTAGTCGAAAGATTTAAGGGGTTTGCGTTATAAGTTCCTTATAAATGGATGTGGATTGAAATTTTAGTCAAGAATCCCAGGTTAGAGAATGTTTCTTAGAGGTACCTCTAATGTTGTGGGTAATGCTCTCCATAAGATGTACTTTATTGACCATTTGTAGCCAAACTTTTGTAGAAGGGATTGTTGGTTGACCCCATGAAGTAGTAATTAAAGCTTTGGCAGTGTTCAGTAAATGAGGAACAATTAAACGTTTATATATTCTTATGGGGGTTTTGGTAGAATGAAAAAGGATAGTCCACGGGTCATTGGGTATATTGACATCCGAAATCTGTACTATTAAACTGCGGATGGCATCCCAATAAGGTTGAATGAGTGGGCAAAACCACCTGATGTGTGCGTGAGTAGCTTTGTTCCCACAGTTCCTACAGCATAATGGGGAACTGGCGGGGAACATTTGTTGTATTCTGGCTGGGGTGTAGTGCTACCTAGTAAGCAATTTATAGTTGACCTCTGACATTTTTGAGGCCAGTGAGGAAGTATGGGCTAATTGGAGGATCTTATCCTTTTGATTATCTGTAAGGGAGGAATCTAAGTCAGACTCCCATTTAGCCAGGAAAGGTGGGAAGTTGGGATTTTGAAGTGCAATGAGAGCTTTGTAAAATAGAGAAATTCCATGTAAAGGGGGATCTTTTGGGTAAAATATTTCTTCTATGGCATTTAATTCACTCAAACCTCTAAGCGGGTTAGGAAGGGATCTTAAGAAATGTTGTAATTGGTGATATCTCCATTTATCTAGAAATGTGGTAGGTTTAGGAGCAAGGATCACATGTAATGGTTTAAGTACGTTGTCACGGAGGACATGATGTGATAAAAGAGGCTCTTCCGATCCCCATGATTTAAAGTCTGGGTCTAATAATCCCGGTAAGAAATATTTATGGTTGAGGAGAGGTAATAGAGGAGAATCATACTTCCATGAGAATTTTTTGTGCAGGGCATCCCAGACATCTAAGGAGGATATAGTGAGAGCCGAGGTAGATCGAGCTAGATTCCTACAAGAACGGGGTATCCAGGGGGCTGCTGAGAGATCCATTCCACTTAAAAAATATTCAATTTGTACCCATAGTTTCAATTTAAGAGCGTATTTCCAATCAGCCAACCTGGACAAGATAACCGCTTGCCTTAAAATTAGGAAGTGCTAGACCGCCTGAGCATTTGGAATAATAGCTCTCTCGATATCCTGGAATGACCGTTCTTACAAATAAATCTGGAAATCAAAGTTTGTAATATGGTGAAGAACCCCACTGGTACTCCCATTGGGAGCATTTGAAAGAGAAAAAGGATGCGGGGTAGTATATTCATTTTGATTATATTCACTTTCCCCAACCATGTGTGTGATAATTTGGACCATTTTCGTAGATCCTCTCTGATCCTATTTAGCAAGGGGATATAATTATGTCGAAATAAAGAATGGAGATTGGAAGTCAGATAGATACCTAGGTATTTCATGCTTTTCAATACCCATTTAAAGGGAAACAGGGGCTTAAGGGAAAGAACCTCGGACTTGGGGATATTAATGTTTAGAATTTCGGATTTAGATAAATTTATTTTGAAGTTAGAGATAGAGTGAAAGGTAGAAAATTCAGACATTAAGTTGGGAGCTGAGATGCGTGGTTGCTGGATAAAAAATAGTACGTCATCAGCATAAGCCGTGTACTTATGGAATCTTTTGCCTATTTGTATGCCTTTGATATTAACATTATGCCTAATTGTAGCTAGGAAGGGTTCTAAGGTAATAGCAAAGAGGAGAGGGGAGAGAGGACAGCCTTTCCTGGTTCCATTATGCAAGACAAAGGGGTCACTCAACGTTCCATTAATTCTAATTTGTGCTGAGGGATTAGAATAAAGGGATGAGATTCGATGGAACATTTTAGGTCCCAGCCCAAAGTGTCGTAAGGTCATCTTAAGATATTCCCAGTCCACCCTATCAAAAGCTTTTTCAGCATCAGTGGAAAGGAGTAGGGTGGGCTGGGCGCATCTCTGAACGTATTGGATTAAGGATATTGCACGAAGAGAATTGTCTTTTGCTTTTCTATTGGGTATGAAACCTGATTGGTCTGCTGATATCCAGCTGGGTAGAAGAGTTAGCAGCCGATTTGCAATTACTTTGGCAAAAAGTTTGATGTCAACGTTAATTAGTGAGATTGGCCTAAAACTGTTACATAGGGTGGGATCCTTATCGGGTTTAGGAATGACAGTGATATGAGTTGATAGAGATTCTGGGCGTAGACCTGAAGAGTGAGAGATAGAGTTTGCATAAGCGGAGAGACGAGGGAGCAGAATGTCGCTGAATGTTTTATAATATAAAATAGTTAACCCATCCGGTCCAGGAGCTTTGCCGGATGGGGATGATTTCAATGCTGCCTGGAATTCCTCAACCGAGAAATCCTCCTCCATTTCTTTGAGGACAGATTTGGGCAATTTAGGTAAGTTAGCTGCTCTCAAGTAGGAAAGCAAGCGGCTTCTTCTCTCTTTTTGTGGTAGAGAAGACAGGTCATTTTTAACATTATATAGGTCCTCGTAATACTCTCTAAAGGCCTTAGCAATATCTGGGGTTGCATGGGCTAGCTCCCCTGTTGAGAGTTTGATTTTGGAAATAAATGACTGTGATTGTTTAGTCTTTAGAGATCTAGCTAGTAGCTTACTTGGTTTGTTTCCCCATTCATAAAATTTCTGTGATAGACGTTGGAATTTTCTTTTAGTATCCAAATTGAGAAGGGATTTTAGTTCCTCTCGTTTGAGTGTGAGGGATTGGAGGTGCTCAATATGCATAGAGAGTTTGTGCTGTTTATCAAGAACCGCTATCTGCTGTAAAACCTGATCAATCTGTTGACCATGCTCCCTTTTCTTCCAAGCACCGAGCTCAATAAGACGACCCCTAATAGTAGCTTTATGAGCTTCCCACACAACAGAGGGAGAGGTGTCAGAGGGTTTGCTTTCCTTAAAATATTGTGAGAGATGAGAGGCTAACATGGAAACTTCAGCTTTATTAGAAAGAAGGAAATCATTGAGTTTCCAATTGTTAATGCGTCGTGGTAAGGAAGACACGGTCAACGTCATTTGTACAGGTACGTGGTCTGATATAGATGCGGTGCCAATGTGAGCAGATTGCAGGAGGGGGAGATGAAAATGATCTAGAAATATATTATTTATTCTGGAATAAGATTGGTGTGTTGTGGAAAAGTGTGAAAAATCCTTCTCCTTAGGGTGGAGAAGGCGCCAAACGTCCATCAATTGAAGATCCAGAAGCTTTTTTTTAACAAGTTTCAGTTGTTTGAAAGAAATATTAGAGCGGCCCTGGGATGTATCAATTGTTGGATCTAGTGGCATATTAATGTCGCCCGCTAGGATAGTAAGGCCTTTGGTGAAGTTTGAAAGTTTAGTCAGTGTTTGTGAGAGGAAAGTTGGCTGATTTTGGTTAGGACAATACACATTTGCAAGAGTACATTGAGTGTTACCTATGAAGCCCCTAAGGAAAAGGAAGCGACCATGGTCATCTGCCAACATATCAGATAACCTAAAGGATACATTACTGCAGAATCCAATGGCCACCCCTTTAGCTTTATTAGTGTCTGATAAACTATAGTACCACTGTGGAAAGAGGGGTGAGGTTAACTTAACAGGTGTTGTGTGAGTTAAATGCGTTTCTTGAAGAAAAGCAATAGAACATGCGGCTCTTTTAAGTTCACGGTGTTCATTGGTGTCTCTTGGCAGCAACATTAAGACCCCTAACATTGTATGATATAAACTTTAATGTAGCCATTGTTAAAGCATAGCGCATACCTTCAGCCTATATTTCCATACATACCAGCCAGAAGGGGGGAGTGGAGAGGAGGAAAAGAGAGAGGTTTTTTGGAAAGAAAGAGAGAGAAAAGAAGTACAAAAAAAGCATATGTGGAGGTCACATATGTAAATTAACCAACTTGTGGGAAACACATAGTTATCACGCAGAAATCTGCAGTGTTCCCATTGGGGAGAGAGAGAACTAGAGACCATCCCAATCCCTAAATGGGGACTGAATAGGACAACTCTAAGGCCAATCGTTCTCGCCAACCCCAGAAGGAAAGGGGGTGACGGGGTTGCGCTGTAGTGAAGGGGGGTAAAAGGGGAAGTGCATCCCCACAGCGCGCGACCTATGAGAAAACGAATAACTTATAACTATAAGTAAATAATTAGTTCCATTTAGGAATATGAATATTACCAATTTGTAACCAGGATCAATTTGAACAAAACGTAACCCCTAGGCAATAAAGTGCAAACCAATTCGGTACCTAAACTAAATACCCAAGGATAAAGGTAACAAAGAACATTGGTCAGTTCAATAGTATGACAGTTTCGGCCAAATTTAGACAGGCACATGTAAAAAAAAAAAAGGAAAAACTGCGGCCAAAACCAAACTTAATAGAGACAACCTGTAGGAAAAAGATTATCTACAATAAGAAAATTAGTACGTGTGGAAAGATACATATTTCAACCATGCTTTTGTGCAGAGCCTGGAAGAGAGGTACGCCTTTTCTTTGAGGGGGTCATTCTCCAAGGTGGGTCCGTTGGGCTCAGGAATTTAGGGATTGGGTCTTGCCAACCTGAGAGTTCCATGGATGGAAGATTAAGATCTTGCAAGAAGGTTGGAAGTTCCTCCGAAAATCTCAGCGTATATGACCGACCATTTTTTGTGACAATTAGGCAGGCTGGGAATCCTCATCTGTATGTGATCCCATCTGAACGCAGGTGGTCAAGGAGCAGTTTCAGAGCTCTGCGACGGTCCAATGTTTCCTTAGAGAGGTTTGGAAATATGGTGATGACTGCTCCGTCAAAGTCTACGTTAGGCAAGCCCCGCATCTTCATCATAATAGCATTTTTGTCTTCAAAATAGTGCAAGCGACAAATAACGTCTCTGGGCTGATCTGACTTAGCATTACTGGATCTTAGGGCACGATGTACACGGTCAAAGCGTAGCGGTTCAGTGACTGAATTGCCCAAGATGGTATTAAAGATGCCTCTTATAGATGGTTCTAGGTCATTATCACCCGATGCTTCTGGCAGACCTCTGACACGAATGTTATTTCTACGGTTACGGTTCTCGAGGTCTTCGAGTTTATACAGAGAGGCTCGATGGGCGAAGGCCAGCTGGATAACAGTGTCCTGTAGTTCTTTAATAGCTAAAGCATGTGTGTCTTGCCGCTGTTCCGTTTCCTTAACTCTGACCAGGATATGTGTCATGTCAGATCTGACAGCAGATATTTCTTTTTTTATGGATTTCTCCAAACTGTGAAACATTCTTGCAAGTTCTTTTTTGAGACCGCTCATTAGTGTGTTCATTTCGGAACCCGCAGGGGATCCTGGATCATCCATAAGGTCTGAACAGTATGAGGAGGCCGGGGAGCTGTCTCGCACAGATGCAGCGTGAGATGATGGAGAAACGCTGGTCCGTGAGGTTCGGACCTGCTCGTATCTTGCGTTAGCTAAGTATTGTTGAATGGAACCAGTGGAGACTGGAACGGGCAGTGATCTCTTGCCTGGACGTTTACCTTTGGCAGACCGGAGTTTAGGTGTTTTGGCGGGCATTACTGGAACTATACGGTCGATCGCTGTGGGGGTCACCTCCTACTCACATCTGTTCAAAGACATGCACCCATTAAAGTATCCTTGTTGCTTAAAAATATTCTTATGAAGGAAGTATGCAGACAGTGTTATGCCGCGTACACACGGTCGGACTTTCCGGCATACTTGGTCCGGCGGACCAGAGTGTGCCAGACAATCCGCCCGTGTGTAGGCTCCGGGCGGACTTTTCCGGCGGACTTTTTCCAAAAAGCCCGCCGGACCTAGATTTGAAACATGTTTTAAATCTTTCCGTCGGACTCAGTTTCGGGTGGAAAGTCCGCTCGTCTGTGTGCTGGTCCGACGGAAAGCCCGCTCGTGTGTATGCTGGTCCAACTGACCAGATACGACGCAAGGGCAGGGTATTGCATTTCGCGCTTGCTGCAATAGGAAAAACAAATTTTCCTATTGCGGCAAGCGCGGGGCATACCAGGCCCTTAGGTCTGGTATGGATTATACAGGGAACCCCCCTACGTCTAAAAAACGGCGTGGGGTCCACCCTAAAATTCATATCAGACCCGATCCGAGCACGCAGCCTGACCGGTCAGGAAAGGGGGTGGGGACGAGCCAGCGCCCCCCCTCCTGAACCATACCAGGCCACATGCCCTCAACATGGGGGGTGGGTGCTTTGGGGGAGGGGGGCGCCCTGCGGGGCCCCCCCACCCCAAAGCACCTTGTCCCCATGTTGATGAGGACAAGGGCCTCTTCCCGACAACCCTGGCCTTTGGTTGTCGGGGTCTGCGGGCGGGGGGCTTATCGGAATCCGGGAGCCCCCTATAAGAGGGCCCCCAGATCCCGGCCCCCCCACCCTATGTGAATGAGTATGGGGTACATGGTACCCCTACCCATTCACCTAGGGAAAAAGTGTAAATAATAAAACACTACACAGGTTTTTAAAATATTTTATTAAACAGCTCCGGGGGGGATCTTCCTCCAGCTTCGGGGGTCTTCTTCCGGCTTCGGGGGTCCCTCCAGTTCATCTTCTCCCGGCGTCCGGTTGGTTCTTCTCCGCTCTCTTCTCCCGGTGTTCCAGTTCTTCGGCCGGCTCCTCCGCTGTCTTCAGGTAGCTCCCTTGCCAGCAGAGGTCCAGACTTCTGGGCTTCTTGTCTTCTGTTCTACCTCAGGGGTAGTATACATGATGGAGTGCGAATGTGGCCTCCAATATATAGGGAGAACATCTAGACCTCTGCATATTAGAATTGGAGAACATGTGACAAATTTAAAAAAAGGTTTGGTCACACATAATGTTTCCAAGCATTTTAGATTGTTCCATGCTCGCAGCCCCGCAAAATTAAAATTTTGGGGGGTGGAGAAAGCGACCCCTCATTGGAGGTGGGAGAATTACATTCGACAATTGAGCCATCGAGAGTCTTTTTGGGTTTATGAGACCCGAGTGGGGGTACCCATGGGGCTCAATGTCGAATTTGATTTAAACTGTTTCATTTCAAATCGTTAAATATTGGCATCTCTTTTCCTTTCCCGATCCAAATGATTTTTTTTATACAGCTTTTTATTCTGTTTACTCACCTAGACTGGGAATATATGTTATGTGACTGATAATTATTTATAGTGATGTCATAGGGTGGCTGCAGTGATGCCGTTTTGTACCAATTATGTGGGGAATTGTATTTCCCACATTTTATATGTTTTAATTTTATTATTCATTTTTTTACCATTATTTTATTTTTATATTTTTTTCTTTTATCCTTCTTCTCCCTTATGGCTATTGTTTGCTTTGTGTTGCATATTGCCCCCCAGTCTGTTGGCTGGTCGGTAATTTGTTTCAGAATAACAGTGTGCATATGCTTTGACATTTGCTTGTTGAGCCGTCCGTGGGAGGGCGGTCTCTGGCTATGCATGGTGAGTTCCATAGCGACGGTCTGAAGAGGAGGCTTGGCCGCGAGGGGCGGAGTTTGCCTCTTTTTGTGTTCCAGCATTAAGCTGGAAACATAAGTGTAAGGTCACATGACCGGGCGTCCCGACGTCGATGACGTCACGGCGGTCATAGCTTTTTATAATGAGAATAGGAATCATTTCCCTGAATGCAGAGTCACGTGACCGGGAGTCACGTTGTTTGCGATGCCTGGGTTGCTATAGTTACCCAGTAACATTAGCAGGAAGTAATTCCTTTGACCCCTTAATGGCCCGTGCTGATTGGATGGCACCCGTGGGAGGTTCTAGTACACAGGAAAACGAGATATGGGGCTCTCTATATATATAGATCTAAAGTCTGGGACTCTACTACCGCTGAGGAAGTCCAGATTCAGACGATACGCGTGCTGGAGTTCCTGTGGACATCACTGCAGCCACCTTCTCTATTGATTTGATGTAATTTTATACTTTTATTCCAGCACTAGGGTGTAGTGCTTTGTATGTGAGTACCTGACTTTTAATAAACGTGAATATTTTAGCCACACAGTGTGCACTATATATTCAATTTTATATTACATGTGAATATGATTACCAACTGAGAACAACTGAGTGCCGTCTTCCAATATCGTGTGACTGTCTGCCTATGCAAGTTCTCATCTCCTGTCCACTGAGAGTGGTAAAAGCTTTTCTGACCCGTCTTTTAGCTCAGGGGTCCATTTGCCGAGGTGAGCGGTTTGGCTTACTGGTGGTGGAATCACAGATTGCATTGCACTTATGAACTGTTATGAGCACCTAGACCACTGCAGAGGAGACCTCTTTCCTATCAACCTGCTGATTTCTACATTTAAAGGGGACTGCATTATATTTATGCTACAAGTAACTTCTGAGTCTTCTGGTTTCACCGTTAGCGCTGCACTGCTTATTCAATTTGTATACTAAGGTTTTATATGTTTGCCTTCAGTGTTCAGCTGCTTTTATTTCACTGTTAGGCTACATTTTTGCACTGATTGAATTTTATTTTATAACTTCAACCTTCTCATCCCAATTCCCCTGAGTCAGCCCCCCTCTTTCATGTGCCCTCTGGAATGCCCGCTCAGTCTTCAACAAACTAGTTTCTGTCAATTACCTTTTCCTCTCCAATTCCCTTGATCTATTTGCTATAACCAAAACCTGGCTCCAGGAATTCGACACTACCTCTCCAGCTGCCCTGTCCCACAGTGACCCTCTCTGGACTCACTCCACCAGACCCAGTGGAGTGGACTCCTCTCCCCACAATGCACCTTCCAGGTACTTCCCACACCTCCCTCTCTTTCCCCCTGCTCTTTCGAAATGCACTGCATTTGTCTTTTCTCTCCAGCTTCTCCGAGGGTTGCAGTCATTTATCGGCCTCCTGGACCAGTGTCACGCTTTCTGGATGACTTCTCTGCATGGCTACCCTATTTTCTCTCATCCTTTCGGTGTCACTTACAACTCCATCTCCTCCACCCCCCTTCCTCTTCCTGTTGGGGTACCCCAAGGCTTCGTCCTTGGGCCTCTCCTATTCTCACACTATACCTCTTCCCTGGGCCAGTTGATAACCTCCCATGGCTTCCAATACCACCTCTATGCCAATGACACACAGATCTATCTCTCCACTCCTCAACTCACCCCCTCGATCTCCTCACGGATCTCAAACTTACTGAATGACATATCGGTATGGATGTCACAACACTTCCTCAAACTTAATCTTTCTAAAATTGAGCTTGTTATATTTCCTCCTTCACGGTCCCCCCCCGTGACTTCACCATTAATATCAACAACACAAACATTGATCCCTCCACACATGCCAGGGTCCTGGGTGTAATCCTTGACTCTGACCTCTCCTTTAGCCCCCATATCCAACCACTGGCTAAATCCTGCTGCCTTAACCTCCGCAACATCTCCAGAATTTGACTCTTCCTGACTAATGACACCACAAAGCAACTTATTCACTCCTTGATTATTTCCCTCCTTGACTACTGCAACTCTCTCCTTGGCCTACCCTTAAGGAGGCTATCCCCCCTTCAGTCTATGAATGCTGCTGCTAGACTAATACACCTGACTAATTGACCCTTGACTGCCCTCCCTCTCTGCCAATTTCTTCACTGGCTTTCCCTACCCCACCATGTAAAATTCAAAATGCTAACCATAACATACAAGGCCATTCACAACATCGCCCCCATCGACATCACCAACCTCATCTGCAGATATCGCTCAAATCGTCCCCTCCGCTCCTCCCAGGACCTCCTGCTCTCTAGCTCCCTTGTTACCTCCTCCCATACTCGCTTTCAGGACTTCTCCAGAGCCTCTCCCATCCTCTGAAACTCCCTGCCCCATTATGTCCGATCAGCACCTACCCTGTTCACCTTTAGGAGATCCCTGAAAACTCATTTATTCAGGGAAGCCTTTCCCACACCCACATAACAACTGTCCCCGAGCCACCCCCATCAAATCATTCTCTGCAGCTATTACCTTTTGTACCACCACCCCCTCTCTTTAGAATGTAAGCTCTACGAGCAGGGCCCTCCTGTACCTTTTGTATTGAACTGTACTGAAATTGTGTTGTCCCCCTATACATTGTAAAGCGCTGTGCATAAACTGTTGGCGCTATATAAATCGCATATAATAATAATATATATATATATTATTGATATATATATATTGATTGGACTCCAGTTGGCTGACACCTCACTCCAATTAGCTCTTGGAGATCTCATTAGTCTAGGGGTTCACATGCTTTTTCCAACCGCACTGTGAATGTTTACATGGTGTGTTCAATAAAAACATGGTAACATTTAATTCTTTGTGTGCTATTCGTTTAAGCAGACTGTGATTGTCTATTGTTGTGACTTAGATGAAGATCAGATCACATTTTATAACCAATTTGTGCAGAAATCCATGTCATTCCTAAAGGGTTCACATACTTTTTATTGCAACTGTATATATATATATATATATATATATATATATATATATATATATATATATATATATATATATATATATATATATATATATATATAAATGAATTCCCAAGTTTTCTGTCCACCAGCTGAAGCTCAACAGAAGATGGGTGTTGCGACAGGACAATGACCCAAAGCATAGAAGTAAATCAACAACAGAATGTCTTAAACAGAAAAAAATACACCTTCTGGAGTGGCCCACTCAGAGTCCTGACCTCAACCCGATTGAGATGCTGTGGCATGACCTCAAGAAAGCGATTCACACCAGACATCCCAAGAATATTGCTGAACTGAAACAGTTCTGTAAAGAGGAATGGTCAAGAATTACTCCTGACCATTGTGCACGTCTGATCTGCAACTGCACTGCACTGTGAATGTTTACATGGTGTGTTCAATAAAAACATGGTAACATTTAATTCTTTGAGTGTTATTAGTTTAGGCAGACTGTGATTGTCTATTGTTGTGACTTAGATGAAGATCAGATCACATTTTATGACCAATTTGTGCAGAAATCCATATCATTCCAAAAGGGTTCACATACTTTTTATTGCAACTGTATATATATACCGCCTGAAGTGTATCATATACTGTACACCACCGAATGCACTGTATATATAGGCTACACTGAATGCAGAGTATATATATATCAAATACACTGCCACTAACTAATAAAACCTGCCTGCTAACTAACTCAAGCTAACTTAAGCTATCTCTCCATCCATGGCAACAGCACTACCCGTGGTCGCTTTGTAAGCAGCCTTATATAGTGTGGGACATGCACCTAGTCGTCCTGAGCCATGCACCCTGCCTTTGGCCAATTATGGCTCTCTCAGCAGAGCGCGCTGTGATTGGCCAAAGCATGCAGGTCAGGTGCATGCTTTGGCCAATCATCATACAGCAATGCACTGTGATCTTGCAGTGCATTATGGGGTATTCCTCGGGTGCTCGAATTTCTCACAAAATGCCCCATATTGTTTGCTGTTCGGCAAATGGACGAAAACCCAATGTTCGAGCTTATCCCTACTCACCAGAGCCAAAAGGAACGCTGGACCACAAAGTGTGTGTAATGATAGTATTACAATCTCCCAGCAAGGGGTTCCAAGTTTTCTCCTCTCCAGCTCACAGATGTTCCTTCTCCTCAGCAGGATATACACCAATCACCCAGAAAGAAGATAAACACGGTGATCGTGCAACATAGTGTTATTGAAAAAGTTCCCTTTTAAAACCACTTATATAGTGTGGGGCGTGCACCTAGTCGTCCTGAACCATGATTGGCCAAAGGCACCCTGCCTTTGGCCAATAATGGCTCTCTCAGCAGAGCGCACTGTGATCTTGCAGTGCATTATGGGGCATTCCGCGGGTGCTCGAATTTCTCACAAAATGCCCCATATTGTTCGCTGTTCAGCAATCTCCCAGCAAGGGGTTCCAAGTTTTCTCCTCTCCAGCTCACAGATGTTCCTTCTCCTCAGCAGGATATACACCAATCACCCAGAAAGAAGATAAACACGGTGATCGTGCAACATAGTGTTATTGAAAAAGTTCCCTTTTAAAACCAATCCCCAAATATATGCGCTTATATGTCAGGGTGCCCAGACCGGCACCAGCTTGAAAAGCATAAACGTTTTAACCCAAAGGATAATATCCAACACACTGCCATTGGTAAAGACAAAGGCGCCGTCTGTCTCACCAGATTCTGGCGTGCGTCTCACTGCTCAAACAGTCGTGATGTCACAAGTGGTCCCCGGGAATAGCGACAGCAATCCAACCTCTATGCATTTCACTGTATAGCTTCATCAGGAAGTTTATGACCGCCCACTTTCTTATACCCACTGTTGTGATATCATTGGTGCATGGAAACAATTTCACCCCCTATGTACAAGTAGTAAAACTGGCTGGATGAATACAAAGAACTAATGATCATAAGATTCACCTGGGAAATCCTTCCCTTTTAACTTTGGTGAAACCTGATCGAGCTTGTCTCGCTCTTTACAAATACCTTTTACATATACATCCATAAAACCACATATTTATTCATACCATACATTTAATAGTCACGGATATAAATTAAAAATATTTAAAAAAAGGGATAATTCCTTGAATAATATATAGGGCGGCACAGTGGTGTTGTGGGTAGAACTCTCACTTAGCAGTAAAAAGGGGTCACTGGTTTGAATCCCAGCCACGACACTACCTGCCTGGAGTTTGCATGTTCTCCCTGTGCCTGCGTGGGGTTCCTCCGGGTACTCCGATTTCCTTCCACACTCCAAAGACATGCAAGTAGGTTAAGTGGCTTCTATCTAAATTGGCCCTAGTATATGAATGTGAGTTAGGGACCTTAGATTGTAAGCTCCTTGAGGGTAGAGACCAATGTGAATGTACAATGTATATGTAAAGCGATGCGTAGATTGATGGCACTATATAAGTACCTTAAATAATAATAATATACTACCGAAAAGACCATGATTTATATATAAAAAAGCATTGGGTTTGAGGAACTTAATAACCAAGAATGTTTTGGATCCCCCAAGGGCCAAGACATTTCTGGAGAGGAATGGGTTCTTTAGGGGTGGGAGGTATAAGGCTTGTAGAACTACTAAAGATAAAAGAAGAAAAATTGAAACCTTTACATCCTTGGATGGGAAGGAGTATAAAATAAATGAGATGGTTACTTGTAGAACCAGATTTGTAACCTACATGTTGATTTGTCCTTGTGGGCTAAGATATATAGGGAGACCAACAAGATGCCTGTTCACACGTATAGGAGAATATGTTAACAATATATGTAAGGGGATTTAAACATCATAGTGTTTCCTATCATTATAGAATTAGGCATAACAGGGATCCCACCTCATTGAGTTTTTTTGGGATTGATAGAGTGTACCAACACTGGAGGGGTAGTGACATGCAAAAACAAATCTCACAGAATGAGACCCAAGGGATACATCGCTTTAATACTTTGGCACCTTTGGGCTTAAACAAGGATGTAGATCTAAATTGTTTCATCAGCAATTGTTAAATACAATTATGTTAATTTTCCTTTTCCATATCAGAGTAATGGGGTTTGGACAATTAAATGAATTAAGTATATTTGACCAGTAGATGGCCAGATAGCAGTGGGTTGTGGATAATTTTTTTCTAAACACGCTTTTAGGATCCTGTTAATTTTACATAATTTTTTAAAATATTTTTAATATAGTTCCGTGAATATTAAATGTATGGTATGAATAAAAATGTGGTTTTATGGATGTATATGCACGGGACATGACGGGACTTCCCTGTGCCATTCCCCGTGACGTCACAGGGAAGTCCCGTCAAGTCACCGTGCGTCAGAGGGGGGCGGGGCCGTTATTTAAGAACCGTCAGATGAGGAGACGCCGTCACACAGCGGGAGCCTTCCTCCATGCATGGATGCGGAGCGGCCCGGAGAAGAAAATTAAGAAGAGAAGAAGAGAAGAAGAGAAGAAGGAAGAAGAGAAGACGATGAAGAAGAAGATGAAGAGAAGAGCGGGAGCCTCCCCTCAATGCCATGGGTGCGGAGCGGCCCGAGGAGAAGAAGATAGAAGACGCCGCGGAGAAGATGCTGGACGAGAACGCCGGAGGAAGAACCAGAAGAGCCAGAAGAACCAGAAAAAGAAGAAGATGAAGGAAGATAGAAGAAGCATTTAAATAAAGGAATTGTCAAAAACTGTCTCTTGTCATTTTTAACTATTTTGACACTTTTTTAGTGAAATGGTAGGGGTAAGTACCCCCTTACCATTTCACACAGGGGGGGGGCCGGGATCTGGGGGTCCCCTTGTTAAAGGGGGCTTCCAGATTCCGATAAGCCCCCCGCCCGCAGACCCCCACAACCACCGGCTACGGTTGTGGGGATGAGGCCCTTGTCCTCATCAACATGGGGACAAGGTGTTTTGGGGGGCTACCCCAAAGCACCCTCTCAATGTTGAGGGCATGTGGCCTGGTACGGTTCAGGAGGGGGGGGGGCGCACTCTCGTCCCCCCCTCTTTTCCTGCGGCCTGCCAGGTTGCGTGCTCGGATAAGGGTCTGGTATGGAATTTAGGGGGAACCCCACATCATTTTTTTTTTAAATTTTGGCCGGGGTTCCCCTTAATATCCATACCAGACCTGAAGGGCCTGGTATGGAATTTAGGGGGACTCCCACTTTATTTATTTTTTTTTTAATTTTGGTTCGGGGTTGCCCTGTGGGGAATTCCCATGCCGTTTTTATCAATGAACTTCTATGTGTATTGTCGGCAATGCAATAGCCGCGGGTAGTTTTAAATGAGTTTTTTCCTTCGAAATGTCATTTTGCTGTCAGACTGTTCTAAACACAGGAAACATGCGCCCCTTTACAGGCATACTATAGACACCCCCCAGGTACGAAATTTAAAGGGATATTACACTTTT
This sequence comes from Lithobates septentrionalis, assembly GCA_037952835.1. NCBI lineage: Eukaryota > Metazoa > Chordata > Amphibia > Anura > Ranidae > Lithobates > Lithobates septentrionalis. Next base: position 3,105,535 of record JBBDGP010000091.1, on the reverse strand, counting down.
ATTGTTTGACTTTAAGCATTATTAAAATCACTGCTCCTGAAAAAACGGCCGTTTTTAAAACTTTTTTTTGCATTGATCCATGTCCCCTGGGGCAGGACCCAGGTCCCCAAACACTTTTTATGACAATAACTTGCATATAAGCCTTTAAAATTAGCCATTTTGATTTCTCCCATAGACTTTTAAAGGGTGTTCCGCGGCATTCGAATTTGCCGCGAACACCCCAAATTGTTCGGTGTTCGGCGAACTTGCGAACAGCCAATGTTCGAGTCGAACATAAGTTCGACTCGAACTCGAAGCTCATCCCTAGTGGCCGTGTGTATGCAAGACAAGTTTGAGCCAACATCTGTCGGAAAAAATCCATGGATTTTGTTGTCAGAATGTCCGATCAATGTCCGACCGTGTGTACAGGGCATAAGAGGTATTTGTAAAGAGCGATACCAGCTTGATCAGGTTTGATCAAAGTTAAAAGGGAAGGATTTCCCAGGTGAATCTTATGATAATTAGTCCTTTGTGTTCATCCAGCCAGTTTTACCACTTGCACATAGGGGGTTTTGGTTTTACCCCAAGAGGGCGGTCATTAACTTCCTGATGAAGCTATACAGCGAAATGCATAGAGGTCGGATTGCCGTCACTATTCCCGTGGACCGCTTGTGATGTCACATCTGTTTGAGCACTGAGAGGCATGCCAAAATCTGGGGAGACAGGCAGTGCCTTTGTCTGTACCATTTCAACGGCAGTGTGTTGGATATTATCCTTTGAATTAAAATGTTTATGCTGGTCAAGCTGGAGCCGGTCTGGGCACCCTACCTGTAAGCGCATATATTTGGGGATTGGTTTTAAAAGGGAACTTTTTTAGTAAAACTGTGTTTTACGATCATCGTGTTTATCTTTTTTCTGGGTGATTGGTGTATATCCTGCTGAGGAGAAGGAGCGTCTGTGAGTTGGGAAGGAGAAAACTTGGAACCCCATGCTGGGAAATTGTAATAATCTCATTAGAGACGCTTTGTGATCCAGCGGGCCTTTTGACTCTGGTGAGTGAGCATTTGCATTATTGCTGGTGGAGCATGTTTGTTCTTGGAATCATATAAAGATGCAAGGTGGTTTGGAATCATTTAAATAAAGTGCAAGGACTTGGAATTGGTCACAGTTTAATAAGGACTTCAATCTGCATATTTTTACAGCACTTTTCATTTTTTGAAATATACATGCACTCAGTTATTACTGATAGAACACTGAAAATATTAATTGGGATTTTTTTTCCACAGCATTTTTGTTTCTTTTTTTGGTGCAATTTTTGTGTGTGTTTTTTGGTTTCTGGAATTGCACAATAGTGATTATCACATTAGTTTATCTTTGAATGTATATGCACTAAGTTATCACTGATATGACACTGGTATTAACTATTTTTGTCACAGCATTTTTGTGGAATTTTTTGTGCAATTTTTTGGTGCATTTTGTTGTGCATTTTTTTGTTTTTGTCATTGCACAATAGTGATTATTACAGTGGGTGTATTTTTATTATTTAGCACATGTTAATTTTAGGACGTTTGTACTTTAATTAGCGCCTACTTTACATTTTTTGTTTCATTTATTTGTGTGATTCACACTTAAAGGGGCAGCTGTTACACGTATTTACACAGGGTTGGTGCCTTTTTATATTTTGAAATAAAAACACTTTTTAACACAGTTTAAAAGCAAATTATCTTTAAACAATATACCACATATTTCAGTACCATTTAGGCGATAATATCATGCTCTAAACATTATTTTCATGTGCAATTCTCCAGGTCCTAGCAAGAGTAAGGGTTTTGGGGTTATCTGTTGTCTGGGAGCTATAGTAAATTTGGTTTTGGGAGTATTTTTGCCCCCAGCGCTATTGTGAATTCAGTTTGGGCGGTAATTAGCGCTAATTAGTGTGCAGCACTGTAGTAAATGACCCCCACTGTATATGTATAAGTATGTGTGTGTGTATATATATATATATATATATATATATATATATATATACACCGCCTCAAGTGTATTATCTACTGTACACCACCGAATGCACTGTATATATAGTAGGCTACACTGAATGTAGAGTATATATATATATATATATATATATATATATATATATATATATATATATATATATATAGATATAGATATAGATATAGATATATATATATATCAAATACACTGCCACTAACTAATAAAACCTGCCTGCTTAATCTAACTCAAGCTATCTCTCCGTCCATGGCAACAACACTACACGCGTCCGCTATGTAAGCAGCCTTATATAGTGTGGGGCGTGCACCTAGTCGTCCTGAACCATGATTGGCCAAAGGCACCCTGCCTTTGGCCAATTATGGCTCTCTCAGCAGAGCGCACTGTGATCTTGCAGTGCATTATGGGGCATTCCGCGGGTGCTCGAATTTCTCACAAAATGCCCCATATTGTTCGCTGTTCAGCAAATGGGCAAAAACCCGATGTTCAAGCATATCCCTACTCACCAGAGCCAAAAGGAACGCTGGACTACACACAAGTCTGTGTAATGATATTATTACAATCTCCCAGCAAGGGGTTCCAAGTTTTCTCCTCTCCAGCTCACAGATGTTCCTTCTCCTCAGCAGGATATACACCAATCACCCAGAAAGAAGATAAACACGGTGATCGTGCAACATAGTGTTATTGAAAAAGTTCCCTTTTAAAACCAATCCCCAAATATATGCGCTTATATGTCAGGGTGCCCAGACCGGCACCAGCTTGAAAAGCATAAACGTTTTAACCCAAAGGATAATATCCAACACACTGCCATTGGTAAAGACAAAGGCGCCGTCTGTCTCACCAGATTCTGGCGTGCGTCTCACTGCTCAAACAGTCGTGATGTCACAAGCGGTCCACGGGAATAGTGACAGCAATCCAACCTCTATGCATTTCACTGTATAGCTTCATCAGGAAGTTTATGACCGCCCTCTTTCTTATACCCACTGTTGTGATATCATTGGTGCATGGAAACAATTTCACCCCCTATGTACAATTGGTAAAACTGGCTGGATGAATACAAAGGACTAATGATCATAAGATTCACCTGGGAAATCCTTCCCTTTTAACTTTGGTGAAACCTGATCGAGCCTGTCTCGCTCTTTACAAATACCTCTTACATATACATCCATAAAACCACATTTTTATTCATACCATACATTTAATAGTCATGGAAATAAATTAAAAATATTTAAAAAAGGGATAATTCCTTGAATAATATATAGGGCGGCACAGTGGTGTTGTGGGTAGAACTCTCACTTAGCAGTAAAAAGGGGTCACTGGTTTCAATCCCAGCCACGACACTACCTGCCTGGAGTTTGCATGTTCTCCCTGTGCCTGCATGGGGTTCCTCCGGGTACTCCGGTTTCCTTCCACACTCCAAAGACATGCAAGTAGGTTAAGTGGCTTCTATCTAAATTGGCCCTAGTATATGAATGTGAGTTAGGGACCTTAGATTGTAAGCTCCTTGAGGGTAGAGACCAATGTGAATGTACAATGTATATGTAAAGCGCTGCGTAGATTGATGCCACTATATAAGTACCTTAAATAATAATAATATACTACCGAAAACCTGTGCCACAAGCAAGGGATGCACCAGAAATGAGGCAGCTAAAACAGAATGAACACATGCCACAAGCCAAACATGAAAGTGCATGTGCTAAGATAGATTAGGCTGTTGAAAGGCTTACCATGTGCTCCACCCAATCGAGAATGTTTGGATTCTCTTTTGATGAACTTTCCTCCACCATCTCTCGGTTCTGCCAGGGCCTTAAGAAGTGTGCACCGGAAAAGAAGCACCGCCCGCTGGATATGACGACACCTGCGGTACTTTATTGCATAGTTTAATGCGGAAAATACCGCAAAATACCAAATAACTCATGCATTTTTTGGTGAATGGCAAACAACGTTTTAAAAAGCACTGAGCAGTGATTTACCACACATTTTAAAGGGGAAAATTTTGCTTGGTGAATGGAGCCCAGTGTCTGTTATACAATTAAGGATCAGTGTGAGAGTCAATCAAAGGAGTAATCTGTTATCCAAACACACTGTAAGTCAGGCTAGGTGATGTTTAGGAATGGGCTGGGGCGTGTTCAGGATCCCACCTGCCCGATCCTGCCAGGAAGCCGACACTGCACATTGCTAATCACAGGCAGTGAGTCATTTCCCAGTCCGCAGCTGCACAGATTGGAAAATGTCTCACTGCCTGTGATTAAAAGTGTGCAGTTTCGGTTTTCTGATGGGATTGGGCAGGTGGGATCACAAACATGCCCAAGCTCATCTCTAGTGATGATTAGTTGAGTAATCTGTTATCCAAACAAAGGGTCAGTAGTATGAAAGGCAAGACAAGGCACAAGGCGCAGGAGCCAGGAAGCCAACACTATCACAAGCCCAAAGCCCTGGGTTTGTGATGTTTAAATAGAGCACATTAGATATGTGCAATTCGTTTCGTTCCAAATTCGTTTTTCAACTAAATTCGACAAATTCATTATTTCAGAAATATTCAAATTAACGAAAACCTGTTTAACAAATGTTTTCGGAATTCGAAAATTTGTAAATTCGACAATTTGAAAATCCGAAAATTAGAAAACCCGAAAATTCAAAAATCTGAAATAATAACTAACTAATAATAACTATTACTTACTAATAAAATATAGGTATTGTAATTTCCTTTCAAATTTGGCTGTTAGTGAACGTAACGAATATGAATTTATCCGAAGTTACTATTTATCCGAAATAACGAGTGCCAAATCAAAACAAATGGAACATAACAAATTAATAATATTGATTAATAATAATAATAATAATGAAAACGTATTATTATTATTATTATTTATTATTATTGTTATTATTATGTCATTACGCTCCATTCATTTAGATGCAGCATTCGTTATTTCAGATAATTCATAACTTCGGATAAATTAGTATTTGTTACGTTCATAAACAGCCAAATTTGAAAGGAAATTCCAATACCTATAATATAATAGTTAATTATTATTACTTAGGTATTTCAGATTTTCACATTTTCCAATTTCTGAATTTACTAATTTTGAATTTAAGACTACCGCATATAAACAAATGGAACATAATTAATTCAAATTTTTCTGAAGTTAAGAATTTATTCAAAATACCAAATTTTGATCATAACGAATGACCCGAAAAACGAAAAAAAAAAACCCCAGAATGAAACGAAAACAAACAAATTTTTCGGCAATGCACATGTCTAGAGCACATCAACACACTAAGGGCCCATTCACATCAGTAGGAACATATTATGGTGCACATTGTGCCCATGCGCTGCAATGCATAGTTACAAAATATTGCAGTGCTTACATTTTTTTTAAGCCTCCTTTTAAATTACATACATTCATTGCTATGGGCACCAGGGTTTTGTGAATAATTTCTATGCATTGTAATGCACTGTGTTGCAATAAAAGCTATGTCTGGAATGGATCATTTAATCACAAGGCACACAAATGCAGCGCACACACAACACTGTGAATAGGGTGTTACCACAGTACATAGGTCAACCTCCAGATTTTTAGTGCAAGTTGCTTACTTACTGTCACTGTTTTGCAAAAATGCTCAACTTAAAGTGGTTGTAAACTGAAAAAACAAACAAACAAACAATCGAATCGCATACTAGCTCGTTATGAAATACTTATCTTAGATCGGAGCTGTTGCAGCGGTCCCCTCACACCGCTGTGACCGGCGACATGTCTCCCGAAGTTGTTTGTGGGCTCCAGCGCTGTGATTGGCTGGTGCCGCTATGACGTCATGAGCAGGCAGTTTCTTCAGTTTCTATGATGTCAGGGCAAGCGTATGTGGTAAATATCTCCTAAACCATGCAGGTTTTGGAAATATTTACAGTACCTACAGGTAAGCCGTATTATAGGCTTACCTGTAGGTAGAAGTGGTGTAACTAGGTTTATTTTTTAAGCTGAGGTATAGGGGGGGAGGTGCTGCGCTAACCAGAAGAAAGCTGTAAATCTCTGTCTGTGGTCAATTAATAAAATGACATAAAATCGCATAATAAATCGCATAAATCGCATAAATAAGTGTTGACACTAAAAAACATTCAAGTCTTAATAATCAGCATCATGTGTATGTGAAAAAAGTTCATAAAAAATCCTTTTCAATTGGTATATACTAAATAATAAAAAAATTGCATGTAAAATCGCATAAATAAGTGTTGGCACTAGAAACATATAAATCTAGATAATCATGTGTTGGTGCACAAAGAGACATAAACACTACTTCATGTGAATAATTCTAAATAAAATACATAGAATAAATCAGAAATAACCATCAAAAACATATCCTTATAAATGGTGCAAAACGTACAAAGTGCCAGTGCTTAAAGGTGATCTAGATATCGCAAATAAAACACATCAATCCAACGCAATATGGATAATAAATAATATAGATAAATGTCCCAATAATAGTGATATAAAATATATTGTGCTAGCCTGCGAAACAAATGACCAATGACATGCCAGTAAGTGCAGCAAACTTAAAGTGCCAGTGTAAAAGTCATTGAAGGTGCAAAAGCAAGTTCTGGTGTATTCAACAAAACAACAGTGTGGTGTCTGGGATGCAATTCACTCAGTGTCCTCTTCGTGTATAAAACACTAATGTAAGCAGTGGCCCCTTACCTAGCGGTGCTAGGTCAACCGCATGAATTGTAGCTAAAACGCCAGGTCCTGAGCCTCAATCGCGTCCCTGTATCCATGCTTACCGGTGTTGGGTTGGCAGCTGATTACAAGTGGCTATGGTCCTATCAGGGGTTCTGGACCAGTGCGGATCCTAGCTCAGCCTCCACAGCTCAGGTATGTATATACAGGAATATGCAGGACAAAGGTACTTGATAGTGAAGTATGTATTAACCAGGTAATGCTTTATTAAAAATCTTTAAGTAGATGTACTCACATAAAAACAATACAGAGCAAACCTCTCTCCTACGAGCAGCGAACTCGTTCTGTGTCTAGCAATGTGAAACAGCCTATTCCGTCCCTACGCGTGTCATCACCGATCACGTGACTTCTTCAGTAGCCCCCAAAGCACCTTGCCCCCATGTTGATGGGGAGAAGGGCCTCATGCCCACAACTCTTGCCTGGTGGTTGTTGGGGTTCTGCGGGCGGGGGGCTTATCAGAATCTGGAAGCCCCCTTTAACAAGGGGGCTCCCAGATCCCAGCCCCCCTGTGGGAAATGGTAACGGGGTACAAATGTACCCCTACCATTTCACAAAAAATGTGTAAAAATGGTAAAAAAAGACAATACACGCCTTGGGACAAGTCCTTTATTAAAAAAATGAAAAATAAAACTGTCCCATGAAGTCTTCTTCTTCTTCTTCTCTTTTTTTCTCGGACCGAAAAAAAAAGCCGCATGCCGCCTACGATCTGCCGATGTCCCCATGCATCAAGAGGGGCGGGGTCACCTGGTAACGTCATCATGTGGCCCCGCCCTCAATTATAAAAGAGCTGTCACCTGAGAGGCCAGTCATTATGGCGGGTGCCTCCCATGGAGGCAGATTGTAGGTGGCGTGCAGCTCAGTTTTTTCTGCCTAGTCTAGGAGAAGGACCTGGCTCCCTGTGGGGACCAGTGGTCTTTGAAAATTTTTTGCTGTTTTTGTTTTTTCTTCCTGTGATTAGGGATGGGCTTCATGTATGGGTTGAACATGAGTTCAGCTCGAACATTGGCTGTTCTCCCGTTTGCCGAATAGTGAACAATCTGGAGTGTTCGCAGCAAATTCGAGAGCCATGGAACACCCTTTAAAAGTCTATGGGAGAAATCAAAAGTGCTCATTTTAAAGGCTTTTTAAAGTTATTGTCATAAAAAGTGTTTGGGGACCTGGGTCCAGCCCCAAGGGACATGTATCAATGCAAAAAACGGCCGATGCAGTGATTTCAATAATGCTTAAAGTGAAACAATAAAAGTGTAATATTCCTTTAAATTTCGTACCTGGGGGTTGTCTATAGTATGCCTGTAAAGTGGCGCATGTTTCCCGTGTTTAGAACAGTCCGAGTGCAAAATGGCATTTCTAAAGGAAAAAAGTCATTTAAAAGTACTATTGCTAACGCCGGCTATAATGAATTGTCGGTCCGGCAACACACAAAAGTTCATTGATAAAAATGGCATGGAATTTCCCCACAGGGGAACCCCGAACCAAAATTTAAAAAAAAAATGCGCGGGGGTCCCCCTAAATTCCATACCAGGCCCTTCAGGTCTGGTATGGATATTAAGGGGAAACCCGTGCCAAAATAAAAAAAAATGGTGTGGGGGTACCCCTCAAAATCCATACCCTTCAGGGTCTGTTTACATAAACAGGGTGACCCCGCCCCCCTCTGACAACACGTGGAAAGCCATAGAGAAGTCCCCGTGCATCAGAGGGGGGCGGGGTCACCGGGTTGCCCCACCCTCCGTTAAATAAGAACTGTCACCTGAACAGAAGCGTCACACAGCAGAAGACACCCACTGAGGCAGATGGTGCGGAGGATGAAGCGGAGAAGAAGCCGGAGGAAGATGCCGGATGAGAAGACGGAGGAAGAAGCGGGGGAAGAAGAAGATGGAGGAAGAAGAAGAACACCGAAGGAAGACCAGAAGAAAGCAGATGGAAGAAGAAGCTGGGAAAAAAGAAGGGATTTATAAAGGAATTGTCAAAAACCGTCTCTTGTCTTTTTTAACATTTTTGACACTTTTTTGTGTAGGGGTACATTTGTACCCCATTACCAATTCACACGGGGGGGTGGGATTTGGGGGTCCCATAGTTAAAGGGGGCTTCCAGATTCTGATAAGCCCCCCACCCGCAGACCCCCACAACCACTGGACAAGGGTTGTGGGGATGAGGCCCTTCTCCCCATTAACAAGGTGCTTGGGGACAAGGTGCTTTGGGGGGGCCACTACCCCAAAGCACCCTCCCAATGTTGAGGGCATGTGGCCTGATACGGTTCAGGAGGGGGGGCTCTCTCGTCCCCCTCTTTTCTTGCGGCCTGCCAGGTTGCGTGCTCGGATAAGGGTCTTGTATGGATTTTTGGGGGGACCCACGCCATTTTTTTTTATTTTGGCACGGGGTTCCCCTTAATATCCACACCAGACCTGAAGGGCCTGGTATGGTATTTAGGGGGATCCCCGCGCATTTAAAAAAAAATTTTGGTTTGGGGTTCCCCTGTGGAAATTCCATGATGTTTTTATCAATGAACTTTTATGTGTACTGCCGGACCGACAATTCATTATAACTGCAAGTACTCGCTAGCGATAGTACTTTTAAATGACTATTTTCCTTTAGAAATGTCATTTTGCACTCGGACTGTTCTAAACACAGGAAACATGCGCCACTTTACAGGCATACTATTGACACCCAGGTATGAACCTATGTATGCATTCACCTTATCAGCATAAAGGTGCCTAGTGCCTGTGCTTCAAATCCCAAACCAATCCGTATAACCAGAAAATAGTGCTACTATATATTACATCCAAGAGCACACTGTGCCAAATATTAAATAGTTCTGTATAATTAAATACACTGTGTTACTGGATATCACACTTCAAGTATATTGTGCTTGATGGTAAGTGATCTTATTCATGCACAAAAAATAAATTATTCACATACTAATCAATAAAATAAGAAACTAATAAATGTGTCTAAAAATTGTATTAAAGTGCCATGCATGTATTCAATCCAAAGTGCAATGTGCCAATAAAACCTTCTTATAATCAATATGGTAAGTGAAAAAACATGCACTATAAATATGCACTACAAATATGGTAACTATTATATACAGACTGCAATAAATCATACAAGTGATGCGTGGTAAAAAAAGCGTATATAAATAATATGTAATCTTTAAGGTAATAATAGTCCTTTGAACGTGAAAAAATCTTCCAAAAACCGTGTCACACAGCGATGCGTAGTGGAAAAGGATTCCAAAGGTGAACTACAGTGCATAAAGGTGCTTCACATGAAAACCAAATCGTAGAACCACAGTGCCCAGATGTGCCTTGGTGACCCCCAAAGTAGCTGCGCTCACCTCAGAGCGTGTGACACAGGGTTTAGCTGTGTCCAAACACGCTTTGGAGCCACCCCTGGGCTCAGTATTAGGACACCAGATGATCTCCCACCAGGTTCTTTAGGACTCCATAGGCATCAAACCAAAAAAGAGAAGGGACTGCATAGTGTAATATCGCCAAAACTTTTAATAATACTATGTATAAAACGATCCCCACACTGGGGTACTCACATTGCATAGGTGCTTAATGTGCACCAAACAGTATAAGCAGGATATAAACCGAGTGCTGCTATCTGACGTGCTGTGGGGTGTTAGAAGTTCCCAGCCCAGCTCAGTGCCGCTCGCTCCGTCCTGGCCTCTCCCCTATGCGTCTTCGACACAGGGAGTCATGTGTCTTCATCAGGGGGATATAATATATCCTGACTCCCTGTGTCGAAGACGCGTAGGGGAGGTGCCAGGACGAAGCGAGCGGCACTGAGCTGGGCTGGGAACTTCTAACACCCCACAGCACGTCGGATAGCAGCACTCGGTTTATATCCTGCTTATACTGTTTGGTGCACATTAAGCACCAAAGCTGGGTATATACATATTTTTTTGTATCATTTATATTGGTTATTATATTTCTGCAGTAGGGCATAGGGTCATTGTGGCTCGCAAGACTTTCTCTCTCTTGTATACTATTGACACCCCCCAGGTATGAAATTTAAAGAAATATTGCACTTTTATTGTTTCACTTTAAACATTATTGAAATCACTGCTCTCGAAAAAACTGACATTTTTAAAACTTTTGTTTTGGATTGATACATGTCTCCTGGGGCAGGACCAAGGTCCCCAAACACTTTTTATGACAATACCATGCATATAAGCCTTTAAAATTAGCACTATTGATTTTTCATGTTCGTGTCCCATAGACTTTAACGGTTTTCGCATGTTTGAACAAAGTTTTTGCCTGTTCGCATGTTCTGGATGCGAACCGAACGGGGGGTGTTTGGCTCATCCCCACCTGTGATCTGCAATCAACAGCCTGGGTGACAGGCTGGATAATATAGATCCTGGTAGTCTCCCCAGCCTGGCCATGGAGCCCGGGCAGACTTTAGCTCTGCACTGGGTCAGCCGCGACAGGCCCTATTCTGGTCTGGGGCGGCCAGTGAGCTACATGCTCTGGGGCACACATATAACCGGGCTACTGCTGTCCGGGTCACAGTGTTGCCATGGCCGACAGCCACTCCATACTATGCGGGAGATGGGTTAGTCCATGGAGTGCATCCAGCAGTCCCTGCAGGAGGGGTAAGTATGGTTCCACCTGTTTAGGCAGGATGGAGCAGCTTGGCACTCTCTGGGGGGTCGATTAGGGGGTATCTCTCTTCCTTTCCTCTCTCCCTGCCTCTTTCCCTCCTCCCCATCCAAAGGGGGCGCTGCGTGGCTGGGTGTAGGGGCTGCGGAGCACTTACCTGGCCTGGGGGTCCTCCGGGCGGTCTCTGGGCCTGGCAAGGGGTTGTGCTGTTGTTTTTTCCCCTCGTTTGTTCCCCTCGTTTTTCCCTTTGTTTTATACCTTAGTTTGCCGCCATGCAGGGGGAATGGTTACTGCCAGATCCGCAGCCATTTTCCTGTAGCTGCGGCCATTTTCTTGGAGCACAGTGGCCATTTTCCTGGCATTTTCAGCACTTTTGTCTGAGGCAGCCGGCGGCCATTTTCTTGTAGCCACGAGGGGTGGTTTCTGTTAGTTCTCTAGCACTGGGTGGCTGTTTAAGCCAGGAACAGCGTGAAACTGACACAGAACACCTCATGGTTTGGACGCCAGCAGAGGGGAGAACAGACAGCAGCACAGCACAATGCCTTGGTCAGGGTGGTGAGTCCTGCGGGGGGCCCCTCAGTCTGTGGCAGCTAGGAGGGTAGGCATGTCTCTTGACTTAGGTCCTGGGTGACAGGTGAGAGTGGGTCAGATATGGCGTCGGATGCTGGCCCTTCTTCCCCAGACACCCCTGTGATAGGAACCAGTTCCCCTGCACCTGCTGTGCCCATGGACTCTCTGTCGGCGGTCCTGGAATAAATTTTTTACAGGGTGGAAGCGGCATGCGGGTGCAAGGTGGGTAAAAAAATGCCTCCCATCTTCCGGGGAAAGCTCTGATTCAGACTGTGGCAGGCGGCCCCTGTTCTGACGCTTCAAAGGTTGCGGACCATGACCCTTCGGACAGTGAGGAGGAAGCCTCCGCATCCGTTTCAGCACGGGAAAAAGCGCTAGTGGGAGCACTTATCACGGCGCTGTGGAATACCTTAAAGATAGAGGATACGGCTGGGGCATCTGCAGATGTGTCGGTCCCTTTTGTGTCCCACAAGCCGGTCCACACCACTAAGGTGTTTCCCTACCTAACTTATTTTGATAAGTTTATTTACAAGGAGGGGGAATGCCCACAGCATTCCTTTTCAGTCCCGAGGCGAATGGCGGTGCGTTACCCCTTTGAGGAGAGTTTTCTGAAAAATTGAACATCTCCTCCGGTCGTTGACCCCCGGTATCTAGGTTAAATAAGGTGACCACGATTCAGGTGGAAGGGTCCCCCACTTTCAAGGACCCTACCAACAGAAGGGCCGAGGTGGTTGCCTGGTCCATGTTTATGGTGGTGGGGTTGGTGCTTCGGCCGGTGTTAGCCACGGCTCTGGTGTCACAAACACTTACTGAATAAGTTGTTACACCGCAAGTTGGGGAAAGAGCAGGTTTCCCCACTCTGTGTGGAACTGGCAGACCAGTTGATGCACAGCCTTAAGTATATTTGTGATGTGGCCCTGGATACGGCCCCTTTGCTTTCTACAGCCTCTGTATCAACAGTAGTGCTGCGTCGGCTGATTTGGCTCAAGTGTTGGTCTGCGGACCAGACATCTAAGAAAGTGCTGGCGGAGTTGCCCTTCCAAGGTGGGAGGCTGTTTGGCACCTCGCTGGATGACATTATTAAAAATGTTACTGGGGGAAAGAGTACTTTGCTCCCACAGTCCAGAAAGGGTAAGGAGCCACGCCATAGCAGGGGCCCTCTTTTTCCACTCAGAAGCCGCTTTTTCATCCGCCCGTGTCGGCGGTTAAGCGTTTCCTGTCCGACAAGGTGCCCGCTGAAGGACAAAAGCATCCCTGGTATCGCAAGCCGAACAAGCCTGCGAACAAATCAGCTTCCACAGGAAGGTTCGCCCCTGCCCGACTGTCGGGTGGGGGGGTCGCCTTCGGGAGTTTGAGAATCGGTGGACTTCTCTTCTTTCCGACCAGTGGGTCTGCGAGCTGGTTTTGTCAGGCTACAAGATAGTGGATCAGAAGCTTGCATTAAGCGCCATTAAGGGGCAGATATCAGCTTTGGCTGTCTTTTTTCAGCGACCCTTGGCGATTCACTCATTGGTGCGTATGTTTGTTCAGGGGGTTCGGCATGTGGCCCCTCTGGTACGCCCGCCGCTGCTTCCGTGGGATATGAATCTGGTGCTCTCGGTGCTTCAGAAACCGCCGTTTGAAAACATTAGGGAGATCCCTTTTATTGACGCTCTTAGAAAGTAGTCTTTCTAGCGGCTATTATGCCTACTCCATTTGTGGGGCTTGTGTTGTATAATATTTACTTTCTGTGTCATGTTGGTGACTATCCTCAATATGTATGTTGATACTTTGTATTTTATGTCAATGTGCTATTATGCGTTTATATGGGTTTATCCATGCCCTATCTTTGGTCTAATAAAGAATACCATTTTTTATATATGTATATGGTTTTGTCTGGCTCTACCCCACACACCTCATTTAAAGTCCCACCCTCCCCCTCTTTTTTTTGCAAAAGCAACCAGGGATAGAGGCGCAATATTCCCCGTTGCGTCTCATTTAAAGTCTCAAATATTCCCTTTTTTCTATGATACTGATTAGGGATGGAGGTGTGTGTGTGGTTCAAGAGCCTTCACTTCCTTGTATCTGACCCCTAGTGGTCAAGTTACCATATACCACATTGAACACAGCTGATTTTGATGGACACACTGCTGCTGTAATTGTCTTTACTCCTTTGAGCTGAAATGGCTCAGTGTGTTCTGCAGCCGACAGGTTGGCTGGTGTTTTGTTTGCACAGGATCTGCGATGCACGCTGCATGCCTTCCCTCTCCCCTCCTTCCCACACAATATGGGGATGGGGGATTGGGCGGGCGATTTCACCGTGCATCGGCGCCACACCTTCCACTCCATGCGTGCGACGCCCAGTGGGTGTCCCTTCATGCAGGTGTGTGCTATTTCAGCTTGGCTGACAAATGGTGAGTAGGTGGCTGCTGCTGTGCTGTCTCTCCCTTGTTGTCATGCCAGTGTGACGCTGGATGGGACCCTGGCCGCTGGGCTCACCCTGCAGTTCCTCTTCAGTGAACTTTTCTCAACAGTCCAACACTGCACTACATTTTTGGTTCATATCCCATTAGGACCTACATGGGTAAATACATAGCAAGCTCTTGATTTATTCTTAAATTCCTCTATGACAAGCATTACTAATATTTCTTTACTCTAGTTTTCATTAATTTCTTCTGATTTCAGGAATCTCATCTCCTCTTCCCTATTCTTACTATATGGACACCCTATTTTTTCATTCTGTTCACCTTGTTGATATGCTCCACAATATACTTCTATACTGTGGTGATGGGTCTACTCTATATGACATTTCTTTTTATTTATACCAATATGGTAACAAACCATTTACTTTATTGTATACAATACAGAAATCCCATCCACAGTTGCATCAAGATTTTTCCATTTCCATTTCCACACTTTTTTTGGGGGATTGTGTGTGTGTGCTCCTGATCCATACTTGAGTCCTTTCCTCAGCTCCCGTGCTGGACATAATTATCTGGCTGACCTCCGGCAGGTGGTATCGCATGGCCTAGTATCAGCTCTTACGTGAGTACTTTCAGTTGTGGTCGTTTATTTGCTCATCATCATCTTTAATCCCTCTACCCCTCCAGTCTGTGGTTATATCAAACTATGATGGTGATTTTTTTTTATCCCCTTTTTAGTATATGGATGCACTTGCTCCTGATGAGTGGCTAGAAGTCCACAAAATGTTGTCGAGCTTATTTGGATGCATCCATCTCATATTTATGATTCTAGATGGTTTTTATTGCTCTACCACCCTGATATAATGTTATGCCTACTCCATTTGGGGAACTGTGTTGTATAATATTTACTTTCTGTGTCATGTTGGTGACTATTCTCAACATGTATGTTGATACTTTGTATTTTATATTCCAATGTGCTATTATGCGTTTATATGGGTTGATCCATGCCCTATCTTTGGTCTAATAAAGAAAACAATTTTTTACATATGTATATGGTTTTGTCTGGCTCTACCCCACACACCTCATTTAAAGTCCCACCCCCCCTCTTTTTTGCAAAAGCAACCAGGGATGAAGGCGCAATATTCCCCTGTTAAAGTCCCAAATATTCCCTTTTTTTCTTTGATTATAGTGGCTATTACATATGCAAGGCGGGTTTCTAAGTTGGCGGCCTTGTCATGCAAGTCTCCCTATTTGATCCTCCACAAGGATAAGGCAGTGCTGCATCCGCAGCCCTCTTTTTTTTCCGAAGGTTGTTTTGGCCTTTCATCTAAATGAGGACATTTTGCTTCCATCCTGGCGGTCTCGTCGGCCACCATTTCTTGCTGGATCAGACAGATTGTTGTTCAGGCCTATGCCATAAGAGGGCTGGCACCTCCCTTTCCCGTCATGGTGCATTCTACCAGGGCAATTGGTGCTTCCTGGGCTTTCCGGCATCAAGCGTCCATTTCCCAGGTGTGTAAGGCGGCTACTTGGTCGTCAGTACACACTTTCACCAAATTTTACAAGGTTGATGTGGGCGCATCTTCGGATGCATGCTTCGGACGCAAGGTTTTGCAAGCGGCCATCTGAGGTTGTGACTCCTCTGATGGGGAGTTCTTTTTGTTGTGGGTGGAGTTTTTTTTCTCGCTATTCCCACCCCTCATTTTTGGCACTGCTTGGGGACGTCCCTAAGGTCAAGATTAAAGTGCTGTGTCCGTCAATGAATGAAAGAGAAAATGGGATTTTTGTACTTACCGTAAAATCCTTTTCTCTGAAGTTCATTGACGGACACAGCACCCACCCCTCCTATTTATGTTTCTACTGCTTTTTGATGAACTGAGCTTGTTTTTTGTGTTCTGCCTAGTCCTCTTCTAAAGGGGGCGATATAACCTAAGGTCAAAATTAAAGTGCTGTGTCTGTCAATGAACTTCAGAGAAAGGGATTTTACGGTAAGTACAAAAATCCCATTTTTTATTTTTTTAATGAAGGACTTGTCCCAAGGCGTGTATTGTCTTTTTTTTTTTTTTACCATTTTCACACATTTTTTGTGAAATGGTAGGGGAACATTTGTACCCTGTTGCCATTTCACACAGGGGGGCCAGGATCTGGGGGTCCCCTTGTTAAAGGGGGCTTCCAGATTCCGATAAGCCCCCTGCCCGCAGACCCCCACAACCACCAGGCAAGAGTTGTGGGGATGATGCCCTTCTCCCCATCAACATGGGGACAAGGTGCTTTGGGGGCTTCCCCAAAGCACCCTTCCAATGTTGAGGGCATGTGGCCTGGTACGGTTCAGGAGGGGGGGCGCTCTCTCGTCCCCCCTCTTTTCCTGCAGCCTGCCAGGTTGCGTGCTCGGATAAGGGTCCGGTATGGATTTTTGGGGAGACCCCACGCCATTTTTTAAAAAAACAATTTGGCGCGGGGTTCCCCTTAATATCCGTACCAGACCTGAAGGGCCTAGTATGGAATTTGGGGGGACCCCACGCATTTTTTTTAAATTTTGGTTCGAGGTTCCCCTGTGGGGGAATCCCATGCCGTTTTTATCAATGAACTTTTATGTGTATCGCCGGGACCGACAATTCATTATAGCCGCAATTACTTTTAAATGACTTTTTTCCTTTAGAAATGTCATTTTGCTCTCAGACTGTTCTAAACATGGGAAACATGCGCCACTTTACAGGAATACTATAGACACCCACCCCCCAGGTACAAAATTTAAAGGAATATTACACTTTTATTGTTTCACTTTAAGCGTTATTAAAATCACTGCTCCCGAAAAAACGTCTGTTTTTAAAACGTTTTTTTTGCATTGATACATGTCCCCTGGGGCAGGACCCAGGTCCCCAAACACTTTTTATGAAAATACCATACATATAAGCCTTTAAAATTAGCACTTTTGATTTCTCCCATAGACTTTTAAAGGGTGTTCCGCGGCTTTCGAATTTGCCTCGAACACCCCAAATTGTTCGCTATTTGGTGAACACCTGATGTTCGAGTCAAACTCGAACATCGGGCTCATCCATATTTGACAGTACATGTACCTACTACAACCTACCCCTGTCCTGATCTACACTTTAAACTACTCAGTACTCCCAGCTAAGGGAGAACACTTGGCACTCCTCTATGCAGCGCTCAGTGTCTAAATGGCCAACCCCCTAACCTAATTGTGCATAGCCCTGAACAAGTTTCAACTTTGTCTAAGCTCGTATAAGGAATTTTGACAGGCCCATACACAAATATGCTTTGTGACCTCCGAAGGCAACTGATTCTATTCCACTAACTTTTAAGTATCAGGCCGCGTACACACGGTCGGACTTTTCGGCTACAAAAGTCCGACAGCCTGTCCGACAGCCTGTCTGACAGACTTTCGACGGACTTTTGGCGGACTTGCGGCAGACTTTCTTACAAACGGACTTGCCTACATACGATCACACAAAAGTCCGATGGATTCGTACGTGATGACGTACACTGGACTAAAATAAGGAAGTTGATAGCCAGTAGCCAATAGCTGCCCTAGCGTGGGTTTTTGTCCGTCGGACTAGCACACAGACGAGCGGATTTCTGGGTCCGGCGTAGTTACGATGTAAAGATTTGAAGCATGTTTCAAATCTAAAGTCCGTCAGATTTGAGGCTGCAAAAGTCCGCTGAAAGTCCGGGGCAGCCCACACACGATCGGATTGTCAGCCAGCTTTAGTCCGTCGGCGTCCGTCGGACTTTTGTAGATGAAAAGTCCGACCGTGTGTACGCGGCATCAGAGTTTGGTGCTGAATCCAAATGCATACCACACATTTTCTGAGCAATATATGTTTCTATATAAGTTATATTTTTTCTAAAAAAAATTGTTTGCACATAATATATCTTGCAATATATGTTGTGGTCAATTATTTTCTATGACATTAATAAAAATTTTATTCTTTTACTCTATATAAGCCAAATATAACATTTTGATACAAAGGATGTGATGGTCATAGGGGTAGTAATTATCGATGTTGGCACTGCTTGGATTTGTGCATACCCCAATGGAACCTCTCCATCAGGGGACATAAAATAGTTTGCAAATTTGTCACGTAGCGCAAGAACAGAGTTGTTTGGTCCACAATAATTGACAGAGGGCAAATGGGTCTCATCATCCTCTTCCATACTGATGCCTTCCTTCTCACAAATTATATTGTGGAGCACACAGCATGATTTGATCACACCTTCAGCATTCCTCAGTTTGAGTTGTATGGAACTGTGGAATATGTGCCATTTGCATCTTAATATACCAAATGTGCATTCAATGTACCTCCTTGCTCTACTGAGTCCGTAGTTGAAGACTCTCTTTTGATCATTCAAATTGTGTTTTGCATATGGCCTGAAAAGATGCCTTGAGAGTGAGAAAGTTTCATCAGCCACGATGACATGGGGCATATCAGGTCTAGATGTTCCAGGTAATGGTTTGTCAGTCGGTAAATTCAGCCTGCTCTCTAAAAGCCTTCTCCCCATTCTGGATGCCCTGTACACTCTGGAGTCAGCAGTGCTGCCACATGCACCAATAACCACTGCAACAAATTTGTAGTTACTATGGCAAATTGCCATTGAAAGGAATTGTACACCTTGAAGACCACCCTGCTTTATTCAGGCAGTCCACCGGGACCCTCGGATCCATGAGAGACCAAATGAGACACGGGAAACAGGCTTGAGTGTGTGTTCATAAGATCTCTGACTTTATTGAATACAACAGTAGTATATACACACTAGTAAAAATACATGTCTAAGGGTTATTCAAACTTTACACTTAGTACTTTCTTATCAAGAGTTATGCCGCGTACACATGATCGGATTTTCCGACAACAAATGTGGGATGTGAGCTTGTTGGTGGAAAGTCCGACCGTGTGTATGCTCCATCAAACATTTGTTGTCGGACTTTCCACCAAGCAGCAAATTTGGCTAGCAGGTTCTCAAATTTTCCGCCAACAAATTTTTGTTCTTGGACTTTCCAATCATGTGTACACAAGTCCGTCGCACAAAAGTCCACGCATGCTCGGAATCAAGTACGAGCTGGAAGTGTTCGGTCTTGTAAAACTAGTGTTCGTAATGGAGATATCACATTTGTGACGTGGCAAATTATGAAATCTCTCAATGCAGCACATTCTCTTCTTCTTTATAATGGTATAATAATGAAGTTGATTTGCTGCTGATATTCAAAGAGTTCTGACAAACTTTTTTTTTTTATTATTTTTAGTGATCTCCAGAATAATCCTTTTTTTTTTTTTTTTTTTTTCATTTTGTGTGTCAAGTTACTACAACACCATTATTATCTTGTGTTTTTTAATCTCAAAGTTACAACTATGTTGGTGTCCCTTGTTAATTTGACATTGTATTTTTGAAATGTACCTGCCTACTCACAAACAAACTGTCCTTTTTGAAGTAAAACACACAGCCAAGTATTTGTCAAAACAAAAATTTGGAATTTAATAGGCAGCACAACGTCATAACAAAATAAAGAGGAAGGCAACACTGAGAAACAGTTGGAATTGGTGAAACCTTTGTACCCCAGGGCAGACATAAATTATTTAACTGTCAAAATTGGTAACCTGAGGAGTCCATTTAATAGGGAGCACAATACGGTCCAGGATTCTGAGATATCGGGAGCAGCAGCATATGACATATATGTCCTGATGTGTCTTACAACAGCCTGCATTTTTTGCCAGACCACACCAAACCCAGGCTATCACTCTCAACACTTCCTTCCATGCTTCCTTCCATGCTGATGTGGTGGGTGGGGTGGCTGTGATGTTGGTGGTGGGGTCATGGTAATTGCCACAGCAGCATGTTTGAGGAAAGCAGCCGTGGACTCCTCCAGGTTCCTTGCCTTTTCTGGTCTTTTTGGTTGGAGGGCAGAGAGGAGGAACCTGGTATTCGGTCAGGCTGCTTGCCACGGCCTCCTCCTGGCTGAGACTTTCCTGTGCATGAAAATGGTACCTAGTTTTAGGTTTTTGATCATTAATCACACACAATTTTGAGCTCATGACAGTTGCAAATTGAATGTTAACAAATAGAAAAGACGATCATTCTGACCCCAGCATTTTTCATTCTTGTCCAATCATTTTTGGCTAATACTGTCTATTGATATGTAAACCAGTTAAATCAGAAATTTGTGATTAATAACATCTAGTTAACATCATTCAATTTTTGACAAGAAATATGTCCAACAATGCTATACCGGGGTCGAGCTGGGTTCCTCCACATCTTCTTCCTGGGTGGAAGGCCCAGGTTAGACCTCGGGAGCCTCAGCTGAAGTGGAAGGAAGCGTTAATAGAGATGGCCTGGGTCTGGTCGGACAAAAAACGCAGGCTGTTGTAGTACCACAGCCTGGGGACATATACATCATTTGCTGCTGCTCCAGATCTCTGGGAATCCTGGACTTTCTCCCTATTATATATGTGCTCCTTAGGCTACCATTGTTGGCCTTCAAAAAGTTGATGTCTCCGTGGGATACACAGGTTTCACCAATTCCAACAGTTTATCCAGTGCTGCCTACCTGTTTTGCTTGTTCGAATAGTCCCTGCTAGGGATGAGCTTCATGTTCGATCGTTCGCCGAATTGCGAACGATATGGGCCGTTCGCACCAAATTCGAGTGGCGCGTCACGGCCCATAATTCACTGCGGCATCGCAGTGCATTGCTGGCTGATGATTGGCCAAGCATGCACTATGACCCACATGCTTGGCCAATCACAGCACCATCTGTACAGAGAGCTGTAATTGGCCAAAGCCTTTGGCCAATTATGGCTCAGTGGGTTTAGTACATGCCCCACACTATATAAGTACGTTGGCCCTGTGTAGTGTGTTCTGGTGTTGAGAGACAGAGACAGAGAGACAGTGTCATTTGATTTAAGTTACATAGATTAGGCAGGACAGTCAGTCAGTTAGCTGCACTTACAGTGTATTGTGTATGTATGCATCCCAGGTGTTCTATAAATATACACTGTATTCAGTTTAGCTAGATCCGTCCCTGTTATTATCTTCCTACTGACAGGCAGGCAGGTGTTGTTACAGTATTTGAAGAAAATTGCTGGTGTTATTCTGATCCTATTAGTCCTATTAGCTACAGTATTTACAGTTAGTGTAGTGCGACCTCTGCACAGTGTTCAACTAAAGCTACCTGAAGAAGATTGGTGCTGTTTTTCTGATCCTATCACTACCGCAGGCAGCTACATCATTTTTTAGTGTAGTGCGACCTCTGCACAGTGTTCAGCTAAAGCTACAAGTTAGTGTAGTGCGACCTCTGCACAGTGTTCAGCTAAAGCTACAAGTTAGTATAGTGACACTTCTGCATAGTGTTCAGCTAAAGCTACAAGTTAGTGTAGTGTGACCTCTGCACAGTGTTCAGCTAAAGCTACAAGTTAGTGTAGTACGACCTCTGCACAGTGTAAAGCTAAAGCTACAAGTTAGTGTAATGCGACCTCTGCACAGTGTTCAGCTAAAGCTACAAGTTATGGTAGTGCGACCTCTGCACAGTGTTCAGCTAAAGCTACAAGTTAGTGTAGTGCGACGTCTGCATAGTGTTCAGCTAAAGCTACAAGTTAGAATAGTGCGACCTCTGCACAGTGTTCAGCTAAAGATACAAGTTAGTGTAGTGCGCCCTCTGCACAGCGTTCAGCTAAAGCTACCTGAAGAAGATTGGTGGTGTTTTTCTGATCCTATCACTACCGCAGGCAGCTACATTATTTTTTAGTGTAGTGCGACCTCTGCACAGTGTTCAGCTAAAGCTACAAGTTAGTGTAGTGAGACCTCTGCACAGTGTTCAGCTAAAGCTACAAGTTAGTGTAGTGAGACCTCTGCACAGTGTTCAGCTAAAGCTACAAGTTAGTGTAGTACGACCTCTGCACAGTGTAAAGCTAAAGCTACAAGTTAGTGTAGTGCGACCTCTGCACAGTGTTCAGCTAAAGCTACAAGTTATGGTAGTGCGACCTCTGCACAGTGTTCAGCTAAAGCTAAAAGTTAGTGTAGTGCAACGTCTGCATAGTGTTCAGCTAAAGCTACAAGTTAGTCTAGTGAGCCCTCTGCACAGTGTTCAGCTAAAGCTACCTGAAAAAGATTGGTGGTGTTTTTCTGATCCTATCACTACCGCAGGCAGCTACATTATTTTTTAGTGTAGTGCGACCTCTGCACAGTGTTCAGTTAAAGCTACAAGTTAGTGTAGTGAGACCTCTGCACAGTGTTCAGCTAAAGCTACAAGTTAGTGTAGTGCGACCTCTGCACAGTGTTCAGCTAAAGCTACAAGTTAGTATAGTGACACTTCTGCATAGTGTTCAGCTAAAGCTACAAGTTAGTGTAGTGCGACCTCTGCACAGTGTTCAGCTAAAGCTACAAGTTAGTGTAGTGAGACCTCTGCACAGTGTTCAGCTAAAGCTACAAGTTAGTGTAGTACGACCTCTGCATAGTGTAAAGCTAAAGCTACAAGTTAGTGTAGTGTGACCTCTGTACAGTGTTCAGCTAAAGCTACAAGTTATGGTAGTGCGACCTCTGCACAGTGTTCAGCTAAAGCTACAAGTTAGTGTAGTGCGACCTCTGCACAGTGTTCAGCTAAAGCTACAAGTTAGTGTAGTGAGGGCTCTGCACAGTGTTCAGCTAAAGCTACAAGTTAGTGTAGTGAGGGCTCTGCACAGTGTTCAGCTAAAGCTACAAGTTAGTATAGTGCCACTTCTGCATAGTGTTCAGCTAAAGCTACAAGTTAGTGTAGTGCGACCTCTGCACAGTGTTCAGATAAAGCTACAAGTTAGTCTAGTGCGACCTCTGCACAGTGTTCAGCTAAAGCTACAAGTTACTGTAGTGCGGCCTCTGCACAGTGTTCAGCTAAAGCTACCTGTAGAAGGTTGGTGTTGTTTTCCTGATCCTATCACTACCGCAGGCAGCTAAATTATTTACACGTTAGTGTAGTGCGACCTCTGCACAGTGTTCAGCTAAAGCTACAAGTTTGTGTAGTGCGACCTCTGCACAGTGTTCAGCTAAAGCTACAAGTTACTATAGTGCGAACTCTGCACAGTGTTCAGCTAAAGCTACCTGTAGAAGGTTGGTATTGTTTGCCTGATCCTATCACTACCGCAGGCAGCTACATTATTTACACGTTAGTGTAGTGCGACCTCTGCACAGTGTTCAGCTAAAGCTACAAGTTACTGTAGTGCGACCTCTGCACAGTGTTCAGCTAAAGCTACAAGTTAGTGTAGTGCGACCTCCTGCACAGTGTTCAGCTAAAGCTACAAGTTACTGTAGTGCGACCTCTGCACAGTGTTCAGCTACAAGTTAGTGTAATGTCACCTCTGCATAGTGTTCAGTAGGGATGAGCCGAACACCCCCCTGTTCGGTTCGCACCAGAACATGCGAACAGGAAAAAAGTTCGCTCAAACACGCGAACACCGTTAAAGTCTATGGGACACGAACATGAATAATCAAAAGTGCTAATTTTAAAGGCTTATATGCAAGTTATTGTCACAAAAAGTGTTTGGAGACCCGGGTCCTGCCCCAGGGGACATGAATCAATGCAAAAAAAAGTTTTAAAAACGGCCGTTTTTTTCAGGAGCAGTGATTTTAATAATGCTTAAAGTCAAACAATAAAAGTGTAATATCCCTTTAAATTTCGTACCTGGGGGGTGTCTATAGTATGCCTGTAAAGGGGCGCATGTTTCCCCTGTACCGAGACAGTTTTTGACAATTCCTTTATTTAAATGCTTCTTCTATCTTCCTTCATCTTCTTCTTTTTCTGGTTCTTCTGGCTATTCTGGTTCTTCCTCCGGCGTTCTCGTCCAGCATCTTCTCCGCGGCGTCTTCTATCTTCTTCTCCTCGGGCCGCTCCGCACCCATGGCATTGAGGGGAGGCTCCCGCTCTTCTCTTCATCTTCTTCTTCATCCTCTTCTCTTCTTCCTTCTTCTCTTCTTCTCTGTTTCTCTTCTTAATTTTCTTCTCCGGGCCGCTCCGCATCCATGCATGGAGGGAGGCTCCCGCTGTGTGACGGTGTCTCCTCATCTGACGGGGGGCGGGGCCACCCGGTGACCCCGCCCCCTCTGACGCACGGGACATGACGGGACTTCCCTGTGGCATTCCGTGACGTCACAGGGAAGTCCCGTCAAGTCACCGTGCGTCAGAGGGGGGCGGGGTCACCGGGTGGCCCCGCCCCCGTTATTTAAGAACCGTCAGATGAGGAGACGCCGTCACACAGCGGGAGCCTCCCTCCATGCATGGATACGGAGCGGCCCGGAGAAGAAAATTAAGAAGAGAAACAGAGAAGAAGGAAGAAGAGAAGAGGATGAAGAAGAAGATGAAGAGAAGAGCGGGAGCCTCCCCCCCAATGCCATGGGTGCGGAGCGGCCCGAGGAGAAGAAGATAGAAGACGCCGCGGAGGAGATGCTGGACGAGAACGCCGGAGGAAGAACCAGAAGAGCCAGAAGAACCAGAAGAAGATGAAGGAAGAAAGAAGAAGCATTTAAATAAAGGAATTGTCAAAAACTGTCTCTTGTCATTTTTAACTATTTTGACACTTTTTTATCCAGATTCCGATAAGCCCCCCGCCCGCAGACCCCCACAACCACCGGCCACGGTTGTGGGGATGAGGCCCTTGTCCTCATCAACATGGGGACAAGGTGTTTTGGGGGGCTACCCCAAAGCACCCTCCCAATGTTGAGGGCATGTGGCCTGGTACGGTTCAGGAGGGGGGCCGCACTCTCGTCCCCCCCTCTTTTCCTGCGGCCTGCCAGGTTGCGTGCTCGGATAAGGGTCTGGTATGGATTTTTGGGGGAACCCCACGCCGTTTTTTTTTTTTTTTTTTTGGTGCGGGGTTCCCCTTAATATCCATACCAGACCTGAAGGGCCTGGTATGGAATTTTTAGGGGGACTCCCACTTCATTTTTTTTTTTTTTTAATTTTGGTTCGGGGTTTCCCTGTGGGGAATTCCCATGCCGTTTTTATCAATGAACTTCTATGTGTATTGACGGCAATGCAATAGCCGCGGGTAGTTTTAAATGAGTTTTTTCCTTCCAAATGTCATTTTGCTGTCAGGCTGTTCTAAACACGGGAAACATGCGCCCCTTTACAGGCATACTATAGACACCCCCCAGGTACGAAATTTAAAGGGATATTACACTTTTATTGTTTGACTTTAAGCATTATTAAAATCACTGCTCCTGAAAAAACGGCCGTTTTTAAAACTTTTTTTTGCATTGATCCATGTCCCCTGGGGCAGGACCCAGGTCCCCAAACACTTTTTATGACAATAACTTGCATATTAGCCTTTAAAATTAGCACTTTTGATTTCTCCCATAGACTTTTAAAGGGTGTTCCGCGGCATTCGAATTTGCCGCGAACACCCCAAATTGTTCGGTGTTCGGCGAACTTGCGAACAGCCAATGTTCGAGTCGAACATGAGTTCGACTCGAACTCGAAGCTCATCCCTAGTGTTCAGCTAAAGCTACAAGTTAGTATAGTGCAACCTCTGCACAGTGTTCAGCTAAAGCTACAAGTTTCTGTAGTGCGACCTCTGCACAGTGTTCAGCTAAAGCTACCTGTAGAAGGTTGGTGTTGTCTTCCTGATCATATCACTACCGCAGGCAGCTACATTATTTACACGTTAGTGTAGTACGACCTCTGCACAGTGTTCAGCTAAAGCTACAAGTTAGTGTAGTGCGACCTCTGCACAGTGTTCAGCTAAAGCTACCTGTGGAAGATTGGTGGTGTTCTCATACTAATAATACTACAGGCAGGCAGTTGATTTTGCTAGCTGCAGTATCAGTATATATATATATATATCTCCCAGCTTAGTGCATCTACATCTCACTGCAGGCCATTAGTATTTCTGGAAGGCCAACAAGGAGAGGCAGACAGTGTTACAAGCCAATAAAAGAGGGCAAGCAGGCTCTGTGTCTAGAGGCAACAGTGCTGGTCGTGGACACGGTGCATCCTCATTAGCATGTGTCCGTGGGACACGCTTGGCCTTTTTTTCTGCAGCTGGCCATGTTGAGCCGCAACATGCGGAAGACTTGGTCGAGTGGATAACCAAGCCGTCCTCATCCTCCTCATCCTCTCTCACCCATGCTCAGGGTATTTTGTCTGGCAAAGCAGCTGTCAACATGGCCTCTTCCCTCGGCTCAATGGCATTAGTGACTCCTTCCCTAGCCCAACCATGTCCTCCCGAGGAGTCCCTCGAACTGTTTTACCACAGTGTTGGGTACATGCTCCAGGAGGATGCCCAGCGTTTAGAAGACTCTGATTATGATACTGAGCTAGATGAAGCCAGTAACGTGAGCACGGACAGAGGGGGTGCCCAAGAAGGACAGCAATCTGGCATTCATGTACCCCTTGCTGCAGCATACTGCCAGGTTTGCTCCAGTGATGAGGAAGGAGGGGTTGATGAGGTCACTGACTCAACGTGGGTGCCTGATAGGAGAGAGTGTCAGGAGGAGGAGGAGGCACATCACCAACGAGGCAGGATGCCCTCCAGGGGCCAGCCTAAGGGCAGCACACTGACTGCATCACACCTCAGAGCTCCGCATGTGCAGGGCGCTGCTTTCTCTGCGCGTTATTCCAAAAGTTCTTTGGCGTGGCCTTTTTTGAGATGAGTGCATCAGATGGCACCGCTGCTATTTGCAACATATGTCTCAAGCGTATCTCGCGTGGCCAAAACATCTCCCGCTTGGGCACCACATGCTTGACCAGACATATGTTGACCTGCAATGCAGTTCATTGGCAAGCGTACCTAAAAGACCCACACCAAAAAACAAAAAGAGGACCTCTCCTTACTCCTCATCAGCTGGGATCTCCAACCCCACTATACCTTCAGTCCTCTCTGAGACCCGCACTGAGAGGAATGAAGGTGTAGAATTAGATGTGTCACAGCCAAGTACTTGCGGGCAATCTGCTATCAGTACACCGACGTCAGATTGTACCAGGCAAATTTCCCTGCCCCAGCTGCTGCACTGCAAAAAGAAGTTCGCTCCCAGCCAACCACATGCCCAGCGGTTGAATGCAAGCTTGGCAAAATTACTAGCACTTCAACTGCTACCTTTTCAGTTGGTAGACTCTGCCACCTTCCATGAATTTGTGGAGTTTGCGGTTCCTCAGTGGCAGGTTCCCAAACGACACTTTTTTTCTCATGGAAGGCGATTCCGGCTCTCTATCGGCATGTGGAAGGCAATGTTTTGGCCTTGCTGGACAGGGCGGTCAGCGGTAAGGTGCATATTACTGCTGACTTATGGTTCAGCAAGCATGGACAGGGACGTTACCTAAGTTTCACGGCGCATTGGGTGACTCTTCTGGGAGCTGGGAAGGATGCAGGACAAGGTGCAGTAGTGTTGGAGGCTGTTCCGCCACCACGCCTCCAAAATGCCACTACTAGTGATCCTGACACACCTCTCTCCTCCACTCCCTCCTCTTCTTCTTCCTCCATGGCCTCTTCCTGTGCTTTGTTCTCGAAACCAGCGGTGCTCCGTAGGCATTCAAGGGGCCACGCAAGTATGCAGACCAAAAGATGCCATGCGGTGCTTGAGCTGGTGTGCTTGGGGGACAGGAGCCACACTGGGGCAGAGGTTCTGTCAGCTCTGCAGGGGCAGGTTCAGAGGTGGTTGACGCCACGCTATCTTAAAGTGGAGTTCCACCCAAAAGTGGAACTTCCACTCATCAGATTCCTCCCCCCCTCCGGTGACACAGTTGGCTCCTTTCAGGGGGAGGGGGGTACAGATACCTGTATATTACAGGTATCTGTACCCACTTCCGGCATAGATAGCTGCAGAACCTGCGGTTATTTATGCCACTTCCTGCTCCCTCCCCGCTGCCTGCTGGGAAACACACGGGTCCCAGAGACAGCAGGGACCATCCGTATTGCGCTGCGCGACTCGCGCATGCGCAGCAGGGAACCGGGAAGTGAAGCCGCACGGCTTCCCTTCCTGATTCCCTTACCAAAGATGGAGGCGGCACCCGAGGACGGAGAGACGGTTCGGCCTCGGGTGCCGACATCGCGGGAGCCCTGGACAGGTAAGTGTTCATGTTTTAAAAGTCAGCAGCTGTAGTATTTGTAGCTGCTGACTTTTAAAAAAAAAAAAAATTTGGCGGCGCTCCGCTTTAAGGCAGGAATGGGGGTTTGCGACAATGGCACCAACCTCCTCTCTGCCCTCCAACAGGGAAAAATGACCCATGTGCCCTGTTTGGCTCACGTCCTTAACTTGGTGGTGCAGCGGTTCTTGGGCAGGTACCCGGGCTTACAGGATGTCCTGAGGCAGGCCAAGAAAGTCTGTGTGCATTTCCGCCGGTCATATAATGCCAGTGCTCGGCTGGCGGACCTCCAAAAGGAGTTTAACCTGCCCAAGAACTGCCTAATCTGTGACATGCCCACCAGGTGGAACTCAACGTTGGCCATGCTGCAGCAGCTGCACATGCAGCAGAGGGCCATCAATGAGTACCTGTGCGACTATGGCACCAGGACAGGGTCAGGGGAGCTTGTTTTTTTTCCCCATGCCAGTGGGCCATGATCAGGGATGCATGCACTGTCCTGTCACCATTCGAGGAGGCCACGAGAATGGTGAGCAGGGACAGTGCATGCATCAGTGACACTGTCCCCCTTGTCCACCTGTTGGAGCACACGCTGCGTGGAATAATGGACAGGGCACTTGAGGCAGACCAGAGGCAGGAAGAGGAGGACTTCCTTAGCTCTCAATGCCCCCTTTATCCAGACAGTGTTCCTGCGTGCCCGCCAATCACACAGGAAGAGGAGGAGGAGGAGGATTGTGTCAGTATGGAGGTGGAGACTAGCACTCAGCATCAGCAGCAGTCTTTTAAGGGATCATTTACAGTCCCAAGAAACACATGGACTTGTACGTGGCTGGGAGGAGGTGGCTGCAGATCATGTCGTCCTTAGTGACCCAGAGGACTCTGGACCGAATGCCTCAGCAAACCTACACTGCATGGCCTCCCTGATCCTGCAAAGCCTGCGTAAGGATCCTCGTATTCGTGGTATCAAGGAGAAGGAACAATACTGGCTGGCAACCCTCCTTGATCCACGTTACAAGGGTAAGGTGGCGGACCTTATCTTCCAGTCGCAGAGGGAGCAGAGGATGAAACATCTTCGGGAGGCCTTGCAGAAAGGTCTGTGCAACGCGTTCCCAGAGACTGGGAGGTTACAAACTCCTGTTTCTGGACAACGTGTTGCTGAGGCTTTGGTCAGTCAAAGAAGGAACGGTGGAGAAGGTGGCCGTCTGACCGATGCGTTCGGACAATTTTTTAGTCCGCAGCCCCTAGGTATGATCGGTTCCAGCAACCATCGCCAGCGTCTGTTTTACATGGTGCAGGAATACCTAGGGGTAAGATCTGACTTGGACACCTTTCCCACCGAAATTCCTCTGGGTTACTGGGTCTTGTGGATGGATCACTGGCCAGAGCTTGCACAGTATGCAATTGAGCTACTGGCCTGTCCTGCATCCAGCGTTCTTTCGGAACACACATTCAGTGCTGCTGGAGGCTTTGTAACCAATCACAGGGTGCGTCTGTCCACCGACTCGATCGATCGACTGACCTTCATAAAATTGAATCAGTCTTGGATCACCACCAGCTACCAAGCACCTGATGCCGATGTAACCAAATAATTTTTTTTGAAATGTCAGATCCCTTCAAAGACTGCCTATGCTGATGCTGAGTGACTATCCTGTTATGCTGAGTAATTATCCTCTTCCTCCTCAATGATCATGCTGATAACTTGTAAGAACATTTTTGGTTCTGGGCACCGCCACCAGTGCCTAAGGCCCAATTTTTCAGCCCCTATGCGTGTAATTACAATTTTTGATGCAATTCTTTGCAGCAGGGCTAGTTCCTGCGCTCCAACTAGAGTATCTGTGAGGGGCTGCAGTCTTATGGCACCAGTGCCTAAGACCCAATTTTTCAGCCCCTGTTTAATAGGGGCATGTAATTACAATTTTTGATGCAATTCTTTGCAGCAGGGTTAGTTCCTGCGCTCCAACTAGAGTATCTGTGAGGGGTTGCAGTGTTGTGGCACCAGCACCAGTGCCTAAGGCCCAATTTTTCAGCCCCTGTTCAACAGGGACATGTAATTAGAATTCTTGATGTAATATTTCACAGCAGGGCCCATTTCTGCGCTCACCAAGAGTAACTGTGAGAACTTACAGTGTTGTGGCACCAGCACCACCACCACCAAAGGCCCAATTTTTCTGCCCCTGTTCAACAGGGGCATGTACCGTATTTATCGGCGTATAACACGCGCCGGCGTATATCACGCACCCCAAGTTTAGGAGTGAATTATAAGGAAAAAAATTTTAGGAGGGAAGTTTAAGGAAAAAAAACTTACATTAAATTGCCCATCAATGCAGCCTTATCTGTCCATCTGCAACCTTTTCAGTGTCAGTGCAGCCTTGCCCCAGTGCAGTCTTGTCAGTGCAGCCTTGTCAGTGCAGCCTTGTCAGTGCAGCTTTGCCCCAGTGCAGCCTTGTCAGTGCAGCTTTGCCCCAGTGCAGCCTTGTCAGTGCAGCTTTGCCCCAGTGCAGCCTTGTCAGTGCAGCCTTGCCTCAGTGCAGCTTTGCCCCAGTGCAGCTTTGCGTCAGTGCAGCTTTGCCCCAGTGCAGCTTTGCCCCAGTGCAGCTTTGCCCCAGTGCAGCTTTGCCCCAGTGCAGCCTTGCCCCAGTGCAGCCTTGCCCCAGTGCAGCTTTGTTAGTGCAGGTTTTCCCCAGTCCAGCCATGTCAGTGCAGATTTGTGCACTCGGTGTAGATTCAAAAAATGGCGTAGAGACTGCAAGGAGCCGAGATACACATACCCGAGTGTTCTCGGCTTTTTCCGGCACCGCCGTCACGCCCAGTCCCCCCCTGGACCTGTGTTATGTCCATCATAGGGCGGGACTGGGCGTAACTGTGAGCGGCACCGAAAAAAGCCGAGAACACTCGGGTATGTGTATCTCGGATCCGACAAGAGCACAGGTCCAGGGGCGGGACTGGGCGGCGGCGCTGGAAAAAGCCGAGAACACTCGGGTATGTGTATCTCAGCTCCCTGCAGTCTCGGCGCCATTTTTGAATCTACCCACGGCTGTGTATGTCGGTGGCGACCGCGACAATTACCGCGATCGCTCTGATGACACAGAAATCGGCGGGGATCGGCCTATAACACGCACCCACGATTTTCCCCTGATTTTCAGGGGAAAAAAGTGCGTGTTATATGCCGATAAATACGGTAATTACAATTCTTGATCTAATATTTCACAGCAGGGCCCTGTGAGGGCTTACAGTGTTGTGGCCAGAACAACACCTAAGGCCCAAATTTCTGCTGAGTATATAGGGAAGGCCCCTACTTTCAAACATCCAACTTACAAACGACTCCTACTTGCAAACGGAAGGAGACAACAGGAAGTGAGATGAAATCTACCCCTAGGAAGGGAAATTCTCTCCTGTAAGAGTTAATATGGGAAAAACTTTTCTCCTTTACACTGATGCTTTATCACCAATCCTTGTTTCACTAAAAACCCCAAATTTTCAAAAAACATTTGTCATTGGTACAGAAAGTGAGGTGAAATCTTCTGAAGAGGAGCACAGACCGCAAAACAAAAGTCACAGGGGTGATAACCCTTCCCTATGTTTTCCAAAAAGCTTAAAATAGATCTTTTGGCTGGAGCTAAACATGTTAAAAATGTACCAGTTCAAAATTACAAACAGATTCTACTTAACAACAAACCTACAGTCCCTGTCTTGTTTGCACCGCCTGTATACTGCTGTTCAGAGTATATAGGGCCTGGGGACCCCACACCTTTCTTTTTTTAATTTGGGTGCGGCGTTCCCCTTAATATCCATACAAGACCCAAAGGGCCTGGTAATGGACTGGGGGGTACCCATGCTGTTTGTCTCACTGATTTTCATCCATATTGCCAGGACCCGACATTACATTAAAGCCGCAAGCAGTTTTAAAGACTTTTATTCCTTTAAAAATGTCATTTTGTGCAGGGACTGTTCTAAGCATGGGAAACACGCGCCACTTTACAGGCATACTATAGACACCCCCAGGTACAATACTTAAAGGAATATTTCACTTTTTTTTTTTTTACTTTAAGCATCAATAAAATCACTGCTCCCAAAAAAACGGCCGTTTTTAAAACTTTTTTTTGCATTGATACATGTCCCCTGGGGCAGGACCCGGGTCCCCAAACCCTTTTTAAGACAATACTATGCAAATTAGTCTTTAAAATGAGCACTTTTGATTTCGAACATTTGAGTCCCATACACATCAATGGGGTTCTAACGTTCGTGCAAATTTTAGGTCCGTTCGCAAGTTCTGGTGCGAACCGAACCAGGGGGTGTTCGGCTCATCACTAGTCCCTGCATTGGACTTGCCAGAGACATGGCAGCTCCCTGTATTTGTCAATAAAGTTGGGCAGGGAATCAGGGGCTGTGAATTTGTCCACCATTTTATCTGCAAGACACAACACAGGACAAACCCTAATGTCAGGCTAAACTCTCCTAATCTTGTCCCAATATAGGCCTCAATCTATAAGGCACTGATGCCCCAAGTTACAATTGTACCTTCATTTGAACGATCAGCACTAATGATCCTCCATCTTCCACTCACAGATCGTACGTACGGGGTAGTGGGAGTCTTTCGGGGCAGTGGGAGAGCACATGGCAGAGACACAGCAGGTGTGTGCTGTTATCAGCAACAACAATGAAAGCCCGGAGCGCGGCAGTTCCACATGATGGAGGAGATATAAGGCCTGAAATATGGCCTTTGAAGAGATGGTTGAGATGGTGGACATCTTGAAGAGGACAGACTATGATGGGAAGCATGGACTGTACAGAAACCCTAATGTGAGAAAGGCCAAGATCATGTCTAAAGTTGTCAGAAGTTTGCACAGGACTTTTGGGGTATGACGATCCAAGGAACAATTGAGGAAACGATGGTCAGACCTGAAATTGAGGGAGCAGTATAGAAAGATCAGGAAAGTGCTACAAAAAAGTATTTGTCATGTGATCTTATTATTATTATTTATTATTATTACTTTCGTGCTGGTCCATGTGCTTTTCTTTACTGTTGTACAGTTTATAATGCCAAGTTTGAGGTTCGTGGGCACAGGAATCGTTCGTATTAAACATCGTTCATTCGACCACTAATATGACCTTTTTGGCAGATGCAGGTTAACTATATTTGTTAATGCCTATTTTGATGAATATAGGTTTATTATATTTTTGCCTAGTAGGGATGAGCCGAACACCCCCCTGTTCGGTTCGCACCAGAACATGCGAACAGGAAAAAAGTTTGTTCAAACACGCGAACACCATTAAAGTCTATGGGACACGAACATGAATAATCAAAAGTGCTCATTTTAAAGGCTTATATGCAAGTT
Organism: Lithobates septentrionalis; assembly: GCA_037952835.1. Taxonomy (NCBI): domain Eukaryota; kingdom Metazoa; phylum Chordata; class Amphibia; order Anura; family Ranidae; genus Lithobates; species Lithobates septentrionalis. Next base: position 3,071,847 of record JBBDGP010000091.1, on the reverse strand, counting down.
ATTGTTATAAAAAGTGTTTGGGGACCTGGGTCCTGCCCCAGGGGACATGGATCAATGCAAAAAAAGTTTTAAAAATGTCAGTTCTTTCGGGAGCAGTGATTTTAATAATTCCTTAAATGCTTGAAACAATAAAAGTGTAATATCCCTTTAAATTTTGTACCTGGGGAATGTCTATAGTATGCCTGTAAAGAGGCGCATGTTTCCCGTGTTTAGAACAGTCTGACAGGAAAATTACATTTCAAAGGAAAAAAAGTCATTTAAAACTACTTGCGGCTATTAATGCATTGCCGGTCCGACAATACACATAGAAGCTCATTGATAAAAGCGGCATGGGAATTCCCCACAGGGGAACCCCGAACCAAAATTTTTTAAAAAATGATGTGGGGGTCCCCCTAAATTCCATACCAGGCCCTTCAGGTCTGGTATGGATATTAAGGGGAACCCCGGCCAAAATTTAAAAAAAAAATGGCATGGGGTCCCCCCAAAAATCCATACCAGACCCTTATCCGAGCACGCAACCTGGCAGGCCACAGGAAAAGAGGGGGGCGAGAGAGCGCCCCCCCTCCTGAACCATACCAGGCCACATGCCCTCAACATTGGGAGGGTGCTTTCGGGTAGCCCCCCAAAACACCTTGTCCCCATGTTGATAAGGACATGGGCCTCATCCCCACAACCCTGGCCGGTGGTTGTGGGGGTCTGCGGGCGGGGGGGTTATCAGAATCTGGAAGCCCCCTTTAACAAGGGGACACCCAGATCCCGGCCCTCCCCCCTGTGTGAAATGGTAAGGGGTACCAATTCACTAAAAAAGTGTCAAAAATGTTAAAAATGACAGACAGTTTTTGACAATTCCTTTATTTAAATGCTTCTTCTTTCTTCTATCTTCCTTCATCTTCTTCTTCTTCTTCTGCTTCTTTTGGTTCTTCCTCCGGTGTTCTCGTCCAGCATCTCCTCCGCGGCATCTTCTTCCCTTCTTCTCCTCGGGCCGCTACGCATCCATGGCATAGAGGGAGGCTCCTGCTCTTCTCTTCATCTTCTGCTCTTCTTCATCTTCTTCTCTGGGCCGCTCCGCATCCATGGCATGGAGGGAGGCTCCCGCTGTGTGACGCTTCTCCCCCTCTGACGGTTCCTAAGTATTGGGGGGCAGGGTCACCGGGTGGCCGCACGGTGACTTGACGGGACTTCCCTGTGACGTCACGGGGAATGCCACAGGGAAGTCCCGTCATGTCCCGTGCATCAGAGGGGGGCGGAGTCACCAGGTGGCCCCGCCCCCGTTATTTAGGAACCGTCAGAGGGGGAGAAGCGTCACACAGCAGGCGCCTCCCTCCATGCCATGGATGCGGAGCGGCCCGGAGAACAAGATGAAGAGAAGATGAAGAAGAGAAGAAGATGAAGAGAAGAGCGGGAGCCTCCCTCCATGCCATGGATGTGGAGCGGCCCGAGGAGAAGAAGGGAAGAAGATGCCGCGGAGAAGATGCTGGACGAGAACACAGGAGGAAGAACCAGAATAGCCAGAAGAACCAGAGGAAGAAGAAGATGAAGGAAGATAGAAGAAAGAAGAAGCATTTAAATAAGGGAATTGTCAAAAACTGTCTCTTGTCATTTTTAACATTTTTGACAGTTTTTTAGTGAAATGGTAGGGGTACTTTTGTGCCCCCTTACCATTTCACACAGGGGGGAGGGCCGGGATCTGGGGGTCCCTTGTTAAAGGGGGCTTCCAGATTCCAATAAGCCCCCCACCCGCAGACCCCCACAACCACCGGCCAGGGTTGTGGGGATGAGGCCCTTGTCCTCATCAACATGGGGACAAGGTGTTTTGGGGGCTACCCCAAAGCACCCTCCCAATGTTGAGGGCATGTGGCCTGTATTGGTTCAGGAGGGGGGGCGCTCTCGTCCCCCCTCTTTTCCTGCGGCCTGCCAGGTTACGTGCTCAGATAAGGGTCTGGTATGGATTTTTGGGGGGACTCACGCCCTTATTTTTTCTTTTTGGCGCGGGGTTCCCCTTAATATCCATACCAGACCTGAAGGGCCTGGTATGGAATTTAGGGGGAACCCCTACGTCATTTTTTCTTTTAATGTTGGCCGGGGTTACTCTTAATATCCATACCAGACCTGAAGGGCCTGGTATGGAATTTAGGGGGAACCCCTACGTCATTTTTTCTTTTAATGTTGGCCGGGGTTACTCTTAATATCCATACCAGACCTGAAGGGCCTGGTATAGAATTTAGGGGGACCCCCACATCATTTTTTTTTTTTAAATTTTGGTTCGGGGTTCCCCTGTGGGGAATTCCCATGCCGTTTTTATCAATGAACTTCTATGTGTATTGTCGGACCGGCAATGCATTAATAGCTGCGAGTAGTTTTAAATGACTTTTTTTCCTTTGAAATGTCATCTTGCTGTCAGACTGTTCTAAACACGGGACACATGCGCCCCTTTACAGGCATACTATAGACACCCCCCAGCTACGAAATTTAAAGGGATATTACACTTTTATTGTTTCACTTTAAGCATTATTAAAATCACTGCTCCCGAAAAAACTTCAGTTTTTAAAACTTTCTTTGCATTGATCCATGTCCCCTGGGGCAGGACCCAGGTCCCCAAACACTTTTTATGACAATACCATGCATATAAGCCTTTAAAATTAGCACTTTTGATTTCTCCTATAGACTTTTAAAGGGTGTTCCGCGGCATTCAAATTTGCCGCGAACACCCCAAATTGTTCACTGTTAGGCGAACTTTCGAACAGCCGATGTTCGAGTCGAACATGAGTTCGACTCAAACTCAAAGCTCTTCCCTATTGCCTAGATGTGTTTGAAACTATAATGAAATGACAACTTGATTTAATGTAAGGAGAGGACATTCAGCAGCTGTTTACACATCTGGACGCAGGAGCACTAGTGTGGGACAGCATAAAACCTTGTTATAGTGTCCCACGCAGGTGCTCCAGTGGATACTAGGGGTCTCTCCATGTGTGAAACTTGCACAAAACAGGTAAGTATTCCAGCTTTTGAAAGTGAAAAAAATCATGTCTTCAGCTTGGAACTCTGCCAAAACAGACAATTGGACGACACTTCCAAGCAATGTTTCATATTACTATTTCTAGCCTAACATATCTGTCTGCTAATTATACCTTTTTTGTATTCACATAGGGGATAAAAGAATAGGGACATCTGAGGACACCAGTAACCCCACACATAATGAACAAAGGGAACTAACCACACAACATGAAGATGTGGATGCAGAGGTTCAGGAAGTGCTGGGTGAAGTGGTTGAAATGGTGTCGACAACAGGTCAGTGTCTGAGACCACAGCTTCAGGTAATAGATGGATGCCTGCAAATTTATAATACATGGTGTGTTTTTTTTTATTTTTAGGTGATGTGGATGTTGTGGAAGAAGAAACTCACTTCAGCAGTGCAAGTACTTATAAGTGAGATCATGGTGTGCAATCGTGATTTGGAAAAGATGAAGCAAAACATCCATGATGTTCAAAAAAGACTGAGCAACATCATTGATATTTTAGGCAAAATCTAAACCAAAAACAAATTTTTAAGTTGTCGTTATTGTTGTACGTGTTTTTACAGTTTTCTATTAATTGCAAAGCCAAATTTTGAAGATGCACACAGTGTGTCAACATGTGGTATCTCCCATCATGGGATATCAATGCACGCGTTTTGTTGGTGCAACCCCTTCCTCCAAACTAAAGTAGGTGAGAGGAAGGGGTTGCACCCCCGAAACACATCCGTTGATCCCCCATGATGGGATCTAGCACATGTTGAAACACTGTGGCTTATTTCAAAAAAGCAAAACCACTTTGCACTACAAGTGCAATGCAAGTGCACTCGAAATTGCACTTGTAGGGCAAAGTGGAATGTCCTTTCTGAAATAAGGCCCAGTGTGTCAACATGGGCTAGCTCTCATCATGGGGGATCAATGGATGTGTTTTGGAGGGTGCAACCCTTTCCTCTCACCTACTTTTTTTTTACAAGAAAAACATTTTTTATTCAAGATTTAAACATTACAAGCGATGCATAGGCACATTTAAATATGATATCAGTATACATATAGTCACAAGATAGATGATTAATTTCCTCATATAGACAACATAAAGAAGTATGAAAGCAATACATGACATTGCAGCAAAGTATTGGTGTAGAGGTGACATATTAAAACAATCAATCAAGGAGGTACTGTGGGAGGGACTGGGGGAAGGGGGAGGGGCAGATTAAGGATACCGAGAAGATGAGGGAGGGGGGGGGAGGGCAGGAGGGGGAGGCAAGGAAGGAATCACAATACCTCAATATCTTAACTGAACATGTACACTAGGTGAAGTTTAAAGAGAACTCAATCATGTTGTATAATCAAATGGCTGGTATTTCTGCATCAACCTGGACATCATTCACAACCTCAACACCCCATGCATCTATCCATCCCGACCATATCTTATCAAATTTCTTGGGGCAGTTACGATTAAGATACGTGAGTTTATATAGTGGGAGTATAGAATTCATTGCTAGGCGCCATGAAGATACTCTAGGGGGTAATGCATCCTTCCAATGGAGAAATATTTCTTTTCGGGCATAGAACGTAGCATAACTCAAAAATAATTTGGTATGTTTACCTCTAATATTTGGGCTGAAAATATTCAATAGCATTGCCTTGGGATGAGCTACCACATCTAAGGAGGTAACCTGGCTGAGAGTGTTAGCTATTTCTGTCCAATAGTCTCCGAGGGGAGGACAAGACCACACCATATGAAGAAAGGAGGCAGACTCCAGACCACACCTGGCGCAGGCCACTGGACTGTCAGGTGTCATAATTGTCAGACGTTTTGGGGTGTAATAGGCCCTGTGGAGAAACTTGACCTGCATAAATCTCTCTCTGGCCGATATCGTATTTATCACAAAGGAGGATACACATGATTCCCATTCCTCCTCTGATAAGTCAGGAATATCTGCCTTCCACTTGACCAGAGTTTTTTCAAGTTTCTTTGCAGGGGGTATGGACAAATGAAAGTACAGAGTAGATAGTGGTCTATCTATGATTTTAGATGTAAGTAATCCCTCCACAGGGTCTGATTCTAACTGGAGGAGAGATGGGAACTGCTTCCTGTAGGCATGTCGGAGTTGATAATATCTAAACAGCATCCAACCTGGTAATGAATAAGCGTTTTTGAGATCAGAGAAAGTTCTTAATTTACCCCCCAGCACAATGTGTTTTAGCTTAACAATTCCATTTTTTGCCCAGACTTGAGGGTCTGGGACCGACTTCAAATGTGGCAGTCTAGGGTTGCCCCACAAGGGAATGTGCGGGGAGAACCTCTCTGGATTGTTAAAACTATGCCTGGCCCTGTTCCAAACTATAATGGTGGTGTTCATCAGATCCGTAATGCCAGGGTGGGATTTTATCCCTCTGAACACCACATTGCTAAGAGATGAGTAGGACCCCATGATGGCGGCTTCCAGGGTCACTGCGGGGTTATCGCGTGGTTGAGAGAACCACCACCTGACCGTCACCAGGACGGCCGCCCAGAAGTATACTTGGAAGTCCGGTAAGGACAGACCCCCTTGAGTAATGGGCAGCTGGAGGGTAGACATGGCCAATCTGGGGGGCCTTCCGTTCCAAATAAAGGAAGACAGTATACTTTTCAATTTAACAAAAAATGAAGCTGGGGGAATCAGGGGAGAATTTCGAAAAAAGTATAAAAATTTAGGCAAGTATATCATTTTAATTAAATTTACCCTTCCCACTGGAGAGAGGGGGAGGGTTTTCCATGTTATACATTTTTGGGAAAGATTTTTTAGTAGTGGCTGAAGATTCAATTCAAAATATGTGGACAGTGGAGCTCTAACCCTTACCCCCAAGTATTTATTTTGATTGGATAGATTTAATGAGAAAATGATCGATTTTCCCCAATTTATCCTAATGCCCGAGAAAATGCCGAACTCATCAATTATTTGAAGTGCTGGTGAGAGGGAGGATATGTCTTTAAGAAAAAGTAAGGTATCATCAGCATAAAGGGATATTTTGTCTATCACTACTCCCACCTGAATGCCCTGTACCAAGGGGGAGGCTCTAACACGAGCAGCCATGGGTTCCATAGCCAATGCAAACAGTCCAGGAGAAAGCGGACAGCCCTGCCTAGTACCCCTAGATAAAGGAAAGGATGAGGACAGTGAGTTGTTTGTTCGTATGCGTGCTGAGGGATTATGGTATAGCATTTGCACCCAGCTAATGAAGCGAGGGCCAAATCCAAATTTGCGCAGGACAGCCCAGAGGTAGCGCCACTCCACCGAGTCAAAAGCCTTCTCGGCATCAAGAGAGGCCACCACCTCCGAACCGTCCCCGTCCGCCCTAGAGAGATGTGTAAGAAGACGTCTGATATTTATATCGGTCCCCCTGCCTGGCATAAATCCAGACTGGTCTGGATGGACCAGTGCCGTGATCACCGTGTTCAACCGTCTAGCCAGCACTTTTGCCAGTAGCTTGGCGTCAACGTTGAGGAGTGATATTGGCCGATATGAGGCGCACTGATCAGGGGGCTTGCCAGGCTTAAGAATGACCACAATGACCGCTTCAGCCATAGTCGGGGGTAATGAGCCCCTCTCCGTGGCTTTCTGGAGCATTAACCGAAACGATGGGAGAATTTCTTCAGCGTATGTTTTGTAGAATTCGGCTGGAATTCCGTCAGGACCTGGGGTCTTACCGTTTTGCAAGGAGGCTACTGCTCGTTGGATTTCTTCTAATTGGATCGGACCATCTAATGCCTCCCTAAACGTGGATGTCAGGCAAGGGAGCTCCACCCCATCGAGGTACCCATTCAGCTCCTCATCTGAACATTCCATCCGAGAACCGTAGAGGTCCCGATAGAATGAAGCAAATTTATTGTTAATATCCGTGGGATCAGTCAAGATCGTCCCGTCTGAATCGGAAATAGTTGAGATGGTCACCGGGGAGGAGCTTTCCCTCGCCAGCCATGCCAGCATACTGCCTGTTTTTTCTCCATGTTCGAAAATTCGTTGTGATTGATGTAAGAATTTGGTTTTTGTGGCCTCCGTGCGTATTAAAAGAACGTCTCTCAATGCTGCCTGAAAATCTGAATATGTCTCAGGGGATCCCGTTGTGGAATATGCCGCCTCCAATGCTGCTACCCTCCCCTCGGCTGTCTGTGTTTCTTTCCTCAGATCCTTCCGGATCTTTCGAATATGTGCTTGAAAGCTGCCCCTAGTGAAGGCCTTAAATGCGTCCCAGGATGTGGTCATAGTCACTGATTGGTCTAAGTCTCTCCAATAATGTATCGCCTCGGATCTATAGGGTTCAGATACTCTAGTGTCGTTCAACCAGAATCTGGACAATCTCCAAAGATTCTCCCCCGGGCATTAGATACACAAAGTTTTAAAGCGAGCGGAGCGTGGTCGGATATGCCACGGGGGAGTATCCTGATGTCCCGGACCAAGGGCAAGACAGACCCCCCCACATAGGCAAGGTCTATCCGTGACAGGGTCTTGTAGGAAGCTGAGTGACAAGTGTAGGCGCGTCGAGAAGGGTGGCGCCACCTCCACACATCAGTCAAGTTAGACGCCTCAGCCCATGAGGACAGCTCTGATGGCGAGCCCGTCCCCGATGTGAGCCTGTCCATTGTAGGGTCCGGGACCAGATTAAAATCGCCCAGTATTACCACATTATCCGTACCAAAGGCAGCTATTTTAGAGATAATTTGGTTAAGTACCCGTATAGAGGCCGGGGGGGTAGGTATAGTCCCACCACCACCAACTCTAATCTGTCCACAATGGCATGTAAGATTACAAATCGACCGTCAGGGTCAAGCTCCAGCGCCAGCAATCTAAACGGTGTGGACTTGTGCACTAAAATGCTAACCCCCCTGGAGTAGTTAGTATACGTGGAGGGGTATTGGTGTCCCACCCAGGGTCGTCTTAGACTCATCAGTTTACTTCCCATTAGATGGGTCTCTTGTAGTATGCATATTTGTGGGTGGTATGTTTTGAGGAATTGGAATACCAGTGATCTTTTAACAGAGGAATTCAAACCCCTGGTGTTCCATGAAATTAGGGTACAATCAGCCATCTACACTCGAGAACATATTTTCTATCCATATATCACCATAGAGAAATAGGTGCAAGGCCCGGGCCCCTGATAGGGTCAGGACCCGGCACCCGAAACATCCTGTGACAGACATAAGTACATCGCTTGTAAAAAAACAGCAAATCAACAAAGTATAACAAAACTTTCCCAACCAAGCCCCCCACCCCCCACCCCGCCAGCCCCGTCCCAAACCTCGGGGAGGCTCAGGATCCCAACTCAGAACCAAGGCGAACACGCCTGTAATGGGGTATCGTGAGCGGAACAGCAACCACAGTGCAGCAGTCAGATGATGAAGAACATCCAGTCCTCTGCTGGAGATCGGATCATAATAAGTGGGTGCAGTCTCCCGGCAGCCGCCGGGGGTGTAAACTTAAACTTCAACGTTGCAGGAACAGATATCGTTTCTTGGCCATGACCGACATTATCGGGGAGAATGATAGAGGAGGAGGGGGGGAGGATGGATGCGCATAGAGACAATCATCTCCCATTCCTCCTGTTAACCATCTCAGGAAACCAATAGACATTTAGGAGGCCAGTGGACCCCCGGGCTCCCGTCTACCATAAGGCACATTAGTGTAAATCACAGAGGGAACCGACTGGGTCAAAAATGATGATCAGGCCATTAAACAAAAGAGGCACGTCTCTAGATCACCGGTCGGCCATGGCACATATAACTAGAAATAAACAGATTTTTCTTGTGTGGTGAAACTTATCTGCGAGGTAGCGTGTCGATCCACGTGGAGGCATCCTCAGGAGAATTGAAGAACCGCACCGATTCACCATCTTCCACTCGCAATCTTGCCGGAAACAGCATGCTGTATTTAATATGCTTGGCTCGAAGTCTGGCTCTCACTGCGTCGAAGGATTTCCGTTGTTTCTGCGTTTCCAGCGAATAATCTGGAAAGATCAGGAGTTTGGCATTTTCAAAACGGAGTTCTCCCTGTGCCCTCGCCTCCTTCATCACCAGGTCACGATCACGAAAGTGAAGTAATTTAAAGATGAAGGTGCGAGGTGGCGCACCTTGTGGGCCTTTGGTGAAGGGTATGCGATGCGCTCTTTCCACGGTGAAGAATGGCGAAAACCTTGCCGAGGGGAGTAATTGTTGCAAGAGACGTTCAGCAAACGCGGTGGGGTCCGTACCTTCTGCTCCTTCCGGAAGCCCCAAGATCCGCAAGTTGTTCCTTCGGTTGCGATTCTCGGCATCCTCTGCCCTCGCCTCCAGCACTTTAACTTTGGTTTTTAACACGTGTAAATCAGTCCCCTGGTCACGTACCGTGTCTTCATTTTGTGAAACCCTCTGCTCCACCTCGTGCATGCGGCCTCTCAGGGTATCAAAGTCCTTCCTAATAAATTCCACATGAGTCTGTATATGATCCACTTTTTCCGTTAGGGAGGTTATGGCCTGCATGACAGCTTTAAAGTCTGCCGCCGAGTCCGGGGGCCGCTCCGGTTCAGTTGATCCGCCGGCCTGGTTCTCCATGTGGGCAGGGAGTTTAGGCGAGACCCCGGCTTCGGCCTTGTCCACGGTTCTCTGCGGGGCGGCCTTTTTCCGAGCTTTTTGCTGGGAGTTCCTCCTATACATACCCCAGAAATGCCCCAGGGATGATGGGGGAACAGGATGGTCTTTTTCCCGGCGTTTTTACCCCAAAAAACGGCGTTTTTCCCGCCGGCCTGGTTCTCTGTGTGGGCAGGAAATTCAGGCGAGGCCGCGGCTTCGGCCTAGTCCGTGGTTCTCGGCGGTGCGGCCTATTCCGGAGGTTTTTGGTGGGGGATTCCACTGAAATATACCCCAGAGGTGTCCCAGAGGTGAGAGGGGGCACAGGATGGTCTTTTGCCCGGCGTTTTTACCCAAAAAACTGCGTTTTTCCCGGTCCGCGCCAGCCTGGTTCTCTGTGTGGGCAGGAAATTCAGGCGAGGCCGCGGCTTCGGCCTAGTCCGTGGTTCTCGGCGGCACGGCCTGTTCTGGAGATTTTTGGTGGGGGATTCCGCAGAAATATACCCCAGAGGTGTCCCAGAGGTGAGAGGGGGCACAGGAGGGTCTTTTGTGCTGTATCTGCACCCCAAAATATCAGGAATATAGGCCGATCTGTGGGAGCTCAGGTCTCACACACCTGCTCCCTCTGCCATTCCGGACACGCCCCCTCCTCTCACCTACTTTAGTTTGGAGGAAGGGGTTGCACCCACAAAACGTGTACATTGATATCCCATGTTGGGAGATAGCACACGTTGACACACTGTGTGTTTTGTGGCTTTATTAAAATAGATGTAGGGAAAATACACACATTTTAGGCATGGGATCATGAGGGAAATCCAAATTTTGAGTCCCAATTTGTGTACATCTTCAAAATTTGGCTTTGAGAGGGGTGGGATCACCCCGTCTGATGAAGGCAAAATCAACACGGTTTTAACATACTAATGTCTCATATGGCCTTCACTTTAACAAAGTTGAATTTTGTAAGTTCCTGAGTTTGGGATGTGTATGTTATGTTTTTAAACATGCCTGTTTAGCCCCAAAAAGGCAAATTTATGTCAAACATACATTTTATACACCAAGATGTTGGTTTGTTACAAAACCGTTTATAACGCACATGTGAATGTGCTTGGAGTAAAATGTTTTATACTCAACAATGTGTGGCTTCTTATTTCAATGCTCAATACCAGTTTATTTTTTAAGTTGGTGTAGTTACAGTGACAATCGGGTTTATTTACTAAAGGCAAACCCACTTTGCACTACAAGTGCACTCACAATGCACTTGTAGTGCAAAGTGGATTTGCCTTTAGTAAATAACCCTCACTGTGCTGTAAAATTTGCCAAAATCCGGCCATTTTAGGGACTACAAGCAATTAATTCAAAAAAAAGGATGATTATTTTTTATCATTAATGCATTACATACATTAACAACAATAACATTGTGTGTGTGTATGTAGCAGACCCACAGCACAACATAATTGTTTGGTCAGGTGAAAAGTCGGCCTCAGTCGCAACTGAGGCCAGATAGTTGGCTGAATTCTTCTGAAGGTAATTGTGAAGAATGCAGCAGCTCAAGACAATGTGATTCAGTTTGTATTCGGCCATGTTGATGGCCTTAAGGAAAAGCCGGAACCGGCTGACCAATATGCCAAATGGCATTCTCGACTATAAAGACCATTCTCAAGTAATTAAAAACCCTCTGCTCTGGGGTCAGGGTCCTCATGGGGAATGGCCTCATCAGATGTTCCCCCAGAGCAAAGACCTCATCCGCCACAAAAATGAACTTGAGGCCTGCAACGTTATCCTCTGGAGGTGACAACCCCAAAGTGCCATTTTGGAGACACCAGTAAAATTCCGTCTGGGCGATCACTCCTCCATCAGACATATGGCCATTCTTCCCTACGTCCAGATATAGGAATTCAAAATTTGCCGTCACCACGCCAACATCACGATACTACTGAACCCCTTATAGTTGAAGTAGTATGACCCCGAGTTGGGTGGTGGGATGATCTAGACATTATTCCCATCGATCGGACCACCGCAATTGGGAAAGTCCCACTGGTGGTGGAATTGGGAGTCCACAGTCTGCCATTCCTGTGGGTTGGAAGGATACTGTGGAGTCAAACAAAAAAAAAATATTACTTTTGCACATAACATTAAAAGCAGATTAGACACAAACATTCTTGGCCAACATAAGTATAACATTTATTGAAATGAGTATTTAAAGACAAAAGTATAAGGTCCCTTTTTCAGATTTCTCACCCCCTCTGATGGCCCATAGTAAAAATGTTATGGTGGGGGGGAGATGTTTTGGACAGGTAACCCTCTCCACTTCATTGAGAGCTGAACATAAATGATGTGTGTTACTTTAGCCAGCCCCTCCTTACTTACACTATTGGCAGCCCACTGAACAAGTAAGAAGTGTCATAATCCAAAAATATGAATACACACTGTCCAAATTGAAGCACATTTTTACATTCTGCAATTACCTGTCAAAGGGCCCAAAATACATCCCTGGGAATTACAGACCAGTTAGCCTAACATCAATAGTATGTAAACTCTTGGATGGGATGATATGGGACTATATACAAGATTTTAGTAATGAGAACGGTATCATTACCAGTAATTAGCATAGATTCATGAAGAATCGTTCTTGCCAAACCAATATACTAACCTTCTGTGAGGAGGTGAGTTGCCATCTAGATAAAGGAAGGCCCGTAGACGTGATGTATCTGGATTTTGCAAAAGCATTTGACACAGTTCCCTATAAACGTTTACTGTACAAAATAAGGTCCGTTGGCATGGACTATAGGGTGAGTACATGGATTGAAAACTGGCTACAAGGGCGGGTTCAGAGGGTGGTGATAAATGGGGAGTACTCGGAATGGTCAGGGGTGGGTAGTGGGGTTCCCCAGGGTTCTGTGCTGGGATCAATCCTATTTAATTTGTTCATAAACGACCTGAAGGATGGGATAAACAGTTCAATCTCTGTATTTGCAGACGATACTAAGCTAAGCAGGACAATAACTTCTCCGCAGGATGTGGAAACCTTGCAAAAAGATCTGAACAAATTAATGGGCTGGGCAACTACATGGCAGATGAGGTTCAATGTAGAAAAATGTAAAATAATGCATTTGGGTGAAAATACAACCAAAACCTGCGCTGGTAACTTCTACAATAAAAGTATATAGAAAAACAAAAAATAAAAAAAATATATAAAATATATGTATAGTTGGTAATATCGCTAGTATAGTGCGACTATATAAGATAATGAAGTCGCTACTCAGATGCGACTATTCAAAATCGTGGCATATTCTTTGGTATTTACTATTCCTGACCATTCATAAATGTAAACGTAAATCCTCCAAAAATATCTATAATATGTGTAACCATATAGAAAATATATAAAAGACATTAATAGCCCCAATACATAAACAATAAATTTCAAAACTAGATGTAGATAGTCCTTCACCGAGAACAACAGCAGACTTCAATCTTCCAACCCAAAAGGTTAATGACAACCATAATGCTGTGTGGATATAGAGATGACGTAAGGCTTGTGCTCCTGACACTATAATAAGACCTTGGGAGCCGCGGACCTCACGTTTCACCCAAAAAATGAAAGAAAATAAATATAGTGTAATCCTGTAAAGTACAAGATCAATTGCGCATAACAGCACTACTTACGGAACGGACATGCAGAGCAGGCATTCAGATTTTAGTCAGTGATTGCCGCTGAGCGGCGTGCGCTCCACTGACTACAGGAAGGGATGTCACTGGTTCTCAGGCGTAAGCCGGATGTTGCGTCGATGCGTTTCGCCCCTCCCCCAGGCGTTATCAAAGACTGGGGGAGGGGTGAAACGCTGTTATGCGCAATTGATCTTGTACCTTACATGATTACACTATATTTATTTTCTTTCATTTTTTGGGTGGAACGTGAGGTCCGCGGCTCCCAAGGTCTTATTATAGTGTCAGCAGCACAAGCCTTACTTCATCTCTATATCCACACAGCATTATGGTTGTCATTAACCTTTTGGGTTGGGAGATTGAAGTCTGCTGTTGTTCTCGGTGAAGGACTATCTACATCTAGTTTTGAAATTTATTGTTTATGTATTGGTGCTATTAATGTCTTTTATAAATTTTCTATATGGTTACACATATTATAGATATTTTTGGAGGATTTATGTTTACATTTATGAATGGTCAGGAATAGTAAATACCAAAGATTATGCCACGATTTTGAATAGTCGCATCTGATTAGCGACTTCATTATCTTATATAGTCGCACTATACTAGCGATATTACCACCAACTATACATATATTTTATATATTTTTTTTATTTTTTGTTTTTCTATATACTTTTATTGTAGAAGTTGCCAGCGCAGGTTTTGGTTGTATTTTTATTTAAAGTCACGGTACTTGTATCCAGCAGCTGCAACACAAATGATGGTGTATGTATTCAATTAATTAATTTTTTGTGAGCGCTGTTTTCTATATATATATATATATAATGCATTTGGGTGGCAAAAATATGAATGCAATCTCAGTGGCGGAATTACCGGGGCCGCAACGGGGCCCGGCATTCCTCCACTGTGGGGGGGGGGCAGCGGGGTTGCTCTTCACACACGCCCTGAGCGGAGATCAGTGTCTGTCATAGAACAATAGCACAGAGACACCGGCGGCATTAACGTTCTATTTGTCGGTCCTCTCTGGCACAGATGAGAGAGGACACACAGCTGATCTCATGGCTCCCCCTTCTCCCCCCTCCCCTCTCCTGTGGGCAGTCAAGTGTAAAGCTAAGGAGCTCACATTTCCCGCGGAGCACACAGGAGAGGGGAGGGGGGAGAAGGGGGAGCCATGAGATCAGCTGTGTGTCCTCTCTCATCTGTGCCAGAGAGGACCGACAAATAGAACGTTAATACCGCCGGTGTCTCTCTGTGCTATTGTTCTATGACACACGATCTCCGCTCAGAGCCGTGCTGTCCAGGCACAGATGGAATCTAATAGCATTCACTGATGAGCACTGATAGAAGGCACTGATGAGCACTGATAGAAGGCACTGATGAGCACTGATAGAAGGCGCTGATGGGCACTGATGAGCACTGATAGAAGGCACTAATGGGCACTGATGAGCACTGATAGAAGGCACTGATGAGCACTGATAGAAGGCACTGATGAGCACTGATAGAAGGCACTGATGAGCACTGATAGAAGGCACTGATGGGCACTGATAGAAGGCACTGATGAGCACTGATAGAAGGCACTGATGAGCACTGATGGGCACTGATAAAAGGTACTGATGAGCACTGATAGACGGCACTGATGAGCACTGATAGAAGGTACTGATGAGCACTGATAGAAGGCACTGATGGGCACTGATAGAAGGCACTGATGGGCACTGATGAGCACTGATAGAAGGCACTGATGAGCACTGATAGAAGGCACAGGTGAGCACTGATGAACACTGATAGACGGCACTGATGAGCACTGATAGAAGGCACTGATGGGCACTGATGAGCACTGATAGACAGCATTGATGAGCACTGATAGAAGGCACTGATAGAAGGCACTGATGAGCACTGATAGACGGCACTGATAAGCACTGATGAGCACTGATAGAAGGCACTGATGAGCACTGATAGAAGGTACTGATGAGCACTGATAGAAGGCACTGATGGGCACTGATGAGCACTGATAGAAGGCACTGATGAGCACTGATAGAAGGCACAGATGAGCACTGATGAGCACTGATAGACGGCACTGATGAGCACTGATAGAAGGCACTGATGGGCACTGATGAGCACTGATAGACAGCACTGATGAGCACTGATAGAAGGCACTGATGAGCACTGATAGAAGGCACTGATGAGCACTGATAGAAGGCACTGATGAGCACTGATAGATGGCACAGATGAGCACTGATAGACGGCACTGATGAGCACTGATAGAAGGCACTGATGGGCACTGATAGAAGGTACTGATGAGCACTAATAGAAGGCACTGATGAGCACTGATAGAATGCACAGATGAGCACTGATGAGCACTGATAGACGGCACTGATGAGCACTGATAGAAGGCACTGATAGGCACTGATGAGCACTGATAGACAGCACTGATGAGCACTGATAGAAGGCACTGATGAGCACTGATAGAAGGCACTGATAAGCACTGATAGAAGGCACTAATAGAAGGCACTGATGAGCACTGATAGAAGGCATTGATGAGCACTGATAGACGGCACTGATGAGCACTGATAGAAGGCACTGATGGGCACTGATAGAAGGCACTGATGAGCACTGATAGACGGCACTGATGAGCACTGATAGTAGGCAGTCATAGAAGGCACTGATGAGCACTGATAGAAGGCACTGATGAGCACTGATAGACGGCACTGATGAGCACTGATAGAAGGCACTGATGGGCACTGATAAAAGGCACTGATGGGCACTGATAGGAGGCACTGATGAGCACTGATAGGAGGCACTGATGAGCACTGATAGAAGGCACTGATGATCACTGATAGACGGCACTGATGAGCACTGATAGAAGGCACTGATGGGCACTGATAGGAGGCACTGATGAGCACTGATAGGCCACATTGATGAGCACTGATAGGAGGCACTGATGAGCACTGATAGGCCACATTGATGAGCACTGATAGGCAGCACTGATAGGAGGCACTAATGTGCACTGATAGGTGGCATTGATAGGTGGTACTGATGGGCACTTACAAATACTGATAGGCAGAACTCAGGCAGTATTGATGGGCTTTGATGGGCAGAATTGAAGAGAACTAATAGGTGGCACTGATGGACGCTGTTAGGCGGCATTAATGAACACTGATAGGTGGTACTGATAGGCAGAATTGATGGGCACTAATAGGCGGCATTAATGAGCACTGATAGGTAACACTTGTAGGTGGAAGTGATGGGCACTGATAGGCAGCACTGATGGGTACTGATAGATGGCACTGATGATTGGGGCACTGATTATCAGTGTAAACAATTTACTGACATTCTTGACAGTTAACGGCAGTCCTTTCCTCACACAGACGCAGCGTGTGAGGAAAGGGCTGTGGATAACCGGCAAGTCTGTTTACATGTGATCAGCTGATCACATGGTAAAGGGCCGATGGGATTGCGCTGGATGCATGTCCCAGGGGTCATGCAGGAAGCACGGTTTTGGGAGGATGTCCATGGACACTCTCCCAAAATTGGAAGCCCGGGGCTCGGATGGAAGGGGGGCCCATCATGGTTTCTTGCACCGGGGCCCTGAAGGTTCTAGTTATGCCTCTGTGCAATCTATACACTGGGGGGAGAACCTCTGGGGGAATCTAGGATGGAAGATGATGGTAGATGATAGGCTCAGCAATGGCATGCAATGCCAATCTGCTGCTAACAAAGCAAACAGAATAATGGCATGCATTAAAAAGGGGATCAACTCCAGAGATAAAATGATAATTCTCCCACTCTACAAGACTCTGGTCCGGCTGCACCTAGAGTATGCTGTCCAGTTCTGGGCACCAGTCCTCAGGAAGGATATACTGGAAATGGAGCAAGTAAAAAGAAGGGCAACAAAGCTAATAAAGAGTCTGGAGGATCCTAGTTTTGAGGAAAGGTTGCGAGCACTGAACTCATTCTCTCTGGAGAAGAGACGCTTGAGAGGGGATATGATTTCAATATACAAATACCGTACTGGTGACTAGGAATGAGCTGAACACCCCCCTGTTCGGTTCGCACCAGAACATGCGAACAGGAAAAAAGTTTGTTCGAACACTGTTAAAGTCTATGGGACACGAACATGAATAATCAAAAGTGCTAATTTTAAAGGCTTATATGCAAGTTATTGTCATAAAAAGTGTTTGGGGACCTGGGTCCTGCCCCAGGGGACATGGATCAATGCAAAAAAAAGTTTTAAAAATGGCCGTTTTTTCAGGAGCAGTGATTTTAATAATGCTTAAAGTCAAACAATAAAAGTGTAATATCCCTTTAAATTTCGTAGCTGGGGGGTGTCTATAGTATGCCTGTAAAGGGGCGCATGTTTCCCGTGTTTAGAACAGTCTGACAGCAAAATGACATTTCGAAGGAAAAACCCAATTTAAAACTACTCGCGGCTATTGCATTGCCGGTCCGACAATACACATAGAGGTTCATTGATAAAAACGGCAGGGGAACCCCGAACTAAAATTAAAAAAAAAAATGACGTGGGGGTCCCCCTAAATTTCATACCAGGCCCTTCAGGTCTGGTATGGATATTAAGGGGAACCCGGCCAAAATTTTTTAAAAAAATGACGTGGGGGTCCCCCTAAATTCCATACCAGACCCTTCAGATCTGGTATGGATTTTAAGGGGAACCCCGCGCCAAAAAAAACAAAACAGCGTGGGGTCCCCCCAAAAATCCATACCAGACCCTTATCCAAGCACGCAACCTGGCAGGCTGCAGGAAAAGAGGGGGGACGAGAGTGCACCCCCCTCCTGAACCGTATCAGGCCACATGCCCTCAACATTGGGAGGGTGCTTTGGGGTAGCCCCCCAAAACACCTTGTCCCCATGTTGATGAGGACAAGGGCCTCATCCCCACAACCCTGGCCGGTGGTTGTGGGGGTCTGCGGGCAGGGGGCTTATCGGAATCTGGAAGCCCCCTCTAACAAGGGGACCCCCAGATCCCGGCCCCCCCTGTGTTAAATGGTAAGGGGTTACTTACCCCTACCATTCCACTAAAAAACTGTCAAAAATGACAAGAGACAGTTTTTGACAATTCCTTTATTTAAATGCTTCTTCTTTCTTCCATCTTCCTTCATCTTCTTCTTCTTCTGGTTCTTCTGGTTCTTCCTCCGGCGTCCAGCATATCCTCAGCGGTGTCTTCTATCTTCTTCTCCTTTGGCCACTCCACACCCATGGCATGGGGGGAGGCTCCTGCTCTTCTCTTCATCTTCTTCATCTTCTTCTCTTCTTCTCTTCTTCATTTTCTTCTCCGGGCCGCTCCGCATCCATGCTGGCATGGAGGGAGGCTCCCGTTGTGTGACGGCGTCTCCTCGTCTGATGGTTCTTAAATAACGGGGGGTGGGGCCACCCGGTGACCCCGCCCCCTCTGACGCACGGTGACTTGACGGGACTTCCCTGTGATGTCACAGGGAATGCCACAGGGAAGTCCCGTCATGTCCCGTGCATCAGAGGGGGCGGGGTCACCGGGTGGCCCCGCCCCCCGTTATTTAAGAACCGTCAGACGAGGAGACGCCGTCACACAGCGGGAGCCTCCTCCATGCCAGCATGGATGCGGAGTGGCCCGGAGAAGAAAATGAAGAAGAGAAGAAGAGAAGAAAATAAGAAGAGAAGATGATGAAGAGAAGAGCGGGAGCCTCCCCCATGCCATGGGTGCGGAGCGGCCCGAGAAGAAGAAGATAGAAGACGCAGCGGAGGAGATGCTGGACGAGAATGCCGGAGGAAGAACCAGAAGAACCAGAAGAAGAAGATGAAGGAAGATAGAAGAAAGAAGAAGCATTTAAATAAAGGAATTGTCAAAAACTGTCTCTTGTCATTTTTAACATTTTTGACAGTTTTTTAGTGAAATGGTAGGGGTAAGTACCCCCTTACCATTTCACACGTGGGGGCGGGATCTGGGGGTCCCCTTGTTAAAGGGGGTTTCCAGATTCCGATAAGCCCCCCGCCCGCAGACCCCCACAACCACCGGCCAGGGTTGTGAGGATGAGGCCCTTGTCCTCATCAACATGGGGACAAGGTGTTTTGGGGGGCTACCCCAAAGCACCCTCCCAATCTTGAGGGCATGTGGCCTGGTACGGTTCAGGAGGGGGGTGCACTCTCGTCCCCCCTCTTTTCCTGCGGCCTGCCAGGTTGCGTGCTCGGATAAGGGTCTGGTATGAACTTTTGGGGGACCCCACGCCGTTTTTTTGTTTTTTTTTGGCCCGGGGTTCCCCTTAAAACCCATACCAGACCTGAAGGGTCTGGTATGGAATTTAGGGGGACCCCTACATCATTTTTTTTTTATTTTGGCCGGGGTTCCCCTTAATATCCATACCAGACCTGAAGGGCCTGGTATGGAATTTAGGGGGACCCCCACGTCATTTTTTTAAAATTTTTGGTTCGGGGTTTCCCTGTGGGGAATTCCCATGCCTTTTTTATCAATGAACTTCTATGTGTATTGTCGGACTGGCAATGCAATAGCCGCGAGTAGTTTTCAATGGGTTTTTTCCTTTGAAATGTCATTTTGCTGTCAGACTGTTCTAAACACAGGAAAATGCGCCCCTTTACAGGCATACTATAGACACCCCCCAGGTACGAAATTTAAAAAGATATTACACTTTTATTGTTTGACTTTAAGCATTATTAAAATCACTGCTCCTAAAAAAACGGCCGTTTTTAAAACTTTTTTTTGCATTGATCCATGTCCCCTGGGGCAGGACCCAGGTCCCCAAACATGTTTTATGACAATACCATGCATATAAGCCTTTAAAATTAGCACTTTTGATTTCTCCCATAGACTTTTAAAGGGTGTTCCGCGGCATTCTAATTTGCCGCGAACACCCCAAATTGTTCGCTGTTCGGCGAACTTACGAACAGCCAATGTTCGAGTCGAACTTGAGTTCGACTCGAACTCGAAGCTCATCCCTACTGGTGACCCTACAATAGAAATAAAACTTTTTTGCAGAAGAGAGTTTAACAAGACTCGTGGCCACTCATTAAAATTAGAAGATAAGAGGTTTAACCTTAAACTATGTAGAGGGTTCTTTACTGTAAGAGCAGCAAGGATGTGGAATTCCCTTCCACAGGCGGTGGTCTCAGCTAGGAGCATCAATAGTTTTAAGAAATTATTAGATAAGCACCTAAATGAACGCAACATACAGGGATATACAATGTAATACTGACACATAATCACACATAGGTTGGACTTGATGGACTTGTGTCTTTTTTCAACCTCGCCTACCATGTAACTATGTAAGATAATAGGAGAACAAAACTTTCAACAGTACCATTTAAAAGTATTCAGGCAGGCCCTTGCACTACATGCTTTGGTGAATTCATCCATAAATATTAACACAAAAGAGGTAGGTATAGTGTGCATGGGTTTGGCAAAGTCAGCAGATAGAGTATTGATATCGGTTGACTTAGTGGTTGGGGGGGAGGGAGGGTTCCAAATGAGTTTGGGCCCCCCCAAAAAAGCCTCTTGTACCCTGCCTGAATTTAAGGACAACAATAACATTTGGACACATTTTAGGGGGTGTTTAGTGGAAGCACTACAATGGAGCTGACAAAATACATTGTTAAGTGACTAGGCTAGGTGTGCATGGGCCCTGCATAGCATGCTGGGGAGTAGGGATGAGCCGAACACCACCCGGATGGGTTCGCACCAGAACCTGCGAACGGACCGAAAATTTGCATGAACATTAGAACCCCATTGAAAACTATGGGACTCGAACGTTCAAAATCAAAAGTGCTCATTTTAAAGGCTAATTTGCATGGTATTGTCCTAAAAAGGGTTTGGGGACCCGGGTCCTGCCTCAGGGGACATGTATCAATGCAAAAAAACTTTTAAAAACGGCCATTTTTTCGGGAGCAGTGATTTTAATGATGCTTAAAGTTAAAAAAAAGTGAAATATTCCTTTAAATATTGTACCTGGGGGTGTCTATAGTATGCCTGTAAAGTGGCGCGTGTTTCCCATGCTTAGAACAGTCCCTGCACAAAATGACATTTTTAAAGGAATAAAAGTCATTTAAAACTGCTTGCGGCTTTAATGTAATGTCGGGTCCTGGCAATATGGATGAAAATCAGTGAGACAAACAGCATGGGTACCCCCCCAGTCCATTACCAGGCCCTTTGGGTCTTGTATAGATATTAAGGGGAACCCCGCACCTAAATTAAAAAAAGGAAAGGCGTGGGGCCCCCAGGCCCTATATACTCTGAACAGCAGTATACAGGCGGTGCAAACAAGACAGGGACTGTAGGTTTGTTGTTAAGTAGAATCTGTTTGTAATATTGAACTGGTACATTTTTAACGTGTTTAGCTCCAGCCAAAAAATCTATTTTAAGCTTTTTGGAAAACATAGGGAAGGGTTATCACCCCTGTACATTTGTTTTGCTGTCTGTGCTCCTCTTTAGAAGATTTCACCTCATTTTTTGTCCCAATGACAAATGTTTTTTGAAAATTTGTTTTTTTTTGTGAAACAAGGATTGGTGATAAAGCATCAGTGGAAAGGAGAAAAGTTTTTCCCATATTAACTCTTACAGGAGAGAATTTCCCTTCCTAGGGGTAGATTTCATCTAACTTCCTGTTGTCTCCTTCCGTTTGCAAGTAGGAGTCGTTTGTAAGTTGGATGTTTGAAAGTAGGGGCCTGCCCTATATACTCAGCAGAAATTTGGGCCTTAGGTGTTGTTGTGGCCACAACACTGTAAACCCTCACAGGGCCCTGCTGTGAAATATTAGATTGAGAATTGTAATTACATGCCCCTGTTGAACAGGGGCTGAAAAATTGGGCCTTAGGCACTGGTGGTGGCGCCCAGAACCAAAAGTGTTCTTACAAGCTATCAGCGTGATCATTAAGGAGGAAGAGGATAATTACTCAGGATAGTCACTCAGCATTAGCATAGGTAGTCTTTGAAGCGATCTGAGATTTAAAAAAAAATTATTCGGTTACATCAGCATCAGGTGCTTGGTAGCTGGTGGTGATCCAAGACTGATTCATTTTTATGAAGGTCAGTCGATCAGCCGAGTCGGTGGACAGACGCACCCTGTGATCGGTTACAAAGCCTCCAGCAGCACTGAATGTGCGTTCCGAAAGAACGCTGGATGCAGGACAGGCCAGTAGCTCAATTGCATACTGTGCAAGCTCTGGCCAGTGATCCATCCTCAAGACCCAGTAACCCAGAGGATTTTCAGTGGGAAAGGTGTCCAAGTCAGATCTTGCCCCTAGGTATTCCTGCACCATGTAAAACAGACGCTGGCGATGGTTGCTGGAACCGATCATACCTTGGGGCTGTGGACCAAAAAATTGTCCGAACGCATCGGTCAGACGGCCACGTTCTCCACCGCTCCTTCTTTGACTGACTGAAGCCTCAGCAACACGTTGTCCAGAAACAGGAGTTTGTAACCTCCCAGTCTCTGGGAACGCGTTGCACAAACCTTTCTGCAAGGCCTCCCGAAGATGTTTCATCCTCTGCTCCCTCTGCGATGGCAAGATAAGGTCCGCAACCTTACCCTTGTAACGTGGATCAAGGAGGGTTGCCAGCCATTATTGGTCCTTCTCCTTGATACCACGAATACAAGGATCCTTACGCAGGCTTTGCAGGATCAGGGAGGCCATGCAGCGTAGGTTTGCTGAGGCATTCGGTCCGGAGTCCTCTGGGTCACTAAGGATGACATGGTCCGCAGCCACCTCCTCCCAGCCACGTACAAGTCCATGTGTTTCTTGGGACTAATCCCTTAAAGACTGCTGCTGATGCTGAGTGCCAGGCTCCACCTCCATACTGACACAATCCTCCTCTTCGTCCTACTCCTCTTCCTGTGTGATCGGCGGGCATGCAGGAAAACTGTCTGGATAAAGGGGGCTGTCACGGAACGTCCCACAGTCCGCTTGAGTGCTTCCGTCATATACCGCTTCCTAAGTTCTGGAACACGAGTCCAATGGATCTGGCTATAGGAACCCCAAGAACTAGACAACACCAGTCTTGGAGTACATCAGAACCAACTTTTATTTTGAGATCTCACAGACCTTTATACAGCAGGGATGACTCAAAGCTAACCTAATTAACATGAGCTAATTTACTACAAAATGTACCCAGACCAGATGACAGTCTTGTGGGCACCGAGCTTCACACATTAATATAAACACAATAGCTGGAGCTAATTACAATTAACAATACAAACAACAATCTCCCCCCTCCTCAGCCTAGACCATTCGTCTATTAGCCAGTGCTGGTGGCTAATGTGATCAGCTCTCTCAATTAACATAAACACATGTTGATAACACCAGTATCTCCTCACAGGATGTGTCCCAACAGAATGAATCAGTATTATCAGCAGGGGGCTGCTGGAGGAATCCCCCCTCCCTCTTCAGGGACACAAATCTACAGTAAGGAGTCCCCATACAATATATACATGACTGAGTCTGATTAATACAGTTCAGACTGGATTTCTCATTCACCTCAAATGCTAGGTCCCATAATCGGTGGGCAACAGGCCCGCACACAGTCCTCTCCAACAGCCTCTGCTCTGGCCAGGTCCGTGACAGGGGCCTTGAGAGCTAAGGAAGTCCTCCTCTTCCTGCCTCTGTTCTGCCTCAAGTGCCCTGTCCATTATTCCACACAGCGTGTGCTCCAACAGGTGGACAAGGGGGACAGTGTCACTGATGCATGCACTGTCACTGCTCACCATCCTCGTGGCCTCCTCAAATGGTGACAGGACAGTGCATGCATCCCTGATCATGGCCCACTGGTGTGGGGAAAAAAAACAAGCTCCCCTGACCCTGTCCTGGTGCCATAGTCGCACAGGTACTCATTGATGGCCCTCTGCTGCGCGTGCAGCCGCTGCAGCATGGTCAACGTTGAGTTCCACCTGGTGGGCATGTCACAGATTAGGCGGTTCTTGGGCAGGTTAAACTCCTTTTGGAGGTCTACCAGCCGAGCACTGGCATTATATGACCGGTGGAAATGCACACAGACTTTCCTGGCCTGCCTCAGGACATCCTGTAAGCCCAGGTACCTGCCCAAGAACCGCTGCACCATCAAGTTAAGGACGTGAGCCAAACAGGGCACATGGGTCATTTGTCCCTGTCGAGAGGAGGTTGGTGCCATTGTCGCAAACCACCATTCCTGCCTTAAGTTGGCATGGCGTCAACCACCTCTGAACCTGCCCCTGCAGAGCTGACAGAACCTCTGCCCCAGTGTGGCTCCTGTCCCCCAAGCACACCAGCTCAAGCACCGCATGGCATCTTTTGGCCTGCATACTTGCGTAGCCCCTTGAATGCTTACAGAGCACCGCTGGTTCCGAGAACAAAGCACAGGAAGAGGCCATGGAGGAAGAAGAAGAGGAGGGCGTGGAGGAGAGAGGTGTGTCACAATCATTAGTAGTGGCATTTTGGAGGCGTGGTGGCGGAAACACCTCCAACACTACTGCACCTTGTCCTGCATCCTTCCCAGCTGCCAGCAGAGTCACCCAATGCACGGTGAAACTTAGGTAGCGTCCCTGTCCATGCCTGCTGGACCATGAGTCAGCAGTAATATGCACCTTACCACTGACCGCCCTGTACAGCGAGGCCAAGATATTGCCTTCCACATGCCAGTAGAGAGCCGGAATCGCCTTCCATGAGAAAAAGTGGCGTTTGGGTACCTGCCACTGAGGAACCGCACATTCCACAAACTCACGGAAGGGGGCAGAGTCTACCAACTGAAAAGGCAGCAGTTGAAGTGCTAGCAATTTTGCCAAGCTAGCATTCAACCGCTGGGCATGTGGATGGCTAGGAGCAAACTTCTTTCGGCGGTGCAGCAGCTGGGGCAGGGAAATTTGCCTGGTACAATCTGACGTCGGTGTACCAAAAGCAGATTGCCCACAAGTACTTGGCTGTGACACACCTAATTCTACACCTTCATTCCTCTCAGTGCAGGTCTCAGAGAGGACTGAAGGTATAGTGGGGTTGGAGATCTCAGCTGATGAGGAGCAAGGAGAGGTCCTCTTTGTTCTTTGGTGTGGGTCTTTTAGATACGCTTGCCAACAAACTGCATGGCAGGTCAACATATGTCTGGTCAAGCATGTGGTGCCCAAGCGGGAGATGTTTTGGCCACGCGAGATACGCTTGAGACATATGTTGCATATAGCAGCGGTGCGATCTGATGCACTCATCTCAAAAAAGGCCCACACCAAAGAACTTTTTGAATAACGTGCAGAGACTGCAGCGCCCTGCACATGCGGAGCTTTGGGGTGTGATGCAGTCAGTGTGCTGCCCTTAGGCTGGCCCCTGAAGGGCATCCTGCCTCATTGGTGATTTGCCGCCTCCTCCTCCTCTCTCCTATCAGGCACCCACGTTGAGTCAGTGACCTCATCATCCCCTCCCTCCTCATCACTGGAGCAAACCTGGCAGTATGCTGCAGCAGGGGGAGCATAACTGCCAGATTGCTGCCCTTCTTGGGCACCCCCTCTGTCCGTGCTCACGTTACTGCCTTCATCTAGCTCAGTATCATCATCAGAGCCTTCCAAACGCTGGGCATCCTCCTGGAGCATGTACCCAACACTGTGTTCAAACAGTTCGAGGGACTCCTCAGGAGGACATGGTGGGGCTAGGGAAGGAGTCACTGATGACATTGAGCCAAGGGAAGAGGCCGCTGCTTTGCCAGACAAAGTACCGTGAGCATGGCTGAGAGAGGATGAGGAGGATGAGGACGGCTTGGTCATCCACTCGACCAAGTCTTCCGCATGTTGCGGCTCAACACGGCCAGCTGCCGAAAAAAAGGCCAAGCGTGTCCCACGGCCATGTGCTGATGAGGATGCACCGTTTCCACGACCAGCACTGTTGCCTCTAGACACAGAGCCTGCTTGCCCTCTTTTATTGGCTTGTGACTGTCTGCCTCTCCTTGTTGGCCTTCCAGACATACTAATGGCCTGTAGCTGCACTAAGCTGGGATATATATATATATATATATATATATATATATATATATATATATATATGTACTGATACTGCAGCTAGCAAAATCAACTGCCTGCCTGTAGTATGAGAACACCAACAACCTTCTACAGGTAGCTTAAGCTGAACACTGTGCAGAGCTTGCAAAAAACTAACTTGTAGCTTATTTAGCTGCCTGCGGTAGTGATAGGATCAGGAAAACACCACCAACCTTCTACAGGTAGCTTTAGGTGAACACTGCAGAGCTCCCCAAAAAATAACTTGTAGCTTATTTAGCTGCCTGCGGTAGTGATAGGATCAGGAAAACACCACCAACCTTCTACAGGTATCTTTAGGTGAACACTGTGCAGAGCTCGCTAAAAAATAACTTGTAGCTTATTTAGCTGCCTGCGGTAGTGATAGGATCAGGAAAACACCACCAACCTTCTACAGGTAGCTTTAGGTGAACACTGTGCAGAGCTCCCACTACACTAACTTGTAGCTTATTTAGCTGCCTGCGGTAGTAATAGGATCAGGAAAACACCACCAACCTTCTACAGGTAGCTTTAGGTGAACACTGTGCAGAGCTCGCACTACACTAACTTGTAGCTTATTTAGCTGCCTGCGGTAGTGATAGGATCAGGAAAACTCCACCAACCTTCTACAGGTAGCTTTAGGTGAACAATGTGCAGAGCTCGCCAAAAAATAACTTGTAGCTTGTTTAGCTGCCTGCGATAGTGATAGGATCAGGAAAACACCACCAACCTTCTACAGGTAGCTTTAGGTGAACACTGTGCAGAGCTCGCACTACACTAACTTGTAGCTTATTTAGCTGCCTGCGGTAGTAATAGGATCAGGAAAACACCACCAACCTTCTACAGGTAGCTTTAGGTGAACACTGTGATGAGCTCACCAAAAAATAGCTTGTAGCTTATTTAGCTGCCTGCGGTAGTGATAGGATCAGATAAACACCACCAACCTTCTACAGGTAGCTTTAGGTGAACACTGTGCAGAGCTCGCACTACAATAACTTGTAGCTTATTTAGCTGCCTGCGGTAGTAATAGGATCAGCAAAACACCATCATCCTTCTACAGGTAGCTTTAGGTGAACACTGTGCAGAGCTCGCACTACACTAACTTGTAGCTTATTTAGCTGCCTGCGGTAGTGATAGGATCAGGAAAACACCACCAAAGTTCTACAGGTAGCTTTAGGTGAACACTGTGCGGAGCTCACCAAAAAATAACTTGTAGCTTATTTAGCTGCCTGCGGTAGTGATAGGATCAGGAAAACACCACCAACCTTTTACAGGTAGCTTTAGGAGAACACTGTGCAGAGCTTGCACTACCATAACTTGTAGCTTATTTAGCTGCCTGCGGTAGTAATAGGATCAGGAAAACACCACCAACCTTCTACAGGTAGCTTTAGGTGAACACTGTGCAGAGCTCACACTACACTAACTTGTAGCTTATTTAGCTGCCTGCGGTAGTGATAGGATCAGGAAAACACCACCAACCTTCTACAGATAGCTTTAGGTGAACACTGTGCGGAGCTCGCCAAAAAATAACTTGTAGCTTATTTAGCTGCCTGCGGTAGTGATAGGATCAGGAAAACACCACCAACCTTCTACAGGTAGCTTTAGGTGAACACTGTGCAGAGCTCGCACTACACTAACTTGTAGCTTATTTAGCTGCCTGCGGTAGTAATAGGATCAGGAAAACACCACCAACCTTCTACAGGTAGCTTTAGGTGAACACTGTGCAGAGCTCACCAAAAAATAACTTGTAGCTTATTTAGCTGCCTGCGGTAGTGATAGGATCAGAAAAACACCACCAACCTTCTACAGGTAGCTTTAGGTGAACACTGTGCAGAGCTCGCACTACACTAACTTGTAGCTTATTTAGCTGCCTGCGGTAGTGATAGGATCAGGAAAACACCACCAACCTTCTACAGGTAGCTTTAGGTGAACACTGTGCAGAGCTCTCACTACACTAACTTGTAGCTTATTTAGCTGCCTGCGGTAGTGATAGGTTCAGGAAAACACCACCAACCTTCTACAGGTAGCTTTAAGTGAACACTGTGCAGAGCTCGCACTACACTAACTTGTAGCTTATTTAGCTGCCTGCGGTAGTGATAGGATCAGGAAAACACCACCAACCTTCTACAGGTAGCTTTAGGTGAACACTGTGCAGAGCTCGCACTACACTAACTTGTAGCTTATTTAGCTGCCTGCGGTAGTGATAGGAACAGGAAAACACCACCAACCTTCTACAGGTAGCTTTAGGTGAACACTGTGCAGAGCTCACAAAAAATAACTTGTAGGTTTCACTAAACACTATAAGGAGGACGCACTACACTAACTTGTAGCTTTAGCTGAACACTGTGCAGAGGTCGCACTACACTAACTTGTAGTTTTAGCTGAACACTGTGAGGAGGATGCACTACACTAACTTGTAGCTTTAGCTGAACACTGTGCAGAGGTCGCACTACACTAACTTGTAGCTTTAGCTGGACACTGTGAGGAGGACGCACTACCCTAACTTGTAGCTTTAGAGGAACACTGTGCAGAGGTCACACTAAACTAACTTGTAGCTTTAGCTGAACACTGTGAAGAGGACGCACTACACTAACTTGTAGCTTTAGCTGAACACTGTGCAGAGGTCTCACTACACTAACTTGTAGTTTTAGCTGAACACTGTGAGGAGGACGCACTACACTAACTTGTAGTTTTAGCTAAACACTGTGCAGAGGTCGCACTACACTAACTTGTAGTTTTCGCTGAACACTGTGAGGAGGACACACTACACCAACTTGTAGCTTTAGCTGAACACTGTGAGGAGGACACACTACCCTAACTTGTAGCTTTAGCTGAACACTGTGCAAAGGTCACACTAAACTAACTTGTAGCTTTAGCTGAACACCGTGAGGATGATGCACTACACTAACTTGTAGCTTTAGCTGAACACTGTGCAGAGGTCTTACTACACTAACTTGTAGTTTTAGCTGAACACTGTGAGGAGGACGCACTACACTAACTTGTAGCTTTAGCTAAACACTGTGCAGAGGTCACACTACACTAACTTGTAGTTTTCACTGAACACTGTGAGGAGGACACACTACACCAACTTGTAGCTTTAGCTGAACACTGTGAGGAGGACGCACTACCCTAACTTGTAGCTTTAGAGGAGGACGCACTACACTAACTTGTAGCTTTAGCTGAACACTGTGCAGATGTCGCACTACACTAACTTGTAGTTTTCGCTGAACACTGTGAGGAGGACACACTACACCAACTTGTAGATTTAGCTGAACACTTTGAGGAGGATGCACTACCCTAACTTGTAGCTTTAGATGAACACTGTGCAGAGGTCACACTAAACTAACTTGTAGCTTTAGCTGAACACTGTGAAGAGGACGCACTACACTAACTTGTAGCTTTAGCTAAACACTGTGCAGAGGTCTCACTACACTAACTTGTAGTTTTAGCTGAACACTGTGAGGAGGACGCACTACACTAACTTGTAGTTTTAGCTAAACACTGTGCAGAGGTCGCACTACACTAACTTGTAGTTTTCGCTGAACACTGTGAGGAGGACACACTACACCAACTTGTAGCTTTAGCTGAACACTGTGAGGAGGACACACTACCCTAACTTGTAGCTTTAGCTGAACACTGTGCAAAGGTCACACTAAACTAACTTGTAGCTTTAGCTGAACACCGTGAGGATGACGCACTACACTAACTTGTAGCTTTAGCTGAACACTGTGCAGAGGTCTTACTACACTAACTTGTAGTTTTAGCTGAACACTGTGAGGAGGACGCACTACACTAACTTGTAGCTTTAGCTAAACACTGTGCAGAGGTCACACTACACTAACTTGTAGTTTTCACTGAACACTGTGAGGAGGACACACTACGCCAACTTGTAGCTTTAGCTGAACACTGTGAGGAGGACGCACTACCCTAACTTGTAGCTTTAGAGGAGGACGCACTACACTAACTTGTAGCTTTAGCTGAACACTGTGCAGATGTCGCACTACACTAACTTGTAGTTTTCGCTGAACACTGTGAGGAGGACACACTACACCAACTTGTAGCTTTAGCTGAACACTTTGAGGAGGACGCACTACCCTAACTTGTAGCTTTAGCTGAACACTGTGCAGAGGTCACACTAAACTAACTTGTAGCTTTAGCTGAACACTGTGAGGAGGACGCACTACACTAATGCCGCGTACACACGAGTGGACTTTACGGCAGACTTTGCTCGGCGGACTTTACGCCGGACTTTGTCGGCTCCTTGCGCCGGACTTTAAAAGGGACGGACTTGGACACACACGATCACTGCAAAAGTCCGCTGGTTTGAAACGCGGTGACGTACAGCACATATGACGGGACTATAAAAGGGAAGTTCAAGCCCCACTACGGCACCCTTTGGGCTCCTTCTGCTAATCTCGTGTTTATCTCGTGTTAGTAGAAGTTTGGTTAGAGACGATTTGCGCTTTTCACATTTCTGCTGATTTCGATCATTGTCTGCGGTTCAGTTTGTACTTGTGAGGTTTGTATCTGCTTTTCAGTGCGTTTTGGTCAGTTCGTAACCTGCCTTGCAGGCCGTTCTGGTCCGCTCGTTCCTGATTTTCAGGTCGTTCTTCATAGGCCTTGCTGTTCTTCAGTGCGTTTGTTATAAGTTTGTTTGACCAGCCGACCGTTTTAAGCCATGTCGCGTGGACGTACTCATTCTCAAGTTCGTGCTGGGGACTTGGTGTTGGGGTTAATACTTTGACCCGAGTCCAGTCCATGAACAGGGCGAGGAGGAGTTCATGGATGAAGAATTGGTTGCGCCAGCTTGACCAATTCTCGCATATGCCTTTGCTCCGTGAGCTCCGTGAGAATAATCCTGAGGATTTCAGGAATTATCTCCGAAAAAAACACAGAGTAATACCCAGCGCCAGTGGTGAACCACCCGGAGAGCTTAAAACAGAACATGTGCTTTATAACATGTATAATATGTATATTAGTCATGCCATCTACTGGGACATTATGGATACATATCGCATAGCACATACAAAAGAGTAAAACAAGGAAACCATCAAAAATCACCCGTGCAGCCAGACTAACCGTAGCTGGTAGATACAGATCATAACAAAAAAAAACACATATAGTCCAGCGCTCAGGGTATTTTAAAAGCAAACTCCGGCCAGGCTGCTCTCCGTACGGCGGAGCTTTACACCTCCACGCCGCGGCCATCTCACCATCTGTCTGAGCCAGCGAGCACCCCTGTATGATGCCAGTCTCCCCAACGTACGGGGCAGCTTTGAGCACTTCAATCTTGCTGTGAGTACTTTGGCTTACCTCCATTATCTCGCCTACTGTCACCTGCTTCAAGCCTGTGTTTTGTTTTCATCACTCTACCCAGTGGTTCCTGTGGGACATTTTTGGATGGATCTCCGGTGTTAGTCTCCTGCTGCTTAAGGCTGACTGTCCCCCCATTTAAGCACATGTTGATGTTTAGTGCAATACGTATCTCTATCACTGTGAGATTTTGGTTTTCAACATTTTAATACTGTGTTATTGTGTGTGCGTTTTTTTCTGCAACAGTGTGTTTTTTTTCTACAACAGTGCTTCTTAACTTGGTTTTAATTAGCAGTTACTACTGTTACCTTAGATTATTATTTATTACTGGTTTATTACTTGTTTATTAAAATATTCAAATTTTTATGCCTGTTGCAGTTTGCGTTTAAAATACCCTGAGCGCTGGACTATATGTGCTTTTGTTTTTGTTTTGTTTTTGTTTTTTTTAGGAATTATCTCCGGATGACCGACCCCGTTTTTGAGCGTCTGCTGGCTATGCTGACCCCCTATATCAGCAGGCAGGATACCTGCATGAGGCAAGCCATCAGTGCGGAGGCTAGTTGCCACGTTACGTTACTTGACGACTGGGAGAAGTCTTCAGGACTTGAAATTCTCGACAGGCATCTCCCCCCAGGCTCTGGGGATCGTAATCCCAGAGACCTGTTCTGCCATCATTCAGGTCCTGCAGAAGGACTATATGAAGGTAAGTTGTATCCTTTAACATTACATGATATGTATTAAATGTTTGCTAATGTATAGTCTAAATGTCCTCCTTATCTAATTACCATGCTTTGAATATGCTGTGAATGTCCCCTTTATCTTCATGCATGCCTGTTTTTGGACATTAATCATTTATTGCCCTACATGCATATTTACCTTCAATAACCTCCCCACCATGCAATCCTGGGTCCATTTATATCTCTAGCCTATAGTCCCTTGAACAATGTATATTGTCAGCTCCATTGTACTGTTTGACCCTCCCCCACCCCCTCAAATGTTTGCAACTGTCAGGTGTGTTTTTGACCCTAATTAGAACCCCTCCCCCACCCCTCAAATGTGTAAAACTGTCAGGTGTGTGTTTTGACCCTAATTAGAACTCCTCATCCACCCCTCAAATGTTTTAAACTGTCAGGTGTGTTTCTTAACCTAATTAGAACCCCTCCCCCACCCCTCAAATGTTTAAAACTGTCAGGTGTGTTTTTGACCCTAATTAGAACCCCTCCCCCACCCCTCAAATGTTTAAAACTGTCAGGTGTGTTTTTAACCCTAATTAGGACCCCTACCCCACCCCACAAATTTTTAAAACTGTCAGGTGTGTTTCTTAACCTAATTAGAACCCCTCCCCCCACATTCAAATTGATCAATGGGCAATCAGAGGGGGTGATTAATCTTATAAGTGTGCCTTATGTTTTTTTATAATTTAAAGTACAAACACACATATTAATAATGTTTGACTGCTGTTGTTCACTAATGTTTTTGTGTAATCTGATATCCAAGTTATGTTTAAAAGTCCTTATCTTAATTTTTTTCACTCCACAGTTTCCTTCCAGTACACAGGAATGGCAGACTGTGACCTCCAGGTTCGCTGACCGTTGGGACTTTCCCAACTGTGTCGGGGCGATTGACGGGAAGCATGTCTGCATTGTGCCACCACCGCATTCGGGGTCTTATTTCTACAACTATAAGGGGTTCTATAGTGTAGTTTTGATGGCGGTGGTCTCGGCACATTTGGACTTTCTGTTTGTGAATGTGGGAAAGAACGGCTGGATGTCTGATGGAGGAGTCTTTGCACAGACCGAGCTGTGCCAGCATCTCCAGACTAGTGGCCTGGGATTTCCACCTGATGACCAGAATGTTGATGGACTCCCCTCAGTTTTTATTGCTGATGAAGCGTTTTCTCTCGGTGAGCACTTGATGAGGCTGTTCCCCCAAAGGACACTCACCCCTGAGAGGAGGGTATTTAATTACCGGCTGGCCAGAGCAAGAAGAGTTGTGGAGAATACCTTTGAGATTCTGGCCAGCTGGTTCCGTTTGTTCCTTTCAGCAATAAATCTGGCTGACTATAAAATTAATTACGTCATACTTGCTTGCTGCATACTACATAACTTTTTACGTAGACATTCTGCTACATATATTACCTCTGTTGGGCCTGATGCCGGACTTGTACAAGATGAAACAATGACAGGCCTAGAAATTGGCCGTATTGGCTTGGCCCCCCGAACCGCACGTCAAGTGCATGAGCGATATGTAAATTATTTTAATGGTCGGGGGGCCATTGCTATTCTACAAGAGCTTTAATTTTTAAAAACAAAAAAATTTTTTTTTTTTTAAATATCTTGTTTTTATTCTTGTTTGCATTTAGTTTGGTCTGTCTCCTAGTGCACTTGTAGTAGTGGCAAGTGCATTTACCTTTAGTTAATAAGGCCCTTTGTCACTGTAACCACACACAAATTTCAAAAACATATTATTGAGAAATAATCAGCCACACACATTGCAGTAGTAAAAACATTTTACTGTGTGCACATTGAAAGGTGCATATTTTGTAACTTTTTTTTTTATAATATATATATATATATATTTTTTAAATATTTATTTTGGTTTAACGTTATTAAAGGCATATATAAACAAAAATAGACCTTGTTTAAAATCTTAAAATTCACAACAGTGTTTTGAAAAACATACAAAAAAATTAAAGAACTTACAAAGTTCAACATTTTAAGAACGGTGCTGGTGATGTCACCCTTGTAAATCGTTAATTTTTAAGATGCTCAAAATTGAGCATTACAAAAGGGTCAAGTCAACATGTGCTATCTCCCATCATGGGTGAGCAATGTACATGTTTTGTGTGTGCAATCCCTTTGTTCCTCTCACCACTAAATAATTTTGAGGATTAGGGGGTTGCAAACACAAAACAAGTACATTGATAACCCATGATGGAAGATAGCACATGATGACACACTGTGTGCATCATAAAAAAAAAAAATTAACGAAAAAACTTTAAAAAAAAATTCAAGAAGAAACAAACTTCACAAGGAAATGAAGAACATGATTGATGTTTTTAGGCAAAACGTTATTATATTCTGCCCAATACATCAATCATGTTCTTCATTTCCTGTTGCATAGAGTCCAGGCGAAGTTTCATGCTGTGAATTTGTGAATTTGGTCACGCATTTTATCAATTTGGCCATTCCACAGCATTATCTGGCCAATCAGTCTTTGGGCAGTGTCTGTGCTGAATGGCTCTGCCGCTTGGCCTTCCACAACCAGAAGCTCACCTAAAATGAGTGAAAAAAACAAGCGCTAAAATATGCACGCCTAAATACATTACCTTAAGCTGGGGTGTCAGTCACTCACTTGGTGGGGTTGAAAGCTCGCACACTTCCTCCACCTCTCCTTCCTCCAGGTCGTAGGGTGGGCGTGGTCTTTGGCCTGGGCTATCTTCAGCCTCAGGCTGGTGACTTGGGGGGGTCCTGGTATCCTTGGACTGTTGTCTGAGTCTTTTCTCCCCTATGATAATTCAACAAAAGGTATAGTTAAAACACAGTGATATTTTAGATTTTTTAAAATAATATGAAACGTTGGTTATGAGTTGTGGACAATTGCCTTTTTTTGTCCTCAAAAATTTAGAAGACAGGATGAACATTCCCTCTGAACAACAATTCTGAACAATACACATTTTCATGCAAGTTTCACAGATGCAGACACCTCAATGATCTCCTATGTGTATTACCCCTCAAAAATTGAGTTATGGTCACATAGTACACTAGTGCTTGTGAGTCCAGATGTGGAACCAGCTGCTGTGTCCTGTCCTTACATTACACTGAATCATTTTTGAAGAAGCATTATATTTTCCAACACATCCACACCACATCAACAAATTTTTGGAATACGAAAAATTATCAAGACATAAATGTATATGTCCAACCCTGCACCATCGTATTTGGCGAAAAAATAATGTCATTTTCCAAAGTATCATATGTATTTTACAAAGAACGGTCTTTACGAACGATGCTGTATAAATGAAAAAAATATGGATCAGCATGCAAGTTAAGTATCTCAATAGGAAAACAAAACAAGTACTTACTTTTTTTAAGCAGCTTCTTTATTCGCCAATATTGTTCTGGCTCCCGACTTTTGATGTCAGACCACCGCTTCCTCAATTTTCTTTAGACCGTTTTGTGCCAAATTTAGCCTCTAGAGCAGTGACAACTGAGGACATTATTTTGTCCTTACGCATATTCGGTCGTGTGTACGGTCCTTTTTTCCCATCGTAGTCCTCCCTTCTCAATATGGACACCATCTCCACCATCTCTTCAAAAGCCATGTTGGTGGCCTTATATCTCCTCCGGGATGTCAGCTAAATGTCACATCCTCCGGGATGTGGATGGTTGTGGCTCCGGGCTTTCCTCCGCGCTACTTCCACTGATTCTCTCCGCCATCTTTCTCTATCTACTCCCACTGCGCAATGAAGAGTGAAGGGGCGGGGACAAATCGTACTAAAGAACGTCAGGGGTGGGCGACGCAGGCAGAGCATGACACATGCGCAGTGTATATAAAGCTATTACGATGGCCTGTGTATGTCCGTGCGGAAGTAGCGAGCGCCAGAAACGAAGGTAAGATTAAACGTGGGTGTGTGTGTGTGTGTGTTTGGTGAATGTGTTTGGTGTGTGTGTGTGTGTGTGTATATATATGTGTCCCCTAGATTCTTCACCAAATAATCCGGGGAGTTCTGACTGACATTACAGTTTTGATCTTGTGTCTTGTCTTTCAGCAACAATGAATCCCTTTAAAGAGGCAGATTTTTTTTTTTTTTTTCAAAAGATTTTATTGAAATTTTACAGAATAACAAGTATAGTTAGACATACAGTTGAGTGAAGCAAATCACACTTTTTCAGTAGGCATTGATAGGTAAAAACCAGGGAGTACAAGAGCAGTTGATAAAAAGTGAGTGCGGGCATATGGCCCTGTTATTTAACAAAGTAAGTATCGATATATGTATGAACTATGGGTGTTGGCTTGATGAAATCGGATGTATTGTGCGGGGGTGATTCAGACCGTTTTGTGAGCAACACCGTTCTCGTTCACCCCTAAACGGGACCTGCGCTGTGAACGAGAAGGGAGAAACAGGGGGAGACATAGGATATGTTTAACTATAACGGTCTGGTGAGTAACTGAAGGATTTGCATATAGAGGTTAAGCACATCCGAAGACTAAGCAAAGCCTAAGGAGAGTCAGTCGTGTGGGGGAGATCTGTTAGTGGCGAAAAAAGAAGGGTAGTGAGTGTGTAAGAAAATGTTATGATCAGATCTGGTGTGCATGAATATGTCAGGTCAATGTCGTTCGAGGGGGAGAGGGCAGGGCAATAGGGGATAGAGGGGGGGTTTTGGGGGAGGTCGGTAGGGGACAGGCCGCAGAGAGCTCTCAGGGGTGAGGGGGAGATAAAGTTGGCGAGGTCGAGCTTGTTTGGGGCTGTCTATAGTGAAGCCAACATGCCCAGGTGGTCTGGAATTTAGTGGGTGTGTCTTTGGCTTGGGCAATGAGTTGTTCCATATTCGCTATCCTGTCCACCCTGCGGATCCATTCCTCTACCGTTGGAGGGGCGGGATTTCTCCAATGCGCGGGGATACACAGGTTGGCTGCGTCGATCAGATTTATAGTTAGAGATTTTTTGTAGGAGCCGGGGGACCCTGGGGTGTGGTGTAATAAGTAGCGGGCAGGAGAGAAGTCTGAGGTGTATGTAGTGATTTGGGAGATTAGCCGATGGATTTCTGACCAGAATGGTTGTATAAGGGGGCATTCCCACCATATGTGGAGCAGGGTACCACGAGAGACATTACACCTCCAGCATGTTGGAGGGACTGAGGGATGGAAGTGGTGTATCTTGTCGGGGGTCCGATACCATTTTGAGAATAATTTGTATCTATTTTCCTGAATCGTGATGTTGATGGAGCCTTTATGCATGAGGGTGAATATGTGATCCCAGTCTGTGGGAGTGAGGTCTAACGTCAGTTCTTTTTCCCACTGTTGTATAATTGTGTCCTCTTTGATCTTATGACCTGAAAATAGGAGGGAGTAGTTTACAGAGATTAGGTGGCCCTGAGGTTCTGTAGAGGTGCAGAGAGATTCAAACTGGGAGAGATCCCTGTGCCAGAGGGATGATTGTCTGGATATTTGAAGGAAATGTCTCACTTGTAAATATTTGTAAAAGGGTATGTCATAGTTAGACATTTTGGCCGAAAGAGTGTGGAAAGGGAGGAGAATCCCATTGTGAAAGAAAGAAGTTCTGCGCCCTAGCTTGCGAGAAGAGAGTATCCAAGGTAGGGTCTTTTAAGGTGAGTTCGGGGGGGAAGTCTGGGTTATTGTCCAAAGGGGTCATGGGGCCTGGCGAGGTTGAAAGGGCGAGCAATTTGCAAGTTCTTTTGAAAAGAGAGAGTGTGGTACCAATGAGAGGGTGTGAGGCGAGTTCTCTGGGAACACTGGTGTGGTTTAACCAGGGTGCGTTAGCGATTGGGAGGTCTGCGAACAAAGCTTCCAGAGCGATCCAGTCCTTTGAGGGACAGTGTATATGCCAATCCACCAGTCTGGTGAGGTGGCAGGCCCAATAGTATTTTTGGAGGTCCGGGAGACCCAGTCCCCCACATTGTTTGGGAAGAATTAACCTGTCCCACTTAAGGCGTGGATGTTTGGAGGCCCACACAAATCTCCTGCAGAGAAGTCTGTAGGAGGCAAAGAAAGAGGGTGGTAGTGCGATCGGGATGGCTTGGAGGAGATATAGAAGTCTGGGTAGTATATTCATCTTTAATATTGCGATTCTGCCCATCCAAGAAAATGAGCCTAGATTCCATTTTTTTAGGTCAGCTTGGATGGATCTAATCAGTGGAGGGAAATTTTTGGTGTACAGGTCCCGTAGATGGGTGGTTATTTTGATCCCCAGGTATGTGATTTCAGATCTTTCCCAGATGAACGGAAAGTTACTCCGGCAAAGGTCTACCGTCTCAGTTGGTAAGGTGATATTGAGGGCTTTGGATTTTTCGAAATTTATTTGGAGATTAGATAAGTTTTTGAAAAGCGCAAAGTCCGCAAGGAGGTTAGGGATAGTCGTTATGGGGTCCGTCAGAAAGAGTAGGATATCGTCGTCGTAGGCCACTAATTTATATTGCTTTTGTCTGATGTCAATCCCTCTGATAGCAGTGTTATGTCTTAATTTGCGGAGTAAGGGTTCCATTGTCATAATGAAAATTAGGGGTGATAGGGGGCACCCCTGGCGGGTCCCATTGGTAATAGAGAATGCCTCCGACAAGCCACCATTTATCCGTAGTCTAGCGGTCGGTGAGGCGTATAGTGCTAGGATCATTTGTAACATACGTGGTGGAAGGCCAGCTGCCCGTAGGGTGGCTTCCATGTAGTCCCAGGCGACCCGGTCAAACGAAAGAGGCAGATTTTTTGTCACAATTTATAGACTTATATCAGGAAAAGAAAAACCTGTGGGTGGTCAAACACCCACTATATTACAATAGAGATGTAAGGAAGGCAACACTGGGCACACTTTTAGAATTTGTGAAGACTCGAGTCCCCCAGGCAGACCTCAAGTTTGTGGACAAGAAAATTGGTATCTTGCGAAACATGTACAAGCGGGAACACAATAAAATCCAGGAGTCGCTCAGATCCGGAGCAGCAGCCGACCGAATTTATGTACCCAAGTTGTGGTACTACCACAAAATGCAATTCCTGGATGACCAGACAGAAGCCAGGCAATCACTTTCGACCCTTCCCCCCACCCTTCCCCCCAC
This sequence comes from Lithobates septentrionalis, assembly GCA_037952835.1. Lineage (NCBI taxonomy): Eukaryota > Metazoa > Chordata > Amphibia > Anura > Ranidae > Lithobates > Lithobates septentrionalis. Next base: position 3,032,528 of record JBBDGP010000091.1, on the reverse strand, counting down.
CCTTCCCTCCAGCCTTCCCCCCACCCTTCCCTCCAGCCTTCCCCCCACTCTTCCCTCCAGCCTTCCATCCACCTCCACCCCAGCTGAGGAGTCCCAGGAAGAACTGGGCCTTTTCATCCCTGATGAAGTGGATGCGCCCAGCTTCAGCCAGGTATCCTTTTTTGTGGAATTTGTGATTGTGTAAATATTATTAATGATGTTAACGTGTTAAATTTTTAAGTGCTTCATAAAAAATCATCACAAATATTAATATGTAGACATATCACTGTAGACAGTAGTGGCCAAAAATATACTTCTGCATAGGTGTGCGCAGCCTCTTGCATTAGGGTGTGCACCCCAAACCTCAAATACATTTGCATGTGCATGTACTGATGGTGTCAGTAGGGTAGTGGACAGTGTAATTTTGTTTATTTTATTTTTCAAAAAATTATTTGCTTTTGTAAAATTTGTTTTGGGGATGAAATATCAGTGGTCTAAACAGGGGGGAATATGCACCACACAAGGCGATTAGGGTGTGCCCAGGCACACCTGGCACACCCTATGCACACGCCTATGTACTTCAGATATTGTTGATCAGCTGGAATAATGGTGGTGTCAAATAGATAGCCTTTACTATTTTTTGAGAACTATATTTGCAAGTCATGAGCTGAAAATTGTGTGTGATTGCGTAACCCAAAATTACAACTATGTCCCTTTTTTTGACACAGGATGATCTCAGCCAGGAGGAGGCCTTGACCAGTGGGAGAGAGGAGGAGGCCTTGCCCAGTGGGAGAGAGGAGGAGTCTGTGGCTGGGCCGAGTAGAAGCCGCACGGAGTGTCAGGTGCCTCTCCTCCACATTCTCACCAAAAGGCCCAGGCGAATGACCCAAACTGAGGAGGAATCCCTAGCCCTCGTACGTGAAGCAAGCCAAATCCTGAGTACACCACCCAATGCGGAGGAGGCGTATGGGACCTATATAGCCAGCCGATTGCTGGAGTTGGAAAAGGGGCAACGCCTACTCTGTGAGGGTTTGATTTTTCAGGCCTATCAGAAGGGCTTGAGAGGGGAGCTTACTGCTACAACGTATCTGGCAGATGAAGCCACTCCTCCTCCTCCTCCTCCTGCCCCAAGTACACCACCAGAGGCCCAGCCTCCGAGGAAGGCTGCAGATAAGCGTGGAGGGAAGGCTGCAGAGAAGCGTGCAGGGAAGGCTCCACGGAAGAGTCAAAAGTGATTGCCTGGTTTCTGTCTGGCCTGACTGTGCTCCATGTGCTCCCTAGTCGCAAGATACCAATTTTCTTGTCCTAAAACTTGATGTGTGTCCTGGGGGACGAAAGGCTTTACAGATTCTAAAAGTGTCTCCAGTGTTGCATTCCTAATTTTTTGTTAACCAAAATAAATGGATTTTTTTGTTACCTTACATTATTGACTATGTGGTTTGATTCCAAAACGACATTTTGTTTGGGAGTAGGCAGGTACAGGTCAAAAAGACTATGGGGTTGATTTAATAAAAGCAAACAGACTGTGCACTTTGCAGAGGGCAGTTGCCCTCTGCAAGTGCAATTGCTCCAGAGCTTAGTAAATGAGGTAAGGCTTGACTTTGCAAAGAATACCCAATCCTGTGCAAGGAAAATTCAAAAAATAGCATTTTTGCTTGCACATGATTGGATGATGGAAGTCAGCAGAGCTTCTGCTCATTTACTAAGCTCTGGAGCAACTGCTCTTGCAGAGGGAAACTGCACTTTGCAAAGTGCACAGTCTTTTTCCCTTTAGTAAATCAACCCCTATGTGTGTTTTTGACAAAAGGCTAAATAATTTCTAAAATGAAGTGAAAAATACTAGTGAAAGGTGCACTTTAGAAATTGCACAGCAAGTGCACTTGTTGAAGTGCAGTCGCTGTAAATCTGAGGGGAAGAGCTGAAATGAGGGGAAGCTCTGCTGATATTATCATACAATCATGTGCAAGAAAAAGGTTTTTGTTTTTTTGGTGTTCCTTGCATGTGCCCCTCGGATCCACAGTGAAGACACTTCAAAATGCTCTTTCTGTGCAATTCCAAGTAGAATTTGCACTTGTAGTGAAAAATTAATTTGACTTTGGAAAATAAACCCCCCTATGTCTAATTAACAAGGGACACCAACCTCATTAAGGTTCATTAAAACAACACAAAATATTAGGGTTATTGTGGTAACTTGAAACTACAAAAATACAATAAAAAAAAGTTTGTATAATTTAGCACACATTGTAAAATAGATAGTGTTGAAATCAATAAAAAAAAAAAAAAGATGAGTCCAAAATCTAATTTAATACTTTATTTATGGAGATCTGGCTTTTTAAAAATATCATATTAGTCATGGCATGAGGATAAATCATGAAGAAAGTAGTTTGTGAGAACTCTGTGTGAATATAAAGCAGAAAAACAACTTCATTCCTCTCGCATTATAAAGAGAAAAAAAAAGCGCTGTATTAAAAGATCACAGAAGAGGAATGTGCTAGCTTCAATATGAAGGCTAGTTTTACCAGACCGAGCGCTTCCGTCTTGTAATTGCTTCAGAGCATGCGTCAGTTTGAGTTCGTCGGACTAGCACACAGACGACCGGTTTGTCTGCTAGAGAGAAGAGTCCGTCGGATAGATTTAAAACATGTTTCAAATCTAAGTCTGTGCAACTTTTGAGCAAACAAAGTCCGCTGGAGCCCACACACGATCAAATTGTCCGACAAAATCCAGTACACCGGACCAAGTCTGCGGTAAAGTCCGCTTGTGTGTACGCGGCATAACTTGTAGCTTTAGCTGAAGACTGTGCAGAGGTCTCACTACACCAACTTGTAGTTATAGCTGAACACTGTGCAGAGGTCGCACTACACTAACTTGTAGTTTTAGCTGAACACTGTGAGCAGGACGCACTACACTAACTTGTAGCTTTAGCGGAACACTGTGCAGAGGTATCACTACACTAACTTGTAGCTTTAGATGCACACTGTGCAGAGGTCTCACTACACTAATGCCGCGTACACACGGTCGGACTTTCCGGCATACTTGGTCCGGCGGACCAGAGTGTGCCGGACAATCCGCCCGTGTGTGGGCGGCGGCGGACTTTTCCGGCGGACTTCTTCCCAAAAGCCCGCCGGACCTAGATTTGAAACAAGCTTTAAATCTTTCCGTCGGACTCAGTTTCGGGCGGAAAGTCCGCTCGTGTGTGTGCTGGTCCGACGGAAAGCCCGCTCGTGTGTAGGCTGGTCCGACGGACCAGATACGACACGAGGGCAGGGTATTGCATCTCGCGCTCGCTGCAATAGGAAAAACAAATCTTCCTATTGCGGCGAGCGCGGGGCATACCAGGCCCTTAGGTCTGGTATGGATTATAAAGGGAACCCCGCTACGCCGAAAAAACGGCGTGGGGTCCCCCTAAAATCCATACCAGACCCCGATCCGAGCACGCAGCCTGGCCGGTCAGGAAAGGGGGTGGGGACGAGCGAGCGCCCCCCCCCCCTCCTGAACCGTACCAGGCCGCATGCCCTCAACATGGGGGGTGGGTGCTTTGGGGGAGGGGGGCGCCTTACGGTGCCCCCCCACCACAAAGCACCTTGTCCCCATGTTGATGAGGACAAGGGCCTCTTCCCGACAACCCTGGCCGTTGGTTGTCGGGGTCTGCAGGCGGGGGCTTATCGGAATCTGGGAGCCCCCTTTAATAAGGGGGCCCCCAAATCCCGGCCCCCCACCCTATGTAAATGAGTATGGGGTACATGGTACCCCTACCCATTTACCTAGGAAAAAAGTGTAAGTAATAAAACACACTACACAGGTTTTTAAAATATTTTATTAAACAGCTCCGGGGGGGATCTTCCTCCGGCTTCGGGGGTCTTCTTCCGGCTTCGGGGGTCCCTCCGCTTCATCTTCTCCCGGCGTCCGGTTGGTTCTTCTCCGCTCTCTTCTCCCGGTGTTCCAGTTCTTCGGCCGGCTCCTCTGCTGTGCTCATGTAGCTCTCTTGCCAGCAGAGGTCCGGACTTCTTAGCTGCTGGGCTTCTTCTCTTCTCTTCTCTTCTCCAGATGTTGACACGACGCTCTCTCCGGCTGGACTGGTCTCTGAGGGCTGCGTTGTGACTTATATAGGCGGAGACCCCGCCCCCTTTTGATGTCACAGTCCCTGGGCATGCTGGGACTGTGACGTTTTAGGGGGCGTGGTCGACCACTGTGAACACTGTGCAGAGGTCTCACTACACTAACTTGTAGTTTTAGCTGAACACTGTGAGGAGGACGCACTACACTAACTTGTAGTTTTAGCTGAACACTGTGCAGAGGTCGCACTACATTAACTTGTAGTTTTAGCTGAACACTGTGAGGAGGACGCACTACCCTAACTTGTAGCTTTAGCTGAACACTGTGCAGAGGTCACACTACACTAACTTGTAGTTTTCGCTGAACACTGTGAGGAGGACACACTACACCAACTTGTAGCTTTAGCTGAACACTGTGAGGAGGACTCACTACCCTAACTTGTAGCTTTAGAGGAGGACGCACTACACTAACCTGTAGCTTTAGCTGAACACTGTGCAGATGTTGCACTACACTAACTTTTCGCTGAACACTGTGAGGAAGACACACTACACCAACTTGTAGCTTTAGCTGAACACTGTGAGGAGGACGCACTACCCTAACTTGTATCTTTAGCTGAGCACTGTGCAGAGGTCACACTAAACTAACCTGTAGCTTTAGCTGAACACTATGAGGAGGATGCACTACATTAACTTGTAGCTTTAGCTGAACACTGTGCAGAGGTCTCACTACACTAACTTGTAGTTTTAGATGAACACTATGAGGAAGACGCACTGCACTAACTTGTAGCTTTAGCTGAACACTGTGCAGAGGTCGCACTACACTAACTTGTAGTTTTAGCTGAACACTGTGAGCAAGACGCACTACACTAACTTGTAGCTTTAGCTGAACACTGTGTAGAGGTATCACTACACTAACTTGTAGCTTTAGATGAACACTGTGCAGAGGTCGCACTACACTAACTTGTAGTTTTAGCTGAACACTGTGAGCAGGACGCACTACACTAACTTGTAGCTTTAGCTGAACACTCTGCAGAGGTATCACTACACTAACTTGTAGCTTTAGCTGAACACTGTGCAGAGGTCTCACTACACTAACTTGTAGCTTTAGCTGAACACTGTGCAGAGGTCGCACTACACTAACTTGTAGTTTTATCTGAACACTGTGAGCAGGATGCACTACACTAACTTGTAGCTTTAGCTAAACACTGTGCAGAGGTCTCACTACACTAACTTGTAGTTTTAGCTGAACACTGTGAGGAGGACGCACTACACTAACTTGTAGTTTTAGCTGAACACTGTGCAGAGGTCGCACTACACTAACTTGTAGTTTTAGCTGAACACTGTGAGGAGGATGCACTACCCTAACTTGTAGCTTTAGCTGAACACTGTGCAGAGGTCGCACTACACTAACTTGTAGTTTTCACTGAACACTGTAAGGAAGACACACTACACCAACTTGTAGCTTTAGCTGAACACTGTGAGGAGGATGCACTACCCTAACTTGTATCTTTAGCTGAACACTGTGCAGAGGTCACACTAAACTAACTTATAGCTTTAGCTGAACACTATAAGGAGGACGCACTACACTAACTTGTAGCTTTAGCTGAACACTGTGCAGAGGTCTCACTACACTAACTTGTAGTTTTAGCTGAACACTATGAGGAGGACGCACTACACTAACTTGTAGCTTTAGCTGAACACTGTGCAGAGGTCGCACTACACTAACTTGTAGTTTTAGCTGAACACTGTGAGCAGGACGCACTACATTAACTTGTAGCTTTAGCTGAACACTGTGCAGAGGTCTCACTACACTAACTTGTAGCTTTAGCTGAACACTGTGCAGAGGTCACACTACACTAACTTGTAGTTTTAGCTGAACACTGTGAGCAGGACGCACTACACTAACTTGTAGCTTTAGCTGAACACTGTGCAGAGGTCTCACTACACTAACTTGTAGTTTTAGCTGAACACTGTGAGGAGGACGCACTACACTAACTTGTAGCTTTAGCTGAACACTGTGCAGTGGTCGCACTACACTAACTTGTAGTTTTAGCTGAACACTGTGAGGAGGACGCACTACCCTAACTTGTAGCTTTAGCTGAACACTATGCAGAGGTCACACTAAACTAACTTGTAGCTTTAGCTGAACACTGTGAGGAGGACGCACTACCCTAACTTGTAGCTTTAGCTGAACACTATGCAGAGGTCACACTAAACTAACTTGTAGCTTTAGCTGAACACTGTGAGGAGGACGCACTACCCTAACTTGTAGCTTTAGCTGAACACTGTGCACTACACTAACTTTTAGTTTTAGCTGAACACTGTGCAGAGGTCACACTAAACTAACTTGTAGCTTTAACTGAACACTGTGAGGAGGACACACTACACTAACTGTAAATAGTCTAGCTGCCCGACTGTGGTACTAATAGGATCAAAAGAACACCAGCAATTTTCTTCAGGTAGCTGTAAATACTGTAACAAGACAAGCCTGCCTGTCAGTAGGAAGATAACAGGAACGGATCTAGCTAAACTTAATACAGTGTATATATACCTGGGATGCATATATATATATATATATATATATACAATACACTGTAAGTGCAGCTAACTCACTGACTGTCCTGCCTAATCTAGTTAACTCAAATGAAATGACAATGTCTCTCTCTATCTCTCAACACGCCGGAACACACTACACAGGGCCACCGTGAAGGCGGCCTTATATAGTGTGGGGCGTGTTCTAAACCCCCTGAGCCATAATTGGCCAAAGCCACCCTGGCTTTGGCCAATTACAGCTCTCTCTACCGACGGCGCTGTGATTGGCGAAGCATGCGGGTCATAGTGCATGCTTGGCCAATCATCAACCAGCAATGCACTGCGATGCCGCAGTGAATTATGGGCCGTGACGTGCCACACGAATTTGGCACGAACGGCTCATAACGTTCGCAATTCAGCGAACGATCGAACAGCCAATGTTCGAGTCGAACATGGGTTCGGGTCGAACATGAAGGCAAATATGCATGAAGAACAAAAAAGAAGCAGTAAAAGCTTACAGCATGCATGAGGACAAAGAGGACATTCACGGCATATTACAATCATGGTAATTATGGAATGAAGAAATAAATACAATATATTAGCAAACATTAAATACATAGAATGTGATGTTAAAGGATAAAACTTACCTTAATATAGCCCTTCTGCAGGACCTGAATTATGGCAGAACAGGTCTCTGGAATAATGATTCCCAGAGCCTGGGGGGAGATCCCAGTCATGAACTTCAGGTCCTGGAGACTTCTCCCCATCGCCAAGTACCACAAGGTGGTGACAAGCTTTTGCTCGGGAGAGTTGGCTTGCCGCATGTAGGTGTCCTGCTTCATAATATAAGGGGTCAGCAAAGCCAAGAGACGGTGAAAGGTGGGGTCCGTCATCCGGAGATAATTCCTGAAATCATCAGGATTATTCTCCTGGAGCTCCCGCAACAAAGGCATATGAGAGGATTGGTCATGAGTAAGCAACCAATTCTTGGTCCAAGAACTCCTTCTCCCCCTGTTCATGGACTAGACTTGGGTCAAAGCAATAACACCAACACCAAGTCCAACAGCAGCATGAAATCTACGATGAGTACGTAACCATGGCTAATAAATGGCTAATGGCTAATAAGTGGCTAATAAATGAACGGCTGCTCAGAACGAACTGACAGAATGCACTGAAAATCAGAAAGGACCTGACAAAAACGAGCTGAAAATCAGAAACGACCGGACAAGCATGCAATGAAAATCAGAAGCGAACTATAAATAGAACGCACTGAAAGACAGAAACAAACTGACAAGCACGCACTGAAGAACAGATACGAACCGACAAGCACAACCTGAAATGAAGGCCTCTTGAGCCCCCTAGGGAAAGAGAGCCTTGACTGATGGGGGCATGGCTAGGTGTGTGTCAAGGGGAACGATTTGTTGGGACATGGGGATGGGAAGGGTCTGAGCTCAGGAAATCGTGTGCCCCAGGGAATTCTGGGTCTTTTGGAGGAGTCGTTGGAAGAGCTGAGAGCTGCTGTGGACCCTGCACCCTCTATCATGGACAATGACCTCCTCTTGGCCGGGGTCCACGAGCTGGCTCTCCAGGGACAGGTTGTATTCTCCCTCCTCACCCCTGAGATGCCCCCCTCTCCACTATCGCCTGGGCCCCCCCTGCTTCCAGGCTCAGGAGACGTACCCCCCCTTTCCAGGCCTTCATACACTGCCTCCACGTCCCTGAGGCCACTGGTCCCGTCCCCCCTCTCCGTCCCCTCATGCTGCCATCTGTCGCCAGAGTCCTCCCCGGCGGGTCCCCCGCCATCAGTGCACACCGCGGGCCGGGTCTCCTCTCGCCTGGCCCGCTCCCGGAGCCCCAGAGTCCGGCGGTCGGTACTGGCCTCTCCAGACGCCTCCCCCGCGGCACTTCCCGCCTCCGATCTCCTCCCGCTGGTGCCAGCTACCATTGTCCATGGTCCCCCCCGCCCGGCCGGTGTCCGGCCGGGCGGGGGGTGCACTCGGGGGGGCGTCCTGCAGTGCCAGACGCCGGGCACGCCAGCCCGGAGTTTCCGCACGTGCAGCCCCTCCTCCTGCTCCTTCCTCCACGCTGTCTCTCACAGCTGGCATGTCACAGCCAGCGTCTCTCCCTGTGCCCAGTGGGGCAGGAGATTCAGATTTCGGCACAGTCCATACTGCCTCTGTCGTGGCCACTGTGCATCCACATCCCCCTGCACCCAGCTGGGTGGGGGATGATGGTGCACCTGTCACTCATCCCCTACAATTAACCCCTGCATTACTACATCCCCCTGCACCCAGCTGGGTGGGGGATGATGGTGCACCGGTCACTCATCCCCTGCAATTAACCCCTGCATTACCACATCCCCCTGCACCCAGCTGGGTGGGGGATGATGGTGCACCTGTCACTCATCTCCTGCAATTAACCCCTGCATTACCACATCCCCCTGCACCCAGCTGGGTGGGGGATGATGGTGCACCGGTCACTCATCCCCTGCAATTAACCCCTGCATTACCACATCCCCCGGCACCCAGCTGGGTGGGGGATGATGGTGCACCTGTCACTCATCCCCTGCAATTAACCCCTGCATTACCGCATTCCCCTGCACCCAGCTGGGTGGGGGATGGCAGGGCAGCTAACGCCACTCACCCCCTGCCACTGCCCCCTACCGTCCCGCATCCCCCTGCACCCAGCTGGGTGGGGGGATAGCAGGGCGGCACATGCCGCTCACCCCCTACCTTCCCACATCCCCCTGCACCCGGCTGGGTGGGGGATAGCAGGGCGGGCACATGCCGCTCCCCCGCTACCGTCCTGCATCGCCCTGCACCCAGCTAAGTGGGGGATGGCAGGGCTGCACAGGCTGCTCACCCCCTGCCACTGATCCCTGCTTTCCTGTATCCCCCTGCACCCAGCTGGGTGGGGGATGGCGGGGGCGGCACATGCCACTCACCCTCTGCCGCTGCCCCCTACCGTCCCGCATCCCCCTGCACCCGGCCGGGTGGGGGATGGCTGCGCTGCTCAGGCCTCTTACCCCCTGCCTTATTACATCCCCCTGCGCCCACCTGGGCGGGGGATGGCCTGCGGTCGCCTGCTCCCCTCACCTCATCACTGACCTCTGCCCACTATCAGCTCCCTGCGCCCGGCTGGGCGGGAGATTCCGTCCAGACGTCCGCTGACACAGCCTTGCCCTGGTTTGCCGCCCTGCACCATCTCCCTGCGTCCAGCAGGGCGGGAGATGCCCATGTGATGCCTGCCGCTGTGGCCTTGCCCCTGCCTGCGACTCGGCACCATCTCCCTGCGCCCAGCAGGGCGGGAGATGCGCACGCCACGCCCGGGATGTGGGCTGCACCTGCCATGAGTCCTACACCTGGTTGCTCCGGATGCTGCTCGGTTGCTGTCCTCGGACCCCCCGGGCTTAACAGGTTCGGTGGCCAGACCGCCACCCTGGACCTCCTTTCACTATCCTTCACAGACGATCCTGTACCGGGTTTTCCTCCTGGACTTGCTGTTGGTCACCCTTCTTCTTTGACTGCACACCTGCGACTCAGTGAGTATGATTTTGATTTGGGGTAGGTCCGGTGACGCTGCCGTATCGGGTCCACCGGATTAACGCATTGTCACGGTTGTAATATCGGTCCGGTCTCGTATGGGTGTGTCGGGTTTCGGCATGTAGTCTAGCCTCTTTCGCGGGTGGCGCTTTGTGGGCGGTTTAGCATAGCGGCACACACCTGTCAGAAGACGTGAAGGATAAAATCTGGTGATGCGAATTTATGGATTTCCTCGCCTCAGTCCCTCCCTGACCGTGAAACGATAAAAAAATCCAGTCAGTTTGACGTGGTGTTGCGAAAAATCGAAGCAGCTTCCTCGGACATTCAGGAACTGGCTGCCAGGGTTCCGTGCTTACGCCGGAGTGCTTTGCGAGCATTTTCCAGAGTTGGTACATCATTTTTGTTATCTTGATCTCACATTTGGGGTGCCTACAAGGCGTACGGGGACCAGTGTTCCACTATGACACGCAGTTTCGCCAAACAGAGGCATCAAGGAAGGAGTTCTGCTTGGATTGCCAGGATGGTAGCCTGTGGTTATTGCTTATGCTCTTTCCCGGCCGGGGGCCAAGCTTGACATTTCTAAACCGGAAGACCCCAGTGATCGTCTCAGAGATGCTTCCCTGGTTAGACCGGTACTCCCCCCCTTCATAGAGGGGCCTTGGCCTTGAGGGATGGTTTGGCCCGTGGTTTTGGACCCCCCCCCCCACATTTACTCCTTCTGGTGTGCCAACCATGGCACCTAAAAAAAAAAAAATGTCGCCTTATCCACCACTTGTCCTATCCTTCTGGCTCCTCGGTCTAGGACGGCATCGACAAGGAGGAGACCAGGGTCCACTACGCCTCATTTTACAAGGCGCTCCACTTGATCAGGATGGCTTGGCCTTCAGCCTTTTCTGGCCAAGGCGGACATTGCGTCCGCCTTCCGCCTCCTCCCGGCCACCCGCAATGCTTTCATCTGCTGGGATGCTACTTTCAGGGAAGTTACTTTTTGACATGTGCCTTCCCTTGGGCTGTGCCATTTCTTGGTATGTCTTTGAACTCTCCAGTAGTTTTTCTTAAACGGGTAGTTGTCCAGGCGGCTGTTTTGAAGTCCGTGTTACACTATTTGGATAACTTCCTCTTCGCGGGCCCAACTGACAGCTATGAGTGCCATCCCGCTGTCAGCCGACATGACCGAGGACCCTGTGACAGTTCTGGCCTTCTTGGGTATTGTAATCGACACCGTGGATATGGTTTTCAGCTGGCCAGGCTACTCTCCCTGGTTCGCTTGGCAATAGGGAAAAAAAAAAAAATTCTGCAGTTGAAACAACTTCAGTCTTTGCTGGGTCAATTGGTCTTTACCTGCCTCGTCACCCGCATGGGATGGGCTTTCTGTAGACATCTGGCATGGGCCACAAAGGGGGTGGCTGCCCCCCACCATTATATCCATATCACCAAGCCCATGACTTGGGGATGTGGCTGTCCTTCCTCCAGTCCTACAACGGCCAGTCATGTTGGTTGCTGGAGAAGGTAATGAACTCACAGCTGGAGCTATACACTGATGCGGCAGGCTTCTGTGGTTTCGGTGTTTTTTCCAAGGGGAGTGGTCTGCTGAATGTTGGCCGGCCTCATGGGCCCGCATGGATTTTTTGCGCAACCTCACACGGCTGGAGCACTTTCCGATTATTGTCGCCACTGAGCTGTGGGGCGAGCGATTGCGCAATCGATAGGTGGGTTTTTCTGGATAACATGAGCATGGTGCAGGTGGTCAATCAACAGTCTGCCAGATCCCCGCTGGTCATGTCGTTGCTGCGTTTTTTGGTTTTAAAGTGCCTGCAGTTTAACGTTTGCTTTAGAGCTAGGCAAGTCCCTGGAACTGCTAATGATATTGCTGATGCTCCCTCTCGTTCACAGCTCCATCATTTCCGCACCCTCGCCCCGTCGGCTGCCCCGGAGAGCCTCCCCTGTCCGGCCTACTTGTGGAACCTCGTTTTCGAGGTTTGCCAGTCCTCTGGGTGTCGCCTTCCCTTCGGATGTGGGCGTTGTACTGCCGCGTGTGGGACAACTAGGTCCAGGCATTGGGCGGTCAGTTTTTTCCATCTCGTCTTCACAAAAAAAAAAAAAGTAATACGCGTGGCTTTATTTCTTACTTTGTTTATTTACTACAAGAGGTTCTTCAGGTTGCCACGGTTTTGTTGGCCATTCCTTCTTTGTCCTTTTTGGTTTCAGCTCCTTGGGTGGGAGGACATCACAAAAGCGTTTCCAACCCGTCGGGTCCTGCGGGGTGGAGGTGTGCGGCTTATTCCCCTGATTCCTGGCTTTCGGTTTCCCTACCTATTCTCTCCGGTATCCTTTCCCTGTTACCGTCCGTTTGTTTCCCCATTTGAGACCCTGTTCTTTTGGATCGTGGGAGATTCCTTCATTTACTGGGCATCGGGCAGAGGTTCGGAGCTACGGGAAGAATTGGGGTTTTACCTATGATCTCGACCGACTCTGCTGGCTTGGGCTTCACGGTTTACGCTGCCCTCTAGTCCTTCCAGAGGGTTTATGCATTCAGTCCCATGTGTCTGGCCCCATCATCTTGATTCTTCACGCTGGGGGGAATTATGGGGTTATACACGTTATGTGACTTGATCTCTGCCTTTAAGCGGGACATTGTTCAAGGCTATGCAGCTTACACCAATTTGGTGCCCATCTGGTCGGAAATTGTGCCTCGCCTGCTGTGGGCAAGGGAATTACCCGCCCCCCCCAGCTAGAATGCTTCCGTCAGAAAGTGAATGCTCAGGTCGCCAAGTTTGTTTGGGAAATAGGGGGGTTTGTCATCAGTCACAAGGACCTGGAGGGTAATAATGATGATCTGTTGAGACCAGGTGGTGATCACTTTAATTACATTGGGTTGTATATATTCAACCTTGGCCTGCAGCGAGGTGTGGAACAGGTGCTGGCTGCGGTGGGGCGCTCGTCAGTTATTAACTGACGGGCGTTTGGCGGTTTTCTTGACCTTGCCAGCAGTTAAAGTTGCTGTAATGGGCTATGCCCTTGATGGAAAATTGGAAATAGGCTGTCTGTCCAGCACTTATGGTAAGGACAGGCCCCACTTCCCTCTTTTGGTTAAGTGCTCACAGTACGACTGTGACTGGTACTGGTTAAATATGTTCACCACTTCCCTCTTTTGGTTAAGTGCTCACAGTACGACTGTGACTGGTACTGGTTAAATATGTTCACATTTATGTGTTGGAATTTAATAAAGCTGTGGCCTTGCCCTTACCAACCTAATGGTTGTAAGTGTCTTATTTAATGGAGTGAAGGGCAAGGGTGGTGGGGGATTTTATCCCTTGGTGTTACGCAAAGTGGGACCTAAGCCCATTGCGCCTCAGCAGTATTGAAGGCCTCTTGAGCCCCCTAGGGAAAGAGAGCCTTGACTGATGAGGGTATGGCTAGGTGTGTGTCAAGGGGAACGATTGGTTGGGACATGGGGATGGGATGGGCCTTTCGGAGGAGTCATTGGAAGAGCTGCCAACCCTCCGACGCCTTTTTTCATATGTTTGGTATGTCACAGCTTGCTGCGGTTTTCTTGACCTTGCCAGCAGTTAAAGTTGCTGTAATGGGCTATGCCCTTGATGGAAAATTGGAAATAGGCTGTCTGTCCAGCACTTATGGTAAGGACAGGCCCCACTTTCCTCTTTTGGTTAAGTGCTCACAGTACGACTGTGACTGGTACTGGTTAAATATGTTCACCACTTCCCTCTTTTGGTTAAGTGCTCACAGTACGACTGTGACTGGTACTGGTTAAATATGTTCACATGTTATGTGTTGGAATTTAATAAAGCTGTGGCCTTGCCCTTTCCAACCTAATGGTTGTAAGTTTCTTATTTAATGGAGTGAAGGGCAAGGGTGGTGGGGGATTTTATCCCTTGGTGTTACGTAAAGTGGGACCTAAGCCCATTGCGCCTCAGCAGTCAAGCAGAAATGAACTGAAAAGCACGAGGCTGAAAGGCGCAAATCGTCTCTCACCAAACTTCTACTAACATGAGATAAACAAAAGATTAGCCGAAGGAGCCCAAAGGGTGGCATTGGCTATTAAACTTCCTTTTTATCGGTCGTCGTACATCTTGTACATCACTACGTTCGTAATTGTTGGTCAACATTTGTGTGACCGTGTGTATGCAAGACAAGTTGGAGCCAACACCCTTCGAACAAAAATCCACGGTTTTGTTGTCGGAAAGTCCGATCGTGTGTACGGGGCATTAGGCTGCTTGACTAGATAACAAGAAATAGCTGATGACTCACTGACACAGATTCGACTTAACCACAATATCTCATAGGGTGTGGTTCTATGCAAACTGCTAATCAAGCTGACCATGGCAAAACTCACACACACAAAAAGTTAATTTATCCTTTATGTAAAATGGAGGGGCATCTAAGATGGAGTCAGTTGTTCATACATTCTATTACAGCCATCAGGACCAATGAAAAATATTTTTTGTAATTGTAATAACTGGAGCCAAATCCCGGAGGCATTGTAATTTGAATGTGTTTGCCATCCGAGGCTTCAACACAGTTTGGGAATTGTGTCTTCTCGTGAAATCCATCTGAGATTCCACCCACATATCTGCACCAAGAACAGGCATTACAAGTGGACTTAGCACCCATATAGCCTTGCGGATGTCATGCACAATTGCAGAAATTGTTAATATACCCAGTAGATAATGGTGGTTCAAACTGGTGAATATCTGACCCGATGCAAGAAACCAAAGATGAGTATAAGCAAATGTTAGACAAGATTTTACAGAATTGTATATGTTCCTGAGCTCTAAAACATTCAATACCAGATCCTTCTTTGCAACTATGCTATGACTACACAACACCCTCCCACCTCACTCAATATGCATTGCATTGCTGCCATGTGCTTGGCCGGTAAATAATAAAGTGGCTGGTAAGTTTTTCAAAGGGCATTTAAAAATGTTGCATGCAGATGCACTACTAATTATGGTACATTTGATGTGTCTTAAGGGGGGGTTGGGTGGAAGTTGAGAGGGGGCTAGGAAAGCAGGGGGGTTATGTACATTTATGTACTTGCCTAGGTAAATAACCAATGCTTACATTATTGGCTGAGGAGAGTAAGGGGCTCATAAAATAAAAAGAACATCAAGGCTGGTTTACCTGAAAGTAACTAGGAGACACTCCTCAGGGGGCATGCAACGTCTCATGTTTGCGTTTATATGATACAGACTAGGGATGGGCTGAACAGACCCCTGTTCAGCTTGCACTAGAACTTCCGAACAACGTGAAAGTACGGACCTGAATAACAAATCCCATTAAAGTCAAAGGGACCCGAACGTCAAAAATTAAAAGTGCCCATTTTGAAGGCTTACAGTATATGCAAGTAATTGTGCATACAATGGTTATAGGGGTCCGGGTCCTGCCCTGGGGGACATGCATCAATAAAAAAAAGTTTGTGATAAACGTAATTTTTTAAATGAGCAGTGATTTTCTGATTTTTAAAGTAAAAAAGCTTAAAAATGAAAAATTCCTTCCAATATAGTGCCTGGGGAGGGGGGGGGGGGTCCCCTTAGTCTACCTGTAAAGTGGCAGATCTGTACCGTCACTTTGACTTTGTATAGAAATAATGGGTGTGTAAAAATTGGTCTTTGGGGGGGCGTGGCTAACCGCCGAGCAGTATGGAAGCCTGATTACACAGCTCCTGCACCAATCGGAGATCTGACCCTTTACATAAATTCACCGGACCCCAAAATACATTCAACTAACCCCCACACCCTGGGGAACCAGACCGGATCATCCAGGAAAAGGAAGGGATACAGACAGCCAAGGAAATTGACAGATTTCTACACTTTCTCTCAGGAAGAAAGAATCCAAGATGGCACCCACGGCGCTTCACAGCTCACAGGGGAACAGCGCACTGCTGATTCCTACACAGATCTGCCTGACGAGGATGATTCCCTAATATCTCCTCAGGATCCAGCATCAAGCTCCCATCCACCATCAGGATCGTCCTCCACCTCAAACAGCCCAGCCAAATCGCAGATGTGCCTGGATGCAGATACACAGGCTCTGGAGGTAAGGCCTGCACTAGATCATCTGCTCACCCAGACACCCTTATCCTCCCCTATAGCGGCCTTCCCACATCTAACCAGCCTGTTATTGACACGATGCTGAAGGAGATGCTGATGTCACTACATAGCTCTCTCCACAATGACATTTCCTCCATGTTCACTGCCTTTAAAACAGAAATGATGCAGACGGGACAAAAGATGGGCCAAATTGAAAAACAGATGTCTGCCATGACTGAAACAGTAAACGACTTAGTAGATGCGCACGACCTTACCCGTGAAGAACACCACTGGGTCAGGGCCAAAATGGCGGATCTCAAAGACCGATCGAGACGCAACAATGTAAAGATCAGAGGCATTCCTGAAAATATCCTCCCAACTGACCTGAACGTATATGCGAGAAAACTCATCTCAACGCTCCTGCCTGATCTCCCACCGGTTGAAACCATAATTGATCAAACCCATCGCCTACCCCCAGAGACACCTTGATGAGGATACACTTCTTTCATACCAAGGACATGCTGCTTGCGCAATCCAGACGTCTGGGACAACTACCAGCCCCATACGCCAAGCTGTAACTCTTTGCTGATATCTCCCAGTTCACCCGCCAACAGCGACGTCAGCTGCAGACCATTACAAAACCTTTCCACAATCACAAAATTCCGTTCCAGTGGGGATTTCCAACTAAGCTACTCGTCACCAAAAATGGGACACGGCACAGCATCCACACGGTGGAAGAAGGCATAAAGCTACTTCGAAACTGGGGCATCATCTCTGAGATCGGCCCGTCAACCCAGCTGTCCCATACAGCGAACCCCCATGTGCACAACAAGGGAATGCATTCTAACTTCAATACCTGAACACCAGCTTAGTGATGCTACTAAACCATCATTCATTTGCACTCCGTTCCAGTGCCTGCTTGTTGCAGATAGTCCACGAACTTTACCCTCACTTTGACCGGCAGTCCTCAAGCTTACTGCCGACCCTCACATACTCTACCCCTGCTAGAACATACTAATTGTTTTTCCCTATTTCCCTCTTTACCTATTCTTCTCCCTGAGAGCTCAGGATCTTCAGAACTAGATCTTCTTCTTAACAACAACCCATCTGATCATCCATACTAACAAGCACCAAGGATCTCACAGCTGCCGCACCAGCAATACGAGGAACTGTAAGTACTAACATATTGTACGTCTCTTCCACATCACCACCATAATGCCCAAATTTATGTCATTCATGTGAAGGGACTGAACAATCTGGCCAAGAGAGCTTCTCTATGGCGCACTGCCCAAGATTCTCACTATGAAGTTCTTTGTGTTCAAGAAACTCACTTTAAGTCTACCGCTGAACCCCTATGTACCAACAAAAACTTTACCCACATCTTTAAAGCACCGGGCCCAGAAAAAAAGAGGGGTGTCATGATAGCTATTAAGAATTCCTGCTCCTTCACTCTCCACAATAGTCTCATCGATACAGAGGGCAAATATCTACCTCTAGACTGCTCTCTCAACGCCAATAGATACACCATTGTCACAATCTATGCTCCCAATAAGAAACAAATCAACTTCCTCTCCAAATTGATGAAAAAAATTTACCGCTTCAAACAAGGTCAACTAATAATATGTGGAGATTTCAATATAGTACCGGACAACTCCATAGACTCTTCCGCTCACTCGCACAGATTTCCCTCCCCTATGGGATCCCTCATCAGATCCAATGACCTGTATGATGTGTGGAGATGTCATCATACCACCGAAAGAGACTACTCCTATTTCTCACCCCGACATAATTCTTACACGAGAATTGACTATTTTCTGGTAGACAAATGGACACTGCCCAAAATTTCCTCATCAGAAATAGATACCATTACGTGGTCTGACCACGCGCCAGTCACTATAACTCTGGAAGATTCCCCAACAATCTCCCGAACTCGGATCTGGAGAGCGAATGCTGCAATCCTTAACTCGCCTACCCATTCGACCCACATCAGAAGCTGCCTAGAAGAATACTTCAACATGAACTCAGGATCTGTACAGGATAACTCTGTCCTCTGAAATGCCCATAAAGCATTCATAAGAGGGATTCTCATACAAATTGGGGCTAGAGAAAGGAGGAAGAGATCACAGCATCTAAATCTACTAACTTCAAACATTAAAACTCTAGAAACCCAAAACCAATGAAACCCAAAACCAATCTTCACCAGACCCAGCACTCAAAAAAAAATTTGACTCCCTTAGACAGGAATTAAGGTCCCACCTGTTACAAGCATTCGAGAAAGCGCATACATACTTTAGAGCAAAATATTACTCCACTGGCAATAAGGCTGGGAAAACTATGGCTAACAGAATTAAAGGGCATCACTCGAAAACTAAAATTACACATCTATTTCACCCAGCTACCAAACAAAAACTGACAGACCCACAATCCTTTGCAGATGCATTCAGCCACTACTACAGCACGCTATACAATCTAAAAGACGATGCTTCTGTTAAACAACCATCCTTACAAGACATAGAATCATTTCTTCACGAAATCAATCTTCCCAAATTGTCCACAGAACAATTATCCGCATTAAACACCCCATTTACTGACAGAAATTTGTAACACAATTGCAACTCTACCGTCGAACAAATCACCAGGCCCTGACGGCCTCACAAGTGAATATTACAAACGATTTGGTAAAATTCTAGCATCAGTTTTGTCTACAGTATTCAATGACACTGCCTCATCCTCCTCTCTCCCTCCTGAAATGCTAAGCGCTCTAACCATTACTCTACCGAAGCCAGGTAAGGAACCCACCCATGCACAAAACTTTAGACCCATCTCTCTTCTCAACCTAGACACAAAAATATATGCTAAACTAATAGTCAACAGATTATTCAATTTAATGCCACTATTAATCCATAAAGACCAATCAGGTTTCACGAAGGGTAGGCAGACATCAGATGCAACTTGCAGGATTGTTAACATAATCCACAGTGCCGAATCGACTTGAACGCCTTCTCTGCTCTTATCTCTGGACGCGGAGAAGGCGTTCGATAGAGTACATTGGAAGTATCTACAAGCTACTCTGAGCAGATTTGGCTTTCAGGGGCCGATATTAACTGCCATAATGGCTCTATACTCCTCACCATCTGCTCAGGTATACACGTCAGAAATGTTATCCAAACCATTTTCCATTACAAATGGCACCCGCCAAGGCTGCCCACTCTCACCAATCATTTTCAACCTAGTAATGGAACCCCTAGCAGAACACGTACGACAATCTTTTAAAATAACAGGGTTTCAGATTGGCGATATAGAGCACAAAATCAACTTATTTGCTGATGACGTGATATTGATGATCACAAACCCTCGTTCCTCCCTGGATTCGGTACGAATGCTACTGAAAAAATGTAGTGATGTTTCGTATTATAAGGTTAATGAACATAAATCCTTCATACTAGACCTAGGTATGGACGCAGTAACCAGTAACATTCTTATGAATGAATATCCTTACCCATGGGCAGATTCTGGGATACCTTATCTAGGGATCAAACTTACAAAATCCACAAAAGGCCTTTTTACACATAACTATGTAGAAGCTAAGCAAGTGCTCATTAACCACTTAAGGACCGCCTCACGCCGATATACGTCGGCAAGGCGGCACAGGCAGGCAAAATCACGTAGATCTACGTGATCTGCCTCCCGCGGGTGGGGGGTCCGATCGGACCCCCCCCGGTGCCCGAGGCGGTCCTCTTTTGTCCCCTGGCGATCGGAGGTGAGGGGGAGGCCATCCGTTTGTGGCCCCCCCTCGCGATCGCCGCCGGCCAATCAGAACATTCCTTTGCTGCTGTATGCTAAACAGCAGCAAAGGAAATGATGTCATCTCTCTTCGGCTCGGTATTTTCCGTTCCGGCGCCGAGGAGAGAAGACATCTATGTGAGTGCACAAACACTACACACACAGTAGAACATGCCAGGCACACAAAACACCCCCGATCCCCCCCCAGATTGCCCCCCGATCATCCCCCAATCACCCCTCCCTGTCACACTGACACCAAGCAGGTTTTTTTTTTTTTTTCTGATTACTGCATGGTGTCAGTTTGTGACAGTTACTGTGTTAGGACAGTTACTGTTAGCCCCCTTTAGGTCTAGGGTACCCCCCTAACCCCCCCTAATAAAGATTTAACCCCTTGATCACCCCCTGTCGCCAGTGTCGCTAAGCGATCATTTTTCTGATCGCTGTATTAGTGTCACTGGTGACGCTAGTTAGGGACGTAAATATTTAGGTTCGCCGTCAGCATTTTATAGTGACAGGGATCCACATATACTACCTAATAAATGTTTTAACCCCTTGATTGCCCCCTAGTTAACCCTTTCACCACTGATCACCGTATAACCGTTACGGGTGATGCTGGTTAGTTCGTTTATTTTTTATAGTGTCAGGGCACCCGCCGTTTATTACCTAATAAAAGTTTAGCCCCCTGATCACCTGGTGGTGATATGCGTCGCCCCAGGCAGCATCAGATTAGCGCCAGTACCGCTAACACTCACGCACGCAGCATACGCCTCCCTTAGTGGTATAGTATCTGTACGGATCAATATCTGATCTGATCAGATCTATACTAGCGTCCCCAGCAGTTTAGGGTTCCCAAAAACGCAGTGTTAGCGGGATCAGCCCAGATACCTGCTAGCACCTGCGTTTTGCCCCTCCGCCCGGCCCAGCCCAGCCCACCCAAGTGCAGTATCGATCGATCACTGTAACTTACAAAACACTAAACGCATAACTGCAGCGTTCGCAGAGTCAGGCCTGATCCCTGCGATCGCTAACAGTTTTTTTGGTAGCGTTTTGGTGAACCAGCAAGCGCCAGCGGCCTAGTACACCCCAGTCGTAGTCAAACCAGCACTGCAGTAACACTTGGTGACATGGTGAGTCCCATAAGTGCAGTTCAAGCTGGTGAGGTGGCAAGCACAAGTAGTGTCCCGCTGCCACCAAGAAGAAGACAAACAGGCCCGTCGTGCCCATAGTGCCCTTCCTGCTGCATTCGCCAATCCTAATAATTAGAAACCCACCACTTCTGCAGCGCCAGTACTTCCCCCATTCACATCCCCAACCAAATGCAGTTGTCTGCATGAGAGGCATTTTCTTTATGTCCTCCCGAGCACCCCTACCCAACGAACCCCCCCAAAAAAGATGTTGTGTCTGCAGCAAGTGCGGATATAGGGGTGACACCCGCTATTATTGTCCCTCCTGTCCTGACAAACCTGGTCTTTGCATTGGTGAATGTTTTGAACGCTACCATTCACTAGTTGAGTATTAGCGTAGGGTACAGCATTGCACAGACTAGGTACACTTTCACAGGGTCTCTCAAGATGCCATCGCATTTTGAGAGACCCAAACCTGGAACCGGTTACAGTTATAAAAGTTAGTTACAAAAAAAGTGTAAAAAAAATATATATATATATAAAATAAAAAAAAATAGTTGTCGTTTTATTGTTCTCTCTCTCTCTATTCTCTCTCTCTATTCTCTCTCTCTCTATTGTTCTGCTCTTTTTTACTGTATTCTATTCTGCAATGTTTTATTGTTATTATGTTTTATCATGTTTGTTTTTCAGGTATGCAATTTTTTATACTTTACCGTTTACTGTGTTTTATTGTTAACCATTTTTTTGTCTTCAGGTACGCCATTCATGACTTTGAGTGGTTATACCAGAATGATGCCTGCAGGTTTAGGTATCATCTTGGTATCATTCTTTTCAGCCAGCGGTCGGCTTTCATGTAAAAGCAATCCTAGCAGCTAATTAGCCTCTAGACTGCTTTTACAAGCCGTAGGAGGGAATGCCCCCCCACCGTCTTCCGTGTTTTTCTCTGGCTCTCCTGTCTCAACAGGGAACCTGAGAATGCAGCCGGTGATTCAGCCAGCTGACCATAGAGCTGATCAGAGACCAGAGTGGCTCCAAACATCTCTATGGCCTAAGAAACCGGAAGCTACGAGCATTTCATGACTTAGATTTCGCCGGATGTAAACAGCGCCATTGGGAAATTGGGAAAGCATTTTATCACACCGATCTTGGTGTGGTCAGATGCTTTAAGGGCAGAGGAGAGATCTAGGGTCTAATAGACCCCAATTTTTTCAAAAAAGAGTACCTGTCATTACCTATTGCTATCATAGGGGATATTTACATTCCCTGAGATAACAATAAAAATGATTAAAAAAAAATGAAAGGAACAGTTTAAAAATAAGATAAAAAAGCAAAAAAATAATAAAAAAAAAGCAAAAAAAAAAAAGCACCCCTGTCGCCCCCTGCTCTCGCGCTAAGGCGAACGCAAGCGGCGGTCTGTCGTCAAACGTAAACAACAATTGCACCATGCATGTGAGGTATCACCGCGAATGTCAGATCAAGGGCAGTAATTTTAGCAGTAGACCTCCTCTGTAAATCTAAAGTGGTAACCTGTAAAGGCTTTTAAAGGCTTTTAAAAATGTATTTATTTTGTTGCCACTGCACGTTTGTGCGCAATTGTAAAGCATGTCATGTTTGGTATCCATGTACTCGGCCTAAGATCATCTTTTTTATTTCATCAAACATTTGGGCAATATAGTGTGTTTTAGTGCATTAAAATTTAAAAAAGTGTGTTTTTTCCCCAAAAAATGCGTTTGAAAAATCGCTGCGCAAATACTGTGTGAAAAAAAAAATGAAACACCCACCATTTTAATCTGTAGGGCATTTGCTTTAAAAAAATATATATAATGTTTGGGGGTTCAAAGTAATTTTCTTGCAAAAAAAATAATTTTTTCATGTAAACAAAAAGTGTCAGAAAGGGCTTTGTTTTCAAGTCGTTAGAAGAGTGGGTGATGTGTGACATAAGCTTCTAAATGTTGTGCATAAAATGCCAGGACAGTTGAAAACCCCCCCAAATGACCCCATTTTGGAAAGTAGACACCCCAAGCTATTTGCTGAGAGTCATGTCGAGTCCATGGAATATTTTATATTGTGACACAAGTTGCGGGAAAGAGACAATTTTTTTTTTTGCACAAAGTTGTCACTAAATGATATATTGCTCAAACATGCCATGGGAATATGTGAAATTACACCCCAAAATACATTCTGCTGCTTCTCCTGAGTACGGGGATACCACATGTGTGAGACTTTTTGTGAGCCTAGCCGCGTACGGGACCCCGAAATCCAAGCACCGCCTTCAGGCTTTCTAAGGGCGTAAATTTTTGATTTCACTCTTCACTGCCTATTACAGTTTCGGAGGCCATGGAATGCCCAGGTGGCACAAACCCCCCCAAATGACCCCATTTTGGAAAGTAGACACCCCAAGCTATTTGCTGAGAGGTATAGTGAGTATTTTGCAGACCTCACTTTTTGTCACAAAGTTTTGAAAATTGAAAAAAGAAAAAAAAATGTTTTTTCTTGTCTTTCTTCATTTTCAAAAACAAATGAGAGCTGCAAAATACTCACCATGCCTCTCAGCAAATAGCTTGGGGTGTCTACTTTCCAAAATGGGGTCATTTGGGGGGGTTTTGTGCCACCTGGGCATACCATGGCCTCCGAAACTGTGATAGGCAGTGAAGAGTGAAATCAAAAATTTACACCCTTAGAAATCCTGAAGGCGGTGATTGGTTTTCGGGGCCCCGTACGCGGCTAGGCTCCCAAAAAGTCCCACACATGTGGTATCCCCATACTCAGGAGAAGCAGCTAAACCTATTTTGGGGTGCAATTCCACATATGCCCATGGCCTGTGTGAGCAATATATCATTTAGTGACAACTTTGTGCAAAAAAAAAAGTGTCACTTTCCCGCAACTTGTGTCAAAATATGAAATATTCCATGGACTCAACATGCCTCTCAGCAAATAGCTTGGGGTGTCTACTTTCCAAAATGAGGTCATTTGGGGGGGGGGGGTTGTGCCATCTGGGCATTTTTTGGCCTTCAAAACTGTGATAGGTAGTGAGGAGTGAAATCAAAAATGTACGCCTTTAGAAATCCTGAATGCGGTGATTGGTTTTCGGGGCCCCGTACGCGGCTAGACTCCCAAAAAGTCCCACACGTGGTATCCCCGTACTGAGGAGAGGCAGCTGAATGTATTTTCTATGGTGTGCAATTCCACATAGGCCCATGGCCTGTGTGAGTAATATATCATTTAGTGACAACTTTTTGTAAATATTATTTTTTTGTCATTATTCAATCACTTGGGACAAAAAAAAATATTCAATGGGTTCAACATGCCTCTCAGCAATTTCCTTGGGGTGTCTACTTTCCAAAATGGGGTCATATGGGGGGGTTTTGTACTGCCCTGCCATTTTAGCACCTCAAGAAATGACATAGGCAGTCATAAACTAAAAGCTGTGTAAATTCCAGAAAATGTACCCTAGTTTGTAGACGCTATAATTTTTGCGCAAACCAATAAATATACGCTTATTGACATTTTTTTTACCAAAGACACGTGGCCGAATACATTTTGGCCTAAATGTATGACTAAAATTGAGTTTATTGGATTTTTTTATAACAAAAAGTAGAAAATATCATTTTTTTAAAAATTTTTCGGTCTTTTTCCGTTTATAGCGCACAAAATAAAAACCTCAGAGGTGATCAAATACCATCAAAAGAAAGCTCTATTTGTGGGAAGAAAAGAACGCGAATTTCGTTTGGCTACAGCATTGCATGACCACGCAATTAGCAGTTAAAGCGACGCAGTGCCAAATTGGAAAAAGACCTCTGGTCCTTAGGCAGCATAATGGTCCGGGGCTGAAGTGGTTAAGGAAACGTCAAAAATTTTAAAATAAGAAATCACATGAGCAGGCCGCCTAGCAGCCTTCAAAATGATGATCCTCCCTAAACTACTATACATCTTCCGCACACTATCTATCCCTCTTTCAACATCATACCTCAACTCCCTCCAATCTATTCCGAACCAATTTGTCTGGCAAGGAAAGAAAGCTAGATGTAGCCACTCTAAACTCATTAAACACAGGTCTAAAGGAGGGATGGGACACATTGATATAAAAGATTATTATCTAGCCACTATCTTATCTCAGCTGAGAGAAGGGTTGCAACCTAAACCCACTACCCTGTGGAGCGCCATAGAAAACAAAGAAACACCAGGCCCCAACCTCAACGACTGGTTACTCAGTACCCCCATGGACAACCACTCCTTACAGCATTACTCCCCGCCTATTCAAGCTTCCATCAAAGCATGGAGAACCCTACATTATACCAAATGGTCACATCTCCCGACCAAACCCCTTCCAATTCCTATCAACACTTTAAAACACCTGACCCCTGATTTAAGCTTCCCACACTGGATCTCAGGTCAGATTTTACATACCCAGGATCTCCACAAAATCACGACTAACAAATCTTTCCCACAAGTGCAAAAAGAATATAATGCACCCACCAAAGACTTCCTGACATACCATAGAATAAAAAAATGCCTTGCAACCTACTCATCCCTAGAAGGAGCACTACCCACGAAATTGTGGGATTATTTCTTCTCAGACAACACCAAGCCCAACGGGGTCTCCCTCATTTATTTACTGATACAGGAAAAAAACACATTTTTCAAATCCAAACCCCTCCTTGATTGGGAGAAGGACCTAAACTACAATTCTCTGATCACCAATGGTTAATAGCAATCAACTCGGTGTAGAAAGCAACTTCCTGTACATCTCTTTGGGAACTTACACAAAAAACACTAATTAGATGGTAACTAACCCCTCACAGAATTGCCAAATTTCATATCCACACTTCACATGAATGCTGGCGGGGTTGCGGCCAATCCGGCACTCTCCTACACATCCTATGGGCATGCCCTCATATACAACAGCTCTGGCTTGATGTACAAACCATGCTGCAAGAAATTCTCCACTTTCCTATCACTCTTACTCCACAGTTAGCTATCCTCAACTTAAAAATTGATGAGCTGCCTCCATATCTCAGACAGGTGACCACACACATTCTCCTGGCAACTAAACTTCTCCTAACGAGAAAATGGAAATCAAATATCATTCCCTTGAAAGTGGAGGTAGTCAATTTAGTTCACGTATGAAAAAACGCACTTCACGTATGAAACTCTTCTTTCACGAGGGTCACAACATCACTCCAAAACACTAGACCTTTGGAATCCTTGGTACAAATGGTACACAGAGAAATATATTTTGTAACAGTCATTACTTCGATATATAACAAAGCATTACTGCTCTCTTACCCCCCTCCTCCTTGCCCCTACCCCCCCTACCCCCTCTCCCTTCCCTCTTCCCTTTCCTCCCCTCCAGGTTCTCACCTTTATAATCTGATACGACTATGTTTGTTACCTGCTGTTCATTGGCATTAGTTACCTTGAACTGAACTCTCTCACATTGTTTAGTCACACTTTTAGTTACCCAGGTCTTAGTATCATTTGTAAAACATGTCAATGTACTTACAATCAAATAATTTCGTACTTTTATAAATGCATAACATGTAACCTGTGAAAAATGTTTTCAATAAAAATGTATTGAGATAAAAATTGGTCTTTGAGTGTCGGTGGCGCCTTCCCACTGTAACCCTATAGAGGTACTCTTGATGAAAGCAAGCATTGGCCTTGCTGTAAAAAATTGCAATGATATGCACCTGTCAAACAGGTGGAGAAATATTACTCTTTGGATGTTGGACTGAGAACTGACCACCATGTCCACCTTTGCCTGTGGACACATTTGTTGTTGGCCCCCTTACAGTGCCATGGGAACGTCTGCCTCCCCTTGTTGTCCTCCCAGACATTATTGGGAGGGAGGGGGCGGAAACTTGTACGTCAAGCCCGGCCATGTCAATCTACGCATAAAAGACATGATCAGAAGGGACCCTGATCTACCTTTATTGATAATTTTGGCTGTGGCCAAATTATCCGTAAAGAAGATGACCAGATTACCCGCCAAAACTGGACCCCATGTGACTGCTGCTGCCAGAATCGGATAGATTTAAAACAAAGCTGAGGTAAGAGCAAACTTCGGCAGATGGAAAACCTCTGGGGGCCAATGACTGGCCAACCATTCATGGCCAAAAATCCAAAAATGGCCGCAAAACCAACCGACGCGGCGGTGTCCTGAAAACACTCTGGGAGAACTATCTGTTGGCTGCGGGATAAACATAGAGATGCCATTCCAGTCACACAGGAAATGATCCCACATGATTAGATCAGCTCAGGCATCTGCTAGTAGCTTGACAGCTGAGTCAGAATCCTGATGCTGGGGAAGGAGGGCCAGCAATCTGGACACAAAAGCCCTACCCTGAGGGATGATTCTAATGGTGTGATTTAGCATCCCCAAAAGAGACTGCAATTCCTTCTTGGAACAGACTGGGGATCGGACAAACAGATGAATGGTCTGGCGTATCCTAACCAACTTCTCCAAGGACAGACTAGCAACCATGAGATTGGAATCAAGCGTGATTCCCAAAAAAGTGATGACTTTCCTCCGACCTTTCATCTTATGCGCAGCTAAAGGGACATTTGACTCTGAAAACAGTCCCTTAAGTGCATGCAGATCCCCGGGCAGGTCACCTGGGTCTTCCAAAAGTAAAAAATCATCAAGATAGTGAATTACCCTCTGACAACCTCTACAATTACCCAAAATCAAATGAGGGGCCTGGGCAAAGGTGTCAAACAAGCAAGGAATGCTTTTTGACCCAAATGTTAACCTAGTAGTGAAATAATACTGACCGCGCCACTTGATGCCATGCCATTGCCAGAGAGCAGGACTAATAGGAAGAAGCTTAAATGCATCAGTAATATCAGCTTTGGACAGCCAAGCACCCCTGCCTAACTGTACAATATGCTGGATCACCAAATCAACTGATAAATACTTCAGTGAAAATTCCTCAGAGGGGATGAGAGAATTAAGGCTAGGAACATGAGATGAATGAGACGCGGACAAATCATAAATCAAGCGATATTTATTGGAAAATTTTCCACAGACCACCCAAATGGGGCTAACCCTCCACATGCAAAATGGTGATGATGGAAAAGGTCCAATCAGGAACCCCTTGAACACTTCTGCCAGTAGTAACTCATCAACAATAGCAGGGTGATTCTCCGCTAAGCTCAAATTATTATATTCGAACGACTCGGTTGGAAGAGCGATAAGGCCAGTGTGAAAGCCTGATGAAAAACAATGCAGCAAAAACTGTCTGAACGCTGGGGATGGGTGGTTTTCCAGGTAATCCCCTAGCAAGAAGATATTGACTTGGCATAGTCATGAAGCACTGAAAGGTTTGACAAGACAGGCAGACTTAGGGTGGGCTCTGGAACAATTAGAACAAACATACAGCAAACTGCATTGGTTGTAGTTGCACCCAGTGTAACTGTAATTATTACATAGCTGAGCTTTACCCAGATAATGGATAGGTCTATCCATTTTATCCACCTTGCCTGAACTACCAGAAGAACCACTGGCCACCTGCTTGGAGGTCCCCATTTGACTAGGGGACTCACAATTTGGACACCAAGCTGTGGTATGTGCTGATGACTGGCAGTTGGCACATACAGGAGATTTATTGTTGGTGAAATGCCTACAAAACAGTTCCATATCGATATTGCCCCAACACGTCACCACCTGAAACTAAGCCCAAGTAGCCGCCACTTTTGCGGCAAAGGAACGATGATAGTCATAAAAAGTAAAAAACCACCGTACTTGTGTGCCAAATCCACCACCTTATGAAGGTATAGGTCAAACTTTTCCCTCTTACCCGGACTAACTGAACAGACAATGTCTCTGAAAATGCCAAACGCCAGTACAAATTCCGGGACACTGAGTTTGCGACTAAGCCTGGGATCCTTGGTCTTGAGCACCACCGACACCTCTCCACAAGCAAATGACTTGTTCTCCATAACATCTTGGGCCGCTATTAGTAGCGAGGCCAAATTGACATCCTTCCCTTCCAAAATATCCTTTTTAATATTGGCAGGGATGAAATGGGCCGGGGACACAGAAGGCAATACAGAAGTCAACAGTGAAGGTGCTGCCGAAGGTAAAGATAGGACATTACCTGTAGCTTGGAAGAGCAGGAGCTGGGGGCACAGCTGACACCCCAGCGCTGGCTGTCACTACAGCACTAACTGACTGAGCTTCAATCACCTCCATCCTATCTTGCAACTGCAGCATGGAGGTAGAGAGTGTATTTAACACCACATGTATCTGTGTTAAAGAGTTGTGCACCGAAACATGTTCTGCGCTGGTAGATGGCAGCGGTTGAGAAGGAGATGGAAACAACAACCTAAAGAGTCCTGCTTTACTAGCCAAGCTGGGAAAGAAATACCCTTCCGATGAAGCTCTGCAACAAGCCTAGGAACAGTCCAACTCCTTAATGAAGGTTGAGCTGCCATGCTCCGAACCCCTATGAGGGCTGGGTGGGATGAACGCAAACTCGTCGCTCTCCCACACGTGTGACATAATGATATATAAGGAAAAATGAACTGAGACAATAAGAACGAAACAACCGTACCACCAAGAACACCCCTACGTGCCTTACTAAGTACAAATGTGTGTGAAATGGTGACAGACCAACAGCACGTGAAATGAGATAAGTGACCAATCCATCCTAAGGTGTATGGAATGAGTGAGCCTGAGAAACCTGCAGCGCAAATACAGGCAATTAACAACAAACACTCAGGGCTATGATACCCACAGACCGTGGTGGGTAGATATGAATGAAATGGGTGATGGTGCAAAGTATGACGTATGATGTACAGGCGGGAATATTGTGGTCCAATCAATCACTTAAAAACATAACCTCAGCCTGTACGGATCTGTAGATGTGACAGACCCTGAAATGTAACTAAGTCTGACTGAAACCCATGAAAGAAGAGCATACACATGCACCTTGCTGATTTGTGTAAAACGTTGAAATCCACCTGAAATAATATCACAAGTACCCCCAGTGAAGCAACCAGACATAGAACCATGAACAGAAATGAATATGGGTAAAAATACTGAAATGACAGTGACAATGACAGTGCCGTACTCAATGACGGAGACCATGAACGCCCATGTGAGCATGGCTGCAACCAACCCATGATAGTCAACGAGGCACAGAGCCGGATGGTGACTGGCCAACCCCCCCGAACATCAGCCCATGGCCTGCCAAGCCAGAACAGAAATGAAACCCTTGTGAATGAAAGAATGACAGATAATATGATAAATGAATGACCAACAATGTGACATACAATTGACATACAATTCATTTATAAATGACATAAAAATGACATACAAATGACAGATCGCATGACAGATCGATCGCAAGATAGATCGTATGGCAGATCGCAAGATCGATCGCAGATCGGTCCCTTGCCCACCATGAATTGCACATGTCATTGCGGACAACCATGATGACAGATGCAAGTCCCAGCAGGACCCCCTGAGATGCTGCATCCCCTCAGCAGACGGCCTGCCACCCCCCCCTTAAGCCCGTGATATGCCTAAGAGAGACAAAACAGAGGGTTCAGTGTCTTATATAAAGAATATGTTTATGATATTAAAATTCTACCATATGAAACAATTGTATGTTACTTGCATTAGTTAATGCTATAACATACATATAATTTGTAGAATGTACTACCTCAGTATTGAGCCCCAAACAAACATAGTGGCTCTCACACAACAGTCCCCCCCAGCTAAACACTGCTCCCCCGGCCATTGCATGACGATGTGTGCACGAGCTTCCCACAGTAGCCTGTAGTACTGCGATGTGCCCCCCCAAACGATACCTAGACCACAAGGTGAGTGGGTGTAGAGAGGCGTCCCCGACAGGCGATTCTTCCTGCTGCATGAAAACGAAAGTGACGTCAGGTCACACCGGAAATGCCGGTCATCGGCTGTTACCACCAATCCAGGAAGATGAGCCGACAAGGGACCTGCAAGAGGAGGAGGGAAATATATCCCCCAGACTCCTCCCACAAATCCAGGAGGCCAGCCTTCTAACTAACGCACACATAACTATATGGTGTTAAACTGGCAGTAACGCACACAGAAGTAAATGGCGTTAAACTGGCAGTAATGCACATAACTATATGGCGTTAAACTGGCAGTACGCACACAGAACTATATGGTGTTAAACTGGTAGCAATGCACACAAAACTATATGGCGTTAAACTGGCAGTAACACAATCAAATAGATGGTGTCTAAACTGTCCCTAGCTATACACTATTGTAAAGATTACTGACATGGTCTTGCTACACTACACTGAAACTATCTGACCTATCCCTACTCTACACTAATGTATGTATGAATGACACAGTCTCACTACACTACAGTGAAACTATCTGATCTGTCCCTACTCTAGCTGCACACTATGCAAAGCTGAATGATGGTCCTCCTACACTCAAACTATACCTAGACAGACACTAAACTAATATTCTACACTGACAATTGAAGCAAAATAGCACAGTATAACACACTAACTAACTAATAGCACTGAACAGAGTCCTGTTCTATCTCTCTCCACGCCGAAATCACAATGAAAATGGCTGCCATTGAATGAATACTTTTATACTGTGGGGTGGGAATGAGCCATGATTGGATAAATTCATGATGACAGTGTCCAATCATGACTCTGACAGTGATCTGTGCCCTGATTGGCTGAAGCTTTCACTGCTTCAGCCAATAAGGGCATGCAATGCTCTGTTCAGCGCCGCAATGCATTGTGGTTGGTTCAGGGGGCTGAACAAACGGGTGAATGACCTGTTTGATTGATTGTTCGTTGAACGTCCGAACAGCTAAAGTTTGGCCCGAACTTATGCTCGGGCTGAACTGTTCGCCCATTCTTAATACAGACGCGGTTGCAGTTTTTCTAAAAGAAGATCAAATGAGGAAAACAAACAAATCGCTCATAGGGCCTCTTCAGAATTATGGAATGTGACCAATAGGTGCGATGTTTTCGCTCCAATGTTCTCCTCCTCAGGTTCTCCACTCTCCTCACATAATCCATAATGACAAAAAATGTCACGTCATCCCAATATCGGGGAGAAAACATTGCTGAAAACACACAGACACGGGTATGCACAGGACAAAAAATGTCTGCACTCTGTGTCAGTGACCGGGATCACAAAGCAGCATGAGAAACACAAGGGAAGAGCAGTGACTCTTGGGAGATTACATGAGTCATGTAAAAAGAGGATGTAAAACGGAATAAAAACTGAAAACAGTAATAGGAAAATGATAAAAAACAGATGTCCGTGAATAAAAACGAATGTTCGTGGATGTAAAACGGATGTCCCCGGATGTAAAACAGATGTCCGCGGATGTAAAACAGATGTCCGGGGGGCGTGACCAATATGGCGGACTGAGCGGACGCTTTCTCTGAGCTCTCCTGGAGTGTGATCCGCTAACTTGATCCGTACTGCTTTATCACTCGGTCTAGAACATCACTGGGCTATCTGGATGCCTTCCAAGACTCTGGGCTTGGAAGGCATGGAAGGCAAAAGAGGGGTAAGAAATTGAAGTTCCCCCCGAATATTCGGTATCCCGCTCTACAAGATCCCCTGCGCGCCATAGCAACATGGCGTCGCAGACAGAGCACGAGGCAGACCCTGTTGTTACTCCGCCGGGACTGGTAGAACTAATGGCGGCTATAAACTCCTGCCAATCGGCCGTCGCTTCCTGCCAGACTACCCTAGCCTCTAAGATAGAGGAGGTTCAACTTAATGTGGGTATCATAAGGCAGGACCTGGATAAGATCAGGACGCGGGTCTCGGAGACTGAGAGGAGGATAGGGGAAGCGGAAGACACGATCACGGATCACGGTGCCTCCATCCGCACCCTCCAGACGAAGGTTAGAGCCCTAGAGTATCGTGCGGAGGACGCCAAAAACCGCAGCAGGAGGAACAATCTTAGGATTGTGGGGCTTCCAGAAGGAGTGGAGGGGCGCTCCCCGGCCCTGTTTGCAGAAGAACTTTTGCGATCCTTGCTCCCTGCTGCCCAGCTCTCCCCTTACTTTGTGGTGGAAAGAGCCCACCGTGTGCCGCCCCGACCGGGACCTGAGGGCTCACCCCCACGTACTTTCATTCTCCACCTGCTAAATTTTCGGGACAGGGATGAGCTACTCAGGGCCTCTAGAGCCGCAGGTGAGCTCCCTTATAGGAATGTTCGACTTCTGCTTTTCCCGGATTATACTATCGAAACTCAGAGACAGCGTCGATCTTTCGATACAGTTAAGGCGGAGATGAGAAGGAGAGGGATGAAATACAGTATACTGTTCCCTGCTAAGCTGCGGGTGGTGGACGGTGAGACGGTCTGCTTCTTCACCTCTCCTAAAGATGCATCGGCGTGGCTGGAGACCCTTCCACCGTAAGTCTCCTGCCGTTTTTCTACTACACAAGCCTGTACGGTCCTATTAACTTTTGCTATCCTGGAACTTGTTGAACTGACCCCCATTGGGTCTACTATCCTGGACTTTTTGCCTGTCGGATCTGTGAAGGAGTTCCCATACAGGGAAGTGTTGCCGGGAGGAATACAGACTTTCATTCGGCTTGTGGCCTAGTAATACCAGCATCGTTACTATCTGCATCAATGTGGAGCCCTACCTACTTTTGTAGCCATTCTCTTATGCCTATGCTGGGCTGAATAGTGTTTATATATTTTTCTTTTTTTTATTGCTCTCCATTTCTTTATGTGCTCCACACTCTTGTCTTTTATGCTAATGTAACGGACAACGAAGAAGGTGCCCCTGCTTAGTCAGGAGAAGAACGAAACAAATTTACTATTGTTTTCTTTTTTTTAAAAAAATCACTCCACTGGCTCTGGGACAAGATCTAACACACCTACTCCACTGTTTTTAAGGGTGTTGTGATGGTCTGATCTGGTTGCCCGACCTCAACTTAAGTTACCAGTTACCTGTTTTGGGGTTATGGGACTCATGCGCTCCTCAATGTTCCGGAGGGTGCGGGGTGGGGGGGAGTTGGAGTTGTTTTTAGAAAATAAGAGCTGTTTAGTGGCTTTAATCTTTCTTTACTTTCAGGTTGCGGTTGGTCTAATGTACTATGTTACCTATCCACCTCACGTACAATCCTTATGCAGGGGTCATTTATGCGATGTGGGGGTGCTCGTCTCCAGTGACCTCGGGTGGGGCCTTTTCTCCCCTCCGGGGCGCTGGAGCCGAGCTTTCTTATTGGAGGAAGTGTGTTTTGGTATTAATTTTGTTCCTTTTATTTTACTTGTATTTCTGGTATGCCGGATTGCTTAGTGGTATCAGGGGACTAAACTCGGCAGTGAAAAGATCCCTTGTGCTTAATTACTTACGTAAGCTCCACCCACAGGTAGTGATCTTGCAGGAGACGCATCTTGTTGGTTCCCGCACTCTTGGTCTAAAGAGGGCATGGGTTGGCTCCCACTATCATGCGTCATATTCAAACTATGCCAGGGGAATTAGTGTGCTAGTTCATAGAACCCTACAATTCCAAATACTAAAAGTTCACCTTGACCCCGGAGGTAGATATATTATCCTACACTCTCTGATTGAGGAGACCCCCATTGTCATAGTAGGAGTATATCTCCCCCCCCAGCGGACGTAGGCCTACTTCATACCTTGATGCAACAAGTCACAATGTTTAATGTTGACAATTTTCTATTTATAGGAGACTTTAATATGATTATAGATGGGAGAATGGATAGGATGCAGTCTACTGGCCCCCCGCAACAGGACCTTGCCCGTTGGGCATCTACCTTCCATATGACAGACCTCTGGAGACATTTCCATCCCTCTGATAGGATGTTCACCTGCCTCTCCACTACGCACCAAACTATGTCCCGCATAGACCTGGCTTTTGCCTCCCCCGAACTTTTGCGGAGGGTGGTCTCTGCAGAGATCCTCTCACGAGGTATCTCAGATCATACCCCTGTATCAGTAACTATCCGACTTACTCCAGTGGTAGGTGAGCGGATATGGAGACTATCTAAGTTCTGGATTGCGGACCCGGAGATCCAGGAAGAACTCCAGGAGGCATTATGTGGATTTTGGTTACACAACGCTGAATCCGCTGGGCCCATTTTACAATGGGATGCTTTTAAGGCCTGGTTGAGGGGTGAATACATGACTCGTATATCTGCTAAAAAAAGACAGTCTGTGCAGTCTCTGAGGTTGCTGGAGGAGCGTTCTAGAGAGGGAGAGGCAGAATTTGTGCGTTATCCCGATCAGACTCATTATGTTCACTGGCAGGATGTCTTGAGGGAGCTGTCTCTCTGTAGGGTTGAACTTACCAAGAAATCTATGTTGGACAGTGCACAGCGTGTATTCGAGTATGGAGATAAAAATGGTAGGTTGTTGGCCTGGCTTGCCAGGGGACAGCATACCATTGCTCGCATTGGTAGACTGAAAGATATAAGTGGCAGCCTTTTAACAGCCCCAGCAGATATCAGTGTGAGATTTTTGGAATTCTACCAGACTCTGTATTCCTCCAGAGCAGCGTTTGATTACTCACAATTGACCCAATATTTAGACCGGGTGTCCCTTCCTTCTCTGACACTAGAAAAAAGTGCTGGGTTAGAACAGGACATTTCCTTGGAGGAGGTACAAGAAGCCCTTGGATCCATGCAGCAGGGGAAGGCCCCAGGGCCAGATGGAATTCCTATTGAATTCTACTCTGTATACCAAGAATTCCTGGCACCTAGGTTTAAGTCACTGATGCAGCAGTCCATCACTTTGGATGCATTACCAGATTCTTTCTCTGAGGCGATTGTGGTGTTGGTGCCCAAACCCGGCAAGGACCCTGAAGAATGTGCCTCATACCGGCCTATCTCTCTCATTAATGCGGATGCCAAACTACTGGCTAAAATTCTGGCCAGGAGGATTGGAAATGTGATAGAAGACCTTGTCCACATAGATCAAACTGGGTTTATGCCGGGGAAGGGTACCGACATTAACATACGCCGTCTTTTCCTAAACTTAGCTGCCAATCATGACAACGCAGGTACAAGAGTCATAGCCTCTCTCGATGCGGAGAAGGCTTTTGACTCCGTTGAGTGGGAGTATCTGTGGGAGGTGTTGAGAAGGTTCGGGATAGGCCCCAAATTCCTGCACTGGCTGGGTTTGTTGTACAGGGCTCCTAGGGCTAGAATCAGGGTCAATGATTCCCTTTCGGATGCCTTTCTCCTCCAGAGGGGAACCAGGCAAGGTTGCCCATTGTCCCCCAGTTTGTTTGCCATGGCTCTTGAGCCACTGGCGGCACTGGTTCGTGACTCTCGCCGTATTGGGGGACTCCGGGTTGGCCCTCTGGAGGAGAAGATATCTCTTTACGCGGATGACGCCCTTCTATATTTACAGGATGCGGATTCTTCACTGCAGGCGGCCCTTGAAATTTTTGATGAGTTTGGACGTTTTTCGGGCATCCATATCAATTGGTCGAAGTCTGTGCTTTTCTCCCTGGACGCGCAAGCTAGAGATTTGAAGGAACAGCCTGCTTTAAAGTGGGTGGAGGAATTTACATACTTAGGCATCAAAATATCGCGTGACCTTAGATCTTATCGAAGACTTAATCTCCAACCTATACTCACACACTTAAGAGACCATTGTGTTAAATGGGCTAATCTCCCCCTTAACTTGCTGGGACGTATAAACGTTTTAAAGATGATTTATTTGCCTAGGCTCAACTATTTCTTTCGAAACTGCCCTGTATGGCTGCCCCAGTCCTTCTTTAGGGAGATAGATGGCTGCATTGGGTCCTTCCTATGGAGGGGATCCTCCCCTCGGATAGCTAGATCGACCCTTCAACTCCCTGTCAGTTGTGGGGGTTTGGCCCTACCTAACTGGCTAGTATACTACTGGGCGGCCATGTTGGTAACAGTCAGATGGTGGTTTGAACAATCTAAGGCAAATGCTGCAGTATGTCTGGAGGCGGCGGTGGTGGGCTCCTTAAAGGAGCTTGGAAATCTGGTGTATCGGGGAGCCTCATCTAGTCCTGCCCTTCTAGGTCCCACTAAGGCCACTTTACGAATATGGGGGGTGGCTAGGAGACATTTCTTGGCTCCAGATAAATGGTCCCCCTACTGTACGCTGTGGGGAAACCCGGGCCTCCCACATTTTTGGACAATCCCTGACCCACAGTTATGGGCCCGTTATGGGGTTAGGGTGCTGAGGGATATTGTCTCCTCCGGGGCCCTGCTTTCATTCCAGGACCTGAGGGGGAGGCATGGCCTCCCTATGGGGATGCTGTTTCGTTACTACCAACTGAGACATGCTTTCCGTGCTCAATTCCGGACACCGCCTATCCTTGAGGTGGATGCAGTGGAGGGACTTCTGGCTCAGGAGACCCTTCAGAAACCCCTCTCAGTACTATACTTGACGCTGTTACGAGCGGACTCTAAAAAAATAGATGTGCTATGGGATAAATGGAAGGCTGATATCCCATCTCTGGACAGGGAGACCTGGGAGGAATGTTTTGAAGATAATTACCAACTAGTGATATCATCCAGGGACAAATTGACTCAGACCAAGTTCATACATAGAATTTACTTCACACCTCAGAGACTGCACAGAATTTACCCGCAGAGATCCCCAAATTGCCCAAGATGCCAATCCACAGAAAGCGACTTTATACATATGTTTTGGACATGTCCTAGACTCTCTCGATATTGGTCAGATATCTTTGATTTTCTGGACATACGTCTTCAGCTGCAGCTACCTAGGACGGCAGAGTTGGCCCTTCTAGGTATACAAGATGATGAACAAAGACCTAGGTATACTAAAACACTGCTATCCTTATTACTCTTCTATGCCAAGAAAGAGATATTGATGAAGTGGACCTCCCCCCTCCCACCTACAATGGGGTCTTGGATGGCCTCGGTTAATGCCGTTTTACCAATGTATAAGTTAACATATATGAGTAGAGGGTGTCCCCAAAAATTTGAGAAAGTGTGGAGGCCATGAACTGATTCCTTGTAAATCGCACCATTAGGTGGATACTCCTGCATATCTGTTCCCTATACATTGCGGTTGTCTGGACTGGCGCTGGGGGGGCCGTTGGCTGCCCCCTCCGCCCCCCTCCCTTTTCCATTAGTGGATGCGGGAGAAATGGACACTGCCTGCGATTGGTGGGGGGTAGGCCTGAGATCTTCCATTCTGCATGTTAAAAATTGCGCACTGCCAATGTATTACTGTTCTCTCATAACTGTATCCACTGAAATGTTTCATGCCTTGCAATACAATGTGAACCACTTCTTCTTTCAATAAAGACCAACCTTGTTGTTAAAAAAAAAAAAAAAACAGATGTCCGCGGATGTAAAATGAATGTCCATGGACATGAAAATGAATGTCAAAATTGACATCCGCATCCGTTTTTGATCCTTTTTTTCCCAAAACAAAAGTGACTGAATTTAACTGAATGGAACAAAAAAAAGGAAGCCCCTGTGAAAGAGGCCTTTGAACACTAAATTACTCTGAAAGAAGTGGGTTAACATGGCACCATGTTTTTTTTTAACGTAATTTACATTTAGAATGAAGGTAATTACTTAAGAGTAAAAATGAAATTAGGCTTATGAAAACTGTCATGCTGCTTGAATTTTTTATTATCATACACATTTTTTATGTATATGTAGCTGTTAAGAACAAGCTTTTAGTAAGGTATTTTTAAAATCAGCTGGGCTCTTTTATGAATAATTATCTATGTAAATAAACAAGGACTAATCCAGTTAGGAAGAAACAAACTAAATATGCTGCATCGGTATAATTCAAGGTTATTTCACATATCTAATAAGCTTTTTGCGTACCATAACGTAATGATCACATTCCAGAACAACAGATGGAAAGCTCATTGTGTCTGCAATTAACACAAATGCACATGTATTGCATCACATTTTTGTGGCTATATTATGTACATTATATTGTGTCATAACAGCTAAATATATGGAAAGATTAGGCTTCAAAGTGTAATAAAAACATTGCTTCTGATGTACCACATCAAATACTAAAAATCATATTTAGTAATGCACTGAGCAGATTTCTACTGAAAAGGAATCTAAGTAGATTAGTGTCTACACAAACCAGTTTAATGCATTTGTATTGTTAAATTGATTTTAGGGATTTTATGCAATGCACTTTAATGCCCGGGGCAGGGGACATTTGCTCTATTGGCCAATACTAATGAGATACACTATATTACCAAAAGTATTGGGACGCGTGCTTTTACATGCACATGAACTTTACTTGCATCCCAATCTTAGTCTGTATGGTTCAATATTGAGTTGGCCCACCCTTTGCAGCTATAACAGCCTCAAGTCTTCTGGGAAGGTTGTCCACAAAGTTTGTATCTATGGGAATGTTTGACCATTCTTCCAGAAGCGCATTTGTGAAGTCAAGCACCGATGTGAACGAGAAGGCCTGGCTCTCAGTCTCTGCTCTAATTCATCCCAAAGGTGTTCTATCGGGTTGAGGTCAGGACTCTGTGCAGGCCAGTCAAGTTCCTCCACCCCAAACTTGCTCATCCATGTCTTTATGGACCTTGCTTTGTGCACTGGTCCAAATCATTTGGTGGAGAGGGTATTATGGTGTGGGGTTTTTCAGGGGTTGGACTTGGCACCTTAGTTCCATTAAAGGGAACTATTAAGGCACCAGCATACCAAGATATTTTGGACACGTTCATGCTCCCAACCTTGTGGGAACAGCTTGGGGATGGCCTCTTTCTGTTCCAACATGAATGCCCACCAGTGCACAAACAAGGTCCATAAAGACATGGATGAGCGAGTTTTGGGTGGGGAACTTGACTGGCCCACACAGAGTCCTGACCCCAACCCAATAGTACACCTTTGGGATGAATTAGAGTGGAGACTGCAAGCCAGGCCTTCTTATCCAACATCAGTGCCTAACCTCACCAATGCGCTTCTGGAAGAATGGTTAAACATTGCCATAGACACACTCCTAAACCTTGTGGACAGCTTTCCCAGAAGAGTTGAAGCTGTTATAACTGCAAAGGGTGGGCCAACTCAATATTGAACCCTGAGGACTAAGACTGGGATGCCATTAAAGTTTATGTGCGTGTAAAGGTAGCCGTCCCAATACTTTTGGTAATATATTGTATGTTGGGTTGACAGATCTGAGTAGAGATATTTTTTTTTAGAGTGGGACTCTAGTCAGTGACACTGCTGGGTATTGTATAGCTGCCTGCTCCCTGTTTACACTTATAATCACAGTGTCTGGCAGAAGGAGGTCTTTCAGCACCAACTGAGATGTCAAGTTAACAAATGCAAAGGGCTACAAGTTAAGCTGATGCTTGAAGAAGTGAAGATATGTGAAATTAACCACTTGACCTTCGGAAGATTTACTCCCCTTCATGATCAGGCCATT
This sequence comes from Lithobates septentrionalis, assembly GCA_037952835.1. Taxonomy (NCBI): domain Eukaryota; kingdom Metazoa; phylum Chordata; class Amphibia; order Anura; family Ranidae; genus Lithobates; species Lithobates septentrionalis. Next base: position 2,992,083 of record JBBDGP010000091.1, on the reverse strand, counting down.
TTTTCGATATGGCACTGAGTTACTTTAACTGACAATTGCGTCGTGCGACAATGTACCCAAATAAAATGTATGTTCTTTTTTTCCCACAAATAGAGCTTTATTTTGATGGTATTTGATCACCTCTGCATTTTTTATTGTTTGTGCTATAAAAAAAGTCAATTAAAAAAAAACCACAATATTTTGTACTTTCTGTTATAAAACATATCCAATAAAAAAAAAATCAAATTTCTTCATAAATTTAGGCCAATGTGTATTCTGCTACATATTTTTGGTAAAAAAATCCCAATAAGCGTATATTGATTGGTTTGTGCAAAAGTTATAGCATCTACAAACTATGGGATTTTTGCTAGTAACGGTGGTGATTAGCGACTTATAGCAATACTGCGATATTGCAGCCTACATTCTAACACTAGCTGACACTTTTGACACTTTTAGGGGACCATTGAAACTAATAAAGTGATCAGTGCTAAAAAATATGCACTGTCACTTTACTAATGGCATTGGCCGGGAAGGGGTTAACATTAGGGGTGATCAAAGGGTTAACTGTGTGCCTAACCAGGTTTTTACTACACGGTGGGAGGTGATTTTACTAGGGGAAGAGATACAATTTATCCCCTGCTTTGCAGGGACACAAATTTAATCTTTTCCCTTGTTTACACAGGCAGACCGCCGTTCTGCCTGTCTGCTTGATGATCGGCGTGTGCCGGCGAAATTTGAGTCCACCGCTGGACTCCAACTCTGTGTGATCACAGTGGAAGCGAGCCACTGGCAGCATGCATGCACGCTCCCTACCTGGAATAGCCGGATCATTTATATATACATGATCTGGAGCAGAGGTGCCGCCATGTAGCAGTAAAATTGCTATAGCGTGGACCATAAGTGGTTAAAGGATAAATTCACCTTTGTAAATAAATACACTTTTTTTGCAGGTAAAAAAAATGTGCATTTTTTTTTTACTAGGAGCCTGCAAAGCATTGCACCTGCAGTTACACAATTACAGGAAGAAACAATTAACTACCTAGAGTGCTCAACAGCGCCCTGGTAGTTCATTGAGAATTATAAAGGATGTTAGTTAGTTAGTATTTTAGTTCTGCCATTCACAGAACTCTGAATGAATGACGAAGCTGGGTGGGCAGAGAAGATCCCTTACTCGCTGTCACTAGAGGCCGCAGGTTGAGGAGAGGCTGCAGCAGTGGGAACATGTTACTTATGGGTTAAAAATGGGTGGAACATGTAACATGTTCTCAAAGGTGAAATTATCCTTTAAATTGTGTAATTTAGCAATATCCACCTTTGCCCACCAATCACTGCAGCACTATGGCACACTTTGTGGGAGATTTAATAAAACTGGTGCCCACAGAATCTGGAACAGATTTGCACAGTAACCAATCAGCTTCTAACTTCAGCTTGTTCAATTAAGCTTTGACAACAAGCCCCAGTTCACACTGTTGTGTCATATGCTCCGACTTTGGAACACATGTCGCATGACGTGTACAAATCAATGGTTCCCTATGAGAGCCGTCTTAACTAGTCTGACACAAGTCGGTCCGACTTTAGAAAAGGTTCCTGCACTACTTTGGTCTAACATTTTCAGCTCATTCAAAATCACTGACGTGAGATCAAAGTCGGATCCTCACCCTAACCATCCAACATGTGACATGGTGATTACAGCGGTAGGAAAAGGAATTTATGTCACACTGGGATTGTTTTGATTGGTCAAAGGACAAGCCAGATTATCTCAAAGTCAGAGCAAAATCATATCCTGTTCAAGTCGGATCGAAGTAGGACAGAAGTAGACATGTGCACACTGAAATATTTCGTTTCGGAATTTCGTTTTCGTCCGAAAAATAAATGTATTTAGTTACTCCCGAAATTCATTTTTATTTATTTTGTTTTTTGTTAAAAATTGCATTAAACCAAAAATACAAATTAATTAAGGTCAAATCTGTCATTGAAGGCTTATGGTGTCTGTCGAATGTTCAAAGAAGATTCGACAGAGCAGCTAAACTGTACGACGCCGTTAGGGATGAGCTTCGTGTTCGAGTCGAACCCATGTTCAACTCGAACATCGGCTGTTCGACCGTCCGTCGAATTGCGAACGATATGGGCCGTTCGCGCCAAATTCGTGTGGCGCGTCACGGCCCATAATTCACTGCGGCATCGCAGTGCATTGCTGGCTGATGATTGGCCAAGCATGCACTATGACCCGCATGCTTGGCCAATCACAGCGCCGTCAGTAGAGAGAGCTGTAATTGGCCAAAGCCAGGGTGGCTTTGGCCAATTATGGCTCAGGGGATTTAGTACACGCCCCACACTATATAAGGCCGCCTGCATGGCGGCCCTGTGTAGTGTGTTCCGGTGTGCTGAGAGATAGAGAGAGAGAGAGACAGTGTCATTTGATTTGAGTTAGATAGATTAGGCAGAACAGTCAGTCAGTTAGCTGCACTTACAGTGTATTGTGTATATATATGCATCCCAGGTGTTGCATATATATATATATATACACTGTATTCAGTTTAGCTAGATCCGTTCCTGTTATCTTCTATCTAGACTATTTACATTTAGTGCAGTGCGTCCTGCTCACAGTGTTCAGCTAGATCCGTTCCTGTTATCTTCTAGACTATTTACATTTAGTGCAGTGCGTCCTGCTCACAGTGTTCAGCTAGATCCGTTCCTGCTATTTACATTTAGTGCAGTGCGTCCTGCTCACAGTGTTCAGCTAGATCCGTTCCTGCTATTTACATTTAGTGCAGTGCGTCCTGCTCACAGTGTTCAGCTAGATCCGTTCCTGCTATTTACATTTAGTGCAGTGCGTCCTGCTCACAGTGTTCAGCTAGATCCGTTCCTGTTATTTACATTTAGTGCAGTGCGTCCTGCTCACAGTGTTCAGCTAGATCCGTTCCTGCTATTTACATTTAGTGCAGTGCGTCCTGCTCACAGTGTTCAGCTAGATCCGTTCCTGCTATTTACATTTAGTGCAGTGCGTCCTGCTCACAGTGTTCAGCTAGATCCGTTCCTGTTATCTTCTAGACTATTTACATTTAGTGCAGTGCGTCCTGCTCACAGTGTTCAGCTAGATCCGTTCCTGTTATTTACATTTAGTACAGTGCGTCCTGCTCACAGTGTTCAGCTAGATCCGTTCCTGTTATCTTCCTACTGACAGGCAGGCTTGTCTGGTTACAGTATATAAAGCTACCTGAAGAAAATTACAGGTGTTCTATTTGATCCTATTAGTACCACGGTCAGACAGCTAGACTATTTACATTTAGTACAGTGCGTCCTGCTCACAGTGTTCAGCTAGATCCGTTCCTGTTATCTTCCTACTGACAGGCAGGCTTGTCTGGTTACAGTATATAAAGCTACCTGAAGAAAATTACAGGTGTTCTATCCCAGCTTAGTGCAGCTACAGGCCATTAGTATGTCTGGAAGGCCAAGAAGGAGAGGCAGACAGTCACAAGCCAATAAGAGAGGGCAAGCAGGCTCTGTGTCTAGTGCTGGTCGTGGAGACGGTGCATCCTCATCAGCACGTGGCCATGGGACACGCTTGGCCTTTTTTTCGGCAGCTGGCCGTGTTAAGCCGCAACATGCGGAAGACTTGGTCGAGTGGATGACCAAGCCGTCCTCATCCTCCTCATCCTCTCTCACCCATGCCCAGGGTGCTTTGTCTGGCAAAGCAGCGGCCTCTTCCCTCAGCTCAATGTCATCAGTGACTCCTTCCCTAGCTCCACCATGTCCTCCTGAGGATTCCCTCGAACTGTTTGACCACAGTGTTGGGTACATGCTCCAGGAGGATGCCCAGCGTTTGGAAGGCTCTGATGATGATACTGAGCTCGATGAAGGCAGTAACATGAGCACGGACAGAGGGGGTGCCCAAGAAGGACAGCAATCTGGCAGTCATGCTCCCCCTGCTGCAGCATACTGCCAGGTTTGCTCCAGTGATGAGGAGGGAGGGGATGATGAGGTCACTGACTCAACGTGGGTGCCTGATAGGAGAGAGGAGGAGGAGGCGGCACATCACCAACGAGGCAGGATGCCCTCCAGGGGCCAGCCTAAGGGCAGCACATTGACTGCATCACACCCCAAAGCTCCACATGTGCAGGGCGCTGCAGTCTCTGCGCGTTATTCAAAAAGTTCTTTGGTGTGGGCCTTTTTTGAGACGAGTGCATCAGATCGCACCGCTGCTATTTGCAACATATGTCTCAAGCGTATCTTGCGTGGCCAAAACATCTCCCGCTTGGGTACCACATGCTTGACCAGACATATGTTGACCTGCCATGCAGTTCGTTGGCAAGCGTATCTAAAAGACCCACACCAAAGAACAAAGAGGATCTCTCCTTGCTCCTCATCAGCTGAGATTTCCAACCCCACTAGACCTTCAGTCCTCTCTGAGACCTGCAGTGAGAGGAATGAAGGTGTAGAATTAGGTGTGTCACAGCCAAGTACTTGTGGGCAATCTGCTTTTGGTACACCGACGTCAGATTGTACCAGGCAAATTTCCCTGCCCCAGCTGCTGCACCGCCGAAAGAAGTTTGCTCCCAGCCATCCACATGCCCAGCGGTTGAATGCTAGCTTGGCAAAATTGCTAGCACTTCAACTGCTGCCTTTTCAGTTGGTAGACTCTGCCCCCTTCCGTGAGTTTGTGGAATGTGCGGTTCCTCAGTGGCAGGTACCCAAACGCCACTTTTTCTCACGGAAGGCGATTCCGGCTCTCTACCGGCATGTGGAAGGCAATGTCCATGCCTCGCTGGACAGGGCGGTCAGCGGTAAGGTGCATATTACCGCTGACTCATGGTCCAGCAGGCATGGACAGGGACGTTACCTAAGTTTCACGGCGCATTGGGTGACTCTGCTGGCAGCTGGGAAGGATGCAGGACAAGGTGCAGTAGTGTTGGAGGTTGTTCCGCCACCACGCCTCCAAAATGCTGATTGTGACACACCTCTCTCCTCCACCCCCTCCTCTTCTTCTTCCTCCATGGCCTCTTCCTCGGAACCAGCGGTGCTCCGTAGGCGTTCAAGGGGCTACGCAAGTATGCAGGCCAAAAGATGCCATGCGGTGCTTGAGCTGGTGTGCTTGGGGGACAGGAGCCACACTGGGGCAGAGGTTCTGTCAGCTCTGCAGGGGCAGGTTCAGAGGTGGTTGACGCCACGCCAACTTAAGGCAGGAATGGTGGTTTGCGACAATGGCACCAACCTCCTCTCTGCCCTCCGACAGGGACAAATGACCCATGTGCCCTGTTTGGCTCACGTCCTTAACTTGGTGGTGCAGCGGTTCTTGGGCAGGTACCCGGGCTTACAGGATGTCCTGAGGCAGGCCAGGAAAGTCTGTGTGCATTTCCGCCGGTCATATAATGCCAGTGCTCGGCTGACGGACCTCCAAAAGGAGTTTAACCTGCCCAAGAACCGCCTAATCTGTGACATGCCCACCAGGTGGAACTCAACGTTGGCCATGCTGCAGCGGCTGCACATGCAGCAGACGGCCATCAATGAGTACCTGTGCGACTATGGCACCAGGACAGGGTCAGGGGAGCTTGTTTTTTTTTCCCCACGCCAGTGGGCCATGATCAGGGATGCATGCACTGTCCTGTCACCATTCGAGGAGGCCACGAGGATGGTGAGCACTGACAGTGCATGCATCAGTGACACTGTCCCCCTTGTCCACCTGTTGGAGCACACGCTGCGTGGAATAATGGACAGGGCACTTGAGGCAGAACAGAGGCAGGAAGAGGAGGACTTCCTTAGCTCTCAAGGCCCCCTTTATCCAGACAGTGTTCCTGCGTGCCCGCTGATCACACAGGAAGAGGACGAGGAGGAGGAGGAGGAGGAGGAGGAAGATTGTGTCAGTATGGAGGTGGAGCCTGGCACTCAGCATCAGCAGCAGTCTTTAAGGGATCAGTCCCAAGGAACACATGGACTTGTACGTGGCTGGGAGGAGGTGGCTGCGGACGTTGTTGTCCTTAGTGACCCAGAGGACTCCGGACCGAATGCCTCAGCAAACCTACGCTGCATGGCCTCCCTGATCCTGCAAAGCCTGCGTAAGGATCCTCGTATTCGTGGTATCAAGGAGAAGGACCAATACTGGCTGGCAACCCTCCTTGATCCACGTTACAAGGGTAAGGTTGCGGACCTTATCTTGCCATCGCAGAGGGAGCAGAGGATGAAACATCTTCGGGAGGCCTTGCAGAAAGGTCTGTGCAACGCGTTCCCAGAGACTGGGAGGTTACAAACTCCTGTTTCTGGACAACGTGTTGCTGAGGCTTCGGTCAGTCAAAGAAGGAGCGGTGGAGAAGGTGGCCGTCTGACCGATGCGTTCAGACAATTTTTTGGTCCGCAGCCCCAAGGTATGATCGGTTCCAGCAACCATCGCCAGCGTCTGTTTTACATGGTGCAGGAATACCTAGGGGCAAGATCAGACTTGGACACCTTTCCCACCGAAAATCCTCTGGGTTACTGGGTCTTGAGGATGGATCACTGGCCAGAGCTTGCACAGTATGCAATTGAGCTACTGGCCTGTCCTGCATCCAGCGTTCTTTCGGAACGCACATTCAGTGCTGCTGGAGGCGTGGTAACCGATCACAGGGTGCGTCTGTCCACCGACTCGGTCGATCGGCTGACCTTCATAAAAATGAATCAGTCTTGGATCACCACCAGCTACCAAGCACCTGATGCTGATGTAACCGAATAATTTTTTTTGAAATCTCAGATCCCTTCAAAGACTGCCTATGCTGATGCTGAGTGACTATCCCTGAGTAATTATCCTCTTCCTCCTCAATCATCACGCTGATAGCTTGTAAGAACATTTTTGGTTCTGGGCGCCACCACCAGTGCCTAAGGCACAATTTTTCAGCCCCTGTTTAACAGGGGCGTGTAATTACAATTTTTGATGTAATACTTTGCAGCAGGGCTCGTTCCTGCGTTCCAACTAGAGTGTCTGTGAGGGGTTGCAGTGTTGTGGCACCAGCACCAGTGCCTAAGGCCCAATTTTTCTGCCCCTGTCTAACAGGGGCGTGTAATTACAATTTTTGATGCAATACTTTGCAGCAGGGCTCGTTCCTGCGTTCCAACTAGAGTGTCTGTGAGGGGTTGCAGTGTTGTGGCACCAGCACCAGTGCCTAAGGCCCAATTTTTCTGCCCCTGTCTAACAGGGGCGTGTAATTACAATTTTTGAAGCAATACTTTGCAGCAGGGCTCGTTCCTGCGTTCCAACTAGAGTGTCTGTGAGGGGTTGCAGTGTTGTGGCACCAGCACCAGTGCCTAAGGCCTAATTTTTCAGCTCCTGTTCAACAGGGGCATGTAATTACAATTCTTGATCTAATATTTCACAGCAGGGCCCTGTGAGGGATTACAGTGTTGTGGCCACAGCAACACCTAAGGCCCAAATTTCTGCTGAGTATATAGGGCAGGACCCTACTTTCAAACATCTAACTTACAAACGACTCCTACTTGCAAACGGAAGGAGACAACAGGAAGTGAGATGAAATCTACCCCTAGGAAGGGAAATTCTCTCCTGTAAGAGTTAATATGGGAAAACAATTTCTCCTTTCCACTGATGCTTTCCAATCCTTGTTCCACAAAAAAACCCAAATTTTCAAAAAACATTTTTCATTGGGACAAAAAAGTGAGGTGAAATCTTCTGAAGAGGAGGAAAGACAGCAAAACAAATGTCACAGGGGTGATAACCCTTCCCTATGTTTTCCAAAAAGCTTAGAAAAGATTTTTTGGCTGGAGCTAAACACGTTAAAAATGTTCAAAATTACAAACAGATTCTACTTAACAACAAACCTACAGTCCCTGTCTTGTTTGCACCGCCTGTATACTGCTGTTCAGAGTATATAGGGCCTGGTGGCCCCACACCTTTCCTTATTTTAATTTGGGTGCGGGGTTCCCCTTAATATCCATACAAGACCCAAAGGGCCTGGTAATGGACTGGGGGGTACCCATGCCGTTTGTCTCACTGATTTTCATCCATATTGCCATGACCCGACATGACATTAAACCCGCAAGCAGTTTTAAATGAGATTTTTTCCTTTAAAAATTACATTTGTTGCAGGGACTGTTCTAAACATGGGAAACACGCGCCACTTTACAGGCATACTATAGACACCCCCCAGGTACGATATAAAGGAATATTTCACTTTTTTTTTTTTACTTTAAGCATCATTAAAATCACTGCTCCCGAAAAAACGGCCGTTTTTAAAAGTTTTTTTTGCATTGATACATGTCCCCTGGGGTAGGACCCGGGTCCCCAAACCCTTTTTAGGACAATACCATGCAAATTAGCCTTTAAAATGAGCACTTTTGATTTCGAACGTTCGAGTCCCATAGACGTCAATGGGGTTCTAACGTTCGTGCGAACTTTCGGTCCGTTCGCGGGTTCTGGTGCGAACCGAACCGGGTAGTGTTCGGCTCATCCCTAGACGCCGTATAGTTTAGCTGCTCCGTCAAATCTTCTTAGAACTTTCAACAGACACCATAAGCCAAAGATTTGATGTTTGTATGTTTTTCGCTGCTTTGTCAAATATTCGTCGTTTATGTTCGTAGTTCAAACCGAAAATGGACTGGTGATAGTGATCACTGATCAGACAGGTAACAAGATAGGGTATATAGAATCTATATAGAATTTCAATCTATAATATAGAATCTATAATAATAAATCCCCCCCACAACACAGGTAGCCTCTGAGGCTATCACAACACTAGCAACACTAGCATCACTATCAAGTTCACAACACTAAAACAATAGCAGCAGATTATTATGAAAAAGTTAAGTTGAACTGTAGCTTGCTTCACTATTGTTCTGCTGCTGTGCTTATGCTTAATTGCTAAATAATTCAGGTTCTCTGACAAAAGGACCAGCTAAGATTGACTGTCTTCTGAAATGATTCAGTGTGTGTGTCTCTCTCTGCTAGCAAATGGTAAGTGAAAGTAAGTTGGCTGTATGTGTGTACTTAGTTCTAGCTATTTTACTGCTCCTCCTCTTTGGTTACAGTCAGCCAATAACATTCATTATCATCATTATTTTTATTTTACTTCCCCCACCCAATTCCAGCAGTGATCTTTTCTCCCCTATGTCAAATCTTTTCTCTCTATGTCGAATCTTTTCTCTCTATGTCAAATCTTTTCTCTCTATGTAGAATAATCTTGGACTAATAGAGTTAAGGTTAGGCACATTCGACCACAGGTTTGATGGACACAGATTGTTATTGTCAGCATCATGTCGAATCTCCTATCTATATCGAACTGTTGTCGCAACGAAAATGAAAATAAAGCATTTGTTTATGTCGGATCTTTCATTTTTCGGATTCTGCACTTTTGTTATCGTTTGTTAAAACGATAATGAAAATACCTGAAATTCGGATGTAAATGCATTTGGATGAAAACGAATGCACATGTCTAGACAGAAGTAGGACCGATGTAGCAGGGCAAAGTAGGATGACAGTCGTACAACAGTCATGTCATACAAGTGTGAACCCTGGCCTAAAACCTAGAAGCTGACTGGTTACTATGCACAGCTGCATCAGATTCTGTGTGCACCAGTTTTAGTAAATCACCCCTTTTGTGTGTTGCACTTTTTTTTAGCTAAGAGTAATTTGTCCCAACCATCTAAAGGCTAATTGGTCTTGTTTGCCAGCAAGGATTCCCAGCCCCAGCAGCAGCCCATCCATTAGGGGTGCAAGGGCGCTGCCCCCCCTATCCATGCGTCCAACCCCTGTTCTACATACAGGGCGCCGAATGCATGGATTCCAATGGCAGGGGTGTGTTTTTTTGAAGGACGTGATTAGAGCCAGAGGCTTTAATCAGCTTCAAAAAAGGGTGGGTTTCGGGAATAGAGCACTGCACCCCGATCCCACCCAGTTGTGTGACAATAGCGAGTTATTATTCACTATTGCCACACTGATCCTCCTCCAGGCTAATCAGGAAGCAGATCTTGAGATCCGTCACCCATTTGGCTGAAAGGACAGGTGATCCTATTGGATGCCTAGGAGAAAGAGGGAGGAGCTGCATGGCGGAAGCCGTCATGATGCAGAAGAGGAGGAGAGGACACAGGAGCCACTGCCCACTGCCTGTAGGAGCCCACAACCCTCCCGCTGCCCACCTCCCATACGAGCCTGCATCCCGCCTGGTGCTCATAGGGGCCCGCAGTAGGAGCTCACAACCCGACCGCTGCCCACCGACCATAGAAGCCACAACCCACCAGGCTGCAACCTAGATGGGGTAAGTGGTGGGGGGATGCTGCCAACCAACCACCTGGGGGAGTGGTTGTTTGCTGCCCTCCCCCCCAACAAAAACACCAGTCGACATTGCCCAGTCCTCCTCTGAACAGGGGTTCTAAAGAAAGGTTACAAGCACAAAAAGACCAATCAAGAATGTATAGATGAAAAATCAAAACAAAAAAATGGTGTGTGGTTCCCCCCCTGTCCATACTAGGCCCTTCGGGTCTGGTATGGATTTTAAGGGAAACTCCACACCAAAATGTAAAAAAAATATTGGCGTGGGGTCTCCCCAAAATCCATACCAGACCCTTATCCGAGCATGCAGCCTGGAGGTCAGGATAGGCCGTCCGCTCATCCCCCCTCCTGAACCATACCAGGCCACATGTCTTCAAAATGGGAGGTGGGTGCTTTGGGGCAGGGGGGCTCTGTGCCCCCTACCCCAAAGCACCTTGTCCCCATGTTGATGGGGACAAGGGCCTCTTCCCGACAACCCTGGGCTGTGGTTGTCGGGGTCTGTGGGCGGGGGGGAAGCCCCCTTAACAAGGGGGCCTCAGATCCCGGCCTCCCCCTATGTGAATGGGTACATTGTACTCCTACTTATTCACCAAAAAAAGTGTCAAAAAGTAAACACCACAACAGACAGTTTTTGACTAGGGATGGGCTAAACGACCCCCTGTTCGGTTTGCACCAGAACTTTTGAACATCGGTAAAGTTCAGGACAGAATAACGAACCCCATTGAAGTCAATGGGACCCAAACATGAAAAATCAAAAGTGTCCATTTTTAAAGCTTATATGCAAGTAATTGGGCATACAATGGTTATGGGGGTCCGGGTACTGCTCTGGGGGATGTGTATCAATGAAAATAAAGTTTTTAAAAAACTTCATTTTAAATAAGCAGTGATTTATTGATGCTTAAAGGGGTTGTAAAGGTTCATGTTTTCTCACCTTAATGCATCATATGCATTAGGGTGAAAAAACACCTGGCAGTGACCGGCCCCCAGCCCACCGGGTTTTACTTACCTGAACCCTCGAACTTGTCCCACGGGGACGTGCCGTCTCTCAGCTAGGGGGTTCTCGGCTGTTGATTGGATAGATTGATAGCAGCGCAGCCACTGGCTCCCGCTGCTGTCAATCAAATCCAATGGTGCCGCCGCTGGGGGGTGGGCCAAGTCCTGCATTTAGCGTCTATGGATGCTGAATGCTGGACTCAGGAGCACGCCCGCAAGGTAACCCCTAGGGAGAGCGCTTCTCCCATGGGGTTATCTAATGCAGGGAGGAGCCGAGAGAGCCGCGGAGGGACAGCAGAAGAGTAGGTTCAGGGCCACTTTGTGCAAAATGAGCTGCACAGTGGAGGTAAGTATGACATGTTTGTTATTTTTTTAAAAAAAGGAACCTTTAGTATCACTTTAAAGTAAAAGTATAAAGATGAAAAATTCCTTTCAATATAGTGCCTGGGGGGTCCCCTTAGTCCACCTGTAAAGTGGCACATCTGTACTGTGTATAGAAGCTGCTGTAGCAATAATTGCATTTATAAAGCCCCAAAAAAATTTAAATTTCTCTGCAAGCTCTTTATTTTGTAAGCAATGGCTTGGGGAGCCAGCCAGTATGATGAGGCCACAATGTAGAGCACGGGGAACAAGATTCAAGATTTTTTGGGATAAATTCTGGTGTCTCTATGTGGTGGAGATTTGGCTATAATCAATCTACATTATGCTAACACGCGCCCTTTCAGTCTAATGGTATAATGCATGTTACTTAACCCATGTCTCCCTCATTTCCCCAGTAAACAGACATGACCATGCTTACATCCTCATCTCATCATGACTGACTGCCGTGCAGTGCACTGGTTCTTTTATTCAAAGACAACAAAAGAAATCACAAACAGGAAGTCCTGGCTCCAACAGCCAATCGCTTCCTCCATGGGAAATGACAAAACAGGATGTGACAACACAGGATGTGAATGTCAACACAGGATGTGAATGTCAACACAGGATATGACTTTATACAACAACCAATGACTACTGTTCCTGTTGATGGGAACTTATCTGCAGGTGTATGCCATGGCACCTCAAATATGTTGATCAGGCATACAGGGGTGACATGAGCGCACATCCGCTAAACTGATAATGTGTTTGGAGAGAGAACACATCCCCCAGACGAACGTCTGTGCGTCGCAGAGGGGCCCTTTCACCAGCAGACATATCCTCACTCCGCAAACACCTTTCTCCAACCTCAGGAAGTTTTCCACTACCTAATGGATCTCAACCAGTGTCAGTCTGCCCTAGTCAGCTCTTTAGAGCAGGTTGCGGGAGAACTAACACTGGGAGACACTATGACAATACATATTAAAATACATCTTCATAAAATTTCCACAACACTCTACCACAGACTTTGGATTTCTACTTCTGTAATGGGTACGGAAAAATTGTTCTTTGGGTGTCGGTGGTGCCTTCACACCGTAACCCTATAAAGGTACTCTTGATGAAAGCAAGAATTGGCCTTACTGTAAAAAATTTTAATGATATGCCCCTGCCAAACAGGTGCGAAAACTGTATTGAGGTACGCTTGATGAAAGCAAGAATAGATCTTAAAATCATACAATACAGCGCTCGCAACTATATATAATCAGTGATCTCAAAAAATATGAAAAAAAGAAAAAGAAAAACTTTGTTGCAGCTGCAGAGTAAAAGTACTGTACTTTAGTAATATAACCAGGTGAACTGCGCTGGCAACTATATGTAGATAAAAATATACCAAATCAAAAAACACAAATAATAAATATCAAGGTGGCACATTATAGTGAATATGAAGGTGTCAGAGAACTGGGCATGCAACCCGCGTAACTAACCCAGCAATTTGTGAGAATGCGCTGGACTGTACTACCAGAACTACAAGACCTTCCATATACATGTGATAAATCAATTTGTATGCATAATTGCTGCAAAATAGCAGAAAAAACAACGGGACCGTGAAAAAATGCACTATCTAGATGAAAAACCTTCACTACAATATAAATAGATTGGTATGCATGTTAGACAAGTGCATCTATAGAACATCAAAAATAGCGGTTTGACATAACACCAGTGCAAACAAAAAAATAAAAATAAATAAATATACAAAAAGTTCACAATCAGAAATGACTATGGAGCGATCCCCTCAGATGGGATAATGAAATCATTAAACGTCAGCAATAACCAAATAGTAAACAGAGAGAAAACGTAGCTGGTGGTTAAAACCCCTTCATAGGAAAAACAATGGGCAAACTTCCAGCTTTTTCATCCTTCCAATCAAACAGGGCCAGTGATGTAGCGATGTAAAAATTGCTTGGAAGAAACCACAAAGCACACGTTCCACCGAAGGAGAAAAGAGAAGCATATAGCATAAAACCCTAAAATACCAAGGGTCACCTGCGCATAAATGCGCTACTCACGGGACCGGTAAGCAAAGCAGGCATTCAGATATTTGGTCGGTTCGCCGCTCTCCGGCGTGCGTTCCACCACCAGGAAGTGATGTCACTGGTAACAAATCAGACAGACGTGGACAGGATGTTGCGTCGACGCGTTTCGCCCCTCCCCCAGGGCGTTATCAAAGGCTGGACGTCCAATAGGACGAAACGTACGTCGGAAGGTCGACGCGCTGACGTCATCGTTTCCATCCTGATCTCGTGAACGGGTGTATGCAAGCCGGCCGGCTGTTCTTTTGTATTTTATACTACAGATTTTATGCAAGTGCAATTATCCATTTTTTAAATAAATTACTTTGCGGATTCACACTATGGAGGATATTTTATATTTTTTTGGGTCCCCCTGGTATGCTGTTTGTGGTCCGCTGTGAGAAAGTCCCTGCTTATCCTTTCCTTGGGAGGAGATCCTGGGAGTTGTGTCCCTCAAGTGGATATCCATTGATAAGCTGTTATCTAGCTTACCTCTGGTAAGCGTACATCTACTATGGTGGTGGATTACTCACTGGGTGCTGGTATCATGCTATGCCCTTTTTCTCTTTACTGCATTACGTACATCATGTGACACCCGGCCTCTGATCCCACTTGAAGTATTGGTGTTCATTTCATATTGTCCATTGGTGTTCTGACCTTTGAAGTCAGCTGCTGCGGATCCAGGATTAGTCACATCTATTGGGTCTACGGAATTTAATAAGCCTATGTGACTTGGGCGGTATATGCCTTTTCAAGTCATTTTGATCTGGTAAGCCTTCTCCTATCTACGGTGGTGGTTTTTCTGGCTATCCTCTCTTCCTATGGTTCTTTCTGAAGAGTCACATCTACGATTGGACTTTCTTACGTTTATTTGCCGTGGCACATTTATTTTTGGACTCCTTTTAGTTGTGCACTTTAGGATTGTTCATTTATGCACTGAGGTGTAATCACTACAATATTTATATGTAGTTAGTTTTATATAATTGTTTAAATTTAGAGGTGTTTGTGCACTGCAACAGTGGTGCATTCTTTAGAGTGTTCTTTTATACACTGAGGTGTAGTCATTACACCATTCACATGTGGTTGAATTCACTTGTATATTATTTGTGTATTGTTATAGATATACGCATTTATTTGACTGCACTTAATTTACATCCATATTACTGCTTTTAGTCTACAGCTGTGCTGGCTGCTATTTTTCATTTATTTTTGTTCACAGCCCAGTATATTTTTCCAATTTGTCCAAGTTCTGGCCATGAGTGGTCTATTCTCATGACCCAGTAAGCCAGTGGATCATCGAGCTCTCCATCTCTGTTTTTGCCCCTAGATAATCGTCCACCATGTGATGCAGATGCTGCCAATGGGATGTGGAAGCTGACAGCCCTGGGTGGCAAGGACTAAAAAAAATTCAGAAATGCATCACTTAGGCGGCCACCTTCTCCATCGCTCCTCTCTTGACCAACAGAAGCTTCAAAATTATGTTTTCCATGACACTGTAGGATACTAGAGTCGGGAAAAGCCTTCTCTTTAAGAGTACAGATTAGAAACAAAGTAATGTACATGTATCGGTCTAGGAAGTGTTTCAAAGACAGTTTCTGAGGCTTTGGAACTCCAGTGAACCACAGATAGAGCCTTTATCCACAAATGGAGATAACAGTGGTGGACAAAATTTATTCCAAGAGCATGACGACAACTCATCCAGGAGGTCATAAAAGAACTCAGAACAACATCTAAAGAACTGCAGGCCTCACTTGCCTCAGGTAAGATCAGTGTTCATGATTCAACAATAAGAAAGCTACTTGCCAAAATGGCATCCATAGGAGAATTCCAAGGAAAAAGCCACTGCTGATCAAAAAGAACACAAAGGCTCATCTCACATTTACCTAAAAAAAACAATTTATTATCCCCAAGACTTTTAGGCAAATATTCTGTGAACTGATGAGACAAAAATGTAACTTTTTGGAAGGTGTGTGTCCTGTTACATCTGGCAAAAAACTAATACAGCATTTCATAACAAGAACATCATACCAACAGTCAGACATGGTGGTGGTAGCATGATGGTCTGGGGCTGCTTTGCAGCTTTAGGACCTGGATGACTTACCATAATTAATGAAACCATGAATTCTGAGCTCTACCAGAAAATCCTAAAGGAGAATGTCTGGCCATCAGTTCGTGACCTCAAGCTCAAGTGCACTTGGGTTATGCAGCAGGACAATGATCCGAAACACAACAGCAATTCCACCTTCAAATGGTTTAAACAAAGCAAAATTTAGGTTTTGGAGTGGCCTAGTTAAAGCTCAGACTTAAATCCAATTGAGATGCTGTATCATGACCTTACACAGGCCATACATGCTGGAAAACCCTCCAATGTGGCTGAATTAAAACAATTCTGCAAAGAAGAGTGGGCCAAAATTGCTCCACAGCAATGTCAGTTGCCAGTTATTGCAAACGCTTGATTGTGGTTGTAGCTGCCAAAGGTGGCACAACCAGTTATTAGGTTTAGGGGACAATTACTTTTTCACATAAAGCCAGGTAGGTTTGGACAGTTTTTTTGCCTTAATCATTTAAAAACTGCATTTTATATTTACTTGTGTACTTGTGTAATAATAAAATTTGTTTGATGATCTGAGTCATTTAAGTGTGACAAATATGCAAAAAAAAAAAAATCAGAAGAGGGCAAATACTTTTTCACAGCATTGTAGATGTGGAAATGTGTATGTGGATGCACTTTAATCAATGGAAAGTGGTGTTTTGTGCACTTTAACGTTAGTACTCACTACTACACAGACATACTCCACTGATACACTATATTATCCCTTTCATGACTAAGCCCATTTTTAACATTTGGTGTTTACAAGTTAAAATCCATATCTTTTGCTAGAAAATTACTTAGAGCCCCCAAACATTATATGTATATGTATATATATATATATATATATATATATATATATATATATATATATATATATATATATGAATTTTATTATTACAAAGTTTAAAAAATACAAAATAAATATTCACAATAATAACAAATATTTGGTGGTCATATTGAATAATCAATTAAATATCAAAGAAAAATACATTGCACACTAGCCCAACATGTTTCATTATTTGCTTCTTCAGGGGATGTGCAAAATCAGGATAGAATTCAAATGAGAACACTAAACAAACTGAAAACAGGAAATTATTATAACAAACATATAAGTTATATGAATAAACATAAAAATTAATAGGTGAGCTTGGTCTCCAAAGAACACCACAGATAAAGCCACTTACCCAAACAACAGTTGCCACCAGCAACAAACCAGGCCGGACTCAACAATCACCCCAAATACCCCAGATTGAGGAAATCGGTCAGAATTGTGGCCATAGAGGACAGAAGGGCAAGAAACTAGACTAGACTATAGAACAGAAAATCCTTGTAGAATTAATGACTAATTTGGTAAATGTCTGGTTCAAATAGGTATAGAACAAAAGGGACAATTGTCTCATATAGTAAATACTTACAAAAAATATATATGCTTGTGTGTCCATAAAATGGAAATGCTTAAAAGCAGCTTTGAAATACCTGCTTGAGATTAAATGCAGGAAACAGGCTGAAAAAGACATGAAAAAGGAAAATCTAAATTCTGATATAGGAGATGTAGATATGAAACATATCTGTTGTCAAAAGTAAGAATTTCAAGAGAATTCTAATGTGTAATAGTGAAAGATCTGAAATAGCAAGGATAGTTACGTTTATTAAAAAGTTAATAAAGAAAGAATGTTTCCTATGAGTCTAAATTGATGGGGTGGAAGGAGTGCTGATAATAGAGCAATGCTGGGTTGTGTAGATAAGTAACAACCATAAGACAATACTGAGGTAAAGTTAATAAAAATAGTTGTGTAATAAAAGTGAATCAATCAAGAGAATAGCAAACAAATAGCAGGCTGGAGCCCGGCTTACCAGTTTTATAAGCACCACATAATAGAGTGTAACCCTCTGGCTCTGGCTGAACGAACAACAAGAAAAGCCGGTTTTATCTGTCCTCCAACAAGCCGGCGTGTGACGTCACCGGCTCAAGCTGGGCGAAAGAACGCCAAAGCGCATGCGCAGGATGCCAGGAAGTCCCTAAAACTACATCAACCATAGGGCTATGCGAGGGAGGGAGGAGTCACGGCCATCCATAGAAATCGTAGGACGAACGTGAATAGACCCAGCTTCCCCACAACAGCCCAGGGGATGCAGAGATGGAAAACAAACACCAATAATGGTGTGATCCAGGGCGGCACAAAAATGCCACCCATAGGATTAGGGAGGCCCCCGAAACGCAGCTAGGCGTAAAGTGGGCATGCACTAAGATGACAAAGCATGCTCTGGGCGTCTGTATGACCACTAAAGACCTGATCCTCAAAAGGGAGAAAAGGGGAACCGGGGACCGGCATGGGAGGGCTGGAAAGGAATTACTGAGGGAGGGCAGAGGGGCACAAGAGCAGGACCACAAAAACTCTAACCTATCTGGGTGTTTATGTGGGGAACCAAGCTCACTCACAAAAGATATATAATATAACGAATGATATTTGAGTAGAAAAAATCAAACACACATATATTTAATATTAAACATAATGCTATTCATGAACAATAAGAATACTTGTATAGCAATAAAATTTGATAGATAAAGACAATAGCACATAAGAACAAGGGGAGGGGGGAGGGGAGGACATGGAAAACAGCCAAAGAAGAGAGGTACCCTAGGGGGCAAACATTCATTGAAGTTAGAGAAAGGACTTGAAACTTAGGCTCTCGTTAAATACAGGGAATAATGTAGCTTTGAGGTCGTAAATCCAACGAGCCTCAAGCTGTAACAGAATATGGTCAACACTACCCCCTGGGAGTCCAGAGGGACATGTTCAAGTGCCAAGAATTAGATATATTTGGGATTGAAATCATGATGTATGCCAACATGTCGGCTGATGGCAGTATCCATCCTATTTTTTTTGGTTGGTTTAATATGGTCTCATATTCGTTTAAAAAACTGTCGTTTGGTCTTACCAATGTAGAAGCCACCGCACAGACACTGAGCCAAATAAATAACCCCTGGTGTCTAGCAGGTGACCCTACACTGGATAGAATGCCATTTACCATTAGGGAGTCTAAATTTGCTTTTTCGATTGACATATTGGCAGACATCACAGGCCCCACAGGGAAAAGTACCTAGATTAATTTGAGTTATAGAAGCTGGAATACTTTCTATGGCTATGAACCAGACGATCCTTGAGAGACGGAGCTCGTCTAAAGGTAATCTCAAGAAGGTTCTTGATATATTTCCTTGCAATTGGGTCTGCTGACAAAAGTGACCAAAACTTGGTCAGTATTTTGTCTAATTTCTTTGTGTTGACTTGAATAACGAGTGATAACTCTTCCTGTGTCAGATTTAGCAGCCTGTTTATTGGAAAAAATCAATGAGCTTCTATTTTTAGCATTGGCCCGATTGAACGCTTTTTTAAGGCAAGCGTGGCTATAACCTCTAATTCTTAGTCTATTATATAGATACCTAGCGGCAATTTGGAAGTCAGAGTCCTTGCTACAGTTTTTTCCCCTACAGCCATAAGTACTGGCTGTAGGGGATACTTTTGATTAGGGAAGTAGGATGCAAACTTTGAGCGTGAAGGATAGTATTTCCCTTTGAGGGCTTTCTATAAAGAGATGAATTCAGTTTTCCTTGTGCGTCAATAGAAATGACCAAATCCAAAAAGCTGATATTGTTCTGACTACAATGCATGGTGAATTTCAAATTAAAATTATTAATTGAAATTATTTGTATAAATTCATTTAATTCAGATTAAGTCTCAGACCAAAAAATCATCATCTATAAAACGATACCATGCAATGATTTTGTCGTGGAGATGATTCAAATCCTCTCTAGCAAAAACCTCTTTCTCCCACCCCCCCAGGTACAGGTTTGCATAAGAGGGGGCACATTTGGTCCCTATTGCAACCCCCTGTACCTGGAGGTAGTGGGAAGAGTCAAATTGGAAGACATTATGTTTCAGAATGTAATTAAGCAAATCCAACACAAATGTGTTATATTTGGCGAAGGAAGGGCCCCTTTCATCTAGATGATGTTGTATCACTTTAATTCCTTTGTCATGTGGAATAGCATTGTAGAGGCTTTCTACATCTATTAGCCAGGTGTTAGGGGGAAGGGAGATGCCTTCAATAGTTCTCAAGAGGTCAATAGTATCTTTAATATATGAAAAAAAGTGAAGTAACATGAGGTTGAAGGTAACTATCTACTAAAGAACTGACATTTTCTGTGAGGCTGGAACAACCTGAAATTATGGGACGTCCTGGGGGTTCAGTCAAAGATTTGTGCACCTTGGGTAATACGTAAAAACTGGGGATCCTCGAGTCCCTGACATTCAAAAAATTCAAGGTATTGAGATCAATAACACCTTGATGGTAGGCCTTGACAATGATGGCGTTATAGTTATCAATGACTGTTTTTGAGATGGGACAATACCAATTACGATTCATAAGAATTTTCTTACACATAGTTACATATTGGGAAATTCCCATAATAACCAGGTTTCCGCCCTTATCGGAAGGCTTGATTATTATTTCAGAATTAGTTTGTAAGGATCTAATGGCATCTTTTTGTTCTGAGGTCAGGTTAGAGGTCCTGATGGAGGAAATTTTTAATTCCTCTATCGCTTTGGATGTTTGTTGGATAAATGCCCATATATTGGGATTAGTATTCAAAAGTGGAAGGAGTCTAGACTTAGGTTTGAAGGATTGGGGAGGAAGGAAGGACACGCCCTCCCTCCTCCCAAAGTGTCTTATGGTTGTTACTTATCTACACAACCCAGGATCGCTCTATTATCAGCGCTCCTTTCACCTTATTAATTTAGATTTATAGGAGACATTCTTTCTTTATTAACTCTTTAATAAACTTAGCTATCCTTCCTATTTCAGATCTTTCACTATTACACATTAGAATTCTCTTGAAATTCTTACTTTTGACAACAGATATGTTTCATATCTACATCTCCTATATCAGAATTTAGATTTTCCTTTTTCATGTCTTTTTCAGGCCTGTTTCCTACATTTAAATTCAAGCAGGTATTTTTAAAGCTGCTTTTAAGCATTTCCATATTTACTATATGAGACAATTGTCCCTTTTGTTCTATACCTATTTGAACCAGACATTCACCAATTTAGTCATTAATTCTACAATGATTTTCTGTTCTATAGTCTTGCCCTTCTGTCCTCTATGGCCACAATTCTGAATGATTTCCTCAATCTGGGGTACTTGGGGTGATTGTTGAGTCCGGCCTGGTTTGTTGCTGGTGGCAACTGTTTGGGTAAGTGGCTTTATCTGTGGTGTTCTTTGGAGACCAAGCTCACCTATTAATTTTTATTTTTATTCATATAACTTATATGTTTGTTATAATAATTTCCTGTTTTCATTTTGTTTAGTGTTCTCATTTGAATTCTATCCTGATTTTGCACATCCCCTGAAGAAGCAAATAGTGAAACATGTTGGGCTAGTGTGCAATGTATTTTTCTTCGATTTTGAATTGATTATTCAATATGACCACCACATATTTGTTATTATTGTGAATATTTATGTTATATTTTTTCAACTTTGTAATAATAAAATTCATTGGTTATTTTAACTTATGTATTTTTCTTACAGTCTCAATGGCACCGTTAAAATACCCTTAACCTCCAGCCCTTTTTCTCTGAATACTGTATATTTTTTTTAAAACCGGCGCCATTGGCAACCGAGTAAACGAGAAGTGACGTCATGATGTTGCTTCCATGTTTACAATTAGGAGGCTTGAGCGAAGCCACTTACGGCTTCGTTCTAGTCTGTCCCGAGCCGCTGGAAGAGGCAGATTGGTGATCGGGCCTCCCGGTGGAACGGGAGGCCCGGTAAGAGGGAGGTGGCGGAAGGGGGGGACGTCCTCTCCCGCTCCTCCAGTATAACAGACTTTTTAGTCTTTTAGCCGCATCAGTTGTTATACCTGAAAAGCCGATCGCCGGCTCTAAATAACAGTATGCAGCTGCGTGCATCATCCCGTTATAACCCCCAAAAGCCGAGTATGCACATCTGCGTATGCTCGGCGGGAAGGGGTTATACTGTAGTAAAACTGCACTGATGCACTGAAATATACTGCGTTAAGCGTGCAGTAATGCACAGAAATGTACTGTGTTAAATGGCATGTAATGCACTGCAATATATGCCGTTAAACTTGCAGTAACGCACTGAACTGTACTGCCTTAAACGGAAGATAACGCACTGAAATATACAGCGCTAAACTTGCAGTAATGTGCTGAACTGTAAGGTGTTAAACTTGCAGTGACGCACTGAAATATACTGCGTTAAGCATGCAGTAACGCACAGAAATTTACTGTGTTAAACGGCACGTAACGTACTGAAATATACGGCGTTAAAACTTGCAGTAAGGCTTAATGTACACTACCGTTCAAAAGTTTGGGGTCACATTGAAATGTCCTTATTTTTGAAGGAAAAGCACTGTACTTTTAAATGAAGCTAACTTTAAACTAGTCCTAACTTTAAACAAATATACTCTATACATTGCTAATGTGGTAAATGACTATTCTAACTGCAAATGTCTAGTTTTTGGTGCAATATCTACATAGGTGTATAGAGGCCCATTTCCAGCAACTATCACTCCAGTGTTCTAATGGTACAATGTGTTTGCTCATTGGCTCAGAAGGCTAATTGATGATTAGCAAACCCTTGTGCAATCATGTTCACACATCTAAAAACAGTCTAGCTCCTTCCAGAAGCTACAAAACTGACCTTCCTGTGAGCAGATTGAGTTTCTGGAGCATCACATTTGTGGGGTCAATTAAACGCTCAAAATGGCCAGAAAAAGAGAACTTTCATCTGAAACTCGACAGTCTATTCTTGTTCTTAGAAATGAAGGCTATTCCATGCGAGAAATTGCAAAGAAATTAAAGATTTCCTACAACGGTGTGTACTACTCCCTTCAGAGGACAGCACAAACAGGCTCTAACCAGAGTAGAAAAAGAAGTGGGAGGCCGCGTTGCACAACTAAGCAAGAAGATAAGCACATTAGAGTCTCTAGTTTGAGAAACAGACGCCTCACAGGTCCCCAACTGGCATCTTCATTAAATAGTACCCGCAAAACACCAGTGTCAACATCTACAGTGAAGAGGCGGCTGCGGGATTTTGGGCTTCAGGGCAGAGTGGCAAAGAAAAAGCCATATCTGAGACTGGCCAATAAAAGAAAAAGATTAAGATGGGCAAAAGAACACAGGCATTGGACAGAGGAAGACTGGAAAAAAGTGTTGTGGACGGATGAATCCAAGTTTGAGGTGTTTGGATCACAAAGAAGAACGTTTGTGAGACGCAGAACAAATGAAAAGATGCTGGAAGAATGCCTGACGCCATCTGTTAAGCATGGTGGAGGTAATGTGATGGTCTGGGGTTGCTTTGGTGCTGGTAAGGTGGGAGCTTTGTACAGGGTAAAAGGGATTCTGAATAAGGAAGGCTATCACTCCATTTTGCAACGCCATGCCATACCCAGTGGACAGCGCTTGATTGGAGCCAATTTCATCCTACAACAGGACAATGACCCTAAACACACCTCCAAATTGTGCAAGAACTATTTACAGCAGAAGCAGGCAGCTGGTATTCTATCGGTAATGGAGTGGCCAGCACAGTCACCAGATCTGAACCCCATTGAGCTGTTGTGGGAGCAGCTTGACCATATGGTACGCCAGAAGTGCCCATCCAACCAATCCAACTTGTGGGAGCTGCTTCTAGAAGCGTGGGGTGCAATTTCTCCAGCTTACCTCAATAAATTAACAGCTAGAATGCCAAAGGTGTGCAATGCTGTAATTGCTGCAAAAGGAGGATTCTTTGATGAAAGCAAAGTTTGATGTAAAAACAATGTTATTTCAAATACAAATCATTATTTCTAACCTTGTCAATGTCTTGACTCTATTTTCTATTCATTTCACAACGTATGGTGGTGAATAAGTGTGACTTTTCATGGAAAACACAAAATTGTTTGGGTGACCCCAAACTTTTGAACGGTAGTGTACATGGGACGTTTTACAACCTCCCCTGAACGTTTTAAAATCACCAGTTTTGCCGCCTTTACATGCTGCGTTTAACCGCGTTTAGCCACGTTTGCGTTTAGAAACATTTTTTTTTTAAATAGTCAAAATTGAAAAAACTCCTGTAAACAAAACATGGCTAAATGCTTGTTACTGTGTTTACACACGTTTACACGCGTTTACAAGCTGTTACAGGCGTTTGGCGTTTCAAATGCCTCTGAACATCCATCCTGAATGCATTTTTTTGCTCTCCAATAAATGCATCTAAACTCAACTGCCTAGAAACGACTATAAACGACCCTGTGTACTTGTACTGATAAGATAACATAGAGGAGAGTCCAGGGGCAGCTGAAAAAAACGCCCAACTGCTCATAAACATCCGTTTACCAGCAGCAGTGTTCATGAAGCCTAAGCCCTGGTTCACACTGACAGCGGGAATAGAATCGTGCGAGTTCAGCTGAACTCGCACAATTTAATTCCTGCATGTCAGTCCCGACTTCGGGGGCAATTTCAGAGACATCTGCGCGGGTTGCAACACAGATGTCAATGGAAGTACAGAAACTACTTTTGGGAATCAGTGCGGCACCACAAATGCGGCATCGCACTGATTAGGACAGTGCAATTGCCACCAATTTGGCATGCGATTTGACATGTCAAATTGCATGACAAATCGCTCTAATGTCAACCAGGGCCAAGGCTCCTTTCATACTTCTGCAACTTGAAAGTCACACTAGTTTTACAGCAATTTTTGCCACGACTTTGCTGTGATTTTGCCGTTACTTGAAGCAATGTCTGTGTAATCTTGAGGTCTATGGACCTCAAGTCGCATCAAAGTCAGACCAAAGTAGTGCGGGGACTACTATGAAGTTGTTGCGACTTGAAGACGCACAGATATGAATGGTACTTATTGGAAATCATGGGGTACGACTTGTAATGCGACTTTGCAGTCTCAAGTTGCAGGACAAGTCGCACAAGTGTGAAAGGGGCCCAATGAAATATATTGTGTTAAACGGTCACTACACTCACACTGTCTGAACTACCCCTACATTTACACTAATGTAAAGATAAATGGTCACACTACACTCACACTGAACTATCCCTAGATGCACACTAAACTGAAATTCTACACTGACAATAGAATCAGAATAGTACACTATAGAACACTAACTATCTAATAGCACCAGGGCTTTTTTTTCAGCTGGAACTTTGTGGAACTCAGTTTCACCATTTCTGGCTCAGGCCCTCTGCTCCCTGCCTACCACTATCACTTGTAAACACAAGTCTGACTCCTGTGTTTACAAGTGACAGCTTGTCTCTCACCAACTCCCACAGATCTGAACTCCTGAGTGCCCAACACTAAATGCAGGATGTGGACAAGGAAGGTACAGGCACCCAGGGTGCAGTACAGATCCTGACATCCCCACTGGATGGTCTCTCTGCAAATGAGAGTATCGAAGCCACCTAAAGTGTGCAAAAAGTACTAGAGCCAGTTGGGTGCTCCAGCTTAGTAGAGCAACAAAAGTAAGACATGTGGACGATGGTGGAACTTTTAAGAGGGAGGGAGAAGATTGGGGGATTGTATGGAGAGGTCAGAGCTGAAGAAGGGTGAAAGTGAGATGTGGATGGGGGGTGCAGCGGTAAGCAGCTGTGGAAGAAAGCTGAACTTTGCACTGTCTATATAGCTCACCCCAGGTCCATCTTTAACATTGGTTGGAACCTGGGCAAACATTTTCTTGGGCCCTCCATGCAATTTTGCTCCCTACCTGCTCTGAGGCATACAATAGATAGCAGCTAGACTCAAAATAAGTGTATTGAATCAGATCAGGCAGCGATTGCGATTGGTTGCCAGAGGTATGATTACCGCTCACTGACTGGCTACTAGAGGTTGCAGCACAAATTATGGCTCACTGATTATTTACTAGAGGTTACAGCACATGCCTTCTGCTTGTTGATTGGTTGCTAGAGATTACTGTACATCAACACTGCTCACTGATTGGTTGATAGAGATTACTGGACAGCCTTACCACTCAATAATTGGTCGCTAGAGGTTACTGCACATTATTACTGCTCACTGATTGGTTGCTAGAGGTTACAGCCAGTCTGTTGCTATTTACATATCAGTGCTGCTGATTGGCGGCAATTTGCATATTAGTTCTGTCTCTACATATCAATGCACGTTATTTACATGTAAACACAGGGTGTGCAGGTGAGTCATCTGTACATGGCTATAGGGCAGAGCTGGGCAGCATTATTAACAGAACTTCACACTGAGATATCTGGACACAGCACGGGACTAAAACTTCAAGGGAAAAGGGAATTTAAACTGGGGTAGTTGGCAAGTATGAGGCAGCTGCTTTGGGCCCCACAACAATGATGGGCCCAGGGCAGCTGCCCCTTTTGCCCTGCCTTAAAGATGGCCCTGGCTCACCTCCGAACTCTGTACTCTGTGTGTACCCCCCACACCCTAACACTGCAATCTGTATGTAATACCCCTTTAAGATCCTCCCACGGTTAGTGAAATTTGACCACACTATTAACATGGATAGTAAATAAATAAATGTAGCGCTATGTGTAAAATTATAAATATAAAGTGCAAATCTCTAAAATAACTAAATCCTACATATAAATGAATAGTCCATAAAATGAGAAAAATGAAAAAATAAAACATAAAAAAACTCTTCTTGTGATCAGTGTATCCACACAATTCCACCACAGTGATTGTTCATCCTCAAAAGGAGTGCACATCACCACCAATAAAAATGCGCGCTCACCTCTCAGATGAGTCAAAACTCATATGCGGATCTCCCCACGAGCTCTTTGCTCTCACTTCCTCTTCCCAATCAATGGGGAGTAATCCAGATGGCTCTTTTCTTAATGGTAACTCAGCTCATTAATATCCAAAGAAGCAGATCATCTCCCAGCTTGGCTCAAGATTCCATGAGTTCAGGACATGTAAATAATGAGTATAGAGACCATAGTGTTCTCCGTATACAAATTTATTCAAAGCCCCCAAACAGACAAGTTGCACTTACAAGATAAAAACTTTTACAATCACATAAAAACCTCCAGAGTAGCACCACATACACAGTGCCTGGCTGGACCAGCTCCTCCCTTTTAGACGTGTATCGGCCAATCACAGGCCTTCCTCAGTAGATGGGTGGGCTGATCCCTCTAAGCTAATTTGTAGTGTATCATTGCTATAGCAACCCTCCGGGCATCGCCACAGCTCAGTCTGCGGTGCAGAAAGAACCTCCCTGCAGGAGATATTTTTTTTTTAAATCTTACTGCAAGTTATCAGGGAGAGGGACACACTTCCTGGTCTTGGTATTTGTATGTCCTGGAGACACAGGCAGAGGGAGGTTCTTTCTGAGCTGTGGCGATGCCTGGAGGGTTGCTATAGCAACGATACACTACAAATTAGCTTAGAGGGATCAGCCCACCCATCTACTGAGGATGGCCTGTGATTGGCCGATACACGTCTAGAAGGGAGGAGCTGATAGTCACGTCCAGCCAGGCACTGAAGATCCTTCACTAACCGTTGGAGGATCTTAAAGGGTATTACATACAGATTGCAGTGTTGAGGTGGGGGGTACACACAGAGTTTGGGGGTGAGCTAGGGCCATCTTTAAGGCAGGGCAAAAGGGGCAGCTGCCCTGGGCCCATCATTGTTGTGGGGCCCAAAGCAGCTTCCTCATACTTGCCAACTACCCCACATTAAATTCCCTTGTCCGTTGAAGTTTTAGTCCCGTGCTGTGACTCACCTGCACGACCTGTGTTTACATGTAAATAACGTGCATTGAAATGTAAATATAGACAGAACTAATATGTGGATCAGCAGCGTTGATATGTAAATAGCCACAGACTGGCAGTAACCTCTAGCAACCAATCAGTGAGCCGGAGGCATGTGCTGTAACCTCTAGCAAATAATCAGTGAGCCATAATTTGTGCTGCAACCTCTAGTAGCCAGTCAGTGAGCAGTAATGATACCTCTGGCAACCAATCACAATCGCTGCCTGATCTGATTCAATAAACTTATTTTGAGACTAGCTGCTATTTATTGTATGCCTCAGAGCAGGTAGAGAGCAAAATTGCATGGGGGGCCCAGGAAAATGTTTGCCCAGGTTCCAATCAATATTAAAGATGGACCTGGAGTGAGCTACATAGACAGTGCAGAGTTCAGCTTTCTTCCACAGTCTACAGCAACATCCCCCATCGTCCACATGTCTTACTTTTGTTGCTCTATTAAGCTGGAACACCCAACCAGCTCTAGTACTTTTCGCACTCTTCGACTGAACAGAGCCCTGTTCTACCTCTCTCCATGCCAATATCACACTGAAAATGGTCACTATTGAAAGAATACTTTTATAGTGTGGGGCGGGACTAACAGCAATGAGCCATGATTGGATAGAGTCATCATGACAGCAGAGAGACCATCCAGTGGGGATTTTGGGATCTGCACTGCATCCTGGGCACCTGCACCTCCCTTGTCCACATCCTGCATTCAGTAGTTCAGATCTGTGGGAGCTGGTGAGAGACGAACTGTCACTTGTAAACACAGGAGTCGGACTTGTGTTTACAAGTGGTGATAGTGGTAGGCAGGGAGTAGGGCTGCCACCTGTCCGGGATTCACCCGGACAGTTCGGGTTTGGAATAATGCGTCTGGGTTTCAGACTGATTGAAACCCGGACACATTATTCAGACCGGACCATGATTTCCCAGCAGGGTTGCTGGCTGCAGTTGTCTAAGCCAAGAGTGTCTGTTACACTCTCTTTCACACTAACCTAAGAATCCCCCCCCCCACACACACATTCCAGCAGCCTCAGATACATCTGGATGAGAGGTGCTGACTGCCAAGGGGTGAATGAGCTCACCATCCATCCCTGTCTGTGACTGAAGTTTACCCCCTTCTCTCTCCTGCCTCTGAGAGAGTACACTAAAGGTAAATCAGAGTTCTTGGAGCACCCCTTACATCAGAGTTTCCCTTTACACCAGAAGCCACAGTGTTCCCCCTTACATCAGAGTCCTCTCCGTACATCAGAGTTCTCAGTGTTCCCCCTTAAATCAGAGTTTCCAATGTTCCCCCTTAAATCAGAGTTCCTAGAGCATCCCTTATGTTAGAGTCCCCAGAGTTCTCCCTTACACCAGAGTCAGCTGGGTCCCCCTTACAGTGTAGGGGAATTCTGTGAGTTCAGATGTAAAAGGGGAACTCTGCGGATTCAAATGTAAAAGGGGAATCCTGCGGATTCAGGTGTAAAAGGGGAACTCTGCAGACTCAGATGTAAAGGGGGACTCTTGTTATTAACTTCATATGATTAGAAATGTTATTTAATAGCAAAATATATGTATAGTTTATACTATTAAAAATAAAATGTTGTGTGCTGCGAAAGTGTTCGGGTTTGACTTGAAAGAAAGGTGGCAACCCTAGCAGGGGGCCGGAGCCAGAGGTGGTGGAATTGAGTTCCACCGAGTTCCAACTGAAAAAAAGTCATATATATATATATATATATATATATATATATATATATATATATATATATATATATATATATGTGTATGTATACAGTATATTTGTATATTTGTGTTAACTATGATCATTTATGTTTCAGACATATGATTATGCCAATTACATCTATATTATATTGTGTTTTATTGTCGCCCTGGTGAAGGGGGAGTGTTTTCTGACCACCAAAACACATTCGGGGTCATTTACTAAGATGAATGCACTGCGCTGGTTCAGACCTTAATTGGTGCACAGGATAGATCCTTAATCCAGCGTGTGAACCAGCGCACACACAGGAGTACCTGCACACGAGAATGTTTTTCCAGCGCGGTGGGATCGCGTGGTTCTCAGCTTGCTGCAATAGGAAAAATACATCTTCCTATTAAAGCAGCGTGAGAAAAACCGGCATGGGTTCCCCCTTAGGGTGCATGCCAGGCCCTTCGGTCTGGTATGGATATTAAGGGGAACCCCCTACGCCAAAAAAACGGCATGGGGGGTCCCCCTTACATCCATACCAGACCCTTATCTGAGCACGCAGGCCGGTCAGGAAAGGGGGTGGGGACGAGCGAGCGCCCCCCCCTGAACCGTACCAGGCCGCATGCCATCAACATGGGGGATGGGTGCTTTGGGGAAGGGGGCGCGCTGCGGCCCCCCCACCTCGAAGCACATTGTCCCCATGTTGATGAGGACAAGGGCCTCTTCCCGACAACCCTGGCCGTTGGTTGTCGGGGTCTGCGGGCGGGGGGCTTATTGGAATCCGGGAGCCCCCTTTAATAAGGGGGCCCCCAGATCCCGGCCCCCCACCCTATGTGAATGAGTATGGGGTACATGGTACCCCTACCCTTTCACCTGGGGGAAAAAAAGTGTCAAGAAAAAAACACATTAGACAAGTTTTTAAAGTAATTTATTAGGCAGCTCCGGGGGTCTTCTTCCGACTTCGGGGGTCTGTTCCGTGCTCTCTGGATATTTTCCCAGTCTCCGGTTCTTCTGCCGGGCTCCTCCGCTATCTTCTGCTCTTTTGCCACTCTTTTGCTAGTGGAGGAGCACGGTCTTCTCCCGCTGTCCGGTTCTTCTGTCGCTGTCCAGTTCTTTTCCGCTCCGGTT
The DNA here is from genome assembly GCA_037952835.1 of Lithobates septentrionalis. Classification (NCBI taxonomy): domain Eukaryota; kingdom Metazoa; phylum Chordata; class Amphibia; order Anura; family Ranidae; genus Lithobates; species Lithobates septentrionalis. The sequence continues at coordinate 2,961,736 of JBBDGP010000091.1, read as the reverse complement.
CTTCTGCCAGGCTCCCCCGCTATCTTCTTCCAGCTCTGTCGCTAGCGGTGGCCCGGTTGTCTTGTTCTTCTTGTTCTTCTTCGTAGTCACCGGGGCATGCTGGGACTGTGACGACATAAGGGGCGGGGTCACAGGGTGAATTCAACAGTATATTAACAAGAACATTACCCCCATCTCGGGTGGAGGTATAAGAGGTCACATTGATTACCTTTAGTTCGTACACCTTAATCCCACACTCTCACAGCTAGACACAGAAATCCATTTATGAGGACCAATTTATATCAGTAGTCGTGAGCTACAACCCGGGGGCCTCAGTCAATAGTTAGATGTTTTGCCTTCACCCATGCTGCCCAAATCTTCCCAAATTTTTTGGGGCAATTTCTTCCCATATATGTCATTTTATATAATGGTAGTGCCCTATTTATCAAGGACTGCCAAAGCTGTCTGGTGGGTGGCTGGGACTGATTCCACTGTAATAGGATTGCCTTTCTAGCGTATAATGTGGTGTAGAAGATGAATAGTTTCTTCCCCCATGAGACCTCTAGGAAGTCGCAAATGCCCAACAAGAGAGGGATCGGGCTGTATGGAATCATCAGTCTCCCGATGGAGTTAATATCAGCAAGTATATTTTCCCAGAATTCCTTCACACCAGGGCAGGACCAGACTATATGGAAGGAGTCAGCATCATCTGAACCACACCTAGCGCACCTCGCTGACCTATCAGGGTAGATTCTCGCTAAACGTACTGGAGAGTAATATGCACGGTGAAGAAACTTCAGTTGCATGAATCTATCTCTAGCCGAAATTGTAAGGGGTAAATATTGCTGAATCCCCTCCTCCCAGTCCTCATCTGTCAGCTCCGGAATATCCCCCCGCCATAGCTCACACAGCTGGGACACTCTAGATGTGTCATGGGACGCAATTATATTGTACAGTGTGGACAGCGTTTTCCCTGTATCTGGGGATTTAAGTGTATTTTCCACAGGCGACCCTTCCAAATTCAGTGGGCCAGGGAATTGGGACCGGAATGCATGGCGCAGCTGAAGGAATCTGAAGAACATATGGTTCGGGAGGTCCCTATCCCCTTTTAAGGCATCAAAAGAAACCAGTCGGCCCTGTACTACTATGTCCCTCAAAGTTTTGACCTCATATCTAGCCCACACGACCGGGTCAGGGATAGAGCGAAAATGAGGCAAACGAGGTTTTCCCCATAAAGGAGTCGCAGGGGACCAGTCGTTGGGTCCCATGAGCTGTTTTTGGACCGTGTCCCAAACCTTAAGGGTAGTCTTCATGGGAAGAGTCACCCGAAGATTGGATCTGGGGCCGGCCGCCGTGTCCTTAACAACCGATGAGTCATCAGCTGACTTCCCGCTCAATGTAAAAAACAAATGCCGGCTAAAAAAAAATATAGAGAAAAAAACAGCGTGGGGTCCCCCCCAGGTCCATACCAGGCCCTTGGGTCTAGTATGGATTCGGAGGGGACCCCCATGCCAATTTTTCTTTTAAAAAATGGCGTGGGGGTCCCCCCAAAATCCATACCAGACCCTTATCTGAGCACGCAGCCCGGCAGGTCAGGAAAGGGAGGGGACGAGCAAGTGTCCCCCCTCCTGAACCATACCAGGCCGCATGCCCTCAACATGGGGGATGGGTGCTTTGGGGCAGGGGGGGGCTCTGCACCCCGATAACCCTTGCCCGGTGGTTGTTGGGGTCTGCGGGCGGGGGGCTTATCAGAATCTGGAAGCCCCCTTAAACAAGGGGGCCCCCAGATCCCAGCCCCCCACCCTATGTGAATGAGTATGGGGTACATGGTACCCCTACCCATTCACCTGTGGAAAAAAGTATTGTAGTGTTAAAAAATACAATAGACAGTTTTTGACAAGTCTTTAATTATGCAGCTTCGGGGGTCTCTTCCGACTTCTCCACTCTCTTCTCCGCACTCTCTGGTTCTTCTCCCGTTGTCCTGTGCCTTCTGCTGAGTTCTTCTGCTCTTTTGCTAGCTCTTGCCCGGTCTTTGTCGTCTTCTCCCCTCTTCTCTTATTCTAATGTTGACTCGTCGCTGTCTCCGGCTGTAATGCCGTGTGCGCCGTGCCCAATGACTTATATAGGCGTAGGGCGGGGTCACTGGGTGATGTCATCCAGTGACCCCGCCCCCTTATGACGTTACAGCCTGGGGCATGATGGGTCTGTGACTTCGAAAGGAGGCGTGGCATTCTGATGATGTAATCCGATTGCCACGCCCCCATCATTATTTAAGAAATGCAGGACATCGGTGCCGACAGATCAGCGGGACTCAGCATCGGAGGAAGGTCGTCGGCGGGAGCGGAGAAAGAAGAACACCAGGCAAAGAAGACAGAAGAGGAGCGGAAGGAGAATCAGGGGGAGAAGGAGAAGAGCGGAGGATGAAGATGCGGGAGAAGATGGAGGAAGTCCGGAGGAAGAAGCGGAGAAGAAGATTTGTAATAAAAGACTTGTCAAAAACTGTCTACTGTATTTTTTAACACTACACTACTTTTTTTACAGGTGAATGGGTAGGGGTACAATGTACCCCATACTCATTCACATAGGGGGGGGCTGGGATCTGGGGGGCCCCTTGTTAAAGGGGGCTTACAGATTCCGATAAGCACCCCGCCTGCAGACCCCGACAACCACCAGGCAACGGTTGTCGGGAAGAGGCCCTTGTCCCCATCAACATGGGGGCAAGGTGCTTTGGGGTGGGGGGGCGTAGAGCCCCCTGCCCCAAAGCACCCATCCCCCATGTTGAGGGTATGCGGCCTGGTATGGTTCAGGAGGGGGGGCGCTTGCTCGTACCCTCCCTTTCCTGACCTGCCGGGCTGCGTGCTCAGATAAGGGTCTGGTATGGATTTTGGGGGGACCCCCACGCCATTTTGTTTTTTTAAATTTTGGCATGGGGGTCCCCTCCGAATCCATACTAGACCCAAGGGCCTAGTATGAACCTGGGGGGGGACCCCACGCTGTTTTTTTTCAGGATTTTTTTTTTTAGCCGGCATTTTTTTTTTACATTGAGCGGGAAGTCAGCTGACAGCTGATGACTCATAGGTTGTTAAGGACGCAGTGGCCGGCTTCCCGGCCCCCTTCTTAGCAACCAGCTATATACAGTGTAAAAAAAGAAATAAAAAATGCAAATCGCGGTAAAAACGCGGTACTTGCGTTTTGGATGCAGGTCCATTGAAATCTATTACAAGCAAGTTGCTGCATTTTGCGGGAAAAAAGTCCCCGACCCTTTCCAAAAATGCAGAGGCACAAAAATGCATTGATGTGAACATGTTCCATAGGAACCCATGTTAAAAAATTCCCATGCATTTCGGAAGAGAGGATGTGATGTGCTGAGGTTGGGGGAGGGGCCTGGCAGTGGGGCTGTGGAGGACGGAGGCAGGAATGAAAGCGGCTGCTCGGAAGGCACGGGGTGAGAGACCGGGGCCAGCCGACTAGTCCGCCCCCCTTAGGTGGCGGAGGTAAACGCTGGGCGGCCGGTCATTTCCAAAGAAGGAGACAAGGACTACTCATAAGACAGCTGCAGGCTGGCCGGCTCGGCGCCCGCTGGTCATCACAGCGTTCCCCGCTCCCCCCCTTCGGCGTGGCTCCCTGGATGCCTCCCTGACGCTCTCCGCGTCATCCCCCTGTGCTCTGTAGCTGCACAGCACTGCGAGACGCAGTGTGGAAGAGTGAGCGTGTGCTGTGCATGTAGCGCTTGGTGGCTCCAGCTTACAGCGGCATGCTGTGAAGTGAAGATCCAGCGGCGTGGGGACCCCCTCTCCTCAGTTGGCGTGCACCCCTGTCAGTGTGAAGCAACCCCCACTGGAGGACCGGGAAGCTTCTAAAGAGGCCTGTTGGACCCAGGTAGGACCTGTTTTTTTGGGGGATAACAATCCTTCCTGTCTGAACTGTACTGCTGTGATGGTTATGAGCCGTTAACATAGAAATAATAACTCAGCATAAAAATGCAGTGGACCAGCGATTGATATAAGATGAGCAATATATGTATGCTTACCATAAACCTTACAAGTCAGAAAAGAAGAGAGGCTGAAGGGACCAGGGGCTTCATTAACAAAATTGCATTGTGAAAGTGTCTGGAAGTAAGCTTAAAAGGACTGATGGGTTGCATATCTGGAGTTAAAGCTTTAAAGTTAAAACACCTGTAATCTGTTGAACGGCCGTACTGGGGAGAGGTGGAGGTGGGTTAACCCTGCAGTGGCTGTGGGGCTAGTAAAAATAGGTGAACGAACGAAGTGTAAAGGAAGGGAGGAATATGAGAGGTCGCTCCCAAAAGCAAGCAGAGCCCAGCAAGCCCAGAGAGAGCCTAAACTCCAGTACAATCCAAAAATATCTAAAAAGCCCAAGTATGGACAGTAAACAACATGAAGCTAAAGATAAAAAGAAGCCCACTGTGAAGAACAAAGGTGTGCAAGGGGGGACCCCCAATATTGGCGCCTCCGCTGAAACTGATGGATGGTGGGTAAGGGGGGGCGGGGGGGAAAGGGGGGTAGGGGGACCCTCGCAGAGTAATATTAAAAGGAAAGGTGGAAATGAGTGGCATGGAGATTAGATGTCTGTCCTATAATGTAAAGGGGCTAAACTCACCAGGGAAAAGACGAAAAATTTTAAATGAATTGCAGAGCTTTGGTGCAGACATAATTTTCTTACAGGAGACCCACTTGGTATATGAGGAAAATATCAAGCTGAACTCAAAAAATTTCCCTTCCTGGATCTATTGTGATACACCAATCAAAAGGGCGAAGGGAGTGGCTATCAGGTTCTCAAAACGGATTAAATTTACATTAATTGAGAGGAGGATTGATGCAGAGGGGCGGTTTTTGTTTGTAAAGATTAAACTAGGGGAAAAGACGTACACATTAGCCAATATTTATTGTCCAAACAGAGACCTGATAAGATACCTCTCCCGGACCCTGGACAGTTTGAGGGTATTTAAGGAAGGGGAAACGATTCTAGCAGGTGACTTTAATTTTTGCCTAGATCCAGCCTTGGATAGGTCACCTGGAACCCGGGAAGTGGGTAAAAAGTCGCTCATGAGTCTAGGGAGAAAGTTCCACGATAACCAACTAATTGATGTTTGGCGGGTGCAATATCCCAAGGAGAGGGATTATTCTTTCTTCTCCCTGGTCCGTAGGACCTATTCAAGGCTGGACTACTTGATATTGGACCACAGTCTGCTGGAAGGTATAGTGGAGTCAAAAATCGAGACTGTGACCCTATCGGATCACGCTCCAGTATCAATGTTAGTAAAGTTCTGGGGCATGCAAAGGGTCCCATTCTCATGGAGACTCAACGAAGGTCTTCTCAAGAAGGATAGTGTTGTTGACAAAATTCAACGGGAAATTGATGAGTTCTTTGTCATTAATGAGTCGGGTGAAACATCAGGGGCAGTCCTATGGGAGACCTTTAAGGCATACATAAGAGGGGTCCTAATCTCTATTGACGTAGGCGAGAAGAGAGAAAGGAGAAAAATGAAAGACAGTCTCATTTCTAACATACACCAATTAGAACAGCTCCACAAGGCCTCTAAGGGCTGTGAAGAATCTGTACTAAAAGAATTAACATTGAAAAGAGAGGAGCTAAGGGAGTTAATGGAGGAAGAATCAATGAAAATCAGGAATCAATATCTAAAAAATTGTCACCTGAAGGGAAATAAGGTGGGGAAGCATTTGGCATCTGTCATTAGAGAAAAAAAGGACGAGAACTTTATAGAGAAGATCAAAAATAAAAAAGGTGAAATGAGACACACCACCAGAGAGATAGGAGAGGAATTTAGACAGTTCTATTCATTGCTATATTCAGTAGGGCAGAGGGAAAAGAGCAGGGGAAATAAAGAAGAGAAGATGAGAGAGTTTTAAAAGGGGCGGGCCTCCCTACCTTGTTAGAAGCAGATGCATTAGAACTGGAGAGTCCAATAACGGAAGAGGAGGTATACGTGGCCCTAAAGTCATCGCCCCCGGGAAAGAGTCCAGGACCAGATGGCTTCACAACCAGCTTCTATAAAAAATTTTGCAGTACCCTGGTCCCTCGTTTGAGCCAAATGTGGAACAGCCTTGGGAAGCAGGGAGAGATGTGTAGAGATGCTCTATTGGCTTCAGTGACGCTAATTCCCAAAGAAGGGAGGGATCGTACGTCGTGCGCGAGTTATAGACCGATTGCGCTTTTGAACGCAGACACAAAACTTTACGCCAAAGTTTTGGCACTTCGGCTCAGGGAGAAAATGTCCTACCTGATTCATCCGGACCAGGTGGGCTTTGTCCCTGGGAGGGAAGGAAGAGACAACGGGGTGCGGTCTCTCCTGATAATGGAGGCATTTAAGTCAGGTGGGGCCCCCAGTCTGCTTCTGTCGATTGACGCCGAGAAGGCGTTCGACAGAGTAGACTGGGGGTTCATGTTTTGCACACTTGAAGTACTGGGTGTAGGGCCTATAATGTTAAAATGGATAAAAACCTTGTATACCCAACCTACAGCATTCGTAAAAGTTAACAACGTTCCCTCAGCACATTTCGTTATGGAAAACGGGACAAGACAAGGTTGTCCTTTGTCCCCGCTCCTGTTTGTTCTGGCCCTGGAGCCCTTGTTAGCCACGATCAGGAGAAATCCAGATATAAGTGGCTGCAGAGTGGGTGAGGAGGAACATAAACTGGCCGCTTTTGCAGATGATGTACTTTTTTATGTTTCTAAACCTAGAATTACAAATCTGTTGGCCACATTGAAGAAATACAGTGAGCTCTCAAATTATAAAATTAATATAGAGAAATCAGAAGCCCTAAAGATTAATATAAACAAACAAGAAGCAAGCAGACTGAGGGCAGTTTTTCATTTCCCCTGGAAAGACAACATTAAATACCTGGTAGTCAATTTAACCGGTCATAGAGAGAACCTGTATAAATTGAACTTTATCCCCCTTCTAAATGAAATTAGAAGGGAAATTAATAGAATAAGACACTGCCATGTCTCTTGGATGGGGCGAATTAACATAGTAAAGATGGTGTTAGCCCCAAAGGTGTTATATAAGATGCAGATGCTCCCAATTCCCCTACCACAAATTTTTTTTACTGCACTGACTAGTTTAATTAATAAGTATGTTTGGGATTAAAGAAACCTAGGATAGCCCATACAGTATTGAGGAGAGAAAAAATAAGTGAGGGGCTGGCCCTATCAGATTTTAGGATGTACTATAAAGCAACTATAATAGCACGGGCACTGGATTGGGAAAATAACAGAGGTAACAAAAGGTGGGTTAATTTAGAAAAAGGGTTAAGTAATACACATTTAAATCATTTGATTTGGAATCCCCCACACTTTAGGAATTTGGGGAAAGATACACACTATATTACACACCTTACATTTAAAATTTGGGATCAGATGCACTTTATCAACAAATGGGAGTTTAATACACCTTTAATTTTTTTGAAAGAGAATATTTATTTTCCCCGGGGATGGAGAAGGTAGGGGGTAAATGGTTATTGGACACAGGGGTACAAGTAAGGGATATTATTAAGCGTGGGAAAATTAGCACATTTAGAGAATTAAAGTCACAAGTGGACCTATGGTTATTAAACGAGTGGAGATACGGCCAGCTCGTGCACTTTGTTAATAGTCTTCCAGGCCCATTAAGGGAGGAAGCGGGCTATAGACCGATAGAAAAATTATTCTGTAAAGATTCAGTGAAGAGGAAAATCTCAGAGATTTACAAAATTTTGGTGAGGGGATCAGGGCTGGAGTCTCCGCCCTTCATCAAAAAATGAGAGGAGGAATTGGGAGCAAGCGGTGACGAAGCTAAAGTGAGTAACATCTTAGGGGCAACACACGGTACGGCAGTGGACACAAAAACAAGGGAGAGTAATTATAAGTGTTTGACTAGGTGGTACATGACCCCAGTAAAAATTAGCAAGTTTATGCCAGACAGGTCTTCCAATTGTTGGAGAGGATGTGGTCTACCAGGTGCTATGGCGCACCTGTGGTGGGACTGCCCCAAAATCAAAATTTTTTGGAAAGAAGTGATTAGGTTAATTAAAGAAATAACGGGCAAGGCGATCCACTTGGGTCCTTGGGAATGCCTGTTCCATAGGTTGGAAGGAGGGAAAAGAGGCTATAAAACCTCAATAATCCCAGTTCTGTTAAATGCAGCTAAGAATGTAATACCAAAGAAGTGGCAGGAACTCGAAGCCCAGAGGATTAGGGACTGGGTAGTTAGAGTGAATGAAATCTATATTTTTGAGAGAGAAGAGACAGGAGATTATATGGAAGGGGACCAGAACGAACAGAGGAGCAAATGGGATCAATGGATAGCATTTAAAAAAACTGAGCATTTTGCAGCAGTTATGAAGACAGTAACATAGGACCCGAACACAGATAAGTGTTAAAAGCTTCATGGAAGAGGAGATAACCTGCGGGGGCTAGGGGGGGGTGGGAGGTGGTAGGGAACGGGTGAGGCATATGGGGGGACTTATTTATTGTATGTGTCCAAGAGAACAGGAGAATTTTGATAGTTGTCCTATTATGTTCCCCCCATATGTGAGGGGGGGGGGGGGTTTGGTTTTCTGTGTTTTTGTATTAAGATTTTGAAAATTAAATAAAGTTTAAAAAAAAAAAAAAAAAAATTCCCATGCATTTCTGCAAAATTCAAATGCATCAAAAAACGCATTAGTGTGAATAGAGCCTAAGGCCCTTTTCACACTGGGGCGGGGGGCGTCTGTGGTAAAGAGTCGCTATTTTTAGCTCCGCTTTACTGTCGTTTTAGTGGCTTTATTCGGCTGCTAGCAGGGCGGTTTTAACCCCCCACAAAGTGGTTTTAACCCCTCTGCTAGTGGCCAAAAAGGGGTTAAATCCGCCCGCAAAACGCAGCTGGATCAGCATTTTGCCGGCGGTATCACAGCGCTGCCCCATTGATTTTAATGGGGAGGAGCAGTGAGTTCACCGCTCCAAAGAAGCTGCTGGCAGGACTTTTTGTGACGCCCTGCCAGCGCACCGCTCCAGTGTGAAAGCCCTCACTGGAGTGAATGGAGCCGCTTCTTTAGGGCATTTTTCAGGCGCTATTTTTAGTGCCGTAGTGCCCCAGTGTGAAAGGGGCCTAAAAAAAGTCCTGCTAGCAGCATCTTTGGAGCGGTGTATAAACCGCTCCTGCCCATTGAAATCAATGGGACAGCGAGGCTATACCGCCAGCAAAACGCCGCTGCGGTGGCGTTTTGCATGTGGATTTAACCCCTTTTCGGTCGCTAGCGGGGGTTAAAAGAGCTAGCGGCCGAATACGGCCGGTAAAGCAGCGCAAAAAATAGCACCGTCTTACCGCTCCTGCCCGCACCGCCCCAGTGTGAAAGGGGCCCAAGGCTCCCCTCACACGGATGGACCTTTCAGGTCCGCCTCCAACCTGAACGGACACTCCATAGACCTCTATGGAGGGTCGGATGTCAGTGGTGACATGTCCGCTGACATCCGACCCACTCCAATCCTAAAAAGTGTAACGGAGTTAAAACCTATTTTTCCATCCATCTGCGGATCGGATCGGGTGACGACGGACTCTACGGTCCGTCATCATCCGATCCCCCATAGAGGAGAGTGGCACTTTGACAGGTCTGTCCCTGCACAGTGTGCAGAGACAGACCTGTCATCTGCCTGCCCAGCGGGGATCGACGGAGCGATCCCCGCTGAGCAGAGCAGGTTTCGTACACGGGGTACAAAGTCTCATCATGTGTATGACGCTTAAACACCAGAAATTCAAGTTTTCATACCTTTAAAGGTCCCCATACACTGGGCAATCAGTTAGATCTTCCATAAATTAGATTCAGTGCAAGAGCCGGTTTGATTTTCTACAATTAGAAGTAATTCTTACAGTGCATCTTCCTATTACCGTTTTAGCCTAATGCTCTCTTTCCACTATTTTAACGCCAAAGTTGTGTGATTTACAATGTGCTTTTTCGGCTTGTTTTCCACTATTGCAACTTGTCATGCTACTAGGGACTGAAAAGTTGCATCACAAGTTCTACCCCATGATTTACAATGAGTACCGTTCATATGTGTGCGACTTCGAATCGCAGCAACTTCAAAGTAGTCCCTGCACTACTTTGGTCCCACTTTGATGCGACTTGAGGTCCATAGACCTCAAAAATACACAGGCATTGCTTTAAGTTTTGGCAAAAAGTTGCGGGAAACTTACGGCAAAAAATACGCAACTTTGGGCTTGCAATAGTGGAAACCGAGCCTTAATGCCGTGTCATGCAACTAATTCAAAACATCTGAGAAAAAGTCGCACTGAAGTTGGAACAAAGTAGTGCAAGAACTTTTTTTGGAGTGGCACCAATTAGAACGGGGGAACATTGAAATATATGTGTTTTGACTTGTCCTGCGACTTCACATGTGTCAAGTCGCACAACAACTCGCAGTAGTGGAAAGAGAGCCTAAGGCCACTTGGGACTGAAAAGTTGCATCACAAGTTGTACCCCATGATTTACAATGAGTACCATTCATATGTGTGGGACTTGCTTACGCACATGCCGTATACACAGCGGGCACACATCTTTATTACAGAAATCCATATTTGCCATGGAAATTAACCACTTTCTTACTGGGCACTTAAATCCCCCTGCTGTCCTGACCAATTTTCAGCGCTGATCCATTTTGAATGACAATTGCGTGGTCATACTTAGCCAAATGTTTTGTTTTTTTTAAGTTCCCACAAATAGAGCATTCTTTTGGTGTATTTGATCACCTGTGTGTTTTTTTTCTTTTGTTCAAACAAAAGAAAAGACAGATTTTTATAAATATTTTTGTATATTTTTGTATATTTTGATATTAAATTTTGCAAACAGGTAATTTTTCTCCTTCATTGATGTAGGCTGATGAGGCGGCACTGATTAGTTACACTGATAGGCGGCACTGCTTGGGATCACTGGTGGGCATTGATAGGTGGCACTGGCAGGTGGTACTGGTGGGCACAGATGAGGCAGAATTGCCTCTTCGGGACCGATGTCCCTTGCACCTAAGCTGGTGATCAGCTTTTATTCTTATCCTCATGCTGTCAGCATGAGGAGAAAAAATAAACAGATCGGCCCTTACTTCGATCTGTGATCCCCCGAGTCTCAGTGACTCAGTGCGCGCGCAGCAGGGAGCATATGGGGAGCCTGTCCTATGACATCCTCCCAGAAATTCAGGTCCACGCTGTGGCCGTCATTTGGCTATAGCACAGATACCAAGTGGTTAATAGAAAAACAGATGCAGATTTTTAGGACTGGCCAAAAATAATGTTTAGAGTCAAAGGCAACGGATGACTTTCTATTAAAGGTCTAAATGGGCCATTAGCATGTATCACAATTGAACTTAGGAATGTGTCTTTGCAAAGTTAAACTCATTAAAATCCTTTCTTATTTTTGCTTGGGGATAGACTGCAGAGAGATTATAAGTTTTGGGGGATGTCTACACCCCTGATAGGGTGAAGATACCACCCAAATTTTTTCAATTTCTCATTCCAAATTATTCACTTCCTGTCACATAGCAGGAAGTGAGGGTAAAACCCTACCAATGTATGTCCTTGGGGACACACAGGTCAATCTAAATAGTTTCCCCATTCGGGAAATTGCACTCTAGCATTTTGCCATGTACATCCCAAATTATTATGTATCTTGGGGTTTATTTACTAAAAGGTAAATCCACTTTCCTGACAGACTCCATGGCAGCCTACGTATGGGTTAATCCCGCCTCTCATACCTCATAGGACCCCACCCCCATAAATCTTTGCATCTAGACAGAGACCGTGTTCCTTTTTTGTCCTCCTCCTAGGACCAAGGTAGTCTTACCTTACAAAGGTTTTCGGTCCAGTCCTGGTGGTTTGCACGTGAAGATGGCGGTTCAGGCGGTGTCCTTCTTGGAGTCTATTTACCTTGGCTATTAGCTGGTGGACATGGGCAGGCAAGCGGCAACATGGCTAATCGTCCCAGCTATTAGCGGGAGGCCCTTTTCGTGAGATGCCCTGGTCGTGCAGTATGAGCAATCTTCGCTCCCAGTTCCAGGCCGCATCAAATGGTGCCATGGTGGTAATGTATAAAAGTAAATTTTGCTTACATGGCAGCTGTTTTTGTTGTGTATGTTCGTTTGTCCCCTAGCTCAGTTTTCTTTTTTGGCCATGGCAGCTGGGACGCATCTGCATTCCAGCCTTGCTGCCTTTCGGTCCATCTGCACATGTGCGAGCCGCGATCGAGGTCGAGGCTTGTTTGCGCATGCACGGCTTGAGAAAGATGGCGGCGGTTGCGCATGTGCGCGAGGTCCATGGGGTGGCGTCGGGCACAGCGCAGCTGCGCTGGGTGCGCGATGACATCATCTGAGGCGGCAGATTTAAATAGCTGTCAGATTCAGCTATTCTTTGGGATGCCTTGCAGGCTTTAGCAGCTGCTTCCCCGAGCGCATTTCTTTGCTGATTAAGGTAAGGGGTTATGCTGCACTGCTTGTCCATGATTGTAACTTACTGCTAATACTGTGTTTTTCTTATATGCTTTGTTGATCACTTTTCAGTGTCTTTCTGAGCCTTTTGCCATGGATGTGTCACCGCCCCCCAATGGCCAACCCTTACACTGCAGGTAGGATGGAATTGATTTTCCTCTTCCTGTTTGTTTTGGGTTTACTAGTCAAGTGCATGTTAACTCCTTCTTTCCCTCAGCCCTTCTAGGTCTTAACACCGGCCTTCAGCACGTGAAGTTAATGACAATTCTAGATCACAAAGTCATCATTCATTGTCAAGTTCTAGACGTCCTAGATCATCTTCCAGACTGTCCACGTCTAGTCGTCATTCTCACCACCATTCCAGCCGCTCTGAAAAGAAAGCATGCTGGGGATATAAAGCTCAGGTCCCACAGGGTAAATCTCTCTGTGAGTTATGCTATTCTCGAGCTGTAAAGGAAAGAGGTGCTGGAGACCAACAGGTGGAAGCTTTGGTCAGAAGAGTGGTTGAAGAATCTCTGAACAGAACGGATTGCGTCCGTACAACCAGCCCTCCTGCTGCTCCAGCACCAGTTCCTGGCGGGGTCGACCCTGCGTTTCCAGGTCCTTCTCGATGAAGTCCCTCCTTAAGTGGTTCCTCGGACAGCGAAGTAGAGGTGAAAGATTCCAGTACAGGATTTGATTTTTCCTTGGTTCCACAGTTGGTTAAAGCGGTTAAAGATGCATTGAGATGGGAAGAGCCAGTAGAAGCACCCTCTAAACAGAGGAAGTACTTCAAGCAGCTCAAAAAAGAACGCCCAAATTTCCTCTTCCTGGGTGAACTTGGGGAAATTATTTCAGATGAATGGAGTAAAGTTGAGGAGGAAAAACTTGCTAATTTCCAAAATAGCGAAAATGTATCCATTTAAAGGTGAGGAGGTAAAGCATCTGTAATCGGCTCCCCTCATTGATGCGGCTTTAATGAGGTTGGTGAAACATGTCACACTCCCTCTGGAGGACACGGTTTCTTTTAAAGATGGTTTAGAGAGAAAAATCGACACTGACCTCAAGCGCATTTATATTACGGCAGGCATGGCTTGTAAACCAGCCCTGGCACTGGCAGCTTTGTCTAAAGCTATGGAAGCTTGACGGATGATATGTATGCAGTGTTAGGAAAGATCTCTGAGGAGTAGGTCAAGAACTCACCAGTACACGAGCTGAAGCTGGCGTCAGTCTTTCTGGGAGAAGCATCCCTTGATATTATTCGCCTTGTGGCAAGTGTCAAGCTTTCTTCAGTCACAGCAAAGCGCGCCTTGTGGTTGTGCCTGTGGGTGTGGATCCTGCCTCTAAACAGGCATGGTTTTAAAATTCCCTTTGAGGGCTCCTCCCTCTTTGGGAATAAACTTGACTCTGCCATTACCCGTGCTACAGGGGGTAAATCAGGGTTCTTACCCCAGGACCGCCTGTTCTCGACTCTTCCTGTCTGCTCATGACCCTGACCTTTGGTGTGTGTCCTCGACCATCCCTGTTTGCCTGTGACCCTGAACCTTGGCGTGAACTCTGTTGTCCTTGTCTGCTTGTGGCCCCGACATTGGCTTGTCCCTTACTTTCCTTGTTGTTCCAGCCTGCTGCCTCCTTCCTCTTCCCCTGTAGTCTACCGTGAGCGTGAGCTGTGAGACCCTGGGGGCCGCGACCTGGAGCCAGACTGCAGCGCAGTCCATCCTCACCACTAGAGGCTCTGGTGAACACCTGCTGGCTCTTAGACTCCGCGCCCTGGGAAATCTATGCTCTAGCTCCCAGTGGGATCTGTGTCAGTGATCCAGTAGGCTTGCTTCCTGAACCTCCCAGGGTTCAATCTGCAGCAGTCAGTCCTAGGGTCCACTACCTAGCGGTGCACTTCTGACTCCTACAGAGTGCATCTGTCACCTAGCCTCAAGGTGACCTGACAGCTCAGTTACAGGGATCCGGTCCCTCTCCTGTCCAGACCAGATCTTCTGTTGCAGGGAACGTCTCTTCACCCATGCCCATCTCATCTCCATCTGATGTCTGGGTTTTTAGAGGGGAAGGCTGGAAGCGCTAGGATGTCCAAGTACAGCTATTGCTACATTGTTGAATGCCAGAAGAGCGGGCACCAACAGAGTTTACCAAAGAATTTGGTCGAAGTTTGCGGACTATGTTGTTTTCACTAATGGTTCCTGTAATGACCCAAAGATACAGGATACTCTGGGTTTTCTACAAACAGGCCTGGACCTGTCTTTATCGGTTAGTTCCTTACGAGTTCAGGTTTCTGCAATCTCTGCCTTCACAGGCGTATCATGGGCCAGACACCCTCTTACTAGGCAGTTCTTCAGGAGAGCAATAAGACTTAGACCTCAAAGAAAACCGAGATTTTCTAAATGGGATCTTCCTCTTGTCTTGGATTTTTTCTCAGGAAAAGAAATTTGACATATGGATCAGTCATCTGTTAAAGAACTTTCTCTCAAAGTGGTCTTTCTAGTAGCCATAACATCAGCTAAGAGGGTTTCCGAAATTGGTTCCTTAGGATTCAAAGAACCATTCCTTACTTTCTTCCCAAATCGAGTAGTCTTGATTCCTATGTTAGGTTAAAATCCCAAAGTAACTGTCTTCCATGAAAATCAGGAGATTGTTCTTCCTACGTTCAGGTCTACTGAGGACTCTAATATTCATCCTCTAGATGTTGGAGAGGTTCTAAAACAATACTTAGAAGCCACAGCTTCTGATCACCTGTTTGTTCTCTTCCATGGTAAAAACAAGGGATTACGTGCTTCCTCTAGAACCATCGCAGCATGGATTGTTCAGGCCATTCAGTGGGCTTATAAATCTAAGGGTTTGGCTCCTCTGGAGGCAGTGACTGCTCATTCTACCAGGAGCATTTTTACATCCTGGGCAGCATCCTGTCATGTATCTATGGAAGTAATCTGTAAAGCGGCCTCATGGTCATTGATTAACACTTTTATGACGCACTATTGTGTAGAACCGGCTTCTTTGTCTTCAGTTAATTTTGGTTTGCACGTATTATCTGTTGATGGTGCCAATTAAACCTTTTTTTCTTTAACCATTTCCCACCTGGGTGTGTATGGCAAGTTATTTCCCATACGTAGGCTGCCATGGAGTCTGTCAGGAAAACGGAAAATTTATATAAAATACTTACCGTAACAGGAAGTGAAGCCAATTTTAAGAAAAGGGACACAAAGCCCAACCTTTAAAAAAAAAATTAAAAATAAAATAAAATAAATAAAAATCTTGATTTCCCTCAAATGTCCACAATTAGAATAGGATTGTCTTCAGCTTGATTTTAGTTCAGTGCTCTAAATCAGTGCTTCTCAACCCTGTTCTCAAGTACCCCCCAACAGGCCATGTTTGCAGGTTTTCCTTCATCTTGCACAGGCGCTTTAAATCAAAGTCAGTGGCTTTGTATTTTGGACAGCTATTTTAGATAAGATAAAATTTCCTAAACATGTCCTGTCGGGGGGGGGGGGGGGGGGGTACATGAGGACTGAGGCTAAAAACCACTGCTCAAAAAGAAAATTGAATACTTACCACTCTGAAATGTTACTTTCCTGGTCACTATCCATGGCAGCATACGCACAATCCATGCATGTGCTACCATGAAGGCACCAGGAAAGTCACTTAAAACTAAAAAAAAAAAAAAAAAATATGAAAAAGGGATTTGTCTAAGACATGCCAATCAGCCTAGTCAAGCTGCAGCTTGGAAATCCGTTTCATGAAAAGAACACGTATAACACAAAGAATTTGAAACAATTTTATTGGTCCAAAAAAACAAAACAAAAAAAAAAAAACCACAGGACTTGGAAAAGAAGCAAGGAAAGCAAAATACACACATGTATGTTAATTTGAGACACTAACAGAGTAGGTTTGAGGTTTGACCCTTTTGCAGTGTAAATTAACAGGAGTTAAAAGGAGTGCACCCACAAATGGACATCTATTAAGGATTAAAACAACATTAGGTACACCATCTTAAAAAAGAATTTTAGAAAAAAGGCAGAACAGACAGTTAAATCAAAGTGAACAACGTAAAAACAAAAATTGCCAACATAAAAAAGATTTCATGGTAAAATAACCACCACCCAAAAAAAAAAACAACAAACCAAAGTAACAAATAAATTGCATAAAAACACATCTGTTTTGCAACAACATAACAAACAAAATACAAATAGAAAATACATGTGTTAGAAACTCGATAAGGACACCCAAATGTACTCTCTTGCCGGCCCCCCCACACACACAATCTTGGCTCTTTTCAGGGCAAAGTAAAGATTGTTATCTGCAAGCTTTATATAACATAAGTTTGTGTGCTAATGAGGCAATTGCAAACACATGGACAGTCCATGAAACACACAAAATGCAAGTTCACCCAATGTAGAGACTGAACTTCAAAGTGGGTACACCTGTTAAGGATGTCCTTAAATTACTAACCCAAAAAACACACTCTGAGCATGCCCAGAAACATCCAAGTGCTGTTCACACACAAAAAGCACCACCAAAAAAAAAAACAAAGTCCCTGAGCATGCCCACAACAACACAAATGCAGGTAGCACAAAATAAGCCACCCCACTGTCCAAAATTAAGCACATCATCTAGCATGCACCAAAATTACAGATGGGACAAAACACCCCCCAGTCCAGGGGGGCAACTAAAGAGCCTAACATGTGCAAAAGTTATACAACAAATACCATTGCAGTCTAAGGGAACTGACTTGGCAATTTTACTAGTCCCCACTTGGCTGGCTTATCTTCTAGTTATTGGCCTTAGAATGAATATGGGGTCCAGGTCCCACCCTAAGGGACATATATCAATGTCACCAATTGGACAACCCCAAAAACGAAACAAGGAGAAATGCCTTTAAATATGCCAAATTGCTTAAGGGCCAGTTCACACCAATGCAGTCCAGTGCATATTTTATGCATCAAAAATGCATGGAAATTCAGTTATATGGTTTGCAATGGCATAGTTCACACCAATGCTTGCTGTTCCAGTGCGTTCTAGTTCCAGAAAAAAAAAGTAGAACATGCTGCATTTTTTCTGCACTGGACTGTACTAGAAAGCTGTAAAACACACCAAAAACGCACTGGAACACTCTTGTCCTTATTTAAGGTTAAAAAAAAGAGGGGGAAAAAAAAAGAACCGGACTGCATCAAAAATGCACCAAAAACGCACTAGAACGCATCAAAAACGTGCATTCAGAAAAGCACCTGTAACACGTCCGGACTGCGTTTCTATGGTGTGAACTGGCCCTAAGGGCCCTAAGGGCCCTTAGGGCCAGATCACACCATAGAAACGCAGTCCTGATGCGTTCCAGGTGCTTTTCTGCATGCACGTTTTTTATGCGTTCCAGTGCGTTTTTGGTGCATTTTTGATGCAGTCCAGTGCTTTCCCCCCCTCTTTTTTCTTAACCTTAAATAAGGACAAGTGTGTTGCAGTGCGTTTTTGGTGCATTTAGGTGCGTTCCAGTGCATTTTTGATGCATTTAAAACTACTTGCGGCTATAATGAAATGTTGGTCCGGCAATACACATAAAAGTTCATTGATAAAAACAGCATTAAAAAAAAAACTAAATTAAGAAAAAAAAAATGTGTGGGGTTCCCCTGAAATTCCATACCAGGCCCTTTAGGTCTGGTATGGATATTAAGGGGAACCCCTCGCCAAAATAAAAAAAATTGGCGTGGGGTCCCCCTCAAAATCAATACCAGGCCCTTCAGGTCTGGTATAGATTTTGAGGGGAACCCCGCGCCAAAATTAAAAAAAATGGCGCGGGGTCTCCCTAAAAATCCATACCAGACCCTTATCCGAGCCTGCAACCTGGCAGGCTGCAGGAAAAGAGGGGGGACGAGAGAGCACCCCCCCTCCTGAACTGTACCAGGCCACATGCCCTCAACATTGGGAGGGTGCTTTGGGGTCCCCTGCAAAGCACCTTGTCCCCATGTTGATGAGGACAAGGGACAAGGGCCTCATCCCCACAACCCTTGGCCGGTGGTTGTGGTGGTCTGTGGGCAGGGGGCTTATCAGAATCTGGAAGCCCCCTTTAACAAGGGGACCCCCAGATCCCGGCCCTCCCCAATGTGTGAAATGGTAAGGGGGTACAAAAGTACCCCTACCATTTTCACAAAAAAACTGTCAAAAATGTTAAAAATGACAAGAGAAAGTTTTTGACAATTCCTTTATTTAAATGCTTCTTCTTTCTTCTATCTCCTTTCTTCTATCTTCTATCTTCCTTCGGTCTCTTCCTTCATCTTCATCTTCTTCTGGTTCTTCTGGTTCTTCCTCTGGTGTTCTCGTCCGTCATCTTCCTCCGTGGCGCTGGCGTCTTCTTCCCTACATCTTCTGGGCCGCTCCATCCAGCATGATGGGATGGGAGGCTCCCGCTGTGTGACGCTTCTCGTCTTCTGACGGTTCTTAAATAGCGGAGGGCAGGGCCACCCAGTCCCCATGCGTCAGAGGGGGCGGGGTCACCGGGTGGCCCCACCCTCCGTTATTTAAGAATCGTCAGAAGACGAGAAGCATCACACAGGGGGAGCCTCCCATCCCATCATGCTGGATGTGGAGCGGCCAAGAAGATAAAAGGAAGAAGACGCCGGCGCCGCAGAGGAAGATGCCGGACGAGAACACCGGAGGAAGAACCAGAAGAACCAGAAGAAGAAGAAGATGAATGTCACACACTCTGCTTGAGTGTTTCCGTCAGTATACCACTTCCTCCCAGTCTGAATACCTCTTCCATGGCGGCTGGTATCTGTACCTCTCCTCTCCTGCTATCTGGACCTTGGATCCAAATGGAAGTTTGGATGTCCCAGACTGCAGGAAGCATCCCGCTGCTTGCCACCAATGTCACGGAACGTCCCACACTCCGCTTGAGTGCTTCCGTCAGTATACCACTTCCTTGTAGTCTGGATACAGATATCAGATATTCCAACCGCTCCCAAGCATAAAAAACAAGGCAACACTTGCTTAGATGCTAACATGGACTGTTTATTTAGAATCAAAATTACAAGACTTTATATGCCGTTGGAACCTCCTCTAACAATACAACTGTAACCTAATTAACATGAGCTAGTTTACTAAATCATTTACCCAGACTAGGTGACTATGTCTCCTAGCTCATTGACTATTCAACACACATTACCATAAACATCAACACAGGGTTAATTAGAAGAAACAACAATGAGTTGAATACCCTTAGAACCTGTGGTAAGCCAGACTAAACTCATTTACATTAAACACATTATAGCTGACATCAGACAGGTGAGTGGAGTTGATGACATTAGCATCTTCTCACAATATGAGTCCCAACAGTATGACTCAGTCACTATTGCTACTATGGCAAATACAGGGTCCCCAGAGTCTGTGTGTCCTGGTGGACAAGGACCCGAAGCCAGAGTAACAACACCTCAAGGGTACCCCAAATGCCAGGGCCCATAATCTGTAGGCAAGAGGCTCACATTCAGTCCCCTCCAAAAGCCTCTATCCCGGGTGAGTCTGTCAAAATGAAGATGAAGGAAGAAACTGAAGGAAGATAGAAGATAGAAGAAAGAAGATAGAAGAAAGAAGAAGCATTTAAATAAAGGAATTGTCAAAAACTGTCTCTTGTCATTTTTAACATTTTTGACAGTTTTTTTGTGAAATGGTAGGGGTACTTTTGTACGGGCCGGGGGATCCCTGAAATTTGCTTCCAGACAATTCCCAGTGTTTTTAGCATTGGACTCATTTGGAAGGGCTGGAGTGGCGGTTTTTGGTTAAACGCTCTTGTCCCCTCCAGATCAAGTCCACCCAATTGGATCCTCATGGTAATTATATAATCCTAGAGGGCACCTACTTATCTAACCCTATAATGATCATGAACGTCTATGCCCCTAACACGGGTCAACTTAGATTTCTAACTAAGGTATTTGAACGATGGAACCGTGTAGCACATCCTTTTTTGATAATTGGGGGTGACTTTAATGCTGTCCTCTCGCCCGTTCAGGATAGAAAATCTTTATCCCACACCTTGACCTCCCACGCCCCACAATCACTAGCCACTTCCTTCAGGAAACTGATCCGTAACCACATGGCGGATTAAGCACCCCACGGGACGGCAGTACTCGTTTCTCTCCCCCCTCATAAGATGTTTCCAAGACTGGATTACTTCTTGATATCGGCTCCACTGCTTTCCCACATGGTGGCCTCTGACCTAGGTCCAATTACCTGGTTGGACCATGCCCCCCTGTCCCTGGACCTTTGCCTCTCAGCTGCTTTTCCCAGGAGATGCCACTGGAGGCTAAATGAATCTCTACTAAAACACCCCGAAAATAGGGATAAACTTCTTACCACTTTAATATCTCTGTGGGATCTCAGAGAAAGAGGGACTCAGTTCTTTTGAGGTCCTCTTTAATTTCTGAACTAAAAGCTGCTGAATGCTTTTTTCTTTACACCCCCACAATGGATCGGCTGTGCGCGGGAACCTCCCTACGTAACCGTATAAAGTTCCTAGAACTGTCAAAAAAAGACAAGTCTCTACTCTGGGCAAAACAAAAATTCTACGAATTTTCAAATAAACCGCATGGGATGTTAGTATCTAGGCTTAACCCTAGGCCCTCCCTCTCCTTCCTGAATCACATAAAACATAAAACATACAGATGGGACTCCCGTCTATAAAGCCCTAGGCCCGGAAAGCCTCCCCTACACTTATTATAAGACCTTTCTTCTGACTATCTTAAAACATTTAGTATCCCTATATAATTCCTTCCTTCAGGGTGAGCTCCCCATCAACAATTTTTACACTCCTATATTACGGTAATACCCAAACCGGATAAGGACCCATCGCTCCCAGACAGTTATAGGCTGATTGCACTTTTAAACTCAGACTATAAGCTCTTTACTAAAATTCTGGCTATTCGCCTCTCCCAATTCCTGACGAAACTGATAGATAGAGATTAAGTGGGTTTTGTCCCTTCTAGGCATGCAGGGGACAACACCAGAAGAACCATTGACCTCATAGACATACTGAAAAAAGTTCATCGCCCTACCCTGATCCTTAGCCTCAATGCCCAAAAGGCATTCGATCGATTAAGCTGGTCTTATATGTTTGCGACCCTTACTAAATTTGGACTAAGAGGTCCTTTTCTCATGGCCCTGCATTCTCTCTACTCTAACCCCTCCTCTCAGGTCCAACTAGCCTCCTTTACCTCCCGTTAGTTCCCCATGTCAAATGGTACCAGGCAGGGATGTCCCCTCTCACACTCCAGCCCTTCCAGATGAGTCCGATGCTAGTAAAGACACTGGGAAGTTCTTGAAGCAAATTTCAGGGATCCTCCGGCCTGGAAATGCGTCTCCTGGACCAGGATTATATCCGCACCGGAGGCCCTGAATTCCTTCAAGGCCATCCATCTTTTTTTTATGGAATTCAAACCTTTCACATTATACGATAACAATTTCAAAGCCATGAATAAACAGCATAATTCAGCTTAGAAGTATTCAAAACAATGGGCAGTAGACCAGCAAAAAAAGCATATATGTGTAATCAAAGGGTTCAAGTTCACCTATTATGAGATGATCAACAATAAAACAGAGAAGCAAAAAAACATAAAAGAAAAATAAAATAAAAAATAAAACAGAACAGCAGCACTGGAACAGCCATAAGGTGATCCAAAAAAGGGACCATGAAAGAGTATGTTGCTTGAGAAGAAAAAGGCCTGTGAGGCCCAAAAAATAGTAAAAGAAAAAAGGAACAATATCACAAAAAGGCCTGAGCATCTAGGACTACTCAGGAATCCTCGGTCGCAGCCTGAGGACCAATAGGGGAGCATAGCAGTCTCCAACATGGTAAGGGACCGGCGACTTCCCGTCACGTTAATCTGCCTATAGTGTTACCTGTTTGAACACTCCTCGGGGTTAACTGGAGAGAAGCAACCATAGGAGAGCCTTAGAAGTGGGAAAAAAAAAACTGTCTCCTTAAAAAAAAAAAGAAAAATAAGTCTGTAAGCAAGAAGACAAACGGGCAGCAAACATAGCTGAAACTTTGCAGGGCACCTTCAAGGGGAGGCGAGGTGGAAAACACAGTGGGCCCATAAAGGTAATTGACTAATGGTCAAGATCCCAAATGGAACCATAAAAAGGTATGAACAAGGGTGGGGTGCCCGCATCAAATCAAGTGGGTGGCCTTGAATGTTGAGAGCGTTGGGGTGTGGAGTAGGCCTTTGAACCTCTTCCTCTCACCGGGGTCCAGATTCTGGACAGAGCTGACAGGGGACACGGAGTGACAGACAAAGCCTGATCCACCTCCGCAGGGAGCGGAGGGAAGCCCAGACGTTTGACGAATGTGTCCCCTTCCTGAAGATCCCAGAGTACATGTTGGACCCCATCCAGGGTGACGTTGAGGTGAAAAGGAAAGCCCCAATAGTAAGGGACCTTGTGTAGCTGTAGGTGAGATGTGATGGGCCGTAGAGAGCGACGTTTGGCCAATGTGATCGGAGAGAGGTCACTGAACAGTTGGATTTTGTCTCCCTTGTAGTCAATGCCTGATCTGTTGCGGGTGGCCCTGGTCAGGGTCTCTTTACTCTCATAGAAGTGAAAACGGACCATTATATCACGGGGTCTGGCCCCCACAGGAGGTTTAGGAGCCAGGGATCTATGTGCACGATCAAGGCGCCAATCAATGTCCACAATTTCAGAAGCTAGGGTGTTGAAAAGGCCCAAGAGATAGGGTCTAATGTTGTTGTCAGCCACTGTTTCAGGGACCCCGTGGATTCTTAGATTCTAGCGTCGTTCCCTGTTCTCAAGGTTCTCCTGCTGGAGCTGTAGTTGGGATACTGAGTTTTTAAGGAGTGCATTCACCTCTTCAGGAGCCTGCATGTAGAGCAGAGTCTCATCAAATTTTGTCTCTAGGGAAGCTGTGCGTTCACCAAGTGCATCTATTTCTCCCCTGAGCTCTCTAGAAATCCTCCCCATCTCCTATGCTATGTCCCTGGTTACCTGCTGGGCCAGGGCCTGGAGCTTAAGGTCCATCATCTCCGGGGTCAGGACCGGGTGAGGAGAGGAGGCAGTGTGTGGAAGGATGGCCTACTGCTGCGATCCGCTCTCCGCCATCAAGGTGCTGATGTAGTCCTCCGGTTCTCCCTGAGAAATCGAGGCCGGGGATTGAGGCCTGGTCAGGAAACGATCCATAGTGGAGGAGGGCCTCAAGTGTTGCGTGGCTCGGTAATGGGATCTCTGGTCCCCGATTTTGCCCATGAAGTGCCAGGGAGTGTCGGGGAGTCATGGTGTCTCACCTCCGGAGCTAATGGTAGCTAAAGAAGCTGTGCAGAGGCCGTGGATCGCTGGACGGAAGCAGAGCTCAGGAGTCATGCATCCGCCATCTTAGAGAGCCACGCATGCGCCCACCTTTGGTCATTTTAATGCTTTTGCTGCAAGGCCCTGTACTGCACTTTTAACAGGTGGCCAAACCACAATTGCAATATTTAATTTTTTATCGTTTTTCACTTACAACTTTCAGAGTTAGTCAAAGACCCACAAAGCCATACATTAAAAGCATGGGACCAATAGAATGAAGAGATGGTGCTACTGATTTTGTAGGTTCCAAGATTGGTGCAAAAATGTTTATCACAACAAAATTTTAAAAAACATACACTAAAACCATTATTACTACACACAAACACGACAAAACGATCACCATTCCTACTACACCTATAAAATAAGACTGTATTGAGTTATTATATAACAAATATTGTACCTTTTTTGCAAAATGCTGAAAATCAAAGTTATGCAAAACTGTAAATAAACAAGTTAGGCTTATAATTTGCATACCAAATATTTAATCCTGCCACTAATCGCCCAAATATCCCCTAAAGGCACATAGGATAAATATGGGGCGCTAAACCTATAATGTGTGACCAAAAATCTATGTTAGCACAATAGTGGTGAGACTTTCTTATTGTGTTTGTATAGCACGTGACAAATAAATAGTGCTATCTCTAATGTGTAACCAAAAATCTGTGTTAGCACAATAGTGGTGAGACTCTCTTATTGTGTTTGTATAACACGTGACAACCAGATAGTGCTAGCAATCTCAAAATAAAATAAATGAAAATAAAAGCAAATATATGTGACATACAAGTGGAACATTAAGTGCAATCACTACACTCCATGCTGTGACATATCAAAACATCACATAACAGTCCATGTAAAATGAATCCATCCAAGAGGAACTGCCAGTGATCACATCTAGTGTAATAACAGATGCATACATTCAAGTGTCTTCGTGTGTCTTCCACCTCACCCCTGTGTTCAGTGAATCACACCCTCCAGAAATGCACTCACCGAATTACACTGCCAGCACTTTCATGCAAGGCAATACACGCTTGTTTTACCACACTCAGGGGTAAATGGAATAGTCTGTGTCCAGGAGGATAGTTGTTAAATAGATCCACATGAAAAAAATAAAGTGCTCCAATAGTGTGAACCAGCAAACAACATTTATTAAAACCACTGCAATCTACAACTGATGCACTCACATTATACCAAAGATAAAACAGCAGAAATCGTGTGTGGATCACATCAATCTTCAAGCAATTGTGGATAAAACGACAAAACAACTGTTGGTCACGGCGGACCTGAGGTGTGCTGTCACTGGGCTGCAGTCTCACTGCAATCTCACCCCTCCCTTCGGCTGTCCTCCGCTCCTCCGTGCACTCAAACTTCCTGCCTCCTGTGTAGTTAACCACGCTGTGTGTCACGTCTCACAGCCACGCCCCCGACATGTTTCGTCATAGGTAGACTTAATCATGTGATATGTCACAGCATGGAGTGTAGTGATTGCACTTAATGTTCCACTTGTATGTCACATATATTTGCTTTTATTTTCATTTATTTTATTTTGAGATTGCTAGCACTATCTGGTTGTCACGTGTTATACAAACACAATAAGAGGGTCTCACCACTATTGTGCTAACACAGATTTTTGGTTACACATTAGAGATAGCACTATTTATTTGTCACGTGCTATACAAACACAATAAGAAGGTCTCACCACTATTGTGCTAACATAGATTTTTGGTCACACATTATAGGTTTAGCGCCCCATATTTATCCTATGTGCCTTTAGGGGATATTTGGGCGATTAGTGGCATGTAGGATTAAATATTTGGTATGCATGTTATATATTTTTAAGGGGCAGCTTTTCTCATCATTTCTATTTTCACGTTTATGTTGAGCTCACCATTTAACACTGGTTAGGACCAATTTTTTGGATTATTTATTTAGTCATTTGGCACGGTGGGGGTGTCGTTTGTTGGAAAGGCGCTATATTCAGGATACCCAGTTATCAAGGCTTATA
The DNA here is from genome assembly GCA_037952835.1 of Lithobates septentrionalis. Lineage (NCBI taxonomy): Eukaryota > Metazoa > Chordata > Amphibia > Anura > Ranidae > Lithobates > Lithobates septentrionalis. The sequence goes on along the minus strand of JBBDGP010000091.1, from coordinate 2,935,968 downwards.
ATTTGGCCTTGTGGTAGCGTCCAATCCACAGTGGTAGTGTGTGCTGCATTGGTGTGCATTGTGATAAAATAACGCAAGAATACACTTTTTACGATGCAGAATTTTACAATGTAAGGTGCTGTGTGGCAACTGAATGCCCTAAATGCTCTAAATGAACATACACAGTAGCTCATCGCCACCAATGAGGAGTTACCAGAATTATTTGATTGCATGATCAATGACTTTCTGAAGGAGAATCATTTTGGCCGTTGTTGTGTATTTGTATATTTTAGGAAAGCATTATGGCATTTCTGCTTTAGAAGATTTAGGAGATTGAAGTAGGGGAAGAAGCATAAGGTTTGTATGATTAATCACTTCAGCCTGGAAGGTTTATCCCCCTTCATGACCAGGCGTTTTTTTACAATATGTCACTGCGTTACTTTAACTGACAATTGCACGGTCATGTAACTCTGTACCCAAATAAAATTGATGTCCTTGTTTTCCCACAAATAGAGCTTTTGGGGGTATTTTATCACCTCTGAATTTTTAAAAAGCAATATTTTTTTACTTTTTGCTATAAAACATACCCAATAAAAAAAAATTAAAAATTGAATTTCTTCATCAATTTAGGCCAATATGTATTGTGCTACATATTTTTGATAAATCCCAATAAGCACATATTGATCGGTTTGCGCAAAAGTTATAGTGTTTACAAACTATGGGATATACTGTATTTAATATTTTTTTTTTTACTAGTAATAAAAGCGATCAGCAATTTTACTAAATTCACTAATACAGTAATCAGTGCTAAAAAAAATGCTGGTTAACATTAGGGGTATCCAAAGGATTAAATGTGCTCCTAGAGAGTGCCTTCTAACTGTGTGGGAAATGCTTTGATGGGGGAAGACAGAAATCTGTGTTCCTGCTTAGGAACACAAGATCTCCATCTTCCCCTCTCACAGAATGGGCGTCTGCCTTGTTTACATAGGCAGACCGCCGTTCTGCCTCTCATGAGAACAATCGGTGGGTCTCAGCGGACATCGGGTCTACCGGATCCGCTGATTGGCTCCCGCTGTGTCTAATGACAGCAGGAGCGGGCACGCATGCGCCCCAGACCCAGTGTAAGAAATTATGAACAGGTACATGATTTTGCGCAAGAGGGCCACCCTGCCGCAGTATATCTGCGTGGAGCAGTACATAACAGGTTAATAAAGATGGTGACCTGTTAACAGTCTGTTTGCACTGCCGAGACACAACAATGGCAACTAGTGATGGGCACCAGAACTCCCAAACATGGAAAAAGCTTGTACCCGAACTGTGAAATCTATTAAAGTCTATGGGACCTGAACTTAAAAAATCAAACATCTCTATTTCTAAGGCTTATATGCAACTTATTGGCCATAAAAAGGGTATGGGGGGGCCGGGTACTGCCATGGCACATGTATCAATATATCATTTTTAAAGGAGCAGTGATTTTAATGATGCTTAATCACTTCCCACCCGCCATATGCAGAATGACGGCTGTGGGGTGGCTCTGTTATCCAGGCTGGGCATCATATATAATATCCAGCAGGATAAGCCGTTCGTGCGTGCCCCTGGGGGTGATTGGTTGTGCGGTGTGACGATCCAACACACCACATCTCTGATATAGGTAAAGAGCCTCTGATGTAGGCTCTTCACCATGTGATCAGCTGTGTCCAGTCACAGCTGATCACATGGTAAACAGGAAGTTCCAGTAATTGGCTTTCCTCAATTCACGCTGACAAGGTGTGGGCAGAGGAGAGTCGATCAGTGGCTCTCCTGACAAGGGGGGGTCTGTGCTGATAATCAGCGTATTGATTATCAGTGCAGACTCATCAGCAATGCCGCCAGTGGTGCCCATCAGTGCCACACCAGTGATGCCCACCTGTACTCACATGTGATGCCAATTACTACCCACATTTTATGCCAATCAGTGCCCATAAAGGATGCCAGTCAGTGCCCATCAGTAATGCCTGTCAGTGCCTCCTCATCAGTGCTGCCTATCAGTGCCATCAGTGCCACCCATCAGTGCCCCCTATCAGTGCCCATCAGTGCTGCATATCAGTGCCTGCTCATCAGTGCCCATCAGTGCCCCCCTCATCTGTGCCACCTCATCAGTGCTGCCTCATCAGTGCCTGTCAGTGAAGGAGAAAACATACTTACCGGTATTTACAAAATTTTATAACAGTAGCAAAGAAAAACATCTTTTCCTGTCGCATCATGGCAGCATACACCTATGGGTTGTGGCTCCGCCCCCGCAACCTGATAGGACCGCGTAGCTATTAAAGTCTGAGAGAGCCCCTACTACAGCATTCTCCTTTTTTTCCTCACCTGTCAAGGACCGAAAACATGCATCCCTTACCTAACATTTGCCCCAGCCAGGTTCTAGCCTCTCCTGGGTGGAAGTCCAATCCTGTACAGCCTCTAAATGAGCTTAATGGAAGGAACCCCACTCTGATGGTCTCAGGGGTATGTTACAATGCATTACAAACCTTAAACAGGTTTATGGATCGCAGCGGTCTCCAGCTCCTTTCAGTGCACCTGTGGGTAACTTCCCCTCCTGTCTGTCTCCATAGCTCCAGCTTGTCTCCCCTCTGCTCTCTGTGCCTAGCGCCGAGCGTCTCAGCTCCTCGCACATGCGCAAACAGCGGTATCTCGTCAGGGCATCCCACTTTCCAGCTTCCAAAATGGCGTCGGAGGCCTCGGAGCGCATCTGAGCATGCGCGAGCGTGACGTCATCACCGCCGCGACGGCGGCAAGTTTAAAAACGCTGTAATGTCAGCATTTTCTTGTCTCTTCTCTCCTGAGCCTGTAAGGAGGAATTTTGACCGGATCTCTTTGCTACTCTACCCAGCTGTTCTACCCTGTCTCTCTCTTGCTATCTCCACGCCCAGGTAAGATCTATGTTTTTTTTTTCTTTGCTTGTTTACTATCTGCTATCCCATGCATGCTAAGCCACCTATATATTATAGGTTGATTCATCACCTTTCATGGAGACCGCTGCCCAGGTAGACCATCGCCAGCCTACTAGGTAAGAGGGGATGATGGGTAAGTATGAAGAAAACGAAAAAAGAGAGCCCTCACTAGTGCTGTTTAAATTGAACAGCCCCACCAGGTCTTCCAGATCGTCACATTCAAGACGAGGGGAGCCTTCAAGAAGGAGCCGCTCAAGCCACAGGCAGAGTCGCTCAGAGCGCGGCAGAAGTCGCTCAAGTCGCAGAAGCCGCTCAAGTCGCAGGAGGAGCAGATCAAGTCGCAGGAGAAGCCGATCAAGATCAAGGCATAGTCGCTCCCACCACAAGAAATCCCCTGCGCGCAGGAAATCTCCTGTCACCCAGCCTTCCCGTCCACCCGGGAACTCCTGCTGGATTTGCGGTGCTACAGCACTTCCAGACAAACTAGCCTGTCGCACGTGCTTCATTGAGGCAACTAAGGACAGAGAAACAGAGGCAAGAGAACCAATCGAACCATCACCACAAGTCGCAGGGCCAGAGGCCAGCAGACCTATACAAAATACCTCATCCACTGCCCCATCATCATCAAAGACGTCAGACCCTCTCTCTGACACTGATGATCTAGAGGCATCCACCGGCTTCGACTTTTCACTGATCGACCCATTCGTGAAGTCAGTAAAAGAGGCGATCGACTGGGTGGAAGAAAAAGAAACTCCTCAAAAAGTGAGGAAATACTTTCCAAATCTTAAAAAAGACCCAGAGAACTTCCCGTTCATTGAGGAACTTGAGGATCTAATTAAGGATGAGTGGCAAAAGCCAGAGAAAAAAACTGGCCTCAGCAACAGATTAGCAAAGCTCTATCCACTTAAAGAGCCTAAAGTCAACCCACTAATATCTCCTCCAGTGGTCGACTCCTCTCTAATGCGCCTCGCCAGGCACGTAACACTCCCAATAGAGGATGCAGTCACATTCAAAGATGTCCTGGATAGAAAGAGCGATCTGGATCTTAAGAGAACCTACCTCTCGGCAGGTGGCGCTTGCAGGCCAGCAATAGCATTGGCTGCTGTCGGTAAGGCTATCTCAAGCTGGTCCACGATGGCCGAGAAGCTGGTGTCAGAAGGAATGGAGCAGGAGAAAGTTATCTCAGCCCTCCAAGAACTTAGTCTTGCAGGCGACTTTGTCGCAGAGGCCTCTGTGGATATAATTAAAACCACTTCAAGAGCAATGTTAAGCTCAGTAATGGCCAGAAGGGCGCTTTGGTTAAAACCCTGGTCGGCAGATCCCTCCTCAAAGTCCAATTGGTGTAAAATACCCTTTGATGGCGTAAACCTTTTTGGAGAAAAACTGGACTTGGCTATTTCTAAAGTCACTGGGGGAAAATCAGGACTCATCCCTTCAGATAGGAGGCCCAGACAGCAGAGACCACCGGTTTCTTTAAGAAATCTGCCAGATAAATACAGAGAGGCAAGATCCTACAGGCCTGGAAAAGAGTATAGGAGGAACTGGAAGAATCCCCAGTCATCATTGCTCAAGCTCCAAAAGTCTAAGACCCCTGCCACAGGGGAACAAAAGTCTTTTTGAAGGTGCGTCCGCCCAACCAGCTTTAGTGGGGGCCAGACTCATGAGTTTCAAGCAGGTCTGGGCGGATACAATAAAGGACCCATGGACGATAGACACTGTCCAGTTCGGGCACAAATGGAAATTCAAGACACAGGCTCCAAGAGACCAATTCTCTGTAACCAGATTACCGGCATCTCGGGAAAAAAGGATGCTACTGACAAGATACGTCCAAGACCTGTTACAAAAGGAAACCACCACAGTGGAAGTTCCAATATCCCAAAGGTCAACGGGATTCTACTCCCTGTTGTTTCTGGTGAAGAAGAAATCGGGGGATCTACGCCCTGTCTTAGATCTAAAGAATCTCAATCGCTCAATCTTAGTCGAGACATTCAAGATGGAGAGCCTCCAGTCAATTCTTCGGGCCATGAATATTGGGGATTGGATGATTTCCGTCGATTTACAAGACGCCTATCTGCACGTCCCCATTCACATCTCATTCCAAAAGTTTCTCCGCTTTGCGGTAGGTCTCCATCATTTTCAATTCCGAAGTCTCCCGTTCGGGATCTCCACCGCTCCAAGGACATTCACAAAAATCTTACTGCCAGTAATAGCCTTACTAAGAGAACAAGGATTGAGAGTCCATCATTACCTGGACGACATCCTTTTGCTAGCAGACAATCAGGATTCCCTTCTACTGCATCGATCCATTCTGATTACCACCCTACAAAACTTCGGCTGGATCATAAACTGGGGGAAAAGCAATCTGCAGCCCACTCAGAGAATGATATTCCTGGGGGCGGAACTAGACACCCGTCTCAATACGGTAGAACTTCCGCGGTAAAAAATTCCCAGTCTCATTCAGAAGGCAAGAAAGTTATTAGCCTCTACCACACTACCAGCCCGGGAGTACCTCAGCATACTGGGGTCATTCTCAGCAACCATCCCAATGGTACAATGGGCCCAATGGAACACCAGACCTCTGCAAGCATCACTGTTAAAACAATGGAACGGGGTATCATTGTCTCAGCCAATCATAATCCAGAAAGAAATAAAACAATCACTCTGGTGGTGGACCAGATTGAACAATCTGAAGAGATGCAGGCATATAGTCCCTCTTCCTGAGGAAATAATCACTTCAGACGCCAGCCTGAAGGGCTGGGGGGCACACTACCGCCATCACGCAGTCCAGGGCCTTTGGACATTCAGAACACAGAACGTGGTTTCAAATATATTGGAGATGAAAGCAGCTTTCCAAGCTCTGTTAGCCTTCAGCCCCCTCCTCAGGGGGAAAGAGGTCCTGCTAAAATTGGACAACAGAGTGGCAGTTGCCTATATCAACAGGCAGGGGGGCACCAGGAGTCGCTCCATGATGCAGGAAGTACGTCCAGTCTTCGAGTGGGCACAGCTGAACCTGTCGGGATTAACGGCAACGTATGTCCCAGGAGTCCAAAATCAACTAGCCGACTCTCTAAGTCGGACCTTTGTATCAAACAACGAGTGGGCCTTAAGTCACCAAGCCTTTACCCTCATAACCCAAACCTGGGGGATACTGGATATAGACCTGGCGGCAACACCGGTCAACACGAAATGCCAGAGATATCTAGCCAGAATTCCTTTCCCATCGGCAGAAGGCACGGATTGCCTACAACACGACTGGAAGTTCCGTTTGGGGTACATCTTTCCGCCAACGCCACTCATTCCGAGATTCTTACTCAGACTCAAGAGGTCGAAAGCCACAGTGTTAGCAGTCCTCCCATTTTGGCCGAGACGACCATGGTTTTACGACGCTCCTCCAATTGAGCACAGCAGAACCACTGACACTCCCAATGACAGCGGATATACTGTCGCAGGGGCAACTCCTTCACCCATTTCCGGAGAGGCTGCATCTAACAGCATGGAGATTGAAAGGACTAGGTTCTAAGTCCAAGGTTGCTCCCAGAAAGTGATAGACACTCTCCTTCAGGCCAGAAAATCCACGACCAATAAAACCTATAAAAGGGTCTGGGAGAGTTTTCTCTTAATCGCACAACAGCAATCCTGGAACCCGGCATCTCCATCAGTTGCTCAGATCCTCGAGTTTCTCCAGTTAGGTCTAGATAAAGGTCTTAGGTCTAGTACCCTGAAGGTACATGTATCAGCCCTATCTGCTATGACAGGAGTGAAATGGGCTCAAGAACCTCTCATCATCCAATTTCAGAAGGCTTGCCTAAAGTTGAGGCCACCTAGGAAACCTTCCTTCCCGACATGGGATCTTTCAGTAGTGTTGGAAGCCTTATCCCATGAGCCATTTTTTCCGTTAGAGAATGTTTCCCTGTGGGACCTAACTCTCAAAGTCACTTTCCTAATAGCAATTACATCAGCTAAAAGGGTATCGGAAATTCAGGCCTTACAGGCTAAGGAACCATACTTGATGTTCTATCCAGACAAAGTAGTCTTAAAACCATCGGATCGCTTCATCCCGAAAGTGTCATCATCTTTCCACTTTAAACAAGAACTATGTCTCCCCACCCTCTCCACAGAACAGGGTGATCCACATCCGCTTGACATAAAGTCTAATATCCAGGCCTACCTCTTGGCAACCAGCAATTTGAGGAAGACAGAGGACCTACTGGTCATTCCTCATGGGTTTAGAAGAGGACAAGCAGCAACCTCTCGCACCATCACAGCATGGTTGGTGAAGATCATTAAGAGAGCTTACGCATCTAACAACGCACGAGTACCGGAGGGCTTAAGGGCACACTCCACAAGGGCAATGGCTACCTCCTGGGCGGCCTACTGCAGGGTATCAGCCGAAACCATCTGCAGGCCAGACTTGGTCTTCAAAAACCACCTTTATTTCTCATTATAAAGTGGACTCCGCTAGATTGTCCACGGTAGAATTTGGGAGAGCAATTATTCAGGCTAACTCCTCAATACCTTCTAAATAAAAAACTTATCTTTTGCTCATACCCACCCAGTTTGCGAGTTATTCCCCATAGGTGTATGCTGCCATGATGCGACAGGAAAACGGAAAATTGTATACTCACCTTTCCGTAATTTTCCTTTCGCATCTCATGGCAGCATACAAATGCCCACCCATCTGAGGTGAGGTATATATACACGGAGAATGCTGGGGCAGGGGCTCTCTCAGACTTTAATAGCTACGCGGTCCTATCAGGTTGCGGGGGCGGAGCCACAACCCATAGGTGTATGCTGCCATGAGATGCGACAGGAAAGGAAAATTACAGAAAGGTGAGTATACAATTTTCCGTTTTTTTTCCTGTTTTATTTGTAGTGCAAAAAATAAAGAAGCCAATGATGATTAAATTGAAAGTGAATAAGGTGATCTCACACAAATTAATATTAATAAATACACTGAATAAATAGTACATTAAATAAATAAATAAACGTGTCTATAAACATCTAAGTAAAGTGGCAGTGCGAAATATGTGATATTGCATAAATATACAATATATTAGGTAATAATGAATCATAAGGTGATTGCTTACAAAGTATCCTAATGGAAAATAATGTGAAAAAATGCCAATACAATGACACAGTATGTGAAAAATAGGTAAAAAAAAATAAAGAATAAAAAGTAAAACTTAGAAATTAATTATAATAAAAAATGTTCAAGTCCTTTTTATGTGAACAAATAAGTGAATAAATTCTGCTGCTATCAAAGTTGATAGATATGAGTGTCCATATGTTGTCCTAGTGTGGTTTCTTCAATATTATAGTCTCCCAAAACTCTCACCTCAATGGTATGAATAAAAAGCAGTCAACATCCAAGATCTCTACTGTCCTCCATGGGTGGGCAGAACCTTCGGTGTTCCTCCTATGGGTGCATAGATTCGCTCCAATATATATATATAATATATGTATAAGGGAGTACCACAGTGTGAGATTGGGGACAAAATACAGAAGCCTCCAATAGTGCAATATGTCAGGGCTAAAAAATGTATTTATTGAAATAAAGCAGAGTGGACTCTTACATAAAAACATTAAAAACAACACAGGAAACAAATTTGGCGTTGTTCCACGCCTTCTCACGTCACTTCCGGTGTGTGGCTATCCCGGCCAATCCCTACGCGTTACGTTGCACCTCGCAACTTCATCTGGGAATCTGCGCCCATTTTTCACACTATTTTCCATTAGGATACCTTGTAAGAAATCACCTTATGATTCATTATTACCTAATATATTGTATATTTATGCAATATCACATATTGTGCACTGTCACTTTACTTAGATGTTTATAGACACGTTTATTTATTTAATGTACTATTTATTCAGTGTATTTATTAATATTAATTTGCGCGAGATCACCTTATTCACTTTTACAGCTTTAGTGTCTTTTGATACACTTAGAGATTTTGCTGCATTTTTGATTTCACACTGTAGCTCTGTATTCGTTTTGTTTACTGTTCCCTGTTAGCGCGAGAGATTTCATTTAACACTTCACTTTAGTGGTGATCAAATACCACCAAAAGAAAGCTCTATATGTGGGGAAAAAAAGATGAAAAATCATATGCGACAGAGCTGAAAGCTGAAAGTTGGTCTGGGCAGGAAGGTGGTAAAAGTGCCCTGTATTGAAGTGGTTAAAGTGAAACAATAAAAATGAATAAGTCCTTTAATTATAGTGTCTAGGGGGTCCCCTTAGTATGCTTGTAAAGAGACGCATCTGTACTGTGTATAGAACCTGCTGCAGCAAAACTGACATATAAAGAAAAAAAACATTTAAACCAGACCCATATCTGACCATGCAGCTGGGCAGGCTAGGAAAGAGGGGGCATAAGGGGGCGCCTCCCCCCGAACCATACCAGGCCACATGCCCTCAACGGGGGGGGTGCTTTGGGGCAGAGGGCTCTGTCCCCCCACCCCAAAGCACCTTGTTCCCATTTTGATGGAGACAAGGGCCTCTTCCCAAAATAAAAATAAACCCTTGCGAGCAACCTAAAGCTACTGAATGCTCTATAGTCTAATATTGTCAGCAGCAGGCATTTCTCACATTCCCATACTATGTGCAAAAGCAATTACAATTCAATAAATGTGTTACGCTTCTGATATATTCTAAATCAACCCTAAATAACTCCTTTTACACAATTATAACAAGTGTCTCTCTGTATTTTAGACCAAAGTGCACACTAAACAGTGCTCATATGACCGTGAAAACAACTTCTAAACAGAGCTCTATATATATATATATATATATATATATATATATATATATATATATATATATATATATATATATATATATATATATATATATATTACTCTTCTTATAATAAATCACAATATATACTATATAATTTGCAGTGCCCAAGCAATATTGTGAAAAGTGAGCATATATAACAAAAAAAACATGCAGTCCTTGATAGATCATCAAAGGAAAAAACAAAAACAAAAGTCCAATCAACTCGCTATACAAGTGATCACCACTCCTTCTAATCCATTTAGGTGCCTAATTAACTACTGCAGCTGATAACACCCCACTTGTGCTCCTGTTCTGGGTGTGCTCTCACCTCTATGCCAGTGACCTCACACTTAAGTTTGGTCAGCACTCCCTTTTTAGCCACAACCTGACTAATGAGTAGAGATGTTCTGTCTCTCTCTAATCCTCTTTGCCTGTAGCAGTATCTCTAACCATTATATCCATGTATGCAAGAAAAATTGATCTCCAGATGCTTATTAAAACCAAAATCTTTATCAAAATGCTCAAAGATAGCTACTCATATATTTGGGGTGCTTGTAACGCATCACTCTGACCTTGCTTAATAATGTGTGCAGTATGTGCCTCCGTGACACCAGCAGCTCATTTGCAGATCCTTCCAATGATGGAGGATGAGGAGGCTACCTCATTTATTTCCCTTTTTATGGGAAACTGACCCATGAACTTAGGACCCAGCTTCTTTGATGGGCAAGCCAACTTTAGATTCACTGTGGATAACCATACTAGGTTATCGGGTTCAAGTACTAATTCTCCTTGTTTTTTCTTGTCGAAGACTTATTTATTGTGTTCCTGTTTCCTTGTCATGGTTTCCTGTAATAATTGATTATTAGAGCAGAAAAAATGTATTGTTTCATGGACCGCTGGTACAGAACATTTAGGAATGGAGTCAAGCAAAAATGATGGATGAAAGCCATAATTGGCAAAACATGGTGTTTGTTTTGTAGTGGAATGGATAGAATTGTTGTAAGCAAACTCGGCCAATGGGAGCAGGGAGATCCAGTCGTCTTGGGAAAATTAAGAAAAACAACATAAGTATTTCTTAAGGGTCTGGTTGGTCCTCTCTGTCTGCCCATTTGTCTGAGGATGGTAGGCAGAGGAGAACGATAGCTCAATTCCTAGAGCCTTGCACAGAGCTTTCCAGAATCGGAAAGTAAATTGTACTCCCCAATGTGAAACAATGTTGGCCGGTACTCCATTAAGTTTAATGATTTCTCTGATGAATTATTGCACTGTTTCGGGAGCTGAGAGAGTACCTTTCATTGGAATGAAGTGTGCCATTTTAGATAAGCGGTCTACTACTACAAAGATAGTGGTATGACCCTCGGCTGGGGGCAATTTGACAATAAAGTCTATGGATAACATCTTCCATGGTCTATCTGGGACAGACAATGGTTTTAACAACACACCAGGCCTTGGCTCTACTGTTCTTGCCCCGGATGCAGGTGGTGCAGGATTCCACATACCCCTTGCAGTCTCCAAATACAGTACTTGAGGCCACCAGAAGGTGTGTTGCAAAAGGTAAACAGTTTTGGTTATGCCAAAATGTCCAGTTAGTGCATGATCATGGTAAAGTTCTAGCACAGCGACCCATAGGCCTTTGGGTACAAAGATCTTGCCCTTGTACCAGAACAGGGAATAGTATCAAATTTAAACTCACGCTGAATGGTGAAAAAACAGTGAAATAGAAAACTAAAGCAGCTGCCACACACAAAGTGCTACTCACTAGAAATGTAAAATTATGGAAATGTGGCGCTCGCAAATGTTATTAAACATGTGTGACCAAGTGTAGATGAGTGCAGATGTGAATATGCAAAGCAAAAAACATATAAATAAAGTCCAAATAAATGTGCTGAATGTTCTGATCCGCAATGGAGAAAAAAAAATTTGAATTGCAATGGACCACAGACGCTCCAGGACTTTTCAGGTGCAGAAACGCCACTCCCACATGTGTCCTCACTAACCAAATGGTGATGACCCCCAGCTTTGCAGTCCGGGGGTCACTTCAGGCTTATGTGATGGTATCCAGAGAAGCTCAGGAGTGGTGTTGTGCACATCAGATCAAAGGATTTCTTGTTGAATTTCTCAGCAGAATCACCAGGCAGCAAAAAAAGGATACAAAAATGGAACTAATAGTGAAAAGTACCGTTTGAAAAGGGATTTATTCCATATACAAATGGGTACTTACAAAATAGTTGATAAAAACAGGCATGTAAAGGGATTAGAGATGGATCCGGACGCTGCTCATGGAGTGCGTTCCAGAAACCAGGAAGTGCATTCCAAGGAGCAGGAAATGACGTCAGTGCCACCAGAAATACATTGACATGTTTCGCCAACCTACAGGGCATTATCAAAGACCTAATTCCCGGCCCACTCGACTGCTTTAAATAGAGGAAAGGAGGAAACATCCCCCACACAGAGGACTAATCACCATCCACATGGGAACCATGCTGATGATGAAATGAAAAAAGGTCACTCCCACAGGCAGAGCACAGCCGCTGGGAGAGACCAAAAAAGTGCAAATAGCAATCTGCAAAAACTATTCCAAGGACTAAAGACATCAGTTCCAGGTAAAAGATGGAGCTTACTGGGAATACATATAGAAAGGGGATTTTGGGACTTTAAATGAAGCACCCTCAGGTGCCTCCATCCCGAAATCGAATCAAAATAAATAGGGAGTTGGGACTTTGAATGAAGCAGATGGATAGTGGAGGTAAAAAACAGTATAGAGATTTTATTTAGACAATATTAAAACACATAATTCGTCATATATAATGTACAATGAGCGTGCACAGGGCCTGAACATATTATGTAGAAAAGTACATGCATAGCAACAATTCAAAGTAGTAACCATAGTAGTATCATTGGCAATAATCCTGGTGCTGGTGCATGCATCCACATGGTATGTCTACATTCATCAAAGAGTATACAAACAAATCATAGAGTAGGATGGTTGTAAGTAAATCAATATCAGTCCATGTAGAGTATAACTGTAGCATTAAATAGCTCGACGCGTTTCGTGGGTTGTCCCACTCGTCAGGAGCGGATGCGGTAAATATACCTATAGAGTATATATAAAAAAGCATATATTGAACTGTACTCTCGAAAAAAGCTGGCATATTACATTGTAGATGTGAAACGGTGGTTAGCCAACCGCACTCACCCAACCAGACAGCAAAAGCAATGCGGGGCAGCCGGTGCAGAGTCAGCCGAGGACACAACTCCCGCACGGGAGCTGAGGCGGCATAGTACAGAGGTGCAGCGTCAGATGGTATGGGGACATAGAGGGGTATAGCTGGTGTAACCATATACCAATAAGTATGTGTATTCCATAGAATGAGTATACCTGGGAAGACAATATTAATTATATGTATAGTTGTAGCAATAATATATTGTAGATAATGATAATATTAATAATAGTGAACCCAGTGTAGTTCCAGGGGAGTGATAGTAGAATAACAAGGTGCCAAGATTTATTAAAAGGCCTATGGTGGGTGGTAAATAATGATATAACTCTAAAAAGATGTAAGGGCTAAAAGATATAGATATCTAGTAAGAAGCATGTGCCGAATATAGAGGTGAAGAGCTGCACCACCAAGGAAGAAATGGAAGAGTAAGAATCAGGGACAAACCAAGGAGAAAAGGGAGAAGAGAACTAACCCCATCGCTGCATCACAGCACCACCAGCAAGCACTGTGGCTGGTGTGCAATGGCCCAAGAGGGAGACTGGTCAATCAGAGCAGCTCACTACAAAGGGGTGTTGACTAATATGCCGCCAGCACCACGCAGCGAGCCAATAGGAGGGGGAGGAAAGGAAGATGCCGCACCTGAACCGAGTAGGTACTCGGCAACAGGTGCGGGAACTCCCCCATGTAGATACTCGAGATGTTATGGCTGAGCGCAGGCGCAAAGGCGTCATGACTGACGTCACACGCACGACGCCTCAGCCGTCACACACAATGTGACAAGCGTGGCGCCGATGCGCCGAGGGGCACCCGCCCGATCCTCCTAGACACCAGGGGAGGAGGGGGAGGGGCCACTGAGCGCATCGCAGCTCCCGCGGTGAAGACAGTCCACAGCAATGACCAAGCACCAAACCATCCACACACGCATAGAACTGGCTGGATGGGGGGATGCGTCAGATATCTGCAAAATGAAAAGTACACTTCACGTGGCAACATGTAACCAGCACAGGGAAATACTGCATGTACAGGAACACCAATTGCAGAGCTCGAAGGCATACACATGGAGAAACAGTGTAAATAAATGTTTGTAATGTCAATATGTAAACCTTAACATAAGGTACCCTATAAATGAGGGCAAACCTCGCACAGGGATGGCAGGGGAACACTGCCAATCCCATATATCCACCTGCTTCCATCCCGATATATGTGTATATAGAAAGGGGGTTTTGGGACTTTAAATGAAGCACCCTCAGGTGCCTCCATCCCGAAATCGAATCAAAATAAATAGGGAGTTGGGACTTTGAATGAAGCAGATGGATAGTGGAGGTAAAAAACAGTATAGAGATTTTATTTAGACAACATTAAAACACATAATTCGTCATATATAATGTACAATGAGCGTGCACAGAGCCTGAACATATTATGTAGAAAAGTACATGCATAGCAACAATTCAAAGTAGTAACCATAGTAGTATCATTGGCAATAATCCTGGTGCTGGTGCATGCATCCACATGGTATGTCTACATTCATCAAAGAGTATACAAACAAATCATAGAGTAGGATGGTTGTAAGTAAATCAATATCAGTCCATGTAGAGTATAACTGTAGCATCAAATAGCTCGACGCGTTTCGTGGGTTGTCCCACTCGTCAGGAGCGGATGCGGTAAATATACCTATAGAGTATATATAAAAAAGCATATATTGAACTGTACTCTCGAAAAAAGCTGGCATATTACATTGTAAATGTGAAACGGTGGTTAGCCAACCGCACTCACCCAACCAGACAGCAAAAGCAATATGGGGCAGCCGGTGCAGAGTCAGCCGAGGACACAACTCCCGCACGGGAGCTGAGGCGGCATAGTACAGAGGTGCAGCGTCAGATGGTATGGGGACATAGAGGGGTATAGCTGGTGTAACCATATACCAATAAGTATGTGTATTCCATAGAATGAGTATACCTGGGAAGACAATATTAATTATATGTATAGTTGTAGCAATAATATATTGTAAATAACGATAATATTAATAATAGTGAACCCAGTGTAGTTCCAGGGGAGTGATAGTAGAATAACAAGGTGCCAAGATTTATTAAAAGGCCTATGGTGGGTGGTGAATAATGATATAACTCTAAAAAGATGTAAGGGCTAAAAGATATAGATATCTAGTGAGAAGCATGTGCCAAATATAGAGGTGAAGAGCTGCACCACCAAGGAAGAAATGGAAGAGTAAGAATCAGGGACAAACCAAGGAGAAAAGGGAGAAGAGAACTAACCCCATCGCTGCATCACAGCACCACCAGCAAGCACCGTGGCTGGTGTGCAATGGCCCAAGAGGGAGACTGGTCAATCAGAGCAGCTCACTACAAAGGGGTGTTGACTAATATGCCGCCAGCGCCACGCAGCGAGCCAATAGGAGGGGGAGGAAGGAAGATGCCGCACCTGAACCGAGTAGGTACTCGGCAACAGGTGCGGGAACTCCCCCATGTAGATACTCGAGATGTTATGGCTGAGCGCAGGTGCAAAGGCGTCATGACTGACGTCACACGCACGACGCCTCAGCCGTCACACACAACGTGACAAGCGTGGCGCCGATGCGCCGAGGGGCACCCGCCCGATCCTCCTAGACACCAGGGGAGGAGGGGGAGGGGGCCACTGAGCGCATCGCAGCTCCCGCGGTGAAGACAGGCCACAGCAATAACCAAGCACCAAACCATCCACACACGCATAGAACTGGCTGGATGGGGGGGATGCGTCAGATATCTGCAAAATAAAAAAGTACACTTCACGTGGCAACATCTAACCAGCACAGGGAAATACTGCATGTACAGGAACACCAATTGCAGAGCTCGAAGGCATACACATGGAGAAACAGTGTAAATAAATGTTTGTAATGTCAATATGTAAACCTTAACATAAGGTACCCTATAAATGAGGGCAAACCTCGCACAGGGATGGCAGGGGAACACTGCCAATCCCATATATCCACCTGCTTCCATCCCGATATATGTGTATATAGAAAGGGGGTTTTGGGACTTTAAATGAAGCACCCTCAGGTGCCTCCATCCCGAAATCGAATCAAAATAAATAGGGAGTTGGGACTTTGAATGAAGCAGATGGATAGTGGAGGTAAAAATCAGTATAGAGATTTTATTTAGACAACATTAAAACACATAATTCGTCATATATAATGTACAATGAGTGTGCACAGGGCCTGAACATATTATGTAGAAAAGTACATGCATAGCAACAATTCAAAGTAGTAACCATAGTAGTATCATTGGCAATAATCCTGGTGCTGGTGCATGCATCCACATGATATGTCTACATTCATCAAAGAGTATACAAACAAATCATAGAGTAGGATGGTTGTAAGTAAATCAATATCAGTCCATGTAGAGTATAACTGTAGCATCAAATAGCTCGACGCGTTTCGTGGGTTGTCCCACTCGTCAGGAGCGGATGCGGTAAATATACCTATAGAGTATATATAAAAAAGCATATATTGAACTGTACTCTCGAAAAAAGCTGGCATATTACATTGTAGATGTGAAACGGTGGTTAGCCAACCGCACTCACCCAACCAGACAGCAAAAGCAATGCGGGGCAGCCGGTGCAGAGTCAGCCGAGGACACAACTCCCGCACGGGAGCTGAGGCGGCATAGTACAGAGGTGCAGCGTCAGATGGTATGGGGACATAGAGGGGTATAGCTGGTGTAACCATATACCAATAAGTATGTGTATTCCATAGAATGAGTATACCTGGGAAGACAATATTAATTATATGTATAGTTGTAGCAATAATATATTGTAGATAATGATAATATTAATAATAGTGAACCCAGTGTAGTTCCAGGGGAGTGATAGTAGAATAACAAGGTGCCAAGATTTATTAAAAGGCCTATGGTGGGTGGTGAATAATGATATAACTCTAAAAAGATGTAAGGGCTAAAAGATATAGATATCTAGTGAGAAGCATGTGCCGAATATAGAGGTGAAGAGCTGCACCACCAAGGAAGAAATGGAAGAGTAAGAATCAGGGACAAACCAAGGAGAAAAGGGAGAAGAGAACTAACCCCATCGCTGCATCACAGCACCACCAGCAAGCACCGTGGCTGGTGTGCAATGGCCCAAGAGGGAGACTGGTCAATCAGAGCAGCTCACTACAAAGGGGTGTTGACTAATATGCCGCCAGCGCCACGCAGCGAGCCAATAGGAGGGGGAGGAAGGAACTCCCTATTTATTTTGATTCGATTTCGGGATGGAGGCACCTGAGGGTGCTTCATTTAAAGTCCCAAAACCCCCTTTCTGTATACACATATATCGGGATGGAAGCAGGTGGATATATGGGATTGGCAGTGTTCCCCTGCCATCCCTGTGCGAGGTTTGCCCTCATTTATAGGGTACCTTATGTTAAGGTTTACATATTGACATTACAAACATTTATTTACACTGTTTCTCCATGTGTATGCCTTCGAGCTCTGCAATTGGTGTTCCTGTACATGCAGTATTTCCCTGTGCTGGTTAGATGTTGCCACGTGAAGTGTACTTTTCATTTTGCAGATATCTGACGCATCCCCCCCATCCAGCCAGTTCTATGCGTGTGTGGATGGTTTGGTGCTTGGTTATTGCTGTGGCCTGTCTTCACCGCGGGAGCTGCGATGCGCTCAGTGGCCCCACCCCCTCCTCCCCTGGTGTCTAGGAGGACGGGCGGGTGCCCCTTGGCGCATCGGCGCCACGCTTGTCACGTTGTGTGTGACGGCTGAGGCGTCGTGCGTGTGACGTCAGTCATGACGCCTTTGCGCCTGCGCTCAGCCATAACATCTCGAGTATCTACATGGGGGAGTTCCCGCACCTGTTGCCGAGTACCTACTCGGTTCAGGTGCGGCATCTTCCTTTCCTCCCCCTCCTATTGGCTCGCTGCGTGGCGCTGGCGGCATATTAGTCAACACCCCTTTGTAGTGAGCTGCTCTGATTGACCAGTCTCCCTCTTGGGCCATTGCTGGTGGTGCTGTGATGCAGCGATGGGGTTAGTTCTCTTCTCCCTTTTCTCCTTGGTTTGTCCCTGATTCTTACTCTTCCATTTCTTCCTTGGTGGTGCAGCTCTTCACCTCTATATTCGGCACATGCTTCTCACTAGATATCTATATCTTTTAGCCCTTCTTTTTAGAGTTATATCATTATTCCCCACCCACCATAGGCCTTTTAATAAATCTTGGCACCTTGTTATTCTACTATCACTCCTCTGGAACTACACTGGGTTCACTATTATTAATATTATCATTATCTACAATATATTATTGCTACAACTATACATATAATTAATATTGTCTTCCCAGGTATATTCATTCTATGGAATACACATACTTATTGGTATATGGTTACACCAGCTATACCCCTCTATGTCCCCATACCATCTGACGCTGCACCTCTGTACTATGCCACCTCAGCTCCCGTGCGGGAGTTGTGTCCTTGGCTGACTCTGCACCGGCTGCCCCGCATTGCTCTTGCTGTCTGGTTGGGTGAGTGCGGTTGGCTAACCACCGTTTCACATCTACAATGTAATATGCCAGCTTTTTTCGAGAGTACAGTTCAATATATGCTTTTTTATATATACTCTATAGGTATATTTACCGCATCCGCTCCTGACGAGTGGGACAACCCACGAAACACGTCGAGCTATTTGATGCTACAGTTATACTCCACATGGACTGATATTGATTTACTTACAACCATCCTACTCTATGATTTGTTTGTATACTCTTTGATGAATGTAGACATACCATGTGGATGCATGCACCAGCACCAGGATTATTGCCAATGATACTACTATGGTTACTACTTTGAATTGTTGCTATGCATGTACTTTTCTACATAATATGTTCAGGCCCTGTGCACGCTCATTGTACATTATATATGACGAATTATGTGTTTTAATGTTGTCTAAATAAAATCTCTATACTGTTTTTTACCTCCACTATCCATCTGCTTCATTCAAAGTCCCAACTCCCTATTTATTTTTTTTCACTGGGAATACATTTACATGCAAAATGAAATTAATATACATACAAGCCAAAAAATGAAAATATAAAAGGAAAAACTAATATTGAAAAAGAAATAAAAATAAGAATAAAAATAAATAAAACTAAAAATGCAAATAAAGAAAAAAAGAAAAGAAGAAAAATAGAAAAAAATAATAAAAATAAAAATAAGAATAAAAATGAAAATAAAAAATAAAAAATAAATAATTAATATAAAAATAAAAATAAAATGAAAAGTAAAAATAAAAATATAAATAAAAAAAATGAAAAAAAATAAAAAAAAATAAATAAAACGGAAAGAAAAAAAAATACAATGGATAAAAAGCACTATATTTCTTCTAAAAAGTTCAGATCCAATTCAATGTTTAACCTTCGGGGGGGGGGGGTCTTCATTTTTAAACAATGGATCCATTGGGTCTCATTAGGAGAAATAGCTTGCTTGAAGTTACCTCCTCTCCAATGCCCCTCAACTCTGTCAATGCCCCAGAAGGTGAGGCTACTGGGGTCCCTACTGTGAACTCGTCTGAAATGACTGGATAAACTGTGATTTTTGTAACCTTTTTTAAACCTATTAACATGCTTGCGTAATCTCACTCCCAATGCTCTGGTAGTCCTACCTACATATTGTAACCCACATGGGCAGGACAATAGGTAGGTAGTGCCACATGTAATACATTTTTTAATTTTATAGGATTGACCAGACAGTGGAGTGTGCTGTAAACGCAGTTGTTTTCCTCACCCTGTGCTTAGATGTCCTACATATAACACATCTTCCACAACTGAAAAAACCCACCTGTTTCAAAAATGTGCATAGCTTTTTTGGGGGCTCAACAACATTGGGTGCCAGCTTGAGTCGTAGCATAGAAGGCTTGGTGTAAATGAACTGTGGTCTACTGGGTAAAACACTGGCTAAATCGTCATCTTTCAATAGAAGATGCCAATACTTACGAACAATATGTTCCACTTGTTTATATTGGTGGGTAAAACCTGACATAAAAGCAATACCAAAATCTCTTTTGGCAACTTCCTTCTTTTTAAACAAATTGTCCCTATTCATACCCCTTACCAAGGATAGGGTTTTGTTTAACTCACATGGGGTGTAACCTTTTTCCAAGTACCTCTCATACAGAACTTGCGCTTGTAGGTCAAAATCCTCAATTCTTGTGCAATTGCATCTGACTCTTAGAAATTGGCTTTTAGGAATGGAACTAAGCCAACGAGGGTGATGGCAGCTTCCAAGGGGGATGTAACCATTTCTGTCCACTTCCTTAAAATAGGTTTTAGTGGACAGTGGATGGTTATCCTTAAAAATAACTAAATCAAGAAAATTAAAGCAATGAATGTTGGAAGTTGCCAAGAATGATATCCCATAGCTATTCTCACAAATTTTCGACAAAAACTGAGAAAAAGACTCTTTTGATCCTGCCCAAATAATGATGACATCGTCTATATAACGATTGTAAAACTTAAGCTGAGAATGTTCGCAGCAAAAATGGCATCCTTCTCCCAGAAGCTCATGAATAAATTTGCCACTGAGGGGGCATATTTAGCCCCCATTGCCACACCCTTCTTCTGTCTAAAGAATTGCTTATCATGCCAGAAGTTGTGGCTCATGGCTAGATCTAGGGCATGGACAAGAAAATCCTTTTGTTTATTTTTCATTTTGGCATTGTTTAAGGCCCAAACCACAGCTTCTACTGCATGCCTTTGCTGGATATTGGTGTACAGGGAATTGACGTCAATACTAGCTAGTATATGACCATCACCAACTTCTACCTGCTGTAATAATTCCATGAGATGCCTGCTATCCCTGAGATAGGATGGACAACTTTGTGCCAATGGCTGTAGAAAACAATCGATGTATTCACCAATTCTGACAAACAAAGAGTCCACCCCATTCACTATAGCCCTGCCAGGAGGTTTAGCTGGATTCTTGTGGATTTTAGGTAATTGGTAGATAACTGGCACCCAAGGGGAATCCGGTGCCAGATATCTAGCCTCTTTCTTGGTGACAATGCCTTCATCTTGGGCATCTTTAACCAGACGTCTCAGCTTAGCTTTGAATTTGTTGGTAGGTTAACTCCCATTTTTTAATATGTTTCAGCATCATAGACAAGTCTGTTAAGTTCAGCTAAATATTCAGATTTATTAAGAATAACAAGCCCCCCCCTTTATCCGCACTATGGATGACAATCTGTTTGTTTTCTTCTAGGGATTTTAGGCCCCTATCAATGTCTGTTTTGTGCCTACTAGGTTTGATTGACAATATTTCTAAGTCCTGCTGGACCAAGGATTTGAACACCTCTAAAAAATGACTGTTAGAATTTCTAGGATTAAAAACTGAGTTATTCCTCAACTCAGTATGACTATAATCAGACGGTTCCTGTCCTGTTTTGGGTGCTACTTTACTAAAATGTTTCTTAATATTAACTTTTCTCATAAATTTCTGAAGATCAATAAAAGTGTCACACTTATTAAGATCCTTATCTGGGGCAAATTTGAGGCCTAATTCTAAAACGTTTAACTCATCTGGTTTGAAAGTGGCATCACTTAAATTAAAGATGCCCCGCATTAGGTCTCTCTTTTTCTTTTTCCTTTTACCTCCTCTGCAGCCTCTCCGTTTGCTGTACCTGGTTCGGCCACATATGGTCTGGGGGGTCCAGTGGGGTACCACGGTTTCCACTCCCACGCCATTGTCTTGAGGGTGTAAACCTCTCCCTCTCCCTCTGGGATGTGCAGGTCCCCTCCCCCTCCATGGGGGACCACCATACCCCCTGTTTTGAAAATCCCCCCTAAAATTACCACCAGGGTGGCCTTATTTGTGCTCTTGAGGGTGGGCCTCCCCTGAGTTGTGACGAAGCCCAACCAGGGCTGTTCCAACCACGATTGTTACCATAATCCTGCTGATAATATCCATCAGAGGCATAGTACTCATCCTGTTGTAGGGGTTCATACCTGTTATAAGTGGAAACCCCAAAGGTTTTGGAATCAACACGGGGCCCAGCATTGCTGTTGCCCTGTTGAGATGACCGGGGGTTGCTTCACCATGTGAGATATATGAAGTTGTAGGAATGGTCTTTCTATCCTCTATAGGGATAATGACCTCTTCAGTTAATATGGCATCTTGCCATTTATAAACTTTGTTGGTTTTATAATCGTTCGTATCTCTCACATATTTTTTCATTTTTTTTCTTTTGTGTTTCTTTTGTGACTTTAGCAACAAAGTCCTGTAGGTGTTTCATTTTTTTTCTTTAAACTCTGCTGTGCCTTCAAGAGGAGCCAATTTGGCTTTAACCAAATTAATACTGGTCTGCAGATTTTTTAATTTTTTTATCTTTCCGGAGATCAAAAGTTCTAATAATTTGCGCTCGGTAAGATTGAAAAAGAGAACCACTCATCCTCTAGTTCTTTGCCAACCATACCATCATTGGTCTTAGTCTCCTGGAGGTAATGTCATCTTTAACATACTTAGCCAAACTGAACACATCCCACCAGGTTCTAATTTGCTTGTCCAGACCGTTTTTAAGAACCTTGAAATCTTGATTAAGATCTGAACTAACATTGGAGTAAGAGAAAAATTCATCTGCATCAATAACTCGATTAGTGACAAAATTACAAATATCCATAGCTGCTGAGTGCACTCAAAAATTTTTTTTGAGAAAAATAGTAAATAATATAAAATTTAAACTTGCGCTTTATTTTTATTTTTACTTTTAATTTTATTTTTATTATTTATTTTTTATTTTCATGTTTATTATTATTATTTTTTTTTTTTATATAATTGTAGTTTTTATTAAGGGTTTTCCAGAGAATAGACAGAGTATACAAATAACTGAATACAATCAAGGTGTAAAGATACAAACAATAAATGTCCATGTATACAGAGCACAAGAGTGTTCTGTAGATCTCATCAAAAGGTAAAAGCAACTCATAGAAAGCAACAATAGGTGTTTCGAGGTCAGGTGAAAAGGCAGAGAAATTTTTGGTATACAGTAGAGCAGTGGTCTCAAACTGGCGGCCCTCCAGCTGTTGCAAAACTACAAGTCCCATCATGCCTTTGCCTGTGGGAGTCATGCTTGTAACTGTCAGCCTTGCAATGCCTCATGGAACTTGTAGTTTGGCAACAGCTGGAGGGCCGCCAGTTTGAGACCCCTGCAGTAGAGGATAATAACTTGAAAAGGGTACGCATCTGTGTGTAAAGCATAGGTCAAGGTGACATAATTTATGATTTACTAGGTAGCAAAGATGTACCAAATTCTGATTGATCCCAGGGTTCCCAGATGTTGTTAAACTGGGGGATATTATCATGGACAGAGGCTGTCAAATGCTCCATCCCTCGAATCTCAGCTATTAGTTGTAAAAACCTAGACCATGGGGGGGGTGGTGAGCTGGAAAGTCAACACAATGGAATGAGCTGCTTGGCCACTAGAAGAATGTATGCAATCAGCCTATTGTCTTTTTTTGTAATACTTGGGAAAGGGAGTCCTAAAAGGTAATTTAGGGGATCAAGCGGGAGGGACACATCCACCACCCTTTGTATTAACAGCATTACCTTGTGCCAAAAGGGCTGTATCTTGGAAAATTGCCAAAAGATATGAAATAGAGATCCTACCTCAGACCCACAACGCCAGCAATTTGCCCAGGACGAGGGGTCACATTTGTGAATAACTTTGGGGGTCTTGTACCAAAACATGAGTACCTTGATGGACGTTTCCCTATGTAAAACACATCTGGAGGACTTGAAAGTGGAGGACCAGATCCTATCCCACATTTGTGAACTAATAGGTCTGCCTATTAAATGAGGCCATCTTCTCATATATCAATGTGTGTTCTCAGTGAGAGGTGTTGACTCATGGAGGATATGGTGTATAGAGGATATTAGGTGTAGCTGATGAGGACCTTGTGCACATAGATATTCAAAAGGAGTGGGTTTATCTAGGGTCAAGAGCGGGGAGTGAGAATGGAAAAAATGTCTAGTCTGTAGATAAAAGTGGAAGAGATGTGAGGGGATACCAAATTTCTCACGTAGAGTATTGAAACTGTGTAACCTGCAGGAGGTTGGGTGTACCAGGTTCCGCAGCTGGAATAAAGAGCCCTCCATCCAAGGGAGTACCCTACCCAGGGACAGATTGTCTGGTATGGAGGGATTGAAGAGCACATTCGCAAGGGGAGAACAAGGTAAAATAAGAGGGAAAGTTTTAAGACATTTATGCCAGATATTCAAAGTAAAGTTCATTGGAGCAGTACATTGACGCCTATAGATGGGATCCAGGGAGGGAGTAGGAGACCAAACTAGAGAGCATAGGTGCACCGGATACAATACTCCTCTCTCAATAGCGGTCCAGTGATTAGGAGCGTGGAGAGAGGACCATGACGCAATGACCCATAAATGTGAGGCATAGTAATATTTAACAATATCCAGTGCTCCCAACCCCCCCCCCCTAGATCTTTTTGCAAAAACCACCAAACTCTCTAGGGTGTGCCCTATTATTCCAAATGAAATTAAGAAAGCTCCTCTGTATCATTTTAAGTTGGGGGGGTGGGAACTGCAACAGGTAATGTCTCAAAATGGTATAGTAATCTAGGTAAAATAGACATTTTTAAAACGTTAATCCTGCCCAGCAGGGATAAGGGGAATTTTGCCCAGGTCTGCCCAGGTCTGTAGAGATTTGTTGATGTCAAGGATCAGAGAGGAGTAATTTGCAGAGTAAAGTGAGGGGTAGGATGGAGTAAGAAGGACATCCAAGTACTTGAGGAAGTCAGTGCACCACCTATAGGGATAGGAAGCCCTGAGCTGGGATAACAAAGGGGGGAGGATATGAATCGGAAGGGCCTCGGTTTTAGAGGTGTTTACCTTAAAACCTGAAATATCACTAAATGAGGAAAGCAATTTATGTAGCCATGAAAGCGATAACAGTGGGTTTGTAACGTACCTGGGATGTGAGCCTGACGTGCAGAGGGAGACCTCCCGTACCACCCTGGCTCGGAGACCACTGGAGTGGGAACAGTGGCGGTAAGAGCACAGTGAGGTAAAGGTGCCTGCTGAGTCCTTACTGCTTGAAGTGGTCTCCTCGCGTGGAAGCTGGAGTAGCGGTTGCAGGTCAGCAGATGCAGGCTAGTAGAATAGCGGATGCAGGTCAGCAGATGCAGGTTGCAGAGCAGCGGATGCAGGTTTGCAGAGCAGCGGATGCAGGTCAGCAGTTGCAGGTTTACAGAGTAGCGGATGCAGATCAGCAGATGCAGGTTTGCAGAGCAGCGGATGCAGGTTAGCAGGCAGAAGCGGAGTCAGATTAGCCGGTCATACACATCAGGGAATACAGCAAAAACGGCAGGCAGAGAATAGTCAGAGTCCAGGCTTGGTCTTGGCAACAGGCAATCAGGCAGGTAACAGAGCAGGGTCAAACGAGCCGAGGTCAGGATTGGAGACATAAGCAGGGTCAGGAAGCCGGGTCAACAAAGGAACAGCTTACTGGTACAGAATCAGGAACACAACAGAACAGAAGCAGATCAAATCGCAAGGGGCAGCATCATTGAGCATCTTTTATGGACTGTTGGGCGCCAAAGCGCGTCTAACATGCGCGCATGCGCACATCCGTGCGTGAAGTCCGTGACTCGCGCGTGCGCATAGGCTTCTAGAATGGGCAGAATGTCCCTGACAGGGTTAGTGATAGTCAGTAGTATATCATCTGCAAAAAGTGATAATTTGTATTCCCCCTGTCTCATCACCACCCCACGAATGTCCGGATGTGTACGAACAGACTCGGCCAAGGGCTCCAGGCACAAAATAAAAAGTAACGGCGATAGAGGGCATCCCTGCTGAGTTCCGTTCATCATGGGGAAGCTAGGTGACAGGAAAGAAGACATCTGAACTTGAGCTGTGACTTTCGAATAGAGAGCCTCTAAGGCTCTTAGAAAAGGGCCTCTAAAACCATATACACGCAGGGTGGCAAACATATAGGGCCAGCTCAGCCTATTGAAGGCTTTTTGTGCATCAAGACTTAGGACAAGGACCTGTTGAGAAGATCTATCAAGGAGATCATTTAAGTCTATTGTGCAGCGGGTGTTGTCCCCAGCATGTCTGCCGGGGACAAAACCCACTTGATCTCTGTTGATTAATTTAGGGATAATTCTGCACAATCTGAATGCAAGTATTTTTTGCAAATATTTTATAATCCGAATTTAGAAGGGCTATGGGCCTGTAATTATCTGGAGTTGAAGGATCCTTACCAGGTTTTGGAATGACAGTAATGTAGGAGTGGGAAAATAGGTGGTTAGGGGGTTTGCCTTTGAGTAAGGAATCATAAAGGGTCAGCATGTGGGATGACAGTATGTCTATAAAGGACTTGTAGTAAAAGTATGGTAGCCCATCTGGGCCTGGTGATTTGTTTAACGGGAGATCTTTGACTATAATGAGGAGCTCTTCCGCAGTTATGGCTGTGTTTAAACTAGCTAGATCAGGTGTGTACAGCTTTGGAAGCTTTAGGTCAGAGAAGAACTCCTCAAATTTCCCTTGGGTAAAGTTAAAATTATTTGCAGGGTTTGCAGGGGTCAAACAATTATACAACTTGTGATAAAATCTACCAAAAATTTTGGACATCTCTTGAGGGCAATGGGTTCTGGATCCGTCTGTTTGGAGAAGAAAGTCAGGGAAAGAGTTAAAAGAGAGTGGGCGTAATTTGTTGACTAGGATCTTATGAGGCTTATTAGAGAACTCATAAAACTTTTCTTTTGTTGATTTAATTTGTTCTCTGAGGGTGGTGACTTTATGAAGTTTCAACACTGTAGGACTGCGCAACAACTGCCGTTCAGCCATCGCCAAAGGCTGAAGAAAGGGACTGCAAAAGAATATTTCTGTCCTTTTTCAAACGTGAACCCTCTGCTATGCATTCACATCGAAAGACAGCCTTATGGGCCTCCCACAGCGTAGAAAACTCAGACACAGACCCTAGGTTAAGTTGGAAAAGTTCTTTTAGACCCGTTGCCAGCTTATTCCGTGAGACATCAGATTGTATAAGGTGGTCATTGAGGCGCCAGTGGCATGATCTAGTGTGGGTCTGGGAAAGTATAAGGTCTAATGTAATGGGAGCATGGTCAGACCACGTGATAGGGGATATATCAGACTCAATAACATAAGGGATAAGTGGAGCAGAAATGAAAAAATCGTCAAGGCGGGAATACATTTTATGGGCCATGGAGTAAAATGTGTATTGCTTAGCAGAAGGATGTTTGATCCTTCATGAGTCAAAGAGTTGATAGGACCTGATACATTTATGGAATGAACTACCTTGGGATGTGATCTTCCTCCAGGGGGTGGCATTAAACAAAATTTGTCTATCTCTAGTGGGGGACATGACCAGATTGAAATCCCCATCAACAATCATAAACGGTTGAGAGTGGTACTGAGAGGCATCAAAAAGTTTGTTAAGGAAATCAATCTGTCCAAGAAAGGAAGTGGGGAAGGACTTCGATGCAAATTTTAACGAGCTGTCAGCTCTAAAGTGCATCTCTTGAATCCATGTCACATCCGCACCTGAGGACCTGAATTCCTTCAGAGCCACCCAACGCTTCCGAATGAAGCCTAGGCCCTTCACATTATAAGACATGATCCTCAATGCCATTTGTGAAATACTTCCAAAAGTGCTTCTGTTAGTATACAAACCACAGGAGAAAACACATCAAAGAATACATTTAAATGGATATAAGGATGTATAATATCACTCATGGGTGGGACAACCTCTCAGTACCTATGTAGTAACGAGTAGGGATGAGCCGAACACCCCCCTGTTCGGTTCGCACCAGAACATGCGAACAGGAAAAAAGTTCGCTCGAACA
This sequence comes from Lithobates septentrionalis, assembly GCA_037952835.1. Classification (NCBI taxonomy): domain Eukaryota; kingdom Metazoa; phylum Chordata; class Amphibia; order Anura; family Ranidae; genus Lithobates; species Lithobates septentrionalis. Next base: position 2,908,187 of record JBBDGP010000091.1, on the reverse strand, counting down.
CGCAAACACCGTTAAAGTCTATGGGACACGAACATGAATAATCAAAAGTGCTAATTTTAAAGGCTTATATGCAAGTTATTGTCATAAAAAGTGTTTGGGGACCCGGGTCCTGCCCCAGGAGACATGGATCAAAGCAAAAAAAAGTTTTAAAAACGGCCGTTTTTTCAGGAACAGTGATTTTAATAATGCTTAAAGTCAAACAATAAAAGTGTAATATCCCTTTAAATTTCGTACCTGGGGGTTGTCTATAGTATGCCTGTAAAGGGGCGCATGTTTCCCGTGTTTAGAACAGTCTGACAGCAAAATGACATTTCGAAGGAAAAATTCCATTTAAAACTACCCGCGGCTATTGCATTGCCGACAATACACATAGAAGTTCATTGATAAAAACGGCATGGGAATTCAACACAGGGAAACCCCGAACCAAAATAAAAAAAAATAAATGACGTGGGAGTCCCCCTAAATTCCATACCAGGCCCTTCAGGTCTGGTATGGATATTAAGGGGAACCCCGGCCAAAATTTTAAAAAAAAATGACGTGGGGTTCCCCCTAAATTCCATACCAGACCCTTATCCGAGCACGCAACCTGGCAGGCCACAGGAAAAGAGGGGGGGACGAGAGTGTGCCCCCCCTCCTGAACCATACCAGGCCACATGCCCTCAACATTGGGAGGGTGCTTTGGGGTAGCCCCCCAAAACACCTTGTCCCCATGTTGATGAGGACAAGGGCCTCATCCCCACAACCCTGGCCGGTGGTTGTGGGGGTCTGCGGGCGGGGGGGCTTATCGGAATCTGGAAGCCCCCTTTAACAAGGGGACCCCCAGATCCCACCCCCCCCTGTGTGAAATGGTAAGGGGGTACTCCCTCCATGCCAGCATGGGTGCGGAGTGGCCCGGAGAAGAAAATGAAGAAGAGAAGAAGGAAGAAGAGAAGAGGATGAAGAAGAAGATGAAGAGAAGAGCGGGAGCCTCCCCCTATGCCATGGGTGTGGAGCGGCCCGAGGAGAAGAAGATAGAAGACGCCGCGGAGGAGATGCTGGACGAGAACGCCGGAGGAAGAACCAGAAGAGCCAGAAGAACCAGAAGAAGAAGAAAATGAAGGAAGATAGAAGAAAGAAGAAGCATTTAAATAAAGGAATTGTCAAAAACTGTCTCTTGTCATTTTTAACATTTTTGACAGTTTTTTAGTGAAATGGTAGGGGAAAGTACCCCCTTACCATTTCACACAGGGGGGGGGAAGGATCTGGGGGTTCCCTTGTTAAAGGGGGTATCCAGATTCCGATAAGCCCCCCGCCCGCAGACCCCCACAACCACCGGCCAGGGTTGTGGGGATGAGGCCCTTGTCCTCATCAACATGGGGACAAGGTGTTTTGGGGGGCTACCCCAAAGCACCCTCCCAATGTTGAGGGCATGTGGCCTGGTACGGTTCAGGAGGGGGGGCGCACTCTCGTCCCCCCTCTTTTCCTGCGGCCTGCCAGGTTGCGTGCTCGGATAAGGGTCTGGTATGGATTTTTGGGGGGACCCCACGCCGTTTTTTTTGTTTTTTTTGGCGCGGGGTTCCCCTTAAAATCCATACCAGACCCTTCAGGTCTGGTATGGAATTTAGGGGGAACCCCACGTCATTTTTAAAAAAAAATTTGGCCGGGGTTCCCCTTAATATCCATACCAGACCTGAAGGGCCTGGTATGGAATTTAGGGGGACTCCCACATCATTTATTTTTTTTTATTTTGGTTCGGCGTTTCCCTGTGTTGAATTCCCATGCCGTTTTTATCAATGAACTTCTATGTGTATTGTCGGCAATGCAATAGCCGCGGGTAGTTTTAAATGGAATTTTTCCTTCGAAATGTCATTTTGCTGTCAGACTGTTCTAAACACAGGAAACATGCGCCCCTTTACAGGCATACTATAGACACCCCCCAGGTACGAAATTTAAAGGGATATTACACTTTTATTGTTTGACTTTAAGCTTTATTAAAATCACTGCTCCTGAAAAAACGGCCGTTTTTGAAACTTTTTTTGCATTGATCCATGTCCCCTGGGGCAGGGCCTGGGTCCCCAAACACTTTTTTATGACAATAACTTGCATATAAGCCTTTAAAATTAGCACTTTTGATTTCTCCCATAGACTTTTAAAGGGTGTTCTGCGGCATTCGAATTTGCCGCGAACACCCCAAATTGTTCGCTGTTCGGCGAACTTGCGAACAGCCAATGTTCGAGTCGAACATGAGTTTGACTCGAACTCGAAGCTCATCCCTAGTAACGAGTATACCAGATAGGTAAAAAAACATTGTAAAGAAAAAGAAAAAAGAAAGAAAGACTTGTGACCTCAGCTTACAGAGCTGGCATTGGAGCATGGACAAAAACCATAAGAGCATGAATCTATAACTGCAACTGAGACAACAAAAAAACAAAAAGAAAAAACCTGTATGTGAGAGCCTAAGACATGGCCATGTCTTAGGGGACCCCGAAGAACTTCAAAGGCCAGGTAGGGATTCATGTGAGACTCCACCAGGGGACTCTAAGGAGAGAGGGAGTCCATCGAATCTCCTTATGAACTTGGCTGTAGCTGTAAAAGTCCTGCAGGAGATATCCTGATAGGAGAGAAAAGGTCAACAGCAAAAGAAAACATGAATAACTGTCAGTATGTTGATAATGACCGTATCATTTGTTGATATCCCATGGGTTGGGAAAAACATTACCCCAATGAAAATACAGGACAAATTTTTAAACCTTTAGTCCAGAGCACAGCGCTATGATTCTCTTGGACTATGAAGGAATCACAAAAAAGGTAGGATCCCAAGAAAAACTTTGCGAGTGTATCAAGGAGGTTGCTTGGATGCTCTTGGATGTTGTGGTGTTGATAGTTGTTTCTTCGCTCAGTTCCTCACAGGGGTCCAGACCCGACTGGGGGTGGTAGGAAAAGGGCGAACCGGTGCCTGAGGAGGTAATAGGTCTTCAGGTATAGGGGGAGTCCAAGAATCTTTATAAAGGCTTCTCCCTCTTGAAGGTCTTGAAGACTAAGTTGGGCGTCATCTTTGGATACTGTGAGGTGAAAGGGGAATCCCCAGTAATATAGGACTTGATGACGTTGCAAATGAGATGTGATTGATCGCACATTTCTCCGTTTGGCCAGGGTAATAGGAGAAAGGTCACTAAAAATCTGCAGTTTTGCCCCTTTGTACATAAGCTGAGATTTGTTGCGTGTGGCCAGGGTTAATGCCTCCTTACTATCATAATAGTGAAACCTCACTATAACGTCTCTAGGTCTGGCTCCAGCTGGGGGTTTCGGGCCCAGAGAGCGGTGGGCCCTGTCGAGATGCCAATCCACATCCACAACCGTGGGTGCTAGTGTGTTAAAAAAAAACAGGAGGTATGGGTGCAAGATGGGGTCCCCTACCATTTTGGGGATGCCTCTGAACCGCAGGTTCTGCCTCCTCTCCCTATTTTCCAAGTCCTCCTGCTGTAATTGTAGCTGGGAGACTGAATATCTAAGTGTGTGATTTTCCTCCTTGATTGCTTGTACATAGTTCACCATTTCATCCATCTTGTATTCAAGTGCATCTGTGCTTTCCCCTATTTGGTTTATTTCCCCTCTTAACTCTGCTGCTAGTTTACTCACCTCAGGTGCAACTGTGTGAGTAATCTGCTGGAGGAGAAGCTGCAGCTTAGTGTCCAGCTTAGCATCTAAAATGGCTGGGGTGAGAACCTCTTGAGAGAGAGGGGATGAGTTGGGAGAGGAGGCCAGGTTCTGGGTGCTGACCGTGTGGTTTTCGACCTCCTTCATCCCAAGGAGCGGATCCATTACGGCGAACGGGTCCGTGGGCGAAATCGAGGCCGTGGATTGCGGCCTAGTAATGAAGCGATCCATGTTCGTTTCTCCACGTGGGCCGAGCAGCGGTTTATAGTGCTGCTGCTGCTGGCTGATTTTTTCCATGGGGAGCTCTAGCAGTGTGGCAAACGTTCAGGCTTACCCCTGGCACTGTATGTGGCTGTTGAAGCTTCTCAGGAGTCTCTGAGATTCGGCGGAGTCCGGAGCTCACCTAGAGAACATCCACCATGTTAGAAGCTGCGCATGCGCCCCTCCTTTATTTTTATTTATTTTTATTTTTATTTTTATTATTTTTTTCTATTTTTCTTCTTTTCTTTTTTACTTTTTTTGCATTTTTAGTTTTATTTATTTTTATTCTTATTTTTATTTTTATTTCATTTTCATTTTCAATATTAGTTTTTCCTTTTATATTTTCATTTTTTGGCTTGTATGTATATTAATTTCATTTTGCATGTAAATGTATTCCCAGTGAGCTCCATGGTTTATCCGGAACTGATGTCTTTAGTCCTTGGAATAGTTTTTGCAGATTGCTATTTTTGGTCTCTCCCAGCGGCTGTGCTCTGCCTGTGTAGGTGACCTTTTTTCATTTCATCATCAGCATGGTTCCCATGTGGATGGTGATTAGTCCTCTGTGTGGGGGATGTTTCCTCCTTTCCTCTATTTAAAGTGGTCGAGTGGGCCGGGAATTAGGTCTTTGATAACGCCCTGTAGGTTGGTGAAACATGTCAACGTATTTCCAGTGGCACTGATGTCATTTCCTGCTCCTTGGAACGCACTTCCTGGTTTCTGGAACGCACTCCATGAGCAGCGTCCGGATCCATCTCTAATCCCTTTACATGCCTGTTTTTATCAACTCTCATCAAGTACCCATTTGTATATGGAATAAATCCCTTTTCAAACAGTACTTTTCACTATTAGTTCCATTTTTATATCCTTTTTTTGGTGCCTGGTGATTCTGCTGAGAAATTCCAACAAGAAATCCTTTGATCTGATGTGCACAACACCACTCCTGAGGTTTTCTGGATACCATCACATAAGCCGGAAGTGACCCCCAGACTGCAGTGCTGGGGGTCAATGCCATTTGGTGAGTGGGGACACATGTGGGGGTGACGTTTCTGCACCTGAAAAGTCCTGGAGCGTCTGTGGTCCATTGCACTTCAAAAGTTTTTTTTTTTTTCCCATTGCGGATCAGAACATTCAGCACATTTATTTAGACTTTATCTATATGTTTTTGCTTTGTATATTCACATCTGTACTCATTAGGGATGAGCTTCGAGTTCGAGTCGAACTCATGTTCGACTCGAACATTGGCTGTTCGCAAGTTCTCCGAACAGCGAACAATTTGGGGTGTTCGCGGCAAATTCGAATGCCGCGGAACACCCTTTAAAAGTCTATGGGAGAAAACAAAAGTGCTAATTTTAAAGGCTTATATGCAAGTTATTGTCATAAAAAGTGTTTGGGGACCTGGGTCCTGCCCCAGGGGACATGAATCAATGCAAAAAAAGTTTTAAAAAGTGCAGTGATTTTAATAATGCTTAAAGTCAAACAATAAAAGTGTAATATCCCTTTAAATTTCATACCTGGGGGGTGTCTATAGTATGCCTGTAAAGGGGCGCATGTTTCCTGTGTTTAGAACAATCTGACAGCAAAATGACATTTCGAAGGAAAAAACATTTAAAACTACCCGCGGCTATTGCATTGCCGACAATACACATAGAAGTTCATTGATAAAAACGGCATGGGAATTCCCCACAGGGAAACCCCGAACCAAAATTTTAAAAAAAAAATGACGTGGGAGACCCCCTAAATTCCATACAAGGCCCTTTAGGTCTGGTATGGATATTAAGGGGAACCCCGGCCAAATTTTTTTAAAAAAATGACGTGGGGTTCCCCCTAAATTTCATACCAGACCCTTCAGGTCTGGTATGGATTTTAGGGGAACCCCGCGCCAAAAAAAAAAAAACGGCGTGGGGCCCCCCCAAAAATCCATACCAGACCCTTATCCGAGCACGCAACCTGGCAGGCCGCAGGAAAAGAGGGGGGGGACGAGAGTGCGGCCCCCCCTCCTGAACCGTACCAGGCCACATGCCCTCAACATTGGGAGGGTGCTTTGGGGTAGCCCCCCAAAACACCTTGTCCCCATGTTGATGAGGACAAGGACCTCATCCCCACAACCCTGGCCGGTGGTCGTGGGGGTCTGCGGGCGGGGGGGCTTATCGGAATCTGGAAGCCCCCTTTAACAAGGGGACCCCCAGATCCCGCCCCCCCTGTGTGAAATGGTAAGGGGGTACTCTCTACTTCTCTGTGTGATGTTTTTATGCGTAGTTGGCCGCATAATTTCCTATGTATTTTTGCTCAACAATAGCGCTGTTTTATAGTGTATGTTTACCTCTACAGTTTATGTATGCTATTATTGTCATTTTATGTAATTTTTTAAACGGCTGCTGTCCTTGAAAAGACTTTGTTTAGATACTGTAAGTCTCTTTATACCTGTCATTTCCAGTCTGTAGTTCTAGCTCTGCTTAGAAACATTAACTAAATCTATTTTGGCGCTGAGTGGTGTGCTGCAGGCCTGAGCAAACCCATCTCTACAATTTCTTTTGTTTTCTTTCTTGGCTGCCATGGACGCGTTGTTGTTCTTGAGCAGTAGGACTATTGATATTGGAAATGTGTTTGCAGTCAACGAGCAGACCGCTGCACAGACTAATATTAATGGTTTACTTACCTCTTTGGGAAATGCATTAGAAAAACAGGTCCGCACATGGTGGGACATCTGTGCGTTTGAACAGTACATTAAAGAAAAAATCATAGTTAGGAGTCTCAGGTGGGATGTAGTTCCCCAAGATGGACTAGACGATCCAGAATCCATGAAAGAATGGTTCGATTTTTTTACGGGCATGGGATTTAAGTTGCAGGAGCTGGTCCTTGCACGTAAACGAAAGAAAATGTCTTTTTTAGAGGGTAAAATCAATGACATTCGTTTGCAATTAGACCCACTAAAAGATTCACAACAATTAGTGGACTTTAATGCCCGTATTAAAAGGAAACTCGAAAAGGTTGACAAGGACACTCAGAAGAAGAAAGCCAAAAAATTCCAGAGAGATTTGGCTGACTTCAGATCCGGCTCTGTGTACCTTTGGCAACAAGTTAAGAATGATGAGAATGTTAATCCTAGGAGAGGGTCTGTGCTGGCAGCACATCCCTCCAATAATCCATCAAATAACATACCGCCTGGAGTGGATGGAGGAAGGGAGAATCTACCTGGCCGTCCTCCCCACTCTACCCCAGTTAGGGGTGGTGCGGGACGAGGTGGATTAGATGATAGGAGAGGTACACCTACTAATCCCCAGCACCCTATGCCTTCTAACAGCCATTATCAAATTCCTGTTCACAACAGATACGAGCCCCTGAGAGATAATGGTGATAGAGTAAATTACCATTCTCCCCGTCCTTTTTTAGGGAGGGGAAGGGGTTGGCAGAAACGGGGTCGTGGTCACCCTCAACGCAGAGGGAGGCCCCCACCCCACCCGCAGATGAGACAGCCCTATGTAGAACCACAGTGGAGGGAGTACCCCCAATGGGAGAGGGATTATACCGGGCATCCCAATCCATGGGGAGGAGAACAAGGGGCTGCAGGGCGGGACGAAGGGCCCAGAAAAAGAAGGAGAGAGCAGGATTAGGAGGTATCTTTAACCTCAGTAAGACAGTTTTAACACACAAGGAAACAAATATTTTACACTTAGGCTTAAAATGCGGCCTAAAAAGGCCGATTAATAAGTTTAATGTGTTCATTGATGTACACAAGTACATTAGAAAGTTAAATATCAAAAAATACTTTCTGAATAAAAACTCCCAACCGGTCAGTGTTACAGCTATGGCTTCGGTGCCTACTGACAGTGGGTTAAGGAATAAGTCACTGTTTAACCCTGTGAACAGTGCGAATCAGAACATTGATGTATTCAAAGGACTAGTGTTACGGGATCTAGAGTGTATAGTGCCAAAAAAGAATGTAAATCCGCAGTATATATTGGATGGAATTACTATGTTGGAGAAAAGGAAGGAAATTGTCGTTAGGCCTGCTGATAAAGGAGGAGGAGTTGTTATTTTAGATAAACAGTTTTATCATGGCCAACTTACTGATATGCTCAATGATAGTAATACCTACGTGAAGTTGTCAAAAGATCCTACTGCACAGTACGAGAAAGATTTGAGAAACCTGGTTGAAAGTGGATATGCTTTGGGTGTGCTATCCAACCGTGAGAAAAAATATCTTGTACCGAGCAGTAGTAGAATCCCCACTATCTACACTCTACCGAAGATACATAAGGATCTTAATAACCCTCCAGGTAGGCCTATTGTGAATGGGATTGGTTCCATTACATCTCGTATGGGCCAATACCTGGATCATTTCCTACAGGATAGTGTTATATGTACCAAGGCATATCTTAAGGATACGAAAAGTCTCCTACAAATTCTCCAGCAGATTGACCTCACAGGGAAACAAGAAGTGTATCTGGTAACCGCGGATGTTGCTTCACTTTATTCGGTGATCCAACATGACGATGCCCTTCTAGCCCTTAATTGGGCCTTATCCCAGCGGGATGACTTACCACACAGTCATAAAGTTTTTATTAGGAATGCCTTAGATTTTTGTTTAGGCCATAATTTCTTTTGGTTTGACGGGCAGTTTTATTCTCAGTGCAGAGGTGTAGCTATGGGGGCAAAATTTGCCCCAAGTATAGCAAATCTGTTCATGAGTGAGTGGGAGGATAAAACTATCTTCTCGTCCCCCCGTCATCAACTCCTATTATACAGGAGGTATATTTACGATTTATTCTTTATCTGGGATGGTACCAGTGACAGCCTCCAGGAATTTTTGAGAGAACTCAATTCTAATACGAATAACATTGTATTGACTAGTGAGGCTAGTCAGAGTGACATACATTTTTTGGATGTCACCATCTTCAGGAAAGAGAACTGTCTGGCAACGAAAGTGTATTTCAAACCCACTGATTCCAACAGCTTCTTACCCATCACTAGTGGGCACCATCCGATGTGGCTTAAGAACATCCCTAAGGGACAACTTACGAGAATAAAAAGGAACTGTTCGGATGATACAGATTTTCTGACTCAAGCACAGGTTATAAAGAAAAAATTTATGGGGAAGGGGTATCAAGAGCTGATGCTTGATTCCATTACACATGAACTAGCCCTCCAACCAAGATCGACGCTGCTTGATGAATCTTCATCTCTAAGGGCTAGGGAGAGCCATGAATGGAGCTTTCTATCGGAATTCCATTCTCAGTATAAGGAGGTGGAAGATATTATCTCGGCCCATTGGCATGTCTTGCTGATGGACAGAGTTCTTCACTCTGCTTTGCCTGAGAGGCCCAGATTTATATATAGGAAGTCTCTTAGCTTTGCTGACAAAATAGTGCAGAAAGTCCTTGACCCTCCGTCTAGGATGCCCACTTTCTGGGATAGAAATGGCTTCTTTTGCTGTAGACGATGTCGAGCCTGCAGAGAGGTCAACAGGCCCCTTAGGGCTGTGGAAAACTTCAGGTCGACCTCCAATGGTAAAGAATTTGCTATTAAAGAATTCATCACATGCAACACGTCGCATGTGGTCTATGCCCTCCAATGCCTGTGTGACTTGATGTATATCGGTCGCACAAAAAGGCTTTTAAGAGTAAGAATTGCAGAACACATAGCCAACATCAAACTGGGCTTTAAAGATCATAGCGTGTCTCTGCATTTCAAGCTTGTACATAACCAGGACCCGTCGGGTCTTAAGTTTTGGGGCATTGACCACCTTAAGCCGAAATGGAGGGGCTCCCACTTGGTCCGTGACCTCTCTAAAAGAGAGACTCAGTGGATATTTTTGGCTGACACTTTGGTGCCAAAGGGGTTAAATGTTGACCTAGACATCAATTGTTTTATTAGTGATTCATAGATGCAATTTTAATATTACTATGGTTTTGTACTATTTAATATTAATGATTGCAATGTTGGTATATGAGTAATATTTATCTTTGGTATTCAGTCCTTTATTTGCTTTATTAATCCTAATTGATATTGATCTTAATTAGTATTAATTCGATTGCACTATTATCTCTATGGTCCTTATTAAGGTTTTTATATAAGTGTGTTATATGTCACTGTCTTCGGCTCATGGGTTTTATTTATATAGATTTATAATGACGTTTGGTTTGCATTAACCAATATTATCTCTATATCTTTTTATACGCTTATGATTATAGTTCTTTTTTAATGTATACTGTTAAAAAGAAATATGCTTAAATATGCCGGTACAATTATGATCTGCAAATGGTCATTCTGCTGCAATTATTATACTGCATTGGTTCCTATTATTGTGTTTAATTTGCTTTTAGTGCCTTGTGTAGTCCGCATATTTCTTATTTATTTATTTATTATCTGCATAATCTTGCCTGTTTTTAACTATGATAGCGGCATTGCGTATGTTAATCAGTACGTATGCCGGTTAGTGGTTTTTGTGCCAATGTGTGCTATGTGGACGTTATGATGAGCGATCACTCATCTCACGGATCCCAACACACTGTCACTGCCATGCATTACGTGCAGTGAGGTTACACACGCCCCCTCCCACTTTTCTTTATACCTAATCACCGCTTGGCTACAGGTCTGACGTCGTGCGCCTGACGTCTGACTTGCTGCTGCATGATTGGCGGTCCGGATTGGGGCGGGTGTTATAAGCCTCTCATTGTGCCGTGTAGCCACGCCCTCTGTCGAAGTCAGGATATGACGAAACGCGTCAGGGCGTGGCTTACACGACGCCGGAAGTGAGGTTTGCGTTCCACCACAGCCCGATCTACAACCAGGAAGTGATCTGTTCCCCTGGGCACCGAGCCGGCTGATCCTTTGAATGGTGACACGCAGCCTTTTCTATTTTCATGCTTGATTGACTGTTTTTATATGTACGTATATTGATTGAAGGGTTTTTAGAAGATTGTGGGTTTTTGGCTCCAATAAACAGAATTACGCTATGTGCATACTTCTTGTTTTTTTGCTTATTCGTGTGGAGTTGTGACCCCCCCTGAATAACCCCCCGGAGTGGGACTGAGAGAGAGGTGATGAGGAGATCTCTTGTATTCTTGGAGGCTTGTTATTATTTGCAGATCTGGTGAGTCTGACCCCCTAGGGGGAGAGTGTCAACACAGGGTGATTCCTCACTGACCGGTGGAAGGCGCACACTGGGATACGGCTGTATTGTCACTTATGGACTGTCCTCTGACCACTTCACGGACTCTCTACTTCTCTGTGTGATGTTTTTATGCGTAGTTGGCCGCATAATTTCCTATGTATTTTTGCTCAACAATAGCGCTGTTTTATAGTGTATGTTTACCTCTACAGTTTATGTATGCTATTATTGTCATTTTATGTAATTTTTTAAACGGCTGCTGTCCTTGAAAAGACTTTGTTTAGATACTGTAAGTCTCTTTATACCTGTCATTTCCAGTCTGTAGTTCTAGCTCTGCTTAGAAACATTAACTAAATCTATTTTGGCGCTGAGTGGTGTGCTGCAGGCCTGAGCAAACCCATCTCTACAATTCCTTTATTTAAATGCTTCTTCTTTCTTCCTTCATCTTCTTCTGGTTCTTCTGGATCTTCTGGTTCTTCTTCCGGCGTTCTTGTCCAGCATCTCCTCCGCGGCGTCTTCTATCTTCTTCTCCTCGGGCCTTTCTGCACCCATGGCATGAGGGGAGGCTCCCGCTCTTCTCTTCATCTTCTTCTTCATCCTCTTCTCTTCTTTCTTCTTCTCTTCTTCATTTTCTTCTCCGGGCCGCTCCGCGTCCATGCTGGCATGGAGGGAGGCTCCCGCTGTGCGACGGCGTCTCTTCGTCTGACGGCTCTTAAATAACGGGGGCGGGGCCACCCGGTGACCCCGCCCCCTCTGACGCACGGGACATGACGGGATTTCCCTGTGGCATTCCCCGTGACGTCACAGGGAAGTCCCGTCAAGTCACCGTGTGTCAGAGGGGGGCGGGGTCACCGGGTGGCCCCGCCCCCCGTTATTTAAGAGCCGTCAGACGAAGAGACGCCGTCACACAGCGGGAGCCTCCCTCCATGCCAGCATGGACGCGGAGCGGCCCGGAGAAGAAAATGAAGAAGAGAAGAAGAAAGAAGAGAAGAGGATGAAGAAGAAGATGAAGAGAAGAGCGGGAGCCTCCCCTCATGCCATGGGTGCGGAGCGGCCCGAGGAGAAGAAGATAGAAGACGTTGCGGAGGAGATGCTGGACGAGAACGCCGGAGGAAGAACCAGGAGAGCCAGAAGAACCAGAAGAAGATGAAGGAAGAAAGAAGAAGCATTTAAATAAAGGAATTGTCAAAAACTGTCTCTTGTCATTTTTAACATTTTTGACAGTTTTTTAGTGAAATGGTAGGGGTAAGTACCCCCTTACCATTTCACACAGGGGGGGGGCCAGGATCTGGGGGTCCCCTTGTTAAAGGGGGCTTCCAGATTCCGATAAGCTCCCCGCCCGCAGACCCCCACAACCACCGGCCAGGGTTGTGGGGATGAGGCCCTTGTCCTCATCAACATGGGGACAAGGTGTTTTGGGGGGCTACCCCAAAGCACCCTCCCAATGCTGAGGGCATGTGGCCTGGTACGGTTCAGGAGGGGGAGGGGGCGCACTCTCGTCCCCCCCTCTTTTCCGGCGGCCTGCCAGGTTGCGTGCTCGGATAAGGGTCTGGTATGGATTTTTGGGGGGACCCCACGCCTTTTTTTTTTTTTTTTTGTCGCGGGGTTCCCCTTAAAATCCATACCAGACCTGAAGGGTCTGGTATGGAATTTAGGGGGTCGCCCACGTCATTTTTTTTTTTTTTAATTTTGGTTCGGGGTTGCCCTGTGGGGAATTCCCATGCCGTTTTTATCAATGAACTTCTATGTGTATTGTCGGCAATGCAATAGCCGCGAGTAGTTTTAAATGGCTTTTTTTCCTTCGAAATGTCATTTTGCTGTCAGACTGTTCTAAACACAGGAAACATGCGCCCCTTTACAGGCATACTATAGACACCCCCCAGGTACGAAATTTAAAGGGATATTACACTTTTATTGTTTGACTTTAAGCATTATTAAAATCACTGCTCCTGAAAAAACGGACGTTTTTAAAACTTTTTTTTGCATTGATCCATGTCCCCTGGGGCAGGACCCGGGTCCCCAAACACTTTTTATGACAATAACTTGCATATTAGCCTTTAAAATTAGCACTTTTGATTTCTCCCATAGACTTTTAAAGGGTGTTCCGCGGCATTCGAATTTGCCGCGAACACCCCAAATTGTTCGCTGTTCGGCGAACTTGCGAACAGCCAATGTTCGAGTCAAACATGAGTTCGACTCGAACTCGAAGCTCATCCCTACCCAAGACACACAGACTCTGGGAACCCTATATATGCCATATTACAATAGTGACTGATTCATACTGTTGGGACACATACTGTTGGATGCTAATGTCATCAACTCCAGCCACCTGTCTGTTGTCTTCTATAATGTAAATGAGTCTAGTGTGGCTTCTCTTTCAGCCATTGTTGTCCGGGCTAATTAACCCTGTAATTGTATGAAAGAGTTCTGTGTTGAGATGTATGATGATATGTATTGTATAGTAGGTGAGCTAGGAGACGTGAAGTCTGTCCTAAAGGTTATGTCTCTGAGTCACCTAGGCTGTCTAAAGGATTAGATAATTAGCTCATGTTAATTAGGTTTCTGGTGAGAGGTTGTATTTTCATCCTGCTGTATATATTTGTGTGAGATCTCAAAATAAAAGTTCATTCCTGTTTGACCCTCAATACAGATCCTCGTCTTGTACTTGGGGGAAGAATTATTTGTATGAGTTTCTTGTTCGGCTGATTGAAGTGTTCTTCGGTAGCTGCCTTCGTGTTCAGAAATGGAATGTCCTAAACGGCTTTAACCCCTTTCATACTCGGGGTGTCGTTATACACAGGAACAGATTTCAGATATCAGGAACACACAAAATGCTGTAGAGCAGACAGAAAAGTCCCTGTGTGCCAGTTTTGTTTAAAAAGCCCGCTTGGCGTTAATGGCTCATGCACATTGGCACTCGCAATCATGCACCAGCAAGTGTAGAATGCCTGTTACTGGCAGGATCTTTCTGACAAGGAGTTACTGTATATGTCGCTGAGAAGAAAGTGTAGTCACATTTTTGTGGATAATGACAGCGCCAAACATCAAAAAGATCATGAACACAGAGAAATTTGGACATGGGGAATGCAGCCTAGAGCATGAGGAGGAAGAGTCCAGCTGGTAGCTGAAAGGCAATTGTATCGCGTATGGTGATAAGCACACCTCTTTTTTTTTCTCTGGGCTGCTAGCCGTGAAGATATGGGGAAAGGCCCTATGCGTACACTTCAGAGCTGCTGTACTCTGGAGGTGAGTCTCTTGTGTACAGAGGATGTCACATCCCTGCTTTAAAGCATTTGTTAGCCTAAAAAAGATTGATTCTATCACTTTAAAGCATGAGTAACAGCACAGTGCTTGTGCTGTGTAGATTGCCCCCCTATATTATCTAAAATACCTGGCTGATCTTGCCTGGTTTAGCCCCCCCTGTAAACTGACCATGGTTTATCATGGCTGCTGAGCCCTGACACCGTGGTCATTTTATGTGCCTCTGTCACCCACAGCTCTCCTTTATCCTCCTCTGTTCTCCTCTCCTCCCTCCCTCCCTTGCTGTCAGCTCATGCCAGTGCCCACCCCCTCCCTTCCTGCTGCTGAAATTAATTTAGCATTTTCAGGCAATCCCCAGTGTTAGATAATGCTGTCTCCACTGTATGTGGCTCATTAAAAAAATGCATCTGTATACCTTATTTCCGAGCGGTGGTCAGAAATAAGGTATACAGAGGCATTTTTTTAATAAAGCACATACAGTGGAGACATAACATTAGCTAACACAGGGGATTAACTGAAAATGCAAAAGTGGGTTTACAACCACTTTAAGGCAGTTTTCCACACTGAAGCTCTTTTGGCCAGATGGTTTAATCCTTTAGTGTTAAGAGACAGAGCTTTAAGACCCATTTGTGTATGTGGAGTTCGGACGCTGTACTCACAGTTAAGGTGCGCAAACAGTAGTGGAAACGGCAAGTCCTTTTGAGGCCTGGAAGGTGGATTCCGCTTGAAAGCATGATCAGATGTGAATTTCCAATCTGTGAAAAGGTGAGGTGGATGGTGAATTCCATAGAAAAGTCAGAGGAAGACAAAGAAGACATGAAAATCTGTAACAAAACAAGGCAAACAAAATATAGACAGCGGTGGTAAATGCTGTAACTGAACCACTGTCAGTACACAACAGGGAGAAAGTCCATAAGACCAAGGCTAGGGCACTGTGTGACAATGGCTGGTACTAAGGGCTAATATGTTGGAGGCTGAAAATAAAGTTGAGGAGGAGGACCCTGTGGCATTTATCTGTTCCTGCTCTGCGGATAGGAGGTGGATTTGTGCCATGAGGATGATACCTTCCCTGGAGGCTTATGTGTGGCCTCTTGTGGCGGTGGCTCAGGAATTATGCCCCAGGTATGAAGGAGTGCTAAGCCTTTATTCACAGAGGTAATATTGTGTGAAACCCCATTCTGTTCCACAATAAGCTTAGTGAGGTTGCCCCATTTGTATATTATGGTTACGACAAGTTTTCGTCACAGGGGAAAGTTGTATCCTCATGTCTAGGGTAAATTTGGAAAGGTCTGCATACATTTGGATATTTGCATAGGGAGCTGGAAATTGCCAGAGAGACGTGGACTTTGCTAGGAGTTGTTCTTTAATGTGAAAATAATGTATGCGCATAATGACATCCCATGGTATGGTTTCTGGTAAATGAGGCAGTTTGGGCAGGCGATATATGCGGGCAATGGTCAAGTCCAGAGGGGTTGCTTCAGGCAGGAGGGAACTGAACATGTCTGTAGCGTAGCGCTTTAAGTCGCCTAATTGTACTCATTAAGGGATCAACCCGCAACTTTAAATTGTTACACCATGACCTATATTCTAGGTCTGCAATTTTGCTTTCATCCACTGTCTATCTTCTAAACTGTCATCATGGGCATCCACTAAATCATTTATTGTGGAGGTGTTTTCTCCCATAGAATCCTCTATGTGATTCACTCTCTCTCCTAATGAGTTTAATACAAATGAGAACGTGTGGGTCATAGTGGCAAAATCAGCATGCAAGGAGTTCTGCAGAGATAAAAACATTTCTTTCAGCAGTGTATCCATCACTGGTTGGTTGGAAGTAGGAAATTAGGTTGTGGAGAAGGGGTGGGGAGTTTGCACTATGGATTCAGGGACAGCATGGCTCACCTCAGATCCTTGCAGGCTTTCATCCAGGTGCATTCTAGCATTAGCTGGACTGGCACAGAGCTGACTAGGCGATGAAGGAGGATGCAGTGAAGAGCCTTCACCCTGGTGTCCTTCAGCCCCAAACTGATCATCTGGTAGATCTGTATAATGACCTGTTAGTGGAGAGGAGGGGGCAGGGGGCGGAGTGGCGGTGCCATCTTGTCAGCCTCCTCGAGGGGGCTGAAGGAAGAAAGACGTCAGTTTCTGGGAACATCGATCGTCCTTCCTCTTTCTGGACATTGTGGCGGTGTGCCTGCAGGAACTGGGTAGGTGCTGGGGTGTGCAGGATATCAGTCAGGTCCCCAGATCGTTGCTGGTTGCCCTAATTGCCCAGGAGCTTGGCTCCTATGCTGCCATCCAGTGCACATGCTGGCCACGCTCCCTGGAAATTAAATTTCTGAGGGGCGTTCTGTACACAGCTGATAGTTGCCTTACTGCATTGCTTTTTATAGAAAATTACAGTGATGTAGATTGAAAAGGAAACATAGTATTAGCAACATTCATTACAATGTGACTTGTGTAGCAATTGTATATGCTATAATATTTGTTTTTGTTTTTGGTTATTTTTTCCCACAAAAGTAAATAAGTAGAAACTAATTAAAACTATTTTATTTTCTGGAAAACCCATATGAAAAAAAAGCTGGAAAAAAATGGGGTTTCCTAATTGGAAAAAATTGGACTTAAAAAGCTCAAGGGGTGAACAAGTGATTTCTTAAAAAGTTATAATTTAAACCCATATGAAAAAACCCATAGAACAGGGACAATACAATATCAATACATGTAAAAGTGAGGCAAATTATTACTCATGGCAAAAATCACCTATTGATAGTATTATAATACACATGCAGAGGTTGCACAAGCAAAATGCAATGTGTTTCAGAGTTCTGGGACTCTTTTCTTTGGGAAACCTCTGCATGTAGTATTGATATGGTCTAAAAAGATAACAACAGTATTTGCACATGTAATTGTATATATATCATACACCATAAGGCAGTATACATTTAGAAATGGGCTCAAGGTGTGAAACTTACAGAATGCCCCCACGCCTCAGCAATGACCCATCACATCATAAAAAAAAAATATAAAACCACCAAACCATCCAATAGAAGGGGGTAAAAAAGTGGTAACCAGGGTGGGTGCTGTTAAGCAGACAGTGAGACCACCTGGCATCAAAAGCAGAGGGGGAAGAATTAATAACAATATATATATATATATATATACAGTACATATATGGGTCAGAGCAACTTATAATATATGTAATATATGTAAAGATATATGTGGATAATCTTGCAGGTAAAATACCCAGAGCATTGATATACAAAACAGGCCACACAGGGGGTGTATATGGCAGAGATTTTAGATGGGCATTTTTCTTCTCCTGCTTGTCAAATATGCCTGCAAATTTCTGCAGAAAAATCTGCAAATATGGGAAGTATGTAAAAAATATTATATATTATATTATATATTTTATTAAATATAATATTATATATTTTGTAAAATGCAGACGCATTCAAAATGTTTAAAAGTTCCTCTATTTTCTGGCATGAGGGGATATTACAGAACTTACCTTATATTATGGATGTTTTCCTCAACTCGCCCTGTGTGGACTGATTGATCAGTGTGTGATGTGTCTGACTTGAGACTTTGACACAGGGCATACGTGTCATCATCAGGGGCAATCACAATCCCCCTGATGATTTGACACGTATGCCCTGTGTCGAAGACGCGTAGGGGAGGGGCCAGGATGGAGTGTTAGGCAACAGCAGCTATCTGTGCTGGGACGGTCTCCATAACCTCACTGTTACATCCATTACCTCACTGTTATATCCAGGTTATATGCCACTTCAGAGTGGTGCACTGACACACCCTCAAAATGTGAGTACCCCCTTTTGGGGGAGAGTTTTTTATCTGACCTTGTAATAAAATATTTTAAATGGTTTCAAACCATATGGTTCCTTTCTTTTTGCTTATGGTTTGAGCTTATGCTAAAGCCTATTTTCCTGTGATCCACACTGAGCCCTGGGTGGCTCAAAAGCGTTTCCTGACTCTGTCTAGCGACTAAGTCACATCCCCTAAGGTGAACGCTTTACCTTGAGGGGGTCACCTTTTGTTTCACCATCCCATTGCATGATCTGTGGCACATGGAATTGCAGCACGTTTGAATACATCATCACTGAAGCACAGTTGTCATCACTTTCATTAAGGACTTTTGTGTTCAATATATGTCTAGTTCATGATGGACGATTAAGTATATGTATTGTGTGACACTTTGAACTTTTTGGCTGGCACATGTCACTTTTCAGCATTTGTTTGCATATATGAATTATTTATGAAGTAACAATAATTACCTTTATCACTATTACTTTATATATCTATTGCACCTTGTAGCGCCTGTTTTGCACTCATTTATTTTGGAGCATATTTATTTATTGATATTACCATTATTATTTCATATGCCCATTGCACAGTTTATTTATGCACATTATGTTTGTTTACCTTGTGAGATATAGCACATATTGGGGTTAGATATCTTTACACTCTGTTGTATATGTGCTGTATCTCTATGTGCCGAGACGGGAAAGACTTCACGGCTCTTACATTCCAGGGAGGGGTAAGAGTAGACCCAACCCCCTTGTTTGTATTCTTGTTGGTCTGGTTCTTTATCTGGGCGTAGGCTGGGATCTTCCACCGGGTTCCACCCAATCAGCAACAATCCTCCAAATGTGGCAAGAAGAAAGTAAAGAAAGAGAGCTTTCACATAGTGTAAATCCAGTTGTACAATGAAAAATTTATTTAGAAAAATATTTCCAACAAATTTTAAAATGGGTAGTAAAAATTTGGTTCAATTGAACAAAAAGTAGTGCAGAAAAGGTAGCTGGGGTAGCATAAAGCAACCGACGCGTTTAGTCTGCTAAGACTTCGGCTGGGGTATATGGGGTATCTGCACAATGTTCCTAGTTTGTAAATGTTGATTAGAAAATTTTACAATTCTTTTGGTGTTTTTATCATTGGTCTCTATTTTTTGTTTTTCAGGATTTGTACTGTATATACATTTCTCGTTTTTCTGAAATCTCTTTTATGAGCCTTCTTAAGGCATGTTTTAGTGTACTCTCTTTTCAAGAGATGATCTCTCAGCACATTGGCTTCCTGCTGAAAAGATGTCTCATCAGAGCAGTTCCTCCTAGTCCTCAGATATTGACTATAGGGGATGGACATCAACAGCAGTTTAGGATGAAAACTAGAAGCGTGCATTATCGAATTGTCAGCCGTGGGTTTACGAAACAGGCAACTAGATAATGTGTTGTCCTCCTCTCATTTGACAACAAAATCCAGAAAGGTCACCTTCACAGGATCATATGACATTGTGAATGCCAGGTTGAATTCATTTTTGTTGAGTCTCTCAAGAAAAATCTTCAGTATATCCTCCGGACCATCCCATATCATGAACAGGTCATCTATATATCAGTACCATATCAAGATATGGTGCGTATACATAGATAACTGCTTGTCAGCCAGCTCCATACATTCCCACTCCCGCAGGTAAAAGTTGGCATACAATGGGGCACAAGTCCCCATCGCCACCCCCTGTACCTGGAGGTGGTGGGATCCGTCAAAAGTTGTGTTTGAGTACAAACTCCAATGATTGTAGCATAAAATTGTTGAAGGCCCATTCTTCTGTCCCCTTTGGGCTAGGACATGCCTGATCGCAACCAAGCCCAGCTCATGGGGAATGGAATTATACAGGGCCTCAACATCAATGGTGACAAGAAGTGCCTGCATTGGTATATGAATGCTGTCAATGAATTGCAGAAAGTATATGGTGTCCTTTATATATGAAGAAAGGCCTAATAGATAGGGTTTTAGGTGTTCATCAATGAGATGGCTCAGGTTTTCAGTGAGGGCATCATTCCCTAAAATTATAGGTCTCCCAGGTGGATTCCTCTCATTCTTATGCATCTTTGGAAGCGAGTAGAATATCGGAGTCTTGGGGAAGCTTTTGCTGACAAAGTCCCATGTGTTTTTGGTTATTTTGTGGGTCATTGTTTTGTGGTTTGTTTCATGGAGTATGCGCCACTTCCTCGGGAGAAGATGCAAATCTATAAAAATTATACACGTGGTACCCTCATTCTACAGTACCAAGTGTTGAACCATGACCTGATTTGTGAGAATAATAATGTAGAGAGCCCACCTTCTTGGTGGGCTTGCTTCCCTCTTTTCCTGCATTTGGGTAAATTATTCAACCATAACAATATTTATATTTTTTATAGATTTGCATCTGCTCCTAAGGGAGATGAGCATACTTCATGAAACGCGTTGAGCCGAATGGATGCAGTTGCTTTTTTATTAATCATGCGTTTTATTGTTTGATCATATACATTAATTTTTGCCACTCATTAACTATGTTTAATTGTAGGTTTAGACCTTTCAACACAACCAGTTCTAAACACAATATCAAAAATTTGAGTGTGTTATGATCCAGCTTAACTATAATGAATATGTTTTATTGCTCAAATGAATTACTATAATCATGGATATATATTATTTACATCTTTTACCATATTTGTTGATGAGGCTTTATAACAATAACATGTGCTTTCAACATTACTGTCTATTATTGTACTATGTCATAATCCAATTGTGTATGTGCATATATATGAATTATTTACGTGTTTATACTCAGCCAACAGTTACTGACTGTACACCATGCATCTCATTTAAAGTCATAAACTTCTTCTCTTTTCGAGTATGAGATACAATTTATGATTGATAGGTTTCGTGGGCACATACAGTACATTGTTCATTGGAGGGGTTACAGTCTAGAGGAATGCTCTGGGTCTCATCCTCGGTCCTACATGCTCCTGCCCTCCTGTGGGCTTTCCAGCCCGATTCCCCTCCGAGGAGGAGGGGTCATTGAGGAGGGGGTACTGTCAGGGCTGGGCTTCTAGCAGCTGTCTTCTCCATGCTTAAGGCTGCTCAGCTGTCAGTTAATTACCAGCCACGCATTGTTTCCACAAGTGACTCAACTGGTTATCATTATCTGTCTCATTAGTCCAGCCTACAGCCAGCCCCTTTTTGCTATTTAAGCTGCCTTGCTCATTCCCTCAGTGCCTTTGCCTGGTCAACATCTCCAGTGTGTCTTTGCTGTGTTCCTGTTATGACTTTGCCTGGCTGACATTTCTTCTGGTTTCTGATTCTTGGCCTTCTGACAATGCTATCTCCTGGCTTCCTGACCCCAGCTCGTCTGATTACACATTTTGGCTTCCTAACCCTGGCATCTGTTTTTGACTACGTTCCTGATCTGTATTATTTTTACTATTACATTAAAGGTGTGATTTTAACTCTTTTCTGTCTCTGCCTGGTTCATGGTCCCTGATATTAGGCGAAGGCCATGAATTCAGAAGATACAGGCAATCCACCTAGATGTAATATTTTTTACAGATCGGATGAGCAGGACCACCACATGGATCAGTTTACCATAGCATTACAAATGCTCTTGAATCAAACTGCTCACCTGGATCCTCCCACTCCGGCTGCTCCCATACAACCAGTGTTGCAAGCAATCCCTGCTGCTGCTCCAGTCTCTGTGCAGGCACCCACCTCTAATACTACCTCTGTAGATATGACTGATTCCACTCAGTTTCCCTAGCATTTTGGGGGTAATATAGCTCACTGCAGAGGTTTCTCAACCAGGTTGAAATATACTTCGATGCCGCATACACACGAGCTGACTTTTCTATCGGACTGGTCCGATGGACTGAGCCCGGACAATCCGATTATGTGTGGGCTTCATCAGACCTTCAGCTGACTTTTTCAGTCGAAAATCTGACGGACTTTAGATTTGAAACATGCTTCAAATCTTTACATCGTAACTCCGCCGGACCCAGTTCCTATCGAGAAATCCGCTTGTATGCTAGTCCGACGAACAAAAAAACGACGCATGCTCAGAAGCAAGTACGAAACGGAAGCACTCGGTCTGGTAAAACTAGTGTTCATATTGTAGGTAGCACATTCCTCATGCTGCAAATTCTGTGATCGTTGAATGCAGCGCATTAATTGTCTTCTTTATAATGCTAGAAGAATGAAGTTGTTTTGCTGTTCATATTCACAAACTTATTTCTGGATTATTTCTCTTGATCTCATGAATGATGTTGTATTTTTTAAAAGCCATATCTCCATACTAATGTTTACACAATTGTTTTTTGGAGTCATCTTTTATTATTTTTTATTTCATCGATCATTTTTTAGGATTGTTACAAAATTATTTTCTATTTATCTCCATATATCTTTTTATTTTTGGTGTAAAGTTACCACAAAAAACCTTATTTTTGTATATATATTTTTTTATTTTTTGGTGTAAAGTTACCACAAGAACATTATATAATTTTTTTTTTTGGAACCTCAAGGAGGTTGTTGTCCCTTGTTAATTTGACATTGTCTCTAAAAAATTGATGTTAATAAAAACACATAAAACATCCATTTATTATGGTTAACAAAATAAAGATGAAGTCAACGCTGGATAAATGTTTCGAACTTGTGAAGATTTTTGGCCCCAGGGCACACATCAAGTCTGTGGAAAAGAAAATTAGGATCTTGAGGAGTCCATATATTAGGGAGCAAAATCTGGTCCAGGAATCCCAGAGATCAAGAGCAGCAGCAGATGACATATATGTCCCCAGGCTGTGGTACTACATCAGCCTGCGTCTTCTGCCAGACCAGACTGAAGCCAGGTCATAACTTTCTTCTCTTCGTTCCAGCCCTCCCTCCACGCTGCCCTGCACCCTTTCCTGCAGCCTTCCCTGCAGCCTTCCTTGTAGGCTGGGGCTCTGGTGGTTGACTTTTGGCAGGAGGAGAAGGAGGAGGGGCTTGCTCATTTATTTGGGTGTTGACAGTTAACTCGCCCTTCAGCCCCTTGTGAAGGACATCAGAAAAAAAGTTTTTCACACAGGAGGCGTTGTCCCTTCTCCATTTTGAGCAACCTGCTTGCTATATAGGAGCCATAGACCTCTTCAGCTTTGGGGGGGGCTCTTGAGGAAATTTGTAGCTTCTCTCATGAGGTGCAGTGATGCCTCCTCTGTCACCGTCCCCTTTCTGGGCCTTTTTGTATAAAGGCGGGGGGGAGGAACCTGTGATTGTGTGAGGCTCCTACTGGGCCCGTCCACCTCCTGGCTGACACTAACCCCTGCCTCCTCCTGGGTGACACTGTACCCGGCCTACTCCTGGATGACACTGGGCCCGGCCTCCTCCTGGATGACACTGGGCCCGGCCTCCTCCTGGATGACACTTTCCACACCTTCCTCTTGGCTGATCTCATCCTGTGTATAAAAAAGGGACATAGTTTGAGTTTTTGGTTCATCAATGACACACAAGTTTCAGCTCATGATTTGCAGATTTAATGTTGATACATATAAAAGAGTAGCAATCTGACCCCAGCATTTTTTAAAGCTGGTGACAAACATTTTTGGCCTCTACTGTCAATTGATATGTATACATCATTTTTTATAAAAAAAATCATTTAATAGATAATCAATTATAACATCTAGTTAACATCATTAATATTAGGACATTAAATATGTCTAAAAATAATATACCTGGCTCCAGATGGTCACATCCGGTTCTTCCAGGATGGAAGGCCCAGCTTGCTCCTCATCAGCCTCTGCTGGGGTGAAGAGAAGGGTAGAGGGAAGGGTGGAGGGAAGGGTTGAAAGTGATGCCCTGGCTTCAGTCTGGTCATCAAGATAACATAGTTTATCGTAGTACCACAGCCTGGGTACATACACATCATCTGCTGATGCTCCTGATCTCAGGAAAATCTGGATTTTGTTATGCTCCCTCCTATACATATTTCGCAAGATCCCAATTTTATTTTCCACAAACTTAAAGTTTGCTTCTGGGATGAAAGTCTGCACAAATGTGACAAGTTTCTCCAGCGTTGACTTCCTTATTGTTTTAATATAATATGCAGGGTGTTTGACCTCCCATAGATTCCTCATCTCCCTGTACTTCTCAATAAATTAAGTCAGAAATTCAGGGTCCTTAAACTTAGTATTCATGTTTTCTGTCAAAGATAATACACAAAACAAAAACACTAATGTTTGACTAAACTCTCATAATCTTACTTATCCCAACATAGGCCTCAATCTTTAAGCAGTATAGGCTGATACAAAGTTAATAAATTTACCTTCATTTCGGACGCTCGCAAATTCAGTTCCTCTATCCTCTGCGCACAGAAGTTACCTAAGACACATGCGTGATAGCTTTCTACACACTGCGCATGCTTGAAACTCCGCCTGTGTTGCCCGCCCCTGATATACTTTTTTAACAAATATTCTCCGCCCCTTCTCTCTACGGTGGGCAGTAGGAGTAACAATGACGGAGACACAGCAGGTGTGTACTAACTCCAGTAACGAGGAAAGCCCGGAGCCCGAAATGTCACGATCTGGGAATAGGAGATTTAAGGCCTCCAATATGGCCTTTGAAGAGATGGTGGAGATGGTATCATTTTTGAAAAAAAAAGATTACGATGGGAAGCATGGACCGTACACCCAGCCTAATTTAAGAAAGGCAAAAAGTATTGCGAAAGTGGTGAAGACCCTTCATCATCATTTTGGGGTACAGCGCTCTAAAGATCAGCTGAGGAAAAGATGGTCCGACCTCAAACTCAGGGAGCCGGATCAGTACAGACGAATCCAGAAAGTGCTGAAAAAAAGTAAGTACTTGTCGTGTGTTCATATTGTGATTATTACCTTGCATGCTGCTCCATGTGGTTATCTTTACTGTACAAGTTTTACTTGTTAAACGTTCATAGGAAACACTGTTCGTAGTAAATATCGTTTAAAAAATATATACGATGTATTTAGTTGATACAGGGTTGAAACAACACTTTGGTCTTGGTAGTTTGTCTTATTAAAAGAAGTTTATGACATTGTTGTCTAGATGTCTTATGAAACTAGAATGAATAGCAAACTTCATTCAGTGGAATGTAAGGAGAGGACACTCAGCAGCTGTTTACACATCTGGACACAGGAGCACTAGTGTGGGACACCAGAATACATTTTTTTTTGTTAACCCACACAGGTGCTCCATTGGATACTTGTTGGGGTGTCTCATCTGTGAAACATGGCCAAAAAAGGTACGTATTCCAGCTTGTTTGCAAGGGAATTTTAATTATGTCTTCAACTTGGATCTCTGCCCAAACAGACAATTGTACACCACTTCAATGCAATGTTTCATATTCCTATTCCTGGACTCAAATATCTGTGTGCTAAGTATACCTTTTGTTTCATTCTCATAGGGGAGAAAAGACTCAGACAACCTGAACCCAGGGACCCCCAACCTCACCAGCCCGTTTGAGAAATCAGCCCAAGCCCCATGGAGGATGTGGAGGAAGGAGAGGTGGGTGACATGTGCACCGCACCACGTGAATGTCTGACACCCAGCTTATGTTAATCTATGTATGCCTGCATATTTCTAAATACATCTTTTTTGCATCAATTTTAGGTGATGTGGTGGTGGAAGGGGAAGAAGCAGTGGAAGCATGTCCAAGTGCCAGCGCCCCCCCGAGGATGTGGACGAAGGAGAGGTGGAGGAAGTGGGCAACATGTGCACCCCACCAGGTGAGTGTCTGACATCCCAGCTTATGGTAATCTATGTATGCCTGCATATTTCTAAATACATTTTTTTCATTAATTTTAGGTGATGTGGAAGGGGAATCATTTACCACCGACAGTGCACAACGATTCATTGGGCAGATCATGGCCTGGAATGGGGATATTGATGCCATGCGCACTAGCCTTGACCTAATGCGTAATCGGCTGGACAATATGCAGCAGGAAATGAAGAACATGATCGATGTTTTGGGGAGAATCTAATTCACTTTTTCACAAAAAAACATCAATCATGTCCTTCATTTCTTGTTTTGCTAAAAAATATATAGAGGCCTGTTTACAAAAATAAATAAATAAAAATAATAGAGGCCTGTTTGTTTAAAAAAAAAATAGAGGCCTGGTTGTTTAATATATATATATATATATATATATATATATATATATATATATATATATATATATAAAAATAGAGGCCTGTTTGTTTAAAAAAAAAATAAAAAAAATAAAATGGAGGCATGGTTGTTTAAAAAAAATAAAAAAAAAAATAAAATAGAGGCCTGGTTGTTTAAAAAAAATAAAAAAAAATAAAATAGTGGCCTGGTTGTTTTAAAAAAAATATAAACAAAAAAATAAATAGAGGCCTGGTTGTTAAAATTTTTTTCTAAATAAATAATAATTTTTTGACTAAAAAAATGTGATTGTTTGAACCAAAAATTATATATATATTTTAAATCATAACATTTTCACAAACGCACATGTGAATGTGCACAGATTAAAACATCTGTTATTAAACAACAAGATGTGTGGCTTCTTCTTGCAATGCTCAATACCAGTTATGGAAGTTATTTGGTGTTTACAGTGACAATGGGGCTTTTTTACTAAAGGAAAATACACTTGGCACTACAAGTGCACTAGGATAACCTAGGAGACAGCCAAAAAGAAAGGCAAGCAAATAAATACAATTCGAGATATTATCTGATCATTATTTTTAATTAAAAAAAATTAGAGATTGTCTGGCATTGCAATGGCCCCCTACACATAAAGAAATCAACATATTGATCCTCAACTTGACCGCGCTTTGGGGGCCAAGCCAGTACGGCCAGTATCCAGGCCCATCAGAGGATTCCCTATAAGTCCGGCCTCAGGCCCAAGTAATGCAATATAATTGCTCGAGTGTTTGTTTAAATAATTGTGCAGGATGCAGTACGCTAGGACAAGGTGATTTAGTTTGTATTCCACCATGTGGATAGCTGTCTGAAGCAGGCAGAACTGGCTGGCCATGATCCCGAAGGCATTCTCCACAACTCTTCTCGCTCTGGCCAGCCGGAAGTTAAAAACCCTCCTCTCCGGGGTGAGGGTCCTTTGGGGGAATGGCCTCATCATGTGCTTGCCCAGACTGAAGGCTTCATCTGCAATGAAGACAAAGGGGAGTCCTTCCACGTTATCCGCATCAGGTGGCATTCCCAGGCCACCACTCTGGAGATGCTGGTGGAACTCCGTCTGGGCGAAGACTCCTCCATCCGGCCATTCTTCCCCACGTCCACATACAGAAATTCATATTGTGCCGACACCACCGCCATTAACACAATACTATGAAACCCCTTATAATTAAAATAATTAAAATCTCCCCGTCGCCAAGTATGGCAACATGGCGACTAGCCTCTGCTCCGCAGTGATGGCTTGCCTCATGCAGATATCCTGCCTGCTGATATAAGGGCCCCCCCCCACAGTTAGAAAGCACTCCCTAGGAGCACACTTAACCCTTTGATCGCTCCTGATGTTAACCCCTTCCCTGCCAGTGCCATTAGTACAGTTACAGTGCATATTATTTAGCACTGATCACTGTATTAGTGTCACTGGTCCTGAAAAGTGTCAAAAGTGACAGTTAGGTGTCCGATTTATCTGCTGCAATGTCACAGTCCTGGTAAAAATCGTTGCTGATTGCCACCATTACTGGTAAAAAGAAATAAGTCCATAAAAATTTCCCCTAGTTTGTAGACGCTATAACTGTTGTGAAAACCAATCAATATACAATTATTGGGATTGTTTTAACCAAAAAATATGTGGCAGAATACATATTGGCCTAAAATGATGAAGAAATTTGATTTTTTACATTTTTTGGATAGTTTTTGTTTCAAAATTGTCGGTCTTTTTTTGTTTATAGCGCAAAAAATAAAAACTGCAGAGGTGATCAAATACCACCAAAAGAAATCTCTATTTGTGGGTAAAAAAGGACATCAATTTTGTTTTGGTACAGAAAAAGGCAAATCACCGCGCTATACCTTAACTGAATTGGTGCATAGAAACATATTGAAAACAAAAATTAAAAACAATCTAATGTGACAAATCAGTGATCAAAAATCAGCATAAAGCAGCCGCTAAAACGTGAGATACACACATAACAAAATAGATACAAGAGGAGCAGCGCTGTGATAAAGAAGTTCTATATGATAAAACCAGAACATAAAATGTGAAAATATTAAGCCCAAAAATTGGGATAGGCTCCAAGTTCATAAGTTACATAAACAGCTGGACCGTCCTATTCAAAAACCAATCATGGATGGTAAATAGAAGAAGCGTGAATAAATGGAAATCAATGAGTCCTTCACCACACCACTGTGATAGTAAAAATGCGCGCTTACCAAATGGCAAGCTTGGAAGAGCTTGCGACCTTAACCCGGTCGGGGCCTTTCAGGGTGGAACCATCAAGGAGAGGCACGCCACTTTGGCTTGGATTAAGCACGCTGTTCTTCCAATTACCACTCTATGTGGAGATGTGACCCCTGGCTAGGGCTAAACCTCCGGGGAGGTATATCAAAGAAAGAAGGAAAGCGACATAGCGTAATCCTGCTTTCACTTTTATTAAAATCAAAAAGAATTGCACTTACATGTGGAAGGATAAACAACAAACATTTGAGCCGGCCGGCTAGAAAGCGAACGCCCGTCCTGTAGACTGTAGACGGTAAATGCAGCACGTCAGCACGTCAGCACGCCCGACGTACGTTTCGTCACACTCTGACGTCGTCTGGGGCACGGGCGACGCACTGACGTGTCGCATTAATATAATGAAGCACCGTAACCAGACCTCGTACTGAGGACGGGACCGGAAATCACCTTGCGTTCCACCAATTTAGGGCGGATGGCACAAAAACGCCATCTTGGATGTGGGAATGTGTGTAACATCCTATGTCCGTTTCAGATATAAACAGAGGCGAACCAACTTCCATTCCTAGGTGTAAATTAACATCACTAGATAGGATTCCTCACTAACGAAAGGGCGAAATTAAAATAATTAAGTAAAAAAGAGACTTATTAAAATTAAATAAGTTAAAAATCGAGCGACATTCTCCGACTATAAGGCCATAAGTAGGAATAAAAAGGGAATAGGGGGATAACCCCTCCAGATCCCATGCCACGTGGCTCATAAGCCAGGAAATCGTTCGCTAAGTGTACAGGGGCATCCCAGAGCCATTCATAATACTGTAAACGCCCAGAGACATGTAAATAAAACACACCCATACTCTAATTAAATTAGGATGGATATTCCTAGGGGAAAGGAAGGTGATTTCTTCCCATCTCTGAAAAGCATTAAGTACACCATATGTAGATATAAAGATATATACAAAATGTAAAAACAAACCAGAAAAAGTAACATTAGGCATTTTACTAGTCCCAACCTTAGGTTTAGCAAATCCACACAGATAATAATGTGGCACATACCTCATTAAGCAGACCCAATTACCCAATGAGGCATCTGCCCTCCCAAAAGTGATATAAATCTAATATTGACCCCTCCAGGATACACCTGAATACAAAGATAAATCACAAACTTTGTTAAATGTATTAGAAAAGGAAGATAGGGAACAAACTTATAAGAAAAAGAAGAAATTCAACAGGGATCTGGCTGACTACCAGGGTGGGATTGTGTTCGAGTGGCAGAAGAAATTGTTGACAGCTAATGGAGACAATTCTGCTACAGATAATAACACTATGGAGATTTCTACCTCCATTATTCCCAACGAGGTTAAGGGACCTAATTCCAACACTATGCAAAGGGCTAGAGATACCAACCCACGGGGCCCCCGCCAATCACCCCGGAGACAGTACAATTACAATAAGGGAGGACCACCGCCACCACCTTATTATCAATCAGGACCCCCACGACGTCACCCCAAATCCACCACTGAGAGCAGAGGGGGCCGGCATCAAAATGCCTCACATACCAATCCCAATCAATATTGGAATTCCCCCTATACACAATGGGAATCTAACCCCAATCGGGGTTGGGGTTCCTATGCTCCTTATGCGCCACAAGGTATGGGACCCAACTCTAGACGGGGTCCCCCACCTCGTGTGGAGAATTACCCCACTGGGAGATCTGTAGGAGGTCCCCCTCCTTATATGAATCATTCCAACAACCATGAAGAAAGATATTCTCACATGACAGGAGGTCCAATGATTAATTCATCGGGTGGCTCCAACACGGATGAATATTTTGGGTATGGTGGGATCACACAGAATCGTTTCTTCCCTCTACGTGACCTTGATGGGCCTGTAGAGGGGGACACCAACTCAATGGGTTCCCCTTACCCAGCCGATGGGGGCACCCCTGGACCTATGTCCTACTATGCTAATGATAGGATGGGACCCCCTCACTATCCAGGTGCTTCGGGCCCTAACCCCCATGAGTGGGGTTTTCACAGGCCAGGCCAGGGCACCAAAAGACTGGCAGACCAAGGAGAGGGACCCGAGGGGGCAGACGCTCTAGAGCAAAAAAGAAAAAAGCTCTAGCTGGGACAGGGATTTTTAATTTAAGCACCGTGACCCTCAGTCAGGAAGAAAAACTGGTGCTTGATAGGGGCCTAAAGTTCGCACCACCTAGGAAACTAAACAAGTTTGAAACCTATATGGATATTCACAAATTCATTCGTAAAATTAACATTAAGAGATACTTGCTTTCCAACCCCATCCAGGAGAGGAATGTGTTTTCCGATGATTACCAACATTCCGGATTGGCCAATGCCTCTTTATTTAACCCCCCTGGAGCTATGGCGCCCTCTGTTAAAGTTTTTAAGGAGGTACTTCTGAGGAATTTAGACACAATGCCTGTCAAAAAGGTTAAGTTTGATCGAGATCTTCATATTGGACTTGATTCCCTATGTAACAACAAAGAATTAGTTATTAGACCCGCTGATAAAGGGGGAGGGATTGTGGTTCTTAATAGAGGCGACTACCTCCAGGAAATGTTTAAGATCCTGGGTGATAGAGAGACCTATACTCCTTTGGATTCTGATCCCAAAACTCCCTATCTTAGGGAGTTGAGAAAGTTGGTTGATTGGGGCTATACTCAAGGAATTCTTAATAAAAAAGAGAAGGCCTATCTGATACCTAAAGCCCCCCGGACCCCTGTGATATATTATCTGCCTAAAGTGCATAAACATCCTACCTGCCCCCCGGGACGTCCCATTGTAAGTGGGATTGACTCCCTCACGTCCCGGGTGGGCAGGTATATAGACTTCTTCCTGCAACCCTTGGTAAGCAAGATGCCTTCCCTCATTAGGGATTCTAAGCACACCATTAACATACTGGCTAATTGTACCCCCACTCCCAACATGTGGATGGTGACGGCGGACGTTTCGTCCATATACACTATTATTCCCCATGAGTTGGGTTTTTTCGCGGTCGAGTATTATCTAAGAAGGGACTCCGGTTTGTATGATGAGCAAATCAATTTTATTCTGGTACTTTTAAGGTACGCCGCGTCCCATAATTATTTTTGGTTCAATAAGTGTTTCTACCGACAGGACCGTGGAGTTGCGATGGGGGCTAAATATGCCCCCAGTCTCGCAAACCTGTTTATGGCCCTGTGGGAGGAGGATGTCGTCCATGTTTGCCAGAGGCCCCAGCTAAAACTGTGGGCTAGGTACATTGACGACATCCTCCTCCTGTGGGATGGCAATCGCAGTGACTTCGACCTCTTTATGGAGGAACTTAATTCCAACAATAGAGGCATTGTGCTTAATTTTGAAGCCAGCCAGTCCAATATCCATTTTTTGGACCTCAATATTGGTATACAAGGGGACCGGTTTGTAACCTCTACCTATTTTAAGCAAACAGACCGGAATTCATACATTCCTCTGAGCAGCTGCCATCATAGCTCCTGGCTCCGGTCTGTTCCCAAGAGCCAATTTCTACGGCTCAAACGGAATTGTACTGACAACTCACAGTTCTTGGAACAGACCGGAGTCCTGATGAACCGTTTTGTGGAAAAAGGGTATAATAGAGAATTCCTAACTCAAACCCTGAATGTCGTTAAGGGTATCGATAGGGAACAGTTACTAATTCAAAAAGCACCCCCTAGAGAAAATCCTGTCACTCTCCCCTTTATCACTACTTATTCAATACAACATACTAATATTAAAAGCCTACTCAATAAACATTGGCATCTATTGGGGAATGATCCGATTTTGAGAACTGTCATTCCAGACAAACCACAAGTGATTTTTAAAGGGGCATCATCACTTAGGAATAGATTGGCCCCTAATGTTCTTGATCCACCCACTAGAGGCATTCAGGGCCTTTTTGACAATCTGAAGGGGTACTACAAATGTGGCAGATGTCGTGTTTGCAGGCTCAATTCTGCAACATCCAGACGAACTCAGAAATTCACCTCCAATAGTACCCACGAGGAACACGATATTAGGCCCTTCATCACATGCACAACGGAGGGGGTCGTCTACCTACTGCAGTGCCCTTGCGGCCTACAATATGTGGGTAGGACTAGGCGACCACTCTCCGTTCGCTTAAATGAACACATCACTAATATCTTGAATGGCTTCCCGAAACATTCTGTTTCTAAGCACTACTTGACCACACATAATAAAGACCCCTCCAAAACACTCTTTTTAGGAATCGATAGATATCGGCCTCATTGGAGGGGCAGTTCTTTGGTTAGGAGCATCTCAAAACTTGAGATGCTCTGGATACATAAAATCAAGTGCTATGCCCCCTATGGGCTTAATATTGACACTGATACTAATGCCTTTATCGATAATTCATGAATAATGAACAATTCTTAGAATTTCCGGCCTGTACTCATTTTTCATCCCTCTAGAGTCCCTGAATGCTTCTGACGAGTATCCTCTACACTGTTAAAATGGTCAATATTAGATTTATATCACTTTTGGGAGGGCAGATGCCTCATTGGGTAATTGGGTCTGCTTAATGAGGTATGTGCCACATTATTATCTGTGTGGATTTGGTAAACCTAAGGTTGGGACTAGTAAAATGCCTAATGTTACTTTTTCTGGTTTGTTTTTACATTTTGTATATATCTTTATATCTACATATGGTGTACTTAATGCTTTTCAGAGATGGGAAGAAATCACCTTCCTTTCCCCTAGGAATATCCATCCTAATTTAATTAGAGTATGGGTGTGTTTTATTTACATGTCTCTGGGCGTTTACAGTATTATGAATGGCTCTGGGATGCCCCTGTACACTTAGCGAACGATTTCCTGGCTTATGAGCCACGTGGCATGGGATCTGGAGGGGTTATCCCCCTATTCCCTTTTTATTCCTACTTATGGCCTTATAGTCGGAGAATGTCGCTCGATTTTTAACTTATTTAATTTTAATAAGTCTCTTTTTTACTTAATTATTTTAATTTCGCCCTTTCGTTAGTGAGGAATCCTATCTAGTGATGTTAATTTACACCTAGGAATGGAAGTTGGTTCGCCTCTGTTTATATCTGAAACGGACATAGGATGTTACACACATTCCCACATCCAAGATGGCGTTTTTGTGCCATCCGCCCTAAATTGGTGGAACGCAAGGTGATTTCCGGTCCCGTCCTCAGTACGAGGTCTGGTTACGGTGCTTCATTATATTAATGCGACACGTCAGTGCGTCGCCCGTGCCCCAGACGACGTCAGAGTGTGACGAAACGTACGTCGGGCGTGCTGACGTGCTGATGTGCTGCATTTACCGTCTACAGTCTACAGGACGGGCGTTCGCTTTCTAGCCGGCCGGCTCAAATGTTTGTTGTTTATCCTTCCACATGTAAGTGCAATTCTTTTTGATTTTAATAAAAGTGAAAGCAGGATTACGCTATGTCGCTTTCCTTCTTTCTTTGATATACCTCCCCGGAGGTTTAGCCCTAGCCAGGGGTCACATCTCCACATAGAGTGGTAATTGGAAGAACAGCGTGCTTAATCCAAGCCAAAGTGGCGTGCCTCTCCTTGATGGTTCCACCCTGAAAGGCCCCGACCGGGTTAAGGTCGCAAGCTCTTCCAAGCTTGCCATTTGGTAAGCGCGCATTTTTACTATCACAGTGGTGTGGTGAAGGACTCATTGATTTCCATTTATTCACGCTTCTTCTATTTACCATCCATGATTGGTTTTTGAATAGGACGGTCCAGCTGTTTATGTAACTTATGAACTTGGAGCCTATCCCAATTTTTGGGCTTAATATTTTCACATTTTTTGTTCTGGTTTTATCATATAGAACTTCTTTATCACAGCGCTGCTCCTCTTGTATCTATTTTGTTTTGGTACAGGGTTGCACGACCGAGCAATTGTCAGTTAAAGCGATGCAGTGCTGTGTCGCAAAAAATGGTCTGGTCATTAAGGGGCAAATCCTTCCGGGTCTGAAGTGGTTAAAGGAGCAGTGATTTTATTGATGCTTAAGATGAAACATTAAAAATGAAATATTCTTTGAAATATCATGCCAGGGGATCCCCTTAGTCTCCCTGGAAAGTGGAACATCTGTGCAAAGCATAGAACATGCCACAGCAATAATGACATTTCTAATGGAAAAAAATGTATTCAAACTTGCTTGCGGCTGTAATGTACTTCCGGCTCCCGGATTATAAGATTATAAAAAATGAAAAAAAAATGGCGTGTGGACCGAATTTTTTTTAAAATGGCGTGGGGCCCCCCAAAATCCACACCAGCCCCTTATTCATGCATGCAGCTTGGCAGGTCAGGAAAAAGGGGGGGACAGGAGAGCGCCCCTTCCTCCTGAACCATACCAGGCCCCATGATGTCAACATGGAGGGGTGGGTTCTTTGCTCTGCACCCCCCACCCCAAAGCACCTTGTTCCCATGGGGACAAGGGCCTCTTCTGGACAACCCCGGGCTGTGGTTGTCGGGGTCTGCGGGTGGGGGCTTATCGGAATCTAGAAGCCCCCTTTACCAAGAGGGCACCCAGATCCCAGCCCCTCACCATGTGAATGGGTATAGGGTACATTGTACCCCTAACCATTCACCAAAAAAGTGTACAATAGTAAAAAGCACAGTAAACAGTTTTTGACAAATCTTTTATTAAAAAATTAAATAATAAAAAGTTATGTCCCTTGGTGTAATCTACTGTCAATCACGTTGCCTGATTAAAAATGCAAAGGAAAAATTGCAAAAATGGTCTGGCCACCTGAGTGTACAAAATGGAGCACAAGGCCTGGCAGCGAAAGGGTTAAACTAGGGCTTATTTTAGGGGTAGGGCTTATATTGCAGCCCTCCTGGAAAATCTCAGTAGGTCTTATTTTCGGGGTAGGTCTTATTTTCTCGGAAACATGGTATAATACAGTGTAGTGTAGAGAATATATAATACAGAGCTGTTTAGATAATATATCAGCGGTGGCTGGTGCTCAAAATTTTTGCTGGGGCACAAAAAATTGAAAAAAAAACTCATCAATTGCAACCACTGTGCCATCAAACGCTGCCACTGTGCCCATCAAACACTGCCACTGTGCCATCTAACGCTGCCACTGTGCCATCAAACGCTGCCACTGTGCCCTCAAATGTTGCCACTGTGTCATCAATTGCAGCCACTGTGCCATCAAACACTGCCACTGTGCCCATCAAATGCTGCCACTGTGGCCATCAAGTGCTGCCACTGTACCGTCAAATGCTGCCACTGTGCCATCAAACGCTGCCACTGTGCCATCAAACGCTGCCACTGTGCCATCAATTGCAGCCACTGTGCCAAATGCTTCCACTGTGCCATCAAACGCTGCCACTGTGCCTTCAAATGCTGCCACTGTGCCATTAATTGCAAACACTGTATCAAACTCTGCCACTGTGCCCAATAAACGCTACCACTGTGCTCATTAAACGCTGCCACTGTGCCATCAAATGCTAAAACTGTGCCCATCAAACGCAGCCACTGTGCCAAATGCTGCCACTGTGCCCATCAAACACTGCCACTGTGCCATCAAACACTGCCAGTGTGTCCATCAAATGCTGCCAGTGTGCCCATCATAAGCTGCCAGTGTGCCCATCAAATGCTGCCAGTGTGCCCATCATATGCTGACAGTGTGCCCATTAAATGCTTCCACTGTGCGCATCAAACACTGCCACTGTGCCATCAAACGCTACCAGTGTGCCCATCATATGCTGCCAGTGTGCCCATCAAATGCTGCCAGTGTGCCCATCATATGCTGCCAGTGTGACCCCCGCCCACTCGCCGTCTGTCCAGCACTTACCCTGTCTTGGTGGGGCATCGGGTGATGGCGACGAGCGGGGTCCTTCTTGCGTCTCCTGCTGTCCTCATCTCCCATCCTCTCCTCCTGATAGGCGTCCAATAGCAGCGC
Source organism: Lithobates septentrionalis (assembly GCA_037952835.1). Taxonomy (NCBI): domain Eukaryota; kingdom Metazoa; phylum Chordata; class Amphibia; order Anura; family Ranidae; genus Lithobates; species Lithobates septentrionalis. Next base: position 2,871,783 of record JBBDGP010000091.1, on the reverse strand, counting down.
CTGTTGTTTCACCCAATCAGGTGACAGGTAACAGACCCGAGCACCTGATTGGCAAAGAGGCAGTTTAGTGTTAGGAAAGCGAATATTCATTTGCTTTTCTAACACAGCTGAGTGACCTGCGAGCGCCCAGCATGGCGATCGCAGGTCACCTTTTTTGATGCCTACTAGAGACTATGGCTCTAATCAGGTGCTTTAAAAACACCCCCCGCCTCTGTAATTAGGGGGTGGCAGTGGCTGCCATAGATAGATTCATGCAATGCATGAATCTATCTATTAGTGACGGAGGGGGTGGCAGGAGAGAGGGGGTGGCGCCCGTACACCTTTAATGCACGGGCCGCCACTGTAATATATAATACAGTGTAGTAAAGAGTATATATAATACAATGCAGTGTAGAGAATATATAATACAGTGTAGAGTATACATAATACAGTGCAGTGTAGAGTATATAATACAGTGTATTAAAGTGGTTAAGGGGAACTCTATGAAAGGCATGCAGCCTAGCAGGCCAGGAAAGAGGGGGGAAGCGAGTGCCCCCCCTCCTGAACCATACCAGGCCATTTGCCCTCAACGTGCGGAGGTGATTACATCGAGGGACACTATTTATTTTTTTCTTTTATAATAAGGGACTTGTCAAAAACTGTTTACTGTGTTTCTTACTTGTGTACACTTTTTTGGTGAATGGGTAGGGTTACAATGTACCGATACCCATTCACATGGGGGGGGGCAGGATCTGGGGGCCCCCTTGTTCAGATTCCAGATTCTGATAAGCCCCCCGCCCGCAGACTCCGACAACCACAGCCCAGGGTTGTCGGGTAGAGGCCCTTTTCCCCATCAACATGGGGACAAGGTGCTTTGGAGGGCACCCCAAAGCACCCTCCCCATGTTGAGGGCAAGCTGCCTGGTATGGTTCAGGAGGGGGGTATGCTCTCTTGCCCCCCCTTTCCTGGCCTGCCAGGCTGCATGCCTGTCATAGGGTTCCCCTTACCCACTTCAATACACTGTATTATATACTCTGCACTGCACTATATTATATATACTCTACACTGTATTATATATTCTCTACATGGCACTGTATTATACATTCTACACTACACTGTACTATATATACTCTTTACTACACTGTTTTATATATTCTCTACACTACACTGTAATATATATATTCTTTACTACACTGTATTATATATTCTCTACACTACAGTGTATTATACTGTGTTTCCCCCGAAAATAAGATCTACTGAGGTTTTCCAGGAGGGCTGCAATATAAGCCCTACCCTGAAAATAAGCCCTATTTTAACACTTTCGCTGCCAGGCCCTGTGTTGAATTTTGTACACTCAGGTGGCCAGACCATTTTTGCAATTTTTCCTTTGCTTTTTTATTTTTCACTAATAGCTTTTAGAATTTGTGAAAGACCCCCCCCCCCCAAACCATATATTTTCTGAAAGCACATGATCAGTAGAATAAAAAGAATGTGCTATAACTTTTTTTAGACCCTGCAGTATTTGCACGAATGTTTATCAAACCAATATATTTGCAAAAAATACACTAAAACCATTATTGGCAGATAAAAACACAGCTAATTTTACAAAATTCCTGCTAAATCCCTACTAAATATAAAAGCTTAACCTATATGGAGTTAATAAATGACAAAAAGTTAAAATTTTACATTGTGCCTTTTTACAAAATGTTAAAAATTGAATGTATGCAAAAATGTAAATATCCAAATTTCTCAAAAAATCTAAAGGTTTTAATTTCTCCCTTACAGCTTTCAGAATTTGTAAAATACCTCCAAGAACCATATGTTTTGAAAGCATATGGCCTCTAGAATAAAAAGAAGGGGCTACTGATTTTTTTAGACCCTGCGGTATTTGCGCAAATGTTTATCAAAAAAATACTTTTGCTAAAAATACACTAAAACCATTATTAGCAGATAAAAACACAGCTAATTTTACAAAAATCCTGCTAAATTCCTACTAAATATAAAAGTGTAACCTGTATGAAGTTCATTAATAGCAAATATTTGTAAATTGTAAATTGCGTTTTTCTGCAAAATGGTGAAAATCGAACGTACCCAAAAATTTCTCAAAAAATATGAAGGTTTTCATTTTTCACTTACAGCTTTCAGAGTTTGTAAAAGACCCCCCCACACACACACCACATATTTTCTGAAAGAATATGACCTCTGGAATAAAAATAAGGTGCTACTGATTTTTTAGGCCCTGCGGTATTTGCACAAATGTTTATCAAAACAATATTCTTGCTAAAAATACACTAAAACCATTATTAGCAGATAAAAACACAGCTAATTTTACAAAATTCCTGCTAAATTCCAACTAAATATAAAAGTTTAACCTATATGGAGTTAATAAGGTTTGGAACAGGAAAATCTGGATGCCGCACACCGGATAAAGTTGAAAAATCTTCTTTATTGTAAAACTTGGATCATCAAAAATACAGGACAATCAGGCAGATAGTACAGACACAGCTGACGCGTTTCGCACTCTAAATCGAGCGCTTACTCATAGCTCAGTAACTCATAGCTTACTCGAAGCTATGAGTAAGCGCTCGATTTAGAGTGCGAAACGCGTCAACTGTGTCTGTACTATCTGCCTGATTGTCCTGTATTTTTGATGATCCAAGTTTTACAATAAAGAAGATTTTTCAACTTTATCCGGTGTGCGGCATCCAGATTTTCCTGTTCCAAACCTTGCTTCAATTTGCATTTAGCCAGCACCTGGGACTCCCCTCCTCTGAAGGATTTACTAGCATACACCTGGAATCAAGTCTACCTGAGCGGTGATTTATTTTCTCTATATGGAGTTAATACATAACAAATATTTGTAATTTTTACATTGCGCCTTTTTGCAAACTGGTTAAAATAGAGCATACACAGAAATGTAAAATATACAAATTTCTCTAAAAATATGAAGGTTTTCATTTTTCCCTTACAGTATTTAGAATTTGCGAAAGACCCCCCCCCCCAACCATATATGTTCATCATTTCGCTATTTTCACAAAAATACACTAAAATCAATCATTCACATGTGGCATACTAAAGTGTACGCCCATGGAGGGCCATGTTTACTTGCACAGGGATTCACAGGTGTTCCGTGCATCCCCGTACAGGCAGTCCCATTTATGTATAAAACAAGTGCAGCGCTGCACCTGTTTTATATATACCGTATTTATCGGCGTATAACACGCACCGGCGTATAACACGCACCCTAAGTTTAGGAGGGAATTTTAAGGAAAAAAAAACTTTTTTCGAGGGAAGTTGAAGGGAAAAAAACTTACATTTAAATGCCCATCATTGCAGCCTTCTCAGTGCAGCCTTGCCCCAGTGCAGCCATGTCAGTGCAGCCTTGTCAGTGCAGCCTTGTCAGTGCAGCCTTGTTAGTGCAGCCTTGTCAGTGCAGCCTTGTCAGTGCAGCTGTCCCCAGTGCAGCCTTGTCAGTGCAGCCTTCCCCAGTGCAGCCTTGCCCCAGTGCAGCCTTGCCCCAGTGCAGCCTTCGATCCTGTGATCCCCTGCCATACTGGGCTTCAAAATCGCCGACCGTGATTTAAAAAAGGCGCCGCCGGTGCCGAAATACACAGAGCCGGTCCTCGGCTCTTCTCGGCGGCTCTCGTTCACTTTCGGCTCCACTCGTAGTCCCGCCCGGGATGGGCGTGACTGTGAGCGGAGCTATATGAACCTAGCCTAGTACACTCGGCTAGGTTCGGGCGACGCTCGAGTGAAGCCGAAAGTGGCCGAGAAGAGCCGAGGACCGGCTCTGTGTATTTCGGCACCGGCGGCGCCATTTTCAAATCCGGTCGGCGATTTTGAAGATCTGGCAGCTCAGGATCGCAGAGGATCGGCGTATAACACGCACCCGTGATTTTCCCCTGATTTTAAGGGGAAAAAAGTGCGTGTTATATGCCGATAAATACGGTATTTGATGTGACTTGGTTTGTTTGTGTGCTAGCTGCTACTCGTTACATTGTTTACATATATTTATTTTTGGGCCAGCGCAGCTTCTCTTTTATATCACAGTCCCATTTATGTCAATTGGGATGCAACAGCTGCACAGGCATAGCTGCTGTTCCCAATCTGACATCTGTGTTCTCTATGGAGGGACTGTTGTAAATGGACATGTGTCAGTTTACACCCGTCTGCATCCGATCCAGTCTTATAAAAACAGACGGATGGAGATTCCATTCCCCATCCATCTAGCAGATAGGATGGTATCCGATGGAAATGGAGAGGTGGTCCATTTCCATCCGACCGCCCCATAAAGAACAGCGTGCTGTGTCCGTGTCCACTCTGCATCAGCGGAGTGGGCATAGTCCTGTCATCCACCTGCTCAGCAGGGATCAGCAGACAGATACCCCGCTAAGCGGTCAGATCTGCTTGACAGAGTCTGCTCCGTGTGAGGAGTCTTACCAGGAGCTGCTTGATAGAGTCTGCTCCATGTGAGGGGTCTTACCAGGAGCGGCCGGTCCATTAGGGGTGCTGGGGCGCCACCCCCCTGCAGGGTGCCGTACTCATACATTTGTATAAGTTTTTTTTTCAAGCCACATGATTAGAGCCTGAGCTCTAATTGGCTTTAAAAAGGTGGGACTCAGGGCACAGAGCATTTCACCCCGAACCCACCCACTTGTGACAATAATGAATTAATCATCACTAACGTCTTCCGGCTTCTCCTCCTGGCCAATCAGGATGGATCGAATGGGGCGAATGTGGGGGGAGGACCATCACTGTGGAGATGTGAGTGTGGGCGGACCTGGGGGGTCTTACTATGTTTGTGGGTTTTTTTATTTATTTTTACTTTTTAATTTTTTTTTACAGGGGGGGGCTTTGGTGCGATATCAGTGGTCTAAACAGACCCCCATATTTATATATTTTTTGAGACAGAGAAAGGGACTGAAGATAGTCCCTTTTCTCTGCAGCACTTTATTTAAATGAATGAGGAATCTGTATAGAGATTCCATTCATTCATAAAATGACAGTCTGATACATTGTTACACGCGTGGTTACTACGTATAAGCTGTCAGTGGATATAGGAGCAATCACTGCCTATATCCACTGTACTACAGGGGGATCTAAGTAAACATGATTACTAAGCCCCCCAAGCCCCTACTTCACCCCCACCCACACTGCTCCCTCCTTCCCTGTCGCGCTCCCCAGACTAACAGATCGCAAAGCTCAGTGTAGGGAGAAGCTGCAGGCGGCGGGAGGGGAAGGAGAGATGCTGCTCAGAGCGGCCATGGATTGGGGGTGCGGGGGCAGTTGGGGTCTGACTGGCGAGGGGGACATGTCTGGATCCCCTGCAAGCCCCATGAAGCACCTGAAGCCGTTGGGATTGGAAGAGAAGGGATGCTGGCTAATGTAATGAGCCATATAGTATTTAGGCTAGTATTTAGGCATGTGTTTTTAGCATTACCCCATGTCTTTTCAATGAACCCTATATGTAAGTACCTATAAGCCTAAATACTATATAGCTCATTATGTAAAATCACTTGCTTTTTATGTACTATTGCACAAATACTATGTAACTATATTTATGTTGCAGATAAAGATAATGTCACCCAAGTATAAATCTCCCCTGATGAAGGAAAATACGTACCAATAAAATTTCCGAAACATGTTGGGATGTATGCTACAAATCTTCATGGACTGACCTCAGCTTGACTCTGGCGGTGCCTGGATTATTAGCTTTGGGTTTGATATATATGTCTATGTATTAATTGGTTCATTGGTGTACTTTTTGTATATTTTAATGTGATTGTTTATGACTACAACATTTATCAGATACTGTGTACTCAATAAAAGTGGCACATGGTTGCCTTTTATTTAGTCCATTACCTTTATTTCTGCCTTAAAAGTCCAAGGGGGCGGCCCCTGTTGAACTTGTTGCATGCTCCCTTTTTCTCATGTTTTAAGAATGTTGGCAGTCCTACACATTTAATTCCCATAAATAACCTTCTTCTATATTCTACATTACACTGTATTATATATTATCTGCACTGACTGACTGCACACTACACTAATTACCCTGCCTAATCTCCATTCATATACACTATATATGGCTGCCGTGTAAGCAGCAGGCTTATATAGTGTGTGGCGTGGACTTAGCCCCTGAGCCATGATTGGCCAATTAGCAGCCATGCATTATGGGGTGCACACCGGCGGGCTAACTTCCCGCGAGCGCCCCATTCGTTTGTTTGTTCTACGAACAAACGAACACCCAATGTTCGAGTCAAACTTATGCTTGACTCCAACATCCAGCCCATCCCTAATACCCAGGCTCTAATCAATTCTGGGGCTGCAGGCTTGTTCATAGATAGTGCTTTCGTGTTGAAGCACTCAATACCGCTGAAGCCTCGTGCCTCACCACCTATCATTGAGGCTATTGATGGGAGACCTTTACAGCCTGCCCATGTGACTCATAAAACTGCTCCATTGACCATGGCTGTAGGGGCTTTTCACCATGATATAATCCAATTTCAAGTCATTTCCTCACCTCGTTACCCAGTGGTCATTGGTTATCCTTGGTTACAGTTATTTTGATAGGCGTCATGCTGAGGTTCTCTCTTGGTTGTCAAAATTAAGTAATAGGTGTTTCAAGAAAGTGATTAAGGTTATGTGCATGTCTTCACTATCTTCATTGCCAGAGGAATACTTTGATTTCAGTGATGTCTTTGAGAAAGGTCAGGCCGGTATTTTGCCTTCACATGCTTAAGCAATAGACCTTCAATCTGGTGCCATTCCTCCTCATGACTGGGTTTACTGACTGTCTCTGAGGATAAAGCCATGCAGGACTATGTTGCATTCACTTTCTCGGGGGTTCACCTGCAAATCCTCATCTCTTGCCAGTGCTGGCTTTTTCTTTGTGAAAAAGAAGAGTGGTGAATCAATTATATCAATTATAGTGGTCTCAATAGCATTACAGTTAAGAATACTTATCCAATCCCATTGATTATGGAATAATATAACCACCTCAAGGGAGCAACAGTCTTCACTAAACTCAATTTGAGAGGGGCATATAATCTCGTGGGGATTAAGGGGGGCGATGAATGGAAAACTGTGTTTAATACTAGGACTTGACACCATGAATATCTCGTAATGCCCTTTGGTCTCTGCAACACTCCTGCTGTTTTCCAGGTATTTATTAACGATTTCCTCTGAGATATGCTGCAGCAATGTGTGGGGATTTACCTTGATGATATTCTCATATATTCAGAATCCCTAGAGAACCACCACACAGACGTCTTCTGTGTGCTACAGAGGTTGAGAGAAAATAACCTGTATTGCAAGTTGGAAAAGCACGAGTTCCATTGTAAACAGGTTACATTTTTGGGTTATGTAACCCTGATCCTACATTACCCTTGATTCTTGAGGTTGATGCATCTGAGAGTGGAGTAGGTGTCCTCCTGTCTCAACGTCCTACCCCTGAGAGCTCTATGCATCCCTGTGGCTACTTTTTTAAGAAATTGTCTCCTGCAGAATGCAATTATGAATTTGGGGACAGAGAATTGTTAGCCATCATTTTAGCTCTTTAAGCGGGGGGAAAAGTCAGCAGCTACACATACTGTAACGGCTGACTTTTAACTACACATACTGTAACTATTAGGACACTGTCCTGGAATCCGGCGATTTTGGCACCCCAGCTGATGTTTTCATCGTCTCTTGGGTGCTGCCCCTGTCATTGTCTGTAAGGAAACCAACAGTGAAGCCTTCACAGCCGCTTCCCTACTGCACATGCTCAAAGCACGCTGCATTTTCTGAATGGCCTTTCAGTGGGGGAAGGAGGCAGGGGGCCAAACTTCCAAGTGATCGTGCCGTGGCACGATCTCCCGTAAGTGGGGTCAGGTACCTGTCAAAAACAGGTACCTGCTCCCCCCTCCCCCTCAAAAGTGTGAAATGTGGCACCAAAAGGGGGGAGGTGAAAGATAAGTGGAGCTTCCATTTTTGGGTGTCAGTCTTCATTTTGACTGACCATAAGAATCTCACATTTTTGTTTGAGGCAAAACACTTATCTCCCAGAAGGGCAGGATGGGCCCTTTTTCTGTCAAGCTTCAATTACATAGTCTCATTCTTACCCGATACGAAGAATATAAGGGTTGATGCATTGTGGCGGCAGTTTTTTCTCTTTCAAGATGGAGTCGGTTCCTACTCCTGTGATACCTCTGGGTCACATTTTAGGCACTATTCACACTAGTTTCACTTCACCTTTGGGTGAGAGAATTCTGGCCTCTCAGATCCATTCTCCTCCTGAAAAACTTCATGACCACTGCTTTGTCCCCAAGAATCTCTGCACTGCTTTGCTCGAGACATACCATTCTCCTAAGGCAGCTGGGCACCCAGGGAAGAATCAACTCATATGGTCTATGTCTCAACAATTCTGGTGGCCTAGTCTTTGCACTGATGTAACCGCCTTCATAGCCGCTTGTCCCGTGTGTGCTCAGAATAAAACACCACCTTCCAGTGGGCCTCCTACAACCTATACCCAGTGGAGAGAGGCCTTGTACCCACTTGTCTATTGGTTTTATTGTGGATTTACTCAACTCCCAGGGCAACATAGTTATTCTTATGGTGGTTGACCAGTTTTTGAAAATGTCTCATTGTATTCCGCTGAAGAAGTTGCCTATGTCCAAAGAACTAGCATAAATCTTTCACTCAGGAGGTCTTTCAGTTACACGGCTTACCTAAGGTTATCATCTCAGACGGGGGTAGCCAGCTTGTGCCCAGGTTTTTGGTGAGCCTTTTCTGCACAGTTGGGAATTCAGCTTTCCTCCTCCTTGGCATATCACTTGTAGTCCAATGTGGCTGCAGAACGAACCAATCAAGCCTTGGAGCAGTTCTTCCATTGCTATTTTTCTTACCACCATAACAGCTGGTCAGACCTGTGACCTTGGCTTGAGTTTGCTCACAATAGCGCCATCAGTGGCACTTCCCGATTGTCTCAGTCTAGGGTGAATTATGGGTTCCAGCCAACCATGTTGCCTGACACATTTGTTCCACAAGGAATTCCTGCATTGGAGGAACATTTCTGTTCTGTTTGGGTGCAAGTCCAAGAATCCTTGCTACGTGCCAGAGAGAGGTGCAGACTCCATGCTGGCCACTGAGGCCTACCTGCCAGAGGGTCTGGCTGTCTTCTTGTAACCTTCGTCTCAGTTTTCCCTCACTAAAACTGGCGCTGCAGTATATTGGGCCTCTCCCTATTCTCCGTAAAATCAACCCAGTGGAATTTCCTTTTTAAATCATTGGTGTGCAACCGCTGTGCCACCTTGGTACCATGTCCTCGCCCGGTTCTGGTTGACAACCGTGAGGAATATGAGATGCAATCTATCATTGACTCCCGTAGCTTTTGTGGCAGCAGGCAGTACCTTATTCATTTGAAGGGTTACTGTCTGGAGGAACAGTTTTGGGTCTCATCCTCAGGATTTACATGCTCCTGCCCTCCTCCGGGCTTTCCATAGACATTTTCCTCTCCAGCCCTCTGAGAGGGAGGGGGTCATTCAGGAGGGGGTAGTGTTAGAGCTGGGCTTCTAACAGCTCTCTTCTCCATGCTCAAGTCTGCTTAGCTGTCAGTTAATTACCAGCCACTAATTGTTTCCACAGTGACTCACCTGGTTACCATTACCTGCCTCATTAGTCCAGCCTACAGCAAGTCCTATTTAAACTGCCTTGCTCATTCCCTCAATGCCTTCACCTGTTCTACATCTCCAGTGTGTCTATGCTGTGTTCCTGTTATGACTTTGTCTGGCTGACATTTCTTCTGGTTCCTGATCCTGATGTTTGGCTTCTGACAACACTTACTCCTGGCTTCCTGATCCCGGCTCAAGTAATTACATGTTTTGGCTTCTTAAACCTGGCTTCTGTTTTTGACTACGTTCCTGATCTGTATTATTTTTACTTTTACATTAAAGGTGTGATTTTAACTGCATTTTCTGGCCCCTCCTGGTTCATGGTCCCTGACAGCTATGCATTGGAATAACGTCCTTACAGGATGTCTCCAACTTACAAGCCGACCTCAATGCACTGTTTAATTGGGCAACTATGTGGCAGATGAGTTTTAATGTTTATAAATGTAAAGTTATGCACTTGGGTGCTAAGAATATGCATGCATCATAAATACTAGGGTGAGTACAACTGTGGGAATCAATGGTGGAGAAGGATCTGGGTGTTTTGGTAGATCATAAGCTTAATAATGGCATGCAATTCCAAGCTGCAGTTTCCAAAGCGAGAAAAATCCTTTCTTGTATTAAAAGAGATATGGACTCCAGAGAGAGAGAGATCATTTTGCACCTGTACAAACCATTAGTAAGACCTCATCTGGAATATGCAGTTCAGTTTTGGGCACCAGTTCACAAAAAGGATATTGGAGAACTGGAGAAGGGCAACCAAACTGATAAGAGGTATGGAGGAGCTCAGCTATGAGGAAAGATGAGCTGAACTGAGTTTATTCTCTCTTGAGAAGAGGAGATTAAGGGAGTATATGATCAACATGTATAAATACATAAGTGGTCCATATAGTGAACTTGTTGTAGAATTATTCACTTTAATGTCATCTCAGAGGACACAGGGACACATTTTTTTTTCTGGAGGAAAAGAGATTTCATCTCCAAATGCGGAATTGCTTCTTCAAAGTGAGAGCTGTGAAAATGTGTAATAGACTCCCTCTAGAGCTAGTTCTGGCCAGCTCAGTAGATTGTTTTTAAAAAGGCCTGGCTTCTTTCCTAAATGCACATATATAACTGGAAACAAATATTTATAGGTAAAGTTGATCCAGGGAATATCTATTTGGCTCTTTGGGAATCAGGAAGGAATTTCTCTCCCTGCTGGAGCAAATTGGATCATGCTTTAATAGTTTTTTTTTCCTTCCTCTGGATCAACTGTAAGTACCGTATAGTGTATATGGAGGTTTTCTATTTGTGTGTGAGTGTGTTTTCTTTTTCTCTGTTGGATGGACTTGTGTCTTTTTTCAACCAGATTAACTATGTAACCCCTGCAAGGGAAAATGATCAATTTTGGTTTTTAAACTTTCTTTGAGTAAAAATGGGCAAAAAAGCACTTAAAAAGAAGAAGTGAGTGTATTTTTATTTCCTGGGTTTTAGGGAAAATTTGAAAGATGGGCATTTTCTTTCATTTTTCCCAACACAACTTTTATGTAATTTTTGCTTCCCCAGATATTTGGCACAAAATATAATCACCAAAGTCTTCTGTTTAAAATTATATCATATAAGTGTTATTTTCAAATTCTTGTCAAAATGTATCTTATCCTAATTGTATAGTACAGGACACAGGAATCAGAGCAGCAATTAGGTAAACAGAACTGCACAAACAGGCCCAACAGCAACAAGGGTCAACAGACCAAACTTCACTGCATGAACCTTAAAGCTGAAAGCTGCATCTGCAAATGATTTGACATCCCCCCGGTGGAACTATGAAGGAAACTGACACTGATCTGGTGGAATGGGCATATAAAAGAACAGGCAAAGATCTGTCCTTGAGAGTATATGCCCTAGTGATCAGATTTCTTATCAATTCCATGAAGGTGGACTTGGAAGGGGGATGTAAACAAACAAACAAAGGGAGAAAAGGCCTAGTGCATTACCATTATAGTTTATTGTACTTTAAAACAAGGGAGTGTATATTCACAGATGCCAAAATGGGAAAACGTGATACAAAGCACAGAAATCTGGATGGTGAACCTGAATCTGAACTCACAAGGTGTAAACATACAGACTGTTAGAATATTATTCCAAATTCATAATTCGGCACTTATAGGTGTTATATTATATTCATGGCAAGCTTGCAAAACATATTTGGTTTTATGATTAATCATGATAAATAGAGTATGTGTGAATGACCTTGATCAATTGATTTGACATGATTCTTCTTCTAAAGCTGAGCATTGCTGGATTTTTCTGGTGTAGCCAATTTGAGTATGACATATAAGGTATCTTGGTGTAGAATGTCATGAGAAGACAAAAATAGACACGTGTCCACGTAGCTAAAGAAATATACATTGTGGATTATATCCTGTTAAGTTAAGTTAGTTTGTAGTCTCGATCATATTAATAAGTATTAGTATATAGTTACTTAATGTAGTTAAGGTTGGTTATATGTGTTAATATTATATCGATGTTTGGTTATATGACATTACATGATCAGCATATTACTTCAAGTATGGAGTGTTACATGTGGGCTTGTCAATCGTATGCCATATATGACTCTGAGTTAGAATCTTTTCTTGTATAGCATATTGCTGAAGTTAGCAGAAATGAATGTGTGCCATACAAAGTTGGTGTGAGGTTATGACGTTCACACGTTCACATGTAACATATAAAACCAATGCTTCCATATTGAAGGACACACAGACACACACACAGACACACACACACAGCCACTAGGATAGATGACACTGACATGTTCACAAGACACTTTGATAAGTTGGGACAGCTGTCAATTCTGCCAGAAGACTGAGAACATCATTTCCTGCTTCTTCTTGGATGACACACAAGACAGCATGGAGACAGACAGCATCCAGAAAAGCACACATGCTTTCATAAGCTTATTACAGCTTTATAACTTTCATTCTATTTCATATATTTTTACCCACACTGAACTGAACTATTATATTTTTTACATTGTATTTATGATGCCAATTGTGTGACAATAAACTCACACTTTGTTTTAAGTCAGTTTGACTATCAATGCTATTCATCCAGAAATGCCTCTGAGATACAAGAATATTAGATATTAATAATATTCTTCACAGAGTACCACAGGAAGAAAGGTGTCCCTTGTGTGGTCCTGAGGACTGGACAAATAAGGAATCCATCTGTCTGATTGAAGCTGTAGCTTTGAGGTAGACTCTAATGGCTCTGACTACATCAAGAACTTAAGACAGATTTCCTTTTAATGCCTTGGAGGAGGGCAAAGATGTTGTAGGATTATGTTCTCATTGAGTTGGAAACCACCTTGGAAGAAAGGATGATCTTGGGCAAAATATAAGCTTGTCTTTGATGTTATGTTTGAGAGCTCTTTAAAAATTGGGCAAATGGTACAATAGAACTGATGAAAAAAAACTATAGGACTGATAACTATCATAGAGAGTCTCATTATGGGATATCTCTTTGATTTCAGATCAGAGTTTGGGCTCTGGGAGAAAGATTTTTCTTTTTGGAGGAAAAACATTTGCTTGGGATATGTCCAGGACCAGACTCAAGAATTCCAGGTACAGAGAAGGCTGATGAGTAGTTTTCTTTTTTTTAATTGATTACCCAACTGAAATACTTAAGCATCTGGATTTTCCTGTGGATGTTTGTTGACAGTTTAAAGGGAGAAAGTCATCTAGATAGCCTGTGACCTGGATGCTCTTAGCTATAAGAAGGGCAAGAAGAGGTGCTAGGACCTTGGTTAATACTCTAGGAGCAGAGGATAGGCTGGAAGTAGGGATGAACCGAACACCCCCCGGTTCGTTCACAGCAGAACTTGTGAACAGGCAAAAAATTTGTTCGAACACGCGAACACCGTTAAAGTCTATGGGACACAAATGTGAAAAATCAAAAGTGCTAATTTTAAGGGTTAATATGCAAGCTATTGCCATAAAATGGCACATTTTTCCCATGTTCAGAACAGTCCCTGCACAAAATGACATTTCTAAAGGAAAAAAAGTCATTTAAAACTACTTGCGACTATAATGAATTGTCTATGGGAGAAATCAAAAGTGCTAATTTTAAAGGCTTATATGCATGGTATTGTCAAAAAAGTGTTTGGGGACCTGGGTCCTGCCCCAGGGGACATGCATCAATGCAAAAAAAAGTTTTAAAAATGGCTGTTTTTCCAGGAGCAGTGATTTTAATAATGCTTAAAGTGAAACAAAAAAGTGAAATATTCCTTTAAACTTTGTACCTGGGGGGTGTCTATAATATGCCTGAAAAGTGGCACATTTTTCCCGAGTTTAGAACAGTCCCTGCACAAAATGTCATTGACGTTTACGTACCTGGGTGGCCCCGCCCCCCTCTGATGCCATGGGGAAGCCATTGGGAAGTCCCTATACGTCAGATGGGGGCAGGGTCACCCAGGTACATCAGCATGTGGCCCCGCCCTCAGTTATAAAAGAACTGTCATCGGCGCTGAAGCGTCATATGGCGGGTGCCTCCCATGGAGGCGGATCTTTTTTATTTTATTTTTCAGTCCATCGGCGGAGCCATAGAAGAAAATGAATGGACTTTGTGGGACATTTTTATTTTTTTATTTTTTGTGTCTTGTTTTTTCTACACTTTGACACTTTTTTTGTGAAATGGTATGGATACAATGTACCCGTTACTATTTCAAACAGGGGGGGCAGGATCTGGAGGTCCCCTTATTAAAGACCCCCACAATAACCGGGCAAGGGTTGTGGGGATGAGGCCCTTGTCCCCATCAACATGGGGACAGGCAAACACCCAATGTTCGAGTTGAACTTACATTTAACTCGAACATCTGACTCATCCCTAGCTGGAAGTGATTGTCTGCCATTGCAAAGTGCAGAAACATTGATGATTTGAACAAGGCATCTTGGATGTCTTTGGATGCCATGTATTGCCAATTGCCAAACAAGTGGATTCCATGCAAAATTTAGGAATTGAAGTTATCTGTTTTTAAGTCCAGAAAATGGTGAATTCCACCGCTGGGTTTTAGTAGTGTGAACAGGATTGAATAAAATCCTTAGAACCTGTCTTGTAGAAGTACTGGCACAATTACTCCATGGGACAAGAGGTGCTCCAGGGCATTCTGAAAATATAACTTCCCTTGGGCTGTTTTTGGTTGATTTGAGAGGAGAAAGTAGTTAGGAGGTACATTTTTAACTCTATTTCGTACTCCTTTGAATTAATTGATATTGATCCTACCGGTCTGGGATGTCTGTGAAACAAAACAGACATCCCCCCACTCTTAGGAATGAGAGTGACCGTTTGTATGGAAGCAGGCTTTTTGGCCCAAGTCTTGCATAGAATGGAAGGGCCGAACTTAGGTTTTGAAGTTGAGCAGGTAGGTGCTCTGCATTTTAAGGAGATAGGGGCAGAGGAAGGGGGTTTGGGGATTTTACACCATCCGAGTTAAGCCTTCTCTCCTGTGGCATCTTTGATGAATTGATCAAGTGCCTCTCCAAACAGACTTCTTCCTTGAGGCATATGTGTGAGGCTCTTTTTACAGGCAGCTTCAGCAGCCCAGACTTTTAACCACAAGATTGTGTGCATGTGAATGGAGAGTAGGGTAATTCAGAAAATGTGTCTCATTACATGTTCTAGGACATCAACACAAAAAAGCAGAGCAGAAGGTTATTGCTGTAAAAGCATGATCACTGAAAACAGGGCTGTGTTGGTTGTTCATTGTCCTAGTCCAGTTAGCTGAAGCTTGTCATACTGAAATTGCAGCGACAGCTGTTTTTTTGTAGGTCTCTTTGTATTTAAGGGGCCTGGTGAGATGGATGTAATAGTTTTTGCAGGTCTGATTGCATTTAAGGGGGCCCAGTGAGATGGATGTCATAGTTTTTGCAGACGACAGTAGTAAGGTTTTCATACACAAGCAATCATGTTAAATGAAGCTCCCTATTCAACATAGGTGCAATCTGGGGAAGAAAAATCTTTCTTAGCTTCCTCCAATACTGCCTGTAAGTCCTCTTCATTCCCTTTTGTGTCTGCCTTGTCTAGGGCAGGCATATTGGGATCCAAAATAGAACTATAAACGAACACCACAAGGCGCTAATCGGAGTTTAGTACAGCAGAAAATTTGAATTAATAAAAACAAAGTTGTCGCTTTGTTTTTATCTAATAATTATGAGGTTTTGTCTGGCTATGGATAGACACCTAAAGTTTAGCACCTCATCCCAAGAAATTGATTATTTAAAAAAGGGGGAAGGTTTGCGAAGGGATTATAATGGTGCTTTACAAACAATAATGGAAACCATACAGATATATATAAAAATATAATATAGTTTTATTAGAAACATGACTAAAACCAAAAACAAAACATGGCATTTAGTTGAGTTTTGTTGAACATCTCCATTATGGTGGTTAAATATAGAGGGTTCCAGTTGAACAGAGATTGAATAGTCGTATATAATCCCGACATGTTTTGCCTTATGGCTTCATCAAGGGATATACGCATCAACCAAGGGTTACTATAAAAACTATACAAAAACAAAATACTACATAAGAAAATACATCAAAAATAAAAATATCACATTACACAGAGAAGACAAGGGATCATTTGCCAAAGTTCACCAAAAACAGGAGCTTATCAACTCAGGGCCCCCAAAAAGTGGTCACCCACAAAATAAGGACCACCATGGGTAGGAGGCACTGCACGGCCACAGAGAGCACACAACGACCAGGCTAACAGGGAGAAAGCAAGACAAATCCTAAATATGTATGATTTTATATCAGAAAAAAGAGTTGCACCAAGATGCAGATAGCACAAAGATGCATAAAGGGTAAAGCTTAATTGATATAAGGAAAATTCCCAAATGGGATACTTACTTAAAAGCAAAAGTGATCAGAGCATGGGGGAGGGGGGGGGGCTGTATATAGAGAACCATAGGTCCAATAAAGACACAATACCAAAAGCTGAAAATAAAATAAAAAAGGGGGGGTGTTAGTATAATGGGTTTGAAATCCTGACATTTACCATAAAGGTAACTCAGTGAAAAAACTACATATAGAGGATTATGAAAAAGTATCATATAATAATTAGTTATAATACATGTGGTAAATTCAAGAGATTTAAAATATTCAGATATTCATGAATAAATTCAGGAGATTTTAATGGATCAGTGCAAAAAAGCACATAGGACTAAAGTCTCATAAAGAACTGATATGAGGGATATCAAAAAATCGATTATATATGGCAGAAACGTAAAAGGAGAGCAAGAGAGAGTGTGGGATAATGCAAAAGTAAATCTAAACCATGTAGCCTAAACACCCAGCTCCCAGCAACATCTAAAGGATATACGTGGAAGAGGAGAGGATCACAGCAGTTACACATTTATGGGGTCCAAAAAAGCACTGAGTAATCCAAACATAGAACAAAATTGCATATGAGGTAATGGCGCATCTTACCTAGAAAACAGACAGGTCAAACTTACAGCCTGTCCTCAGTCTCTGTCTGTTGTAATTTCTGAGACGCCGTCTTAAATGCTCTGATTACTTTTGCTTTTAAGTAAGTTGGGAATTTTTCTTATATCAATTAAGTTTTACCCTTTGTGCTATCTACATCTTGGTGCAACTCTTTATTCTGATATAAAATCATACATATTTAGGATTTACCTTGATTTCTCCCTATTAGCCTGGTCGTTGTGTGCTCTCTGTGGCTGCGCAGTGCCTCCTATGTTTGGTGGTCCTTATTTCGTTGGGTGACCCCTTTTTGGGAGCTCTGAGGTGGTAAGCTCCTGTTTATGGTGAACTTTGGCAAATGATCTCTTGTCTTCTCTGTGTAATATGATATGTTTCTTTTTCTGGTAACCCTTGGTTGATGCGTATAAATCCCTGATGAAGCCATAAGGCGAAACATGTCGGGATAATGTACAACTATTCAATCTCTGTTCAACTGGAACCCTCTATATTTGACCATCATAGTAGAGATGTTAAACAAAACTCAACGAATTGCCATGTTTTATTATTGGTTTTAGTCATGTTTCTAATAAAACTATATTATATTTATATATATCTGTACAGTTTCCATTATTATTTGTAAAGCACCGTTATAATCCCTTCCCAAACCTTCCCCCTTTTTAAAATAATTTTATCTATTAATGTTTTTCTGCTACACAACACTCAGATTAGCACCCTCTGGTGTTCATTTGTATATGTTCAGAGATTTCTTCAATTTCTGAGGAGCTGCGATGAGTGTTTTAACCCTCTAAGAACATTAGTGGACTTCTTTCCTGTTTTGTTTTTTTTTATACCATTTTATTAAGCATTTATTTACTTATGTTTCATTTTGCATTACTCTTGGAGAAATGAAGGTAAGAAAAGAGGCATGGCATTTTTGTCTCTGGGAAACGATGGCTGTATAAAAGCCATTATTTGTGTAAGGAAATGACACATAGATGCAGAAATTCTGCTTTTGTCAGGTAGGATGTCATCACACCTGGTTATGCCTCTGAGAATAATCTCTAAGAGGTTGAGGTTTAGAGCCAAACTTGAAAAGTTTACACTGTAGTAAATTCAAATCCAATATTGTCTCTGTCTTTATCATTATCAGAGGCATACAGGGTAACCATGTCTTACCTGTCTAGGATGATAAGCTGTATAAAAAGTCCAGGCTTTGCCCTTCTTGTTGGGCATATACCTGAGAGGGTCTTTAAGGATTAGGTTACACTACTGAATGGGATTATCATTAGACGTAACCAGCATGGATATAAGATCGCTCTTGCCAGACCAACCTTTTAACATTCTTTGAAGCAGCAAGCTATAATTTGGATAGATGAATTCCAGTGTATCTGAACTTCATCACAGAATTTAATACAGTACCCCATAAATGAATAATTTACAAACTGAGCTCCCTTGGCATTGACAATAGTGTATGCACCTGGATAGAAAAAAGGTTCTAGGACCGCATCCAAAGGGTGGTGATAAATAACGTATCTTCTGAATGGTCTGCAGTTGTGAGCGGGGTGCCCCAGGGCTCTGTCCTGGGACCAATTCAGTTTACCATGTACAAAATGGTGAACAATGGGTGTACAGTATCTTCAAAATTTTGTCAGTGTCCAATCATCTGAATGTGTAAGCCTATAACTCAGGGTCTAGGAATAATTTTTCTGTGTCCTATACTGTGAAATGAAGATAAACTGATTTGCATAAAGTGTTAGTATAACAATAAAATACAATCAGATACGGGTGGTGGGAATGCAAATTAGCATGATGGAGATATTTTTATTGATCCTAAATGTAGTGCATTTTTGACCATCAGATCACGTGGTACCTCAACACCATGAAATTTGGTGCAGCTGATTTTTCAAAAGTAGTGCATGCACTACATTTTCTGCTTTCTAGTGCGATTTGCAGCCCATTCAAATGAAAGGAAAAACTGCAAACAGCGATCATGTTCAATTCTGATATGAACCGGCCCTTAGACTTTAACTGTGTAAAAAAAGATTATATAAAAAAGATTATATATATATATATATATATATATATATGATATATATATATATATATATATATATATATATATATATATATATATATATATATATATATATAGTAGTGTAAATTTGCTGTCCCCTTAAAGTAACTCAACACACAGCCATTAATGTCCAAACCGCTGGCAACAAAAGTGAGTACACTCCTAAGTGAAAATGTCCAAATTGGGCCCAATTAGCTATTTTCCCTCCCCTGTGTCATGTGACTCGTTAGTGTTACAAGGTCTCAGGTGTGAATGGGGAGCAGGTGTGTTGAATTTGGTGTTATCGCTCTCACTCTGTCATACTGGTCACAAAGAACTCTCTGAGGATCTGAAAAAAATAATTTTTGCTCTACATAAAGATGGCCTAGGCTATAAGAAGATTGCCAAGACCCTGAAACTGAGCTGCAGCATGGTGGCCAAGACCATACAGCAGTTTAACAGGACAGGTTCCACTCAGAACAGTCCTCGACATGGTGGACCAAGGAAGTAGAGTGCACGTGCTCAGCGTCATATCTAGAGGTTGTCTTTGGGAAATATACGGATGAGTGCTCCCAGCATTGCTACAGAGGTTGAAGGGGTTGGGGGGGTCAGCATGTCAGTGCTCAGACCATACGCCGCACACTGCATCAAATTGGTCTGCATGATCAGGTCTTCCCAGAAGGAAGCCTCTTCTACAGATGATGCACAAGAAATCCTGTAAACTTTCTGAAGACATGAAGACTAAGGACATGGATTATTGGAACCATGTCCTGTGGTCTGATGAGACCAAGATAAACGTATTTGGTTCAGATGGTGTCAAGCATGTGTGGCGGCAACCAGGTGAGTGTGTCTTGTCTACAGTCAAGCATGGTGGTGGGAGTGTCATGGTCTGGGGCTGGATGAGTGCTGCCGCCACTGGGGAGCTACAGTTCATTGAGGGAACCATGAATGCCAACATGCACTGTGGCATATTGAAGCCGAGCATGATCCCCTCCCTTCGGAGACTGGGCCACAGGGCAGTATTCCAACATGATCAACTAATAAATGGTCTCCACATTATAATAGCCACCCTATACCTAGTTACCCACCACTGCGCCTCGGAGTAAATAACAACTTTAATTATTAAAAGTTGATACACTTGTCTCACTACAGCTGCCACGTTGTAAATATCTACTATACCATATATTTTTATCTATAACGTGTCTGATGTATAAGGATCACACGTGAAGAATAAAAAAGTGGCGCTTCCTAAAAAATTAATTTCACTCTTTATAGTGACTAATTACTCTACTAGTGAACACCTATTAAAGTGTGCATCATAAACAGTCAAATATTACATATATATACGTATGGTGAACACCAAGTGAACAAACTCACAAGTTATAGCACAGTATCAATACTGCTCCAACCAAAATCATTACACAAACTAATAAGAAAATTATATAAAATGCAATTGTGGGGTGATTATATATCCTTAAGCATATATGGAGATGTGATCCAGTGACAGAAAAGAAAAGTTCATTTAAATTGGTGCCAAAAAAGTCCTCAAAACACCGTGTGTAAAATCTTCTTTCAAAAACTTCAACCACACCCGGGTATTTCGGTGAGCCCACTCCCAATGAAAATTCACTCACCAGCTCCAATTGCTCCCACTTGTGTGTAAGGCTGTAAAGCTTAATGATGTCAAATCACCAGGATTCAGCTAACAATTTCTCCATCCAAGAACACGTTCCATATGTGAAGTGAAAAAATGCTCCAAATAGTGTGATAACGTAAAACCAGTTTATTAACTCACACTTCAAACAAATCTCCAATGGTTAAACTCACACTGTAAAATATATAAACGAGCACAGCAACCTCCACAGCACACTGTATAAGCAGTATACAACACAGCAACTTGTGAAACTTCCTGGGGGTATGCGGTCACGGCGGACCCGAGATAAGCAGGCGTGTGGTGTGATTCTCTCACCCTCTCCTCGCTTGCCCGACTGTTAGACGCGATCTCTTCCCAGGTGGGTTAACCGCAATGCTCGTTCCTCTGTGTGTCACTCGTATGCCACGTGGCCAAGCAATGGTGGACATCGCATACGAGTTTGTGATGTTGTGAGTTTGTTCACTTGGTGTTCACCATACATATATATATATGTAATATTTAACTGTTTATGATGCACACTTTAATAGGTGTTCACTAGTAGAGTAATTAGTCACTATAAAGGGTGAAATTCATTTTTTAGGAAGCGCCACTTTTTTATTCTTCACGTGTGATCCTTACACATCAGACACATTATAAATAAAAATATATGGTATAGTATTCCAACATGATAATGATCCCAAACACACCTCCAAGGCAACCAGTGCTTTGCTAAAGAAGCTGAGGGTAAAGGTGATGGACTGGCCAAGCATGTCTCCAGACCTAAATTCTATTCAGCATCTGTGGGACATCCTCAAACGGATGGTGGAGGAGCGCAAGGTCTCTTACATCCACCAGCTCTGTGATGTCGTCATGGAAGAGTGGAAGAGGACTCCAGTGGCAACCTGTGAAGCTCTGGTGAACTCCATGCCCAAGAGGGTTAAGGCAGTGCTGGAAAATAATGGTGGCCACACAAAATATTGACACTTTAGGCCTAATTTGGACATTTTCACTGGGTGTACTCACTTTTGTTGCCAGCGGTTTAGACATTAATGGCTGTGCGTTGAGTTATTGTGAGGGGACTGCAAATTTACACTGTTATTCAAGCTGTACATTCACTACTTTACTTTATGATGTGGACGAGAAGGCCTAGCTCCCAGTCTCTGCTCTAATTTATCCGAAAGGTTTTCTATCGGATTGAGGTCAGGTTCTGTGCAGGCCAGTCAAGTTCCTCCACCCTAAACTCGCTTATCCATGTCTTTATGGATCTTGCTTTGTGCACTGGTCCAAATAATTTGGTGGAGGAGGGATTTAGGGTTGGGGGTTGTTTTTCATGGCTTGGGCTTGGCCCATTAATTCCAGTGAAGGGAACTCTTAAGTTGTCAGCATACCAAGACATTTTGGACAATTTCATGCTCCCAGCTTTGTGGGAACAGTTTGGGGATGGCCCCTTCCTGTTCCAACATAACTGTGCACCAGTACACAAAGCAAGTTCCATAAAGACATGGTTGAGCGAGTTTAGAGTGAAGTAACTTGACTGGCCTGCACAGAGTCCTAACCTCATCTCAATAGAACACCTTTGGGATGAATTTGAGTGGAGACTGTGAACCAGGCCTTCTCGTCCACATCAGTGCTTGACCTCACAAATGCTCTTCTGAAAGAATGGTCAAACATTGCCATAGACACTAATACATATAAAGTGATCTCAAGCAAATATATAAAGTGCAATAATAAGCAGTCATCAAAGTGCAATCTTCATAACACGTGAAAATCATTAAGTGCAATGGGTAGTAGCTTCACGAAAGAGAATAAAAAGTCATAAAAAAGAATGTGCAAAGCCCTAATAACAAGTGTCCAGTTCAGTGCATAATACTGCAATATAGTGAAAAACGGTAAATGAGTGTATAAAACAGTTCTCCAAAAAGAAATCAATGTGTTCAAAACTTCCAGGGAGAATAAATAGTTCAGGGGAAATGGAGAGATGAACACAGGTGATGTACTGCTGCATGAAAAAATCAGTAACCATAAATGTCCATAAATGACTCCATAGATAGCTTCCTATAATATCGGTCTCACAGAACTCTCACCTCTTATATTAAAGTAAGTGGCATCAAAGAATACATCAGACTCTCCACCGCATCCTATTACGTCCTTTTTCAGCTTTCATACACTAGTGATGGGGCCAAGGATAGCTTCTCCAACTATAGGGGTCCTCCACAAAGCCATCCTGAACTCAATAGGCAAATTTATAAAGTGCGTCTAGTGCACCACTCTATTGCCAGCAATAACCAATAGGATTAGATACCGGAAAGGTATGGGGGTGATGTGCGTTTCCTCCTATGGCAAGTAGACTGCTCCTCATGCCGTCCTGTCCCCTCCCCAACGCATATTCGATACAGGGAATTCATATCTACTTCAGGGGGAACTTTATAAATTTGCCTATTGAGTTCGGGACTGCTTTGTGGAGGACCCCTATACTGTAGTTGAAGAAGCTACCCTTGGCCCCATCGCTAGTGTATGAAAGCTGAAAAAAGACATAATAGGATGCGGTGGAGAGTCTCATGTATTCTTTGATGCCACTTACTTTAATATAAGAGGTGAGAGTTCTGTGAGACCGATATTATAGGAAGCTATCTATGGAGTCATTTATGGACATTTATGGTTACTGATTTTTTTTTTTTCCTGTCCACACCATAGTTCGTATGCTGTGTATCTAGGTCAGTGGTTCTCAACTTCTGTCGGGACCCACTAACAGGCCAGGTTTGCAGGATAACTGAAATACATCACAGGTGATATCATTTGCTGCTCAGTGATTGCAGTATTCTAGTCTACATCTCCCCAAGGTAATACTTAAATTCTGGCCTGTTAGTGGGTCCTGAGGACCGGAGTTGAGAACCACTGATCTAGGTAGAAGTGGTTTTTCCAATCAAATGGTGTGTAAAAAATGTGAGATTTGTTGAAATCTAAAATGTTCTGTTGTGGGAAGCTCCAGCTTTTTGATGCAGTGCTTGAGGGAGAGAGGACCTGCGGGAGAGAAAAAGTGCCCGATTCGGTACAGTCCCTTGTCCAGCCACCACTTAAATGCCACAATGTTCTGGCCTGGGGAGAAGTCAGGATTGTTGAATAGATTGGATAGAGGTTTGCTGACTGATGTTAGGACTCCTAACTTGCCTAACTTGTCACAAGGGACATTTTACACTTTTTATTCCCATAGGCACACTCCTAAAACTTGTAGAGAGCCTTCCCTGAAGCAAAGGGTGGGCCAACTCAAAATTAAACCCTACAGGCCAAGACTAGGATGCCATTAGAGTTTATGTGCGTGTAAAAGCAGGCATCACAATACTTTTGGTAATATAGTGTGTGTATATATATATCTATATATATAGATATATATAGATATATATATAGATATATATATATATATATATATATATATATATATATATATATCGATATATATATATATATCGATATATATATATATATATATATATATATATATATATATATATATATATATATATATATATATATATATATATATATATATATATATCTATATATATCCCTATATATATCTATATATATCTATATATATATATATATATATATATATATATATATATATATATATAGAGAAATATATATATATATATATATATATATATATATATATATATATCTATATATATCTATCTATCTATCTATCTATCTATCTATCTATCTATCTATCTATCTATCTATCTATCTATCTATATCTAGATATATAGATATATATATATATGCCAGTTTTAGAATATTGCAAAGCAGCCAATTTAAAATTTCAACAGTAAAGATTTACCCAATTTCATAATAATTACTTTATGAACCATATAATGTAATTTCACATTTGCTTAAAATTTAATTTAGTCATATTCATGCAGGGTAAAAGAAACAGAAATATCATACTGGCCTTTATCATCATCCTTTTATTTTATTTATCTTTGCAGAAACCTTGATAAAAATGGAATGTTTTATGACACAGCTATTCCACTATTTTCATCTTAAAACAAAGATTTAACCATGATATCAAAATTGTAAAGCTTATCAGCTTATGTAACTGGAAATAGTAAAATATCTATATAATTAAGTATAAGCCATATCCATGTAGGGGTAAAAGAACAGAAATATCACACTGGCCTTTATAATCATCATATTATTTGGACAGAACAGAAAAACGGAGTATTTAATTATGAAGCTTTCGACCATTACCGACTATTTAAAATGTAAGCTTTAAAACGCTGACAAAAGGTTTAACTCTGATCCTTAAGATAGACATAGTGAAAAATGTATTAACCATTTTCATGCAGGGTAAAAAAAATAACCAGGTCTTTGTCAATATTATATTACTTACAGTACAGAAGATGAAAAAATACACCATCATGTATAATTATCTTTTCAGAATATCCACTTAACCACTTCAATACAGTGCACTTACACCCCCTTCCTGCCCAGACCAATTTTCAGTTTTCAGCGCTCTCACACTTTGAATGACAATTACTCAGTCATGCAACACTGTACCCATATGAAATTTGCGTCCTTTTTTCACACAAATAGAGATTTCTTTTGGTGGTATTTAATCACTAGTGGGTTTTTTATTTTTTGTGCTATAAATAAAAAAGACCGTAAATTTTGTGAAAAAAATGCATTTTTCTTTGTTTCTGTCATAAAATTTTGCAAATTAGTAATTTTTCTTCATAAATTTTGGCCAAAATTTATACTGCTACATATCTTTGGTAAAAATAACCCAAATTAGTGTAAATTATTTGGTCTTTGTCAAAGTTATAGAGTCTACAAACTATGGTGCCAATCACTGAAAATTGATCACATCTGATCACACCTGATGTACTGATGGTCTATCTCATTTCTTGGGACACTAACAAGTCAGAAAAGTACAAATACCCCCTAAATGACCCCTTTTTAGAAAGTAGACATTCAAAGGTATTACTGTAATCTCTTGGAACATTTGATAAAATAATTACAGCAATTGACAGTCAGGTGCAACTAGAACTTGACTAATGAAGAAGGAGTTGGAGTTGGTTTTAGATGACCAAACAGTATGTTTAGTTACCTGACAGGTGCTGTCCATGATTGTGAATACTGCCAAACATGTATATATAGAGCTTGACCATGCAGGACCAGTACAATTTCTGAACATGGAGGCACCTGGCCAAGTAAATGAACAAGGGCAACTGCCTGCTCGAGGAAGAGGAAGAAGAAGAGGAGGAGGAGTAAGGGTGCATGGTGGTGGAATAGGGGGAAGAGGCTGAGGAGCACGAAGACACCATGCTGTCCCTGATGAAATTTGGGCCACAATTATAGACCATGTCATCAACCATGGCCTCACAATGGCGGAGGCAGGTCGCCAAGTGCAGCCTAATGTGCCTCGCTCTACAGTCTCCTCTATCATCCAAACCTTTTGCAGGGAAAACAGGTATGTAGTCAGTCGATGATGGAATTATATAATGTATAGGACAGGACACTGTGCATAGAGCAACAAATATGTTTATTTACTCATTTACATATTCATTTAGTGTGTGTGTGTGTGTGTGATAGGTCTACAGTATTACAGTATCTTACCTCAGTGGGATGTTACGAATGATACTAACATTGACAAGAAAAATATTGTTGAAAATAAACTATGGAGTAGTATTGAACAGTTTATTTTCTACAATATTGATGATACAGTTTACAGTAGTATACCAGTCACTGTGCAGTGATGCATTAGAATTGTGGTAAAGTTACTGTAAGTAAAAAAACAATATGATTACATTGGTAACTCATTCTGTACAAAATACATAAGGTATAAATTACGAATGGAGTGTTGTCTTTTGAATTCTATGTCTAGGATTGGATGACAACCTGGCACGGGTGGCTGAGTAAAACTTCTCAATGAACAACAAGAACAAGAGATCTGTAACATGGTGTTTGCAAATAATGCCATCACATTGAGACAGATCCACACTGCAATCCTACAAGATAATGCCATATTCCAAAATGTCAACTCTATAAGCATCTCCACAATAGCCCGCATATTGAAGAAGCATCAGATGACAATGAAGCAAATTTACAGGGTACCATTTTAGAGGAATTGTGACAGAGTGAAAGAGCTGCGGTACCAGTATGTACATGTAAGTCAGTCACTGGTTGTCCATCAAGATAACCTTTTTACAATTACCGTAAGCAGTGGCTCCCAAAATGTATTGGTTTTAATACCCACTTTACCTGATTTCTGAATCCAGGTAATCCAGGTATGCAAGTATTTGATTTACGTGTCTGATTTATAAACATTTTGCCTAAAAACTGCAGCTTACTGTATGATGCAATTATCATTATAATCTTTATTTTGAAGAATATAACATACAATACAGTAAGAAAAAGGGTCAAAGAACTGCAATTACAGTAGTGCTCCCCATGTAAATCTATCTAATACTGTGGGTTTTACTGTAACATTTCAGTAAGTCTACTCGTTGATAATTTTTCCCCTCCCCTTTCTGTCAAATACCCCCTGTAGTACCTCTGCATAGGGTACATGTACCCCAGGTTTGTAACCACTGGAATACTGGCCAGTAGTATATTGAACTTGTGTAGAACATAAAACATTCCTATGTAACTGTCTGTAACTGTAGTGTATGACTCTTCTGTATGACTGATTTGATGTTTTTCTTTTTTTTTTCTATTGTAGAGAATAATGGCATTGGAAGGAAACAAGACCTCTCACATACTTGTGTATGTGGATGAGGCTGGCTTCAACCTGGCCAAGGGCCGAAGACGTGGATGTCCCAGGCCAGCGAGGGGGCAATATAACTATGTGTGCTGCCATTTCTGAGAATGGTGTGGCCACTCACATCCCCAGTCTTGGCCCATACAATACACAGAAGCTCCTCATCTTCTTGGACCACCTTCATTTTGATTTGATCCCTGAAAATGAGAGAGGTCTCATAGGCCCTCAACTACCACAATATATAATTGTGTGGGACAATGTGAATTTCCACCATGGCCCACTTATCAGGGCCTGGTTCACTGCTCATCCAAGGATGGATATGGTGTTCCTACCACCTTACTCTCCTTTCCCCAATCCTATTGGGGAGTTTTTCTCCACTTGGAGGTGGAGAGTGTATGAGCATCGGGCTCAAGATAAGAGGTCCCTGCTCCATGCAATGGACGCTGCCTGTGAGGATATTACAGGAGATCAGTGTAGGGGATGGTTGCGACATGCACGCCATTTCTTCCCTCATTGCATCGCAAGGGAGGATATACACTGCAATGATAACGAGAATCTGTGGCCAGACAGACAGCAGCGTGTGGATGGCCAGGAGGGTGAGGACGGTGGCCAGTGAAGAGATGTTACAGTAGTTGTGAAACTCCAGCTTTATTTGCAGCATTGTAGGCTAAATATAATTTTCCTTGTTTTTTGTTTGTGTATTTATATTTCCGTATATTATGCTGTAAACATTTTCTTTTTACTCTGATGTATGGAAGTTACTTTGTGTGTGAATGATAATGGTTACAATACTGTAAAGTAATTTTTCCTTGGCAATATGAGTGCAATGTGTGATGTAAAACCTTGGAGGCTACTCTTACCCTAAAATCTTTTCTTTTTTTTCAGTTTTATACACAATTATATTCAATTAGCTAGACAAAAACTGTACAGTAACCATTGTCAATGAAGGACTGGGCTAAGACTGAAAGGTGGACATGAGGGATATTTCAATGGTCCTCTGCCATAGAGACAAAACATCTAAACATTTTGACTTGCCAAAGGGACGAAGCATTTTGGGGCACTGACTATTTGAATGAGAAAGAAATTTATTTTTTACACATGAGTGAACTGTTTTGGGAAAGATATGAGCTTTTGAAGGTGAACCATGGTGTTGTGTCGAACCATCCAGGTTATTTTGGCAAAAGCACCAAGAGAGTTGACAACGTCTGGTCTGTTTCAAGAAATGAGCCAAAGCAATTGAGAAGAATCTTTGCCATTTTGGGGGCACTGACTCTTTATATGGGAAAGGAATATGGTTTTGAAGCATGAGTGAACAGTTTTGGGAGAGATATGAGATTTTGCACCAGAGTTATAGTGTTGTGCTGAACTGTAAAACTGTTTTGCCAAATGATCTTAAAGTTTTGAAAATGTAATTTCTGTTTCAAGAAATGAGCCAAAACAATGGAGAAAAGCTGTAAGTAAGTAGCATGGTGAATTTTTTTAAGTTGTAATTTTTTCCCACAATTCTTTGCAAAATGAAGTTTTTTTTTTTTTACAAAATTGTCATATTAACAGGTTATTTCTCTCTCAGAGCACATGCATACAACAAATTACACCCCGAAATACATTCTGCTACTCCTCCTGAGTATGGCAATACCACATGTGTGAGACTTTTACACAGCCTGGCCACATACAAAGGCCCAACATTGAAGTAGCGTCTCCATGCGTTCTACGAGCATAAATGACACATCTCATTTCTCAATCACCTATTACACTTTTGAAGGCCCTGGAGCACCAGGACAATGGAATTGCCCCCAAAATGACCCCATTTTGGAAAGCAAACACCCCAATGTATAATCTATGAGGCATAATGAGTCTTTTGAACAGTTCATTTTTTTCCAGAAGTTTTTGGAAAATGTGGAAAAAAATGAAAACACATTTTTTTTTACACAAAGTTGTCCATTTATCAGATATTTCCAACACATAGCATGTAGGTAGCAAATATGACACCCCAAAATACATTCTGCCACTCCTCCTGAGTATAGCGATACCACATGTGTGAGACTTTTACACAGCGTGGCCACATACAAAGGCCCAACATTGAAGTAGCACCATCAGGCGATCTACGAGCATAAATGACACATCTCATTTCTCAATCACCTATTGCATTTTTGAAGGCCCTGGAGCACCAGAACAATGGAATTGCCCCCATTTTGGAAAGCAAACGCCCCAACGTATAATCTATGAGGCATAATGAGTCTTTTGAATGGTTCATTTTTTTCCAGAAGTTTTTGGAAAATTTGGGAAAAAATTAAAATGCATTTTTTTTTACACAAAGTTGTCCAATTATCAGATATTTCCAACACATAGCATGTACGTAGCAAAGATGACACCCCAAAATACATTCTGCTACTCCTCCTGAGTATGGCGATACCACATGTGTGAGACTTTTACACAGCCTGGCCACATACAGAGGCCCAACATCCAAGTAGCACCATCAGGCGTTCTAGGAGCATAAATGACATATATCATTTCCTGGCAACCTATCATTTTTGAAAACCCTTCATATTTCTAACACATAGCATGCACATACCAAGAACTACAATCCAAAATAAATTCTATTGCAGAAAGGGTAAAAAAAAAGCATTACCTGTGCTTTTAGTAGTATCCACAGAGGAGAGCACTGGTCCAGGCAGCAGGCAGGGAGGTGCTTAGCGACAGCAATATTAACTATCCAGGCAGCAGGCAGGAATATTGTCTATAGTTGGCACAGCACAGTCCATAGAAATTGTCCAGGCAGAGACAGCCAGCACAGTCATAATATTGGTCCTGGTACACTGTTACCTGCAGACACTCATTATTGTACCGCTCTCCAGACCTTCATAAACATACTGCCTCCTGCTACAGCTAATTATTTGCATAGTCCAGGTAGCAGTGCGGTCCATTCATGTGACAGGCATGGGCATGGTGTCAGTAAGTCAGCAACAGGCTGAGGGCCACAATCAGGTAAGACCTGTGCAAAGGGGCACAGGGGTAGAGGCTTCGACCCACCCAAATCTCTATGAAGCCTCCGGACTCCAGACCCTAATTCCGAAACCCGGAGAAAACAAAAATAATTGTTTTCTCCAACCGGAAAAACAATTCTGGAGCCCCTCACATATGTGAGACCCCTGTGTACTACAGTAGCAGGGCAACAGATCAGTCCAAGCAGTAGGCAAAAGCATAGTGCATAAAACAGGCCAGGGTCAGTTCACGTGCAAGCAGTCCAAGCGGTAGGCAGTAGAGTAGTTGATAAAACAGGCCAGGGTCAGTTCACGTGGAGGCAGTCCAAACGGTAGGCAGAGGCATAGTCTCAAAACAAGCCAGAGTCAGTTCACATGAAAGCAGTCCAAACGGTAGGCAGAGGCATAGTCAAAAAACAGGCCAGGGTCAGTTCACGTGGAAGGCAGTGGCATGGTTATTTGGGAAAGAATGGAAAATGGTCAGCACAGATGATGAAAATGGGGAAATGGTTAAAAATATGGGCTAATATTTTATGGATGTATGATAAAGTTGGAAGCATTCACCAATGCAAAGACCAGGTTGGGAGGGACACTGGGGACAATGGTAGCTGGTATCTTTTCCAAATCCTTTTTTGGTGCACACGCGACATTTTTTTTGCCGTCTTTGGCCTGCTTTAGATAGAATGCTGAAGGGGAAGTGGCGCTCATGAAGTCAGCAAACAGCTTTAGAGCGAAGGTCTTCTGGGGGGGGGTCTTTGGTGATAGATGAGGGACGTGACAACTTCTTCTATGAATTTTAAGAAGGGAGCGGGGCTTTCAATGGATTTGGTGTAGACTACGTAGGAATTGTAAATGGCCAAATGGATGAGATAAATTGCTACCTTCTTATACCAGAATCGGGACCTCCTTATTGACAAATAGGGCTGAATCATTTGATCGTTAAAATCTACCCCCCATGTAGAGATTATAATCTTGGACACATGTTGGCTTTTCAATGGGACCTTGTCTTCTTTATACCTCAATTGCAGTGTCGTCATGGATGGTGGACATCATGTGCACGTCCCTCTTATCCTTCCACCTCAAGGCCAGCACTTCGTTGCATCTCAATGATGCTCTTTCCCCCCTTCGCAGCTTTTTGTTCGCTAAAGATTGTGGGAAGCCCTTTCTATTTTTTCTGGAGGTTCCACAGGCCAGGGTTTTTGCAGTGTATAAGTGTTTGAAAAGGGGCAGGCTCATGTAAAAGTTGACAACGTAAATGTGATATCCTTTGTTTAGAAGTGGGTATGCCAGGTCCCATAAATCTTTCCAGTTGTGCCCATGTAGGCCGGGCACTCAGGGAACTGGAGCTGGGAATCATTTCCTTCATAGATGCGGAACGCATACAAATATCCCGTGGCTCTCTCACATAGCTTGTATAACTTTACTCCGTATCTGGCCCTTTTGCTAGGAATATACTGCTTTATTCCTAGCCGACCTGAAAAGGGTACCAGGGACTCATCGACGCAAATATTCTGATCAGGGACATAGAGTTCTGCAAATTGTTGGGAAAAGAAATTTATCAGTGGGCGAATCTTGTATAACTTGTCATAATTTGGATGATTGTGGGGAGGGCACTGGGTGTTGTCGCTGAAGTGAAGAAAGCGTATTATCATCTTGTATCAGGACCTGGACATTAGGGCAGAATAAATGGGCATATTGTGGATAGGGTTGGTGGACCAATAGACATGTCCTTCATTTTTTTTTGTAATCCCCATATTTGGGGTGAGGCCCATAAACACTTTGAACTCCTCCAAATTCAGATCTCTCCACTCAAAAGGACGGGCATAGGATGATTGGGGGTTGTTGGCAATATATTGCTGGGCATACAAATTTGTCTGTTCCACAATAAATTGCAGCATAGTGTTGGGCAAAAACATATGAAAGAAATCAATCTCTGAGAAATTTCGGGTGTTGGTCTGCACACCTGGTAGTGCTGTGAACGAGGGAATAATTGGCGATGCCGAGTTGGAAGGCAGCCATGTTGGGTTGGCAAGACCATCTGGCATGTATGTAGAGGCCCTGGCTCTTGGGGGGTGTGACACTCCAGTAGTTGGATTGGAATTTCCTGTGCTGGTACTCAGGTGTGATGTGGCAGGTCTGGGCATTTGTTCCTGGGGCCTATCGCCGGTGGCAGCGCTGGTACTGGGCATTTGTTCCCGGGGCCTAACGCTGGTGGCAGCGCTGGTACTGGGCCTGGGAATTTGTTCCTGGGGCCTATTGGTGGTGGCAGCGCTGGTACTGGGCCTGGGAATATAATCCTGGTTTCCAGAGTGCCGTGCCCTTTTGGGAGGGACCCATTCTTCCTCCGAATCATTTGCCGATTCACTATTTGGTTCAAATGCCGAATTTGATTCAGAATCCGAATTGGAATCTGTTGAGAACTCCCCGTTGCTCTCATCGGTCATGGAGAGGATCTGGAACGCCTCCTCACTGCTGTATACTCTTTTGGACATGACGCGGTGTGACAGGTGGCAGGTGACGGTCACTGATGGGCTGTGTGATGGGTGGCAGCTGATGTTCACTGATCGGTGATGACGGTGTGACAGGCGATGGTCACTGATGGGTGACAGGCCACGGAGAGTGACGGGTGATGGGTGACGGTCACTAAAGGGTGACAGGTGATCGGTGATGGCTGATGGTCACTGATGGGTGACAGGTGATGGGTAACGGGTGATAGCTGGCGGTCACTGATGGGTGACGGGTGATGGCTGGCGGTCACTGATGGGTGACGGGTGACGGCTAGCGGTCACTGATGGGTGACGGGTGAAGGCTGGCGGTCACTGATGGGTGACGAGTGATGGCTGGCGGTCACTGATGGGTGATGGGTGATGGCTGGCGGTCACTGATGGGTGACGGGTGATGGCTGGTGGTCACTGATGGGTGATGGCTAGCAGTCACTGATGGGTGACGGGTGAAGGCTGGCGGTCACTGATGGGTGATGGGTGATGGCTGGCGGTCACTGATGGGTGACAGGTGATGGCTGGCGGTCACTGATGAGTGACGGGTGATGACTGACGGTCACTGATGGGTGATGGGTGATGGCTGGCGGTCACTGATGGGTGACGGCAAGCGGTCACTGATGGGTGACGGGTGATGGCTGGCGGTTACTAACTGGTGACGGGTGATGGCTGGCGGTCACTAACGGGTGACAGGTGATGGCTGATGGGTGACGGGTGACAGGTGCACCGCTGATGGTCACTGATTTGTGACGGGTGACAGGTGCACCGCTGACGGTCACTGATGGCAGTCCCTTATGTGACAGGTGCACTTTATTGGGTGACTGTGGTGACTGTTGGGTGACAGATGACAATTGGGGGGGCAATGGGATAGGTGCGGTGTTGGTGCAGACACTACAGAACACAGATCGGTAACTCACTGCTTCTGGCACTTCTCTCCTCACACTGGAAACGGTGTGTGAGGAGAGAAGAGCTGGTAACAGCTAGTTACCGCTCTGTGTTTACATTTATGATCGGCTGTGAATGTATCACAGCCGATCACGTGGGTAAACAGCCAGCCAATGGCTGTTTACCAGCGTCGGTGACGAGTGGTGTTCCCGGGAACACTCCGCCACCAATGTGCACGCGCAGCGCACTCGCGATCGCGCGCATGCGCCATGCACAATGGGGTGGACCTATCTGTGATCGGCTGTGACTTCATCACGGCCGATCACGTGGTAAACAGCCATGTCCAATGGCTGTTCACCCCACTCGGTGGCGAGCGGTGTCTCCGTGACACGCCGCCACCGAAGGAACAGGGATGCGCGCGCACGATCGCGCGCATTCCCTGTTTAAATGGGAGGCCGTCATATGACACCCTCCCGCAACGAGAGCCGCGCCGCCTGCCCATCAATTGACGGCCGGCGGTCGGCAAGTGGTTAAGGACTAGCCTCGTTTTGGAATTTAGGTGTTTACATGTTTAAAACTGTTTTTTTGCTAGAAAATTACTTAGAACCCCCAAACATTATATATTCTAACACCCTAGAGAATAAAATGGCGGTCATTGCAATACTTTTTTTCACACCGTATTCGCGCAGCGATCTTACAAGCGCACTTTTTTATAGGAAAAAATTCACTTTTTTGAATAAAAAAATAAGACAACAGTAAAGTTAGACCAATTTTTTTTATATTGTGAAAGATAATGTTACGCCGAGTAAATTGACACCCAACATGTCACGCTTCAAAATTACGCCCGCTCGTGGAAATCATCAAACTTTTACCGTCAAAAATCTCCATAGGCGACGTTTAAAAAATTCTACAGGTTGCATGTTTTGCGTTACAGAGGAGGTCTAGGGCTAGAATTATTTCTCTCGCTCTAACGATTGTGGCGATACCTCACATGTGTGGTTTGACCACCGTTTTCATATGCGGGCGCTACTCACGTATGCGTTCGCTTCTGCGCGCGAGCTCGTCGGGACGGGGGGTTTTAAAAAAACATTTTTTTATTTTTCTTATTTATTTTACATGATTTTATTTATTTTTACACTGTTTTAAAAAAAATGTGTCTTTTATTTTATTCCTATTACAAGGAATGTAAATAATACCTTGTAATAGAAAAAAGCATGACAGGACCTCTTAAATATGAGATCTGGGTTCAAAAAGACCTCAGCTCTCATATTTACACTAAAATGCAATAAAAAAAAAAGTAATTTAAAAAAATGACATTGAAAAAAATGTGCCCTTAAGACGTATAGTAGGAAGTGACGTTTTGATGTCGCTTCCGCCCTGCAGTGTCATGGAAATGAGTGGGCACCATCTTCCCCTCACTCGTCTCCAGGCACAACAAGGGGACAGGTGCGATCATCTCTGCCGCTACTGACGGCTCTGGTAAGCTGGGGAGGGCACTGGATCGTGGCGGGAGGGGGGGCCCTCTCCCGTCACCGATAAAAGTGATCTGGCGGCATATCAGCCGCAGAGACCACTTTTATCTGAAAGCCGACTGCCGCATGAAAAACGGGGATACCGGGGTTATGGCAGCTAGTTGCTACCATAACAAAGATATCCGCCGCCAAACTTTGGACGTACATTGGCGTGTGGCGGTCGGCAAGTGGATATACAATAATTTATAATAGATCACATTTCCATTTTTATGCCCCGTACACACGGTCGGATTTTCCGATGGAAAATGTGTGATAGGACCTTGTTGTCGGAAATTCCGACCGTGTGTTGGCTCCATCACACATTTTCCATCGGATTTTCCGACACACAAAGTTGGAGAGCAGGAGATAAAATTTTCCGACAACAAAATCCGTTGTCGGAATTTCCGATAGTGTGTAGACAAATTCGACGCACAAAGTGCCACGCATGCTCAGAATAAATAAAGAGATGAAAGCTATTGGTTACTGCCCCGTTTATAGTCCCGACGTACGTGTTTTACGTCACCGCGTTCAGAATGATCGAATTTTCCGACAACTTTGTGTGACCGTGTGTATGCAAGACAAGTTTGAGCGAACATCCGTCGGAAAAAATCCTAGGATTTTGTTGTCGGAATGTCCGAACAAAGTCCGACCGTGTGTACGGGGCATAAGACTGAGATTTGTCTGATAACAAAAGTGATAATGATAACAGTTTAT
The DNA here is from genome assembly GCA_037952835.1 of Lithobates septentrionalis. Classification (NCBI taxonomy): domain Eukaryota; kingdom Metazoa; phylum Chordata; class Amphibia; order Anura; family Ranidae; genus Lithobates; species Lithobates septentrionalis. Next base: position 2,835,667 of record JBBDGP010000091.1, on the reverse strand, counting down.
ATAACCATATTGGTTTCAGATTAGCATTTTGTTTAAAATCCATATAAATTTAAATGTTAGTGTTATTAATGCATTTTTTAAAAAACAATATTTATTCCTTCAGTACAATATAAAGACATCATACTGAAATAGAATACCAATTAGTTCTTAAACATATGTATAGATACATAGGTTAACCTTAAAGAAAACATAAATAATCTTTACATCACTTGATTTAGAGCAGCATTGCTCAACATTTTAACACAGAAGAACCCTTAAATTAGCTTTCAGGTGTCAAGGAATCCCTGCTAATGACTGTAACTATAGCTAAATAGTACATTACTCTGAACAGTAAATTGTCATATAAGAATAAATAAAGGAACAAGGCATGTGACATGCATAACACCCAGGTTTGCTTTAAATGGCATAATGACTTTCAGTAATAATAGTAATAATCATCTTATCTTGTTGATCAGTGGGAGAAGGACCCCATCACATCGGTGGTGGTTACTGAAAAGTTGGAAAAGGGCCTTGTCATACTGGTGACCAGTGGGAAGAAATCTCCTTACATTACTAGTCAGTGGGAAGAATGACTCTTTTACAAAAAGCTAAAAAAGATCATTGCTGTCAGCAGTTACTTATCTCAGGGTCAGAAAATGCTCATGGAACCCTTATGCCCTGTACACATGATCGGACATTGATCGGACATTCTGACAACAAAATCCATCGGATTTTTTTCGACGGATGTTGGCTCAAACTTGTCTTGCATACACACGGTCGCACAAACATGTTGGAATTTCCAAACGTCAAGAACGCAGTGACGTACACCACGTACAACAAGTCTATAAAAGGGCGGTTCAATACCAAACGCACCACCCTTTGGGCTCCTTTTGCTAATCTCATGTTAGTAAAAGTTTGGTGAGAGACGATTCGTGCTTTTCAGACTCGTGGTTTTCAGATCGTTTTTCTGCTGTTTAGTTTGTGCTTGTGGGTTTGTATCTGGTCTTCAGTGCGTGCAGTGAGTTCCCATTGGTTTATTCAGTGTGTTCTTGTCCATTTGTTACTGATTTTCAGGTCGCTCTTCACATGCCTTGCTGTTCTTCAGTGCGTTCTGTTACTTCGTTCTGACCAGCCGACCGTTTTGAACCCATGTTGTGTGTACATACTCATCGTAGAGTTCGTGCTGTGCGGGGGCTTGGTGTTGGGGTTCTTACTTTGACACAAGCACAGTCCATGAACACGGTGGGGAGGAGTTCATGGACCAAATATTGGTTGTTCCAGCATGAACAATTCTCTCACATGCCTTTGCTCGGTGAGATCCGTGAGAATAATCCTGACAATTTCAGGAACTTTCTCAGGATGACGGTCCCCGTATTTCACCATTTTTTGGCTTTGCTGACCCCTTATATCAGTAGGCAGGATATCTGCATGCGGCAAGCCATCACTCTGGAGCAGAGGCTAGTCACCACGTTGCGGTACTTGTTGACGAGGAGAAGCCTGCAGGACCTCAAGTTCTCGACAGGCATCTCCCCCCAGGCTCTGGGGATCATTATCCCGGAGACCTGTTCTGCCATCATACAGGTCCTGCAGAAGGACTATATTAAGGTAAGATTTATCCTTTAACATCACATTTCATTGTATTTAATGTTTGATAATGTATTGTATTTCTTTCATTATTCCCTAATTACCATGATTGTAATATGCTGTGAATGTCCCCTTTGTCCTCATGCATGCTGGAATGTTTAAACATTTTTTTTTGTCCTTCATGCATATTTGCCTTCACTTACCTCCCCAGCATGCTCTGCCGTGCCTATATCCACCTCGCCTAGTCATTTAACAATGTATTTTGTCAGCTCCATTGTAGTGCTTTAACCCTAAACACCCCTTAAAATGTGTACAAATGTTATTCGTGTCCTTAAATTCTGGCAGAGTGCCACTTTTTTTGGGTCCCAAACTCATTTGGAATCCTCCCTCCCCCCAACTGCTAAGTCAACCAATACCAATCCTCTATCTGCTGAAAACCCATACACACTATACCTACATCTTTTGTGGTCAAATTTATGGATGACTTCCCCAAAGCATGTAGTGAAAGGGCCTGGCTGAATACTTTCAAAAGGTACTGTTTAAAGTTTTTGTATCCTATTATTATCTTGATAGGTAATTGCAGAATGTTAAAATTGTGCTCCAATTTGTACAGTGTGTATTCATATTTTTGTATTATGACACTTCTTACCTGTCCAAGGGTCTGCCAATAGTGTAAGTAAGGAGGGGCTGGCCAAAGTAATACACATTATTTAGGCATTCATCTCTCAATGAAGTGGAGAGGTTTACCTGTCCAAAACATCTCCCCCCCTAAAATTTTTACAATGGGCCTTTAGAGGGGTGAGGAATCTGATAGGTGGACCTTATATTTTTGTCATTTAATACTCCCTAATATAAATGTTATACTGATGTTGGCCAAGAATGTTTGTGTCTAATCTGCTTTCAATGTTTATGTGCAAAATGACTAATTTTTTTTCTGGTTTGACTCCACAGTTTCCTTCCACGTCACAGGAATGGCAGACTGTGGCCTCCCACTTTGCCCAGCGGTGGGACTTTCCCAACTGCGGAGGGGCAATTGATGGGAAACACATCCACATCGTCCCACCCCCTAACTCGGGGTCTTATGCCCCGTACACACGGTCGGACTTTGTTCGGACATTCCGACAACAAAATCCTAGGATTTTTTCCGACGGATGTTGGCTCAAACTTGTCTTGCATACACATGGTCACACAAAGTTGTCGGAAAATCCGATCGTTCTAAACGCGGTGATGTAAAACACGTACGTCGGGACTATAAACGGGGCAGTGGCCAATAGCTTTCATCTCTTTATTTGTTCTGAGCATGCGTGGCACTTTGTCCGTCGGATTTGTGTACACACGATCGGAATTTCCGACAACGGATTTTGTTGTCGGAAAATTTTATATCCTGCTCTCAAACTTTGTGTGTCTGAAAATCCGATGGAAAATGTCCGATGGAGCCCACACACGGTCGGAGTTTCCGACAACACGCTCCAATCGGACATTTTCCATCGGAAAATCCGACCGTGTGTACGGGGCAATACAAGGGGTTCAATAGTATTGTGATGTTTGCGGTGGTGTTGGCTACTTACGAGTTCCTGTATGTGGGCGTGGGGAAGAATGGCTGGATGTCGGATGGTGGAGTCATCGCCCAGACCGAGTTCTACAGGTGTCTTCATTGCGGATGAAGCGTTTGCGCTGGGGGACAATCTTATGCGGCCATTCCCTATGAGGACCCTCATCCCGGACCAGAGGGTTTTTAATTACCAGCAGGCCAGAGCCAGAAGAGAGGTGGAGAATACGTTTGGAATAATGGCCAACCGGTTCTGCCTATTTCTTACACCGATACACATGACAGAATATAAACTCAATCACATCATCCTGTCTTGCTGTGTTCTCCACAACTTTTTAAGGAGAAATTCTTTCAACTATGCTGCCTCAGTTGGGCCTGAGGCCGGAATTCATAATGAACCAACCCTGACGGCGCTTGAAAGTGGCCGTCCTGGCTTGCCCCCCCAGAGTGCCCGTGAGGTCCGTATAAGATACATGGAATACTTTGCGGGTAGGGGGGCAATCGATGTGCCAGACTATGTCTTACACATTTTTTAAATACAAATATATTTGAAACTGAACAACTATTTGCTTTGATATGCTGCTTGGCTTTCTTTTAGCTGTCTCCTCTGTTATCTTTTATTAATGTTATATTTTTTTTGGCCTTTTTCTTCAACAGTGCAAATGAAATTTCATTGACACATGAGGTGACAATCTCTTCTTCGGCTAACTATTATTATTATGTTGTGGGTCTGCTGCACACACACACCTTTTTTTTGTAGTTAATGTATGTAATGCATTACTGACAAAAATATTAATATTTTTCAGCACCATGACCGAAATTTGGGGAGTCATGAAAATGGCGTGATTGTGTAAAATTAGAAAGCACTGTTGGGTGTTATTTACTAAAGGAAAATACACTTTGCACTAAAAGTGCAGTTGAGACTGCACTGAAACTGCACTTGTAGTGCAAAGTGGATTTGCCTTTAGTAAATAACTCCCATTGCCACTGAAAACAACAACTTTACTCCACAAAATGCTTTTGAGCATTAAAAGAAGAAGCCACACATTATTGATTATCAATCTTTTTAATCAAAGCACAATCACATGTGCGTTTATAAAAGGGTTTTTGAACCAACGTGTTTGTTGTATAACATTTTTTTAGGTCACATTAAGTAGAAATCGCCTTTTAAGGTAAAACAGGCATGTTTAAAACCATAAAAAAAATACACAACTCTGGAACTTACAAAGTTCAACTTTTATAAAGTGAAGGCAATATCAGACATGTACAAACTGTGTTTGATATTGCGTTCAGCAGATGTACATTGATTTCCCGTGATGGCAGATAGCACATCTTCTAAATTTGACTTTTAACATACGTCAAAAATTTTAGTCATAAAAAAAAACCAGAAGAAATTTAGGGATTTCGGGGTGTTTTAGATTCTCCCTAAAACATCAATGATGTTCTTCATTTTGTTTTAAACATCATTGATGTTTTGCTTTATGTTTTCTAAATCTCTATTACACCCCAATATCTCCCCGATGAGGATCTGGGCACTTTCACTGGTGAAATGACATTCCTCTTCCACAACATCCCGATCACCTACAAAAAAACAAAAACAACACCACGTATTATAAATATGCAGGCATCCATCTCTTACCTGAGGCTGTGGTCACAGACACTCACCTGTTGTGGTGACAATTTCTACAACGTCTTCCTCCTCCACCTCTGGTTGGGTTTGGGGTATTTCCCCTTCTTCCTGAGGTGGGGGGTCCCTGGTCTCCTCTGATGAGTGGTATCCTCTGAGTCTTTTCTCCCTTATGTGAACAAAAATAGGTATACTTAACACACAGATATTTGATGGCAGAAATAGGAATATGAAACATTGCTTGGAAGTGGGGTACAATTGTCTGTTTTGGCAGAGTTCCAAGCTGAAGATTTTTTTTGGTCCTTTGTAAAGCTTGAATACTTACCTGTTTTGTGCAAGATTCACAGATGTAGACACCCCTATATTATTCAATGCAGCACCTGTGTGGGCCCCCTACTAATAAAAAGGGTGTTCATTTGGCCCACACTAGTGCTCCAGCATCCAGAAGTGTAAACAGATGCTGAGTGTCCTCTCCTTACACAGAATCTAGTTTGCATTTCATTCTAGTTACAAACCCATCTAGACAACAAACTTTTTTTAATCGAAGTAGGCCAGAAAAACGGTATTGAACTGCATCTGGCCAAAACATCGTATTTTAGTGGCCAAACAAACAATGTCTCCTACAAATGATTAATGTGCCCATGAACATGAAAGTTGTCATTTTAAACTGTACAACAGTAAAGAAAAGCACATGGAGCAGCACAAACGTAATAAAAAGAAAGAATAGGAACACAGGACAACTACTTACTTTTTTGCAGCACTCTCTTGATCCTTGATACTGATCATGCTCCCTTAATTTGAGGTCTGACCACCATTTCCTAAGTTGATCCTTGGATCATCATACCCCAAAATTCCTGTGCAGACTCTTCACAACTTTAGCCATGATCTTGGCCTTTCTGACATTTGGGTTTGGGTAAGGTCCATACTTCCCATCATAGTCGGCCCTCTTCAATATGTCCACCATCTCCACCATCTCTACAAAGGCCTTATTTGAGGCCTTAAATCTCCTCCAGGATCGTGACGTTTCTGGCTCCGGGCTTTCATCCTCCTCCTCATTGCTGCTATTATCATGCACCTGCTCTGTCTCCGCCATGTGCTCTCCTCCACTGCGCTGAAAGAGAAGGGGCGGGGAATAGACTAGAAAGAACATCAAGGGCGGGCAGAGTTTCACGCATGCTCAGTGTATATAAAGCATAACACACGTGCGTCGTACGTACAATCTGTGAGCTGAGGAAGGAGTGTCGGAAACGCCGATTGTGATAACAAAGGTACAAGTTTAACTTGGGCCTATGCTGCTTATAGATTGAGGCCAATGTTGGGATAAGATTAGGAGAGTTTAGCCCGACATTAGGGTTTGTCTTGTGTTGTGTCTTGCAGAGAAAATGGATGGCTTCAGTGATCACAACTTCCTCCCCTTGTTTATAGACAAATACAGGGAGCTGGCCTGTCTGTGGCAGGTCAAACACCCGCATTATAATCATAAACAAAAGAGGCAGGCAGCCCTGGAGAAACTACTGGAGTTGGTGAAGCCGGTGGTCCCCATGGCAACCATTTCCTATTTAAAAGCCAAAATTGGTGGCCTGAGGAACACTTATCTTAGGGAGCGCAAGAAGGTCCAGGATTCCCAGAGATCAGGAGCTGCAGCAGATGAAGTTTATGTCCCCAGGCTGTGGTACTATGAGAGACTGCGATTTCTGTCAGACCAGACTGAAGTCAGGGAATCACTCTCAACCCTTCCTTCCACCCTATCTTCCACCCCAGCTGAGGCTTCCGATGTCCAACCTGGGACTTCCAGCCAGGAAGAAGTGGAGGAGCCCAGCTTGAGCCAGGTATAGCATTGTTCTACATATTTCTTGGCAAAACATAAATGATGTTTACTAGATGTTATTATTGATCACTAATTGCTGATTTAATAAAGGTGTTTACATATCAATAGACAGTAGTTAGCAAAAATAATTGGGACAAGAATGAAAAATGCTGAGCTCAGAATGATAGTCTTTTCTATTTATTAACATTCAATTTGCAACAGTCATGAGATGAAAATTGATGAAGAAAAATTGATGAAGAAAAAACTAAAACTATGTTCCTTTTTCATACACAGGAAGACGTCAGCCAGGAGGAGGCTGTGGAATGTGGCACACAGGAGGAGGCTGTGGAATGTGGCAGCCAGGAGGAGGCAGGGTTTATGGGAAAAAGGTGGAGGCAGGGGTAAGTGGCAGCCAGGAGGTGGCAGGGCCCAGTAGGAGCCTCACACAATCACAGGTTCCTCCCCTCCTCCTTCCAAACAAAAGACCCAGGAAGGGGAGTAACATGGAGGGGTCAGCGCTCAGGCTGATTCAGGAGGCTTCTGTGTCCCTCAGAGCCACCCCCACTCGTGAAGAGGCCTTTGCCTCCATGGCTGCCACCAAACTGCAGGACATGCAGGAGGGGCAATGCCTCATGTGTGAGGAAATAATTTATAAAACATTAAATAAGGGGTTGAGGGGCGAAATCAGACCCAATACCCACCTGTGTGAGTTGCCTCATCCTCCTCCTCCTGCCACACCTCCAATACCACAGCCACAGCCTGGAAGGAAGACTGGAAGGAAGACAAGAAAGTGATGACTTGGGTTCAGTCTGGTCTGACAAAAGATGCAGGCTCTTGTATGACCACAGCCTGGGGACATGTATGTCATCTTCTGCTGTTCCTGATCTCTTGGACTTCTGGACCAGATTGTACTCCCTTAGATAAGGACTCCTCAGGCCACCAATTTTGCCTGAAAATAGTTGATGTGTGCCCTGGGGGCCAAAGGCTTTGCCAATTTCTGCTGTTTCTCCAGCGTTGCCTCCCTCTTTATTTGGTTAGGACCCCTTAATAAAGGTTTTTTTTAAGTAATACTTTGAGAACAAAAAAGAGAAAGAAATTGCGCTAGGTGCTAAATATAAATGATAATAGAAACTGAAATGGGGAACCGTGAAGGAAGTCCTGCAGCTAAAACACAATAACCCCAATACAAGGGCACATGGAATAAACAAAAAGAAGAACAGTGTAGCGCTGGACTAGTGAAAAAGAGCACATATATTGATATATGCAAATATGCCAGGACCCAAAAATTATCATGGGTCAATAAGTGATATAAAACAATAATCAGTGTAGCACTAGTTTAAAGTGATAAAGTGCACATATATAATAAGGACACATGTGAACTGTTCACCTAAACCTATATCATCATAAATTATATAAAATCATATGAGTGATAGTCCTTATATATCTGAGTCCATACCCTGAAGGGCGTATACAAAGAAAAAGTGCAAAAAATAAACAATAAAGTTCGTAAGTGTCTCAAGTGAGAGGATGAATCCAAAAAAATCCAGAAAAAGCTATTGCAGAGTTCAGGATTGCATGATCCACCTTTAGTGCAACCCGCCACCAGATGGTAAAATTAAAGGCTTACTAGAAAGCCTGCGACCGCCCTTACTCACGGGGGTCAAAACAGCCTTAGTAGTGGAAAATGTCAGAAGATGATGTATTTCCTGGACTGTTCACCCGCTCTCCTCACCAAACAAATGGTCCTCAGCAACGGGGACTCCAATATGGAAAAGGTGCTCACATAGATTCCTTTAATACTCCTTCCCGGAAGGGCCAGGCTTGAATGAGCCACAGATCCCAAGAGAAAAACAAAAAGGGACTCCGATAGTGCAGATTGACTAAAAAGGGGGGTTGATTTATTAAGCTAAAACACAACAAAAGCAAAACAAATTGGATCTACAGACTTGGTTCTCATGCCCCAAATGGGTTGAACATGGAGTGGGACATAAATTGTTTTATTAATAATAGCTGAAATAAATTTTTAATAAATGACTCTTTCCTTTTATTGATATGTATTTTTAAACATATTTGGATAAACCAAGTGTCTATACTATCATTTTTATATATTGTAATTATGTTTTATATAGTGTAACTATGTTTTTTTTGTGCTCTGGTCAGTGATGTATCATGGCTGATGGGTAATTTAACTTCACCCATATTCACTCCATTGTACTTACTATCTTTCATGCACTTTATTATGTGAAAATTTTTTAGTTTTAATTGTGTTTCTCTGATGGATGTTTACATTGGAGAACACTTTCTTTTTTTATTACTAGATGGCAGTGTGTATCACACACTTTTGCCCTGTATGAATGATTCGGTTATTTTTGCACACTAATTGAGGATTTATGTACCTAATTCACTTTGCAGAACATCTTTCCCTTTTTCGCCACTAGATGGCGGTGTGCAGCACACACCTTTTGCCCCGTATAAATGTCTTTATTTTCTCCTCTACACTAAATGAGCATTCACGTATGGGTGTTTTAATTGGGCTGGAGCAATTATGTATATTGGATTAATATCCGCCCCTGTTCCCCTTCAGCCAATGAATGCGCTGTGGCGCTGTATCGCTTGTGTATTTATATCGCATGCGCGAGCGTGGTCACGTACCCCTGATGACGTCAGTTGTGACGAAACGGCCGTAGGGTCACAACGCCAACACGCATCGCGCATCCGCGAACCGATTTTAAACAGTTAAGGAGTTTTTGCACTGTCACTTTTGCTGTAAGTGCTTTTGTTGTGTTTTAGCTTAATAAATCAACCCCCTTTTTAGTCAATCTGCACTATCGGAGTCCCTTTTTGTTTTTCTCTTGGGATCTGTGGCTCATTCATGCCTGGCCCCTCCGGGAAGGAGTATTAAAGGAATCTATGTGAGCACCTTTTCCATATTGGAGTCCCCGTTGCTGAGGACCATTTGTTTGGTGAGGAGAGCGGGAGAACAGTCCAGGAAATACATCATCTTCTGACATTTTCCACTACTAAGGCTGTTTTGACCCCCGTGAGTAAGGGCGGTCGCAGGCTTTCTGGTAAGCCTTTAATTTTACCATCTGGTGGCGGGTTGCACTAAAGGTGGATCATGAAATCCTGAACTCTGCAATAGCTTTTTCTGGATTTTTTGGATTCATCCTCTCACTTGAGACACTTACGAACTTTATTGTTTATTTTTTGCACTTTTTCTTTGTATACGCCCTTCAGGGTATGGACTCAGATATATAAGGACTATCACTCATATGATTTTATATAATTTATGATGATATAGGTTTAGGTGAACAGTTCACATGTGTCCTTATTATATATGTGCACTTTATCACTTTAAACTAGTCCTACACTGATTATTGTTTTATATCACTTATTGACCCATGATAATTTTGTGGGTCCTGGCATATTTGCATGTATATATTTGCATATATCAATATATGTGCTCTTTTTCACTAGTCCGGTGCTACACTGTTCTTCTTTTTGTTTAAGTAATACTTGCCTGTGTGTGTTTTCCTTCAAAAAGGATAATTTGTTTGTGAGTAGGCAGGTACATTTCAAATATACAATGTGAAATTAACAAGGGACACCAACCAATCTCCTTGAAATTAAAAAAGACAAGATAATAATGGTGTTGTGGTAACTTGACACACAAAACACACCCAAAACAATTCTGGAGATCACCAAAAAACAAAACCAGGAGATCTGGATTAAAAAAAAAAAACAAATAATACAAAATAAATGAAATTAAAAAATATTTTTTTTTCGGTAGATGTGACAAATAAAAATATTATTTTCATGAAATCACGAGAAATAATAAAGAAAGAAGTTTGTGTGAATATGAGCAGCAAAACAACTTCATTCTTCTAGCATTATAAAGAAGAAGAGAGTGCGCTGCATTAGACAATTTAAAACATTGCAGCGTGACGAAAGAGCTATATCCATTACGAATGCTAATATTACCAGACCGAGCAGTTCTGTCTCGGAATTTATTCTGAGCATGCGTGGCACTTTGTGCATCGGAATTGTCCACACACGGTCGTAATTTACGCGAACGGATTTTGTTGCCAGAAAATTTTATAGCCTGCTCTCACACTTTGTGTGCCGGAAATTCCGATGGAAAAAGTCAGATGGAGCCCACACATGGTCGGAATTTCCGACAACAAGCTCTGATCACACATATTCCGTCGGAAAGTCTGACCTTGTGTACAGGGCATTAAAAACCCAAGTTGAAAAAGTATAATCTAGAGAAAGAAAGAAAAAAAGGGTCTTGAAAAGAATTGTCATATTTGCTTTATCTGGGAAAAAATTCCTTCATGACTTCTAATGGCAATTACATACCGTATGTAGCGCTCTCCCTTGAAGGGGCCCCTTACAATGACCAGGTAGCCTTGCTAGAGTACATAGGCTACCGGGCCCAGACACAGTTACAAGCGCTCTGACAAATGTATACACAGTCTAGGGCAGGGATATGAAATTAGTGGACCTCCAGCTGTCATACACGAGAGATCAAGCAGAGGGAGCTGGAAACAAGACTGGACAGGATGAGGGTAACAGGAGACAGAGTGAGCAGGTAGGAAGAGATCAGGCTGCAGGGTTGGGATCAGGTTCCGGAGTCAGGATCAGGATGCAGGATCACAGGAACGCAGGTCAGGGGCACATGGAGACAACACCAAGGCAGGGAGGAAGAGCATAGACAGGGTTTAAATACACTTCCTGCAACCAGCATCAGGTAAGACAAGTGAAGGCCCGCTAACAAAGCTATACTGAGGTTTGTTCAATTAGTAAATGGAATTTAAGGGAGGAGACAATTCCCCTTGTAATCTCGAAAAGAGGAAGAAAAATTGACTGACTATCTCGGTAAAATGGGCAAAATACACATAGAATAAAATAAAGTTTTTTATTTATACAAAAAAATAAAAAGAGGATATCCAAATGCAGATAGGAACATAATTTTGAATGTTCATACCAGAAATATATCAGGAAATATAACATCTCTGTACATATGTTTCACTAATACTTAGTGTACTCCGAGGTGGAGACAAAGGGTATAGTGGATCTTCAGTGGACCTTTTTCTTCCTTTTAATCCTTCACCTTTGCATCCCCCAATACTTTGTCTCCCTCTCCCCCCTTTTCTTCCTGTCCCCTTTACTTCTCTCCCCCTTTTTCCTTCCCTACTCCCCCCCCCCCCTCTTTTTTCCCTCTCCCTCCCCTCCAGCACTCTCCCCTCCTTTTTCCTATTCTTCTTCCCCTTTTTTCCCTTCTTCCCCTTCTTTTTTCCCTTTTTTTCCCTGTCATCTTTCTTTTTCCATCCTCGCTCCCCCCTCTCCCCCAGAATGGTGCATCTGTCCTTTGCTCTTATCCCCCCATTTTCTTTTTTATTTTATATAGATAAAAAATATATACATAATATCTTTTTTATAGTTGCCATACATCCTCAACCCGTCCCCCATATCCCCTGTAGGCGAGTATTGGCAATGCCGCCGCCTCGGCTCTGTGTGTTGGTCTAGTGGGTAAGCATCAACGTTCTCCCTCTCTCCATCTACTAATATTACTGTTCATTCATACATATAACATTATCATTTTCTGTATTTTTGGCATATTATATATACAGTGTTACCTTGTTCCAGATACTGTCTGTCAGAAACCATGAACCAGACCGAGACAGAAGTACAGTAAAATCACACTTGTTTGTTAATAAAAATTAAAAGATAAATAGAGTAAGCGTAGTCAAAGCATAGCCAGAGTTAAGCAACTGGATCAGGTAGTCAGCCAAGCCAGAGTTCAGTAACCAGATCGGGTAATGAGCCAAGTCAGAGTTCAGCAACCAGATCGGGTAATTAGCCAGGCCAGAAGTCAGGGATCCAAGTAGAGGAACAGCAAGCAGGATAAGGAGCCAGAAGGGATGTCAGCAAAGCCAGTTTTTAAACAGGAATGCAGGAGATGGTTTCTTGTGATGTGACCAAGGCGAAGGCAGGAATGAAGTGAGCTGGAGATCTTTAAGTAGGCGAGACTGACGAGCAGATCCACAACAGCTGGTTAACTGTGGAGAGAGATGAGAGCTGGCAATTAGCCGACAGCTGAGCGGCCAGCTCAGAGAAGGAAGGGCTGAGCCAGCCCTGACAGTACCCCCCTCCTCAACATCCCCTCCCCCTCAGAAGACCACTGGGCTTGAGGAGAAAACGTCCATGGAAATCACGAAGGTAGGCAGGAGCATGTATGTCCAATGATGAGACCCAGGAGCGTTCCTCCGGACCGTACCCCTTCCAATGCACCAAGTACTGTATGCCCCCACGGAACCTACGGGAGTCAACAATGGATTTTACCTCATACTCCTCATGGCTCTCAACCTGTATAGGGTGAGGACATGGCACTGAGGTGGTAAAGCGGTTGCAGACCAATGGTTTCAATAAGGAGACATGATACACATTTGAAATGCGCATACTAGGGGGAAGGTCCAACGTGTAAGCCACTGGGTTAATCCTGTGAAGCATACAGAAAGGCCCAATAAACCGAGGTGCAAAGTTCATTGAGGTAACACGAAGTCTGAGGTTGCGAGATGACAGCTAGACCCTGTCCCCAACCTGGTAGGAAGGCGCAGGCAGGCATCTGTGGTCAGCATGGAGTCTGTACCTATCATTAGCATGACGCAAAGCCTCATGGACTTGTGCCCAAGTAGAATGAAGACCACGGAGATGCTCCTCTAGAGCAGGAATACTCTGCAGAACAAATGAGTCAGGCAACATGGAAGGTTGGAAACCATAATTCGCCATAAAAGTAGACAATCGGGAAGCAGAATTCAAGGCACTGTTGTGAGCAAACTCTGCCCATGGTAATAGGTCTGACCAGTTGTTGTGATGATCATGAATAGAGCAACGTAGGAATGGCTCCAAAGACTAATTGGCTCGTTCTGCAGCCCCATTAGACTGCGGGTGATACGCAGAGGAGAAAGCAAGCTGATTTCCCAGCTGTGCACAAAAGGCTTGTCAGAACTGGGACACAAACTCACTACCCCTGTCTGAGACAATCACCTTGGGTAGCCCATGTAAGCGAAACATCTCCCAAGCAAAAATGGAAGCCAGTTCCTTAGAAGTGGGCAACTTATAAAAGTGGAAAACAATGACACATCTTTGAGAACCGGTCAACCACCATAAGGATAACTGTGTTGCCTTGGGAGTTGGCCAACTCCACAATGAAATCCATAGACAGGTGGGTCCAGGACCTCTTTAGATTGGGTATCGGTTGTAGGAGGCCCACTGGAAGGTGTTGTGGAGTCTTACTCTGAGCACACACGGAACAGGCAGCTACGAAGGCAGTTACATCAGCACGTAGACTAGGCCACCAGAATTGTTGGGAATCGGCCCAAACAAGTTCATTTTTACCAGGGTGGCCATCTGCCTTGGGAGAATGGTAAGTCTGGAGCACGGCAGTACAGAAACACTCTAGGACAAAGCAGCGGTCACAAGGTTTCTCAGGAGGAGCATCGACCTGAGTAGCAAGAATTTTGTCACCCAAAGGAGAAGTAAGACTGGTGCGAACCGTAGCCAGAATACGATCATGAGGAATCATAGGAACCGGAACCGACTCCAACTTGGAAGTGGAGGAAAATTGTCATGACAAGGCGTCAGCCCTTACATTCTTAGTACCGGGTAAGAATGAGACAATGTAATTGAAACTTGACAAGAAAAGAGCCCATCGCACCCTTCTGGGAGAGAGGCATTTAGCCTCAGACAAGAATGTGAGATTCTTATGTTCAGTAAGAATGAGAACTAGCACAGTGGTACCTTCGAGGAGATGTCTCCATTCATTCAGGGCTAAAATGATTGCCAACAGCTCTCTGTCACCAATCTGGTAATTGCACTCCGCAGGTGACAATTTCTTGGAAAAGTAGCCACAAGGATGCAAAGCACTCTCAGAGGTAGGACGTTGAGACAGAAGGGCGCCAACAGCAGTCTCAGAAGCATCAACCTCAAGGATAAAAGGGAAAGTAGGATCAGGATGTGCCAACACAGGAGCAGAAACAAAGGCAGTCTTGAGACTTTCAAAGGCCTTAATGGACTCCGGAGACCAACTCTGTGGGTTACCGTTCTTTCTAGTTATATCGGTCAGGGGCTTGACCAGAGGTGAGAAGTTAGGAATAAACTTTCCATAATAGTTGGCAAAACACAAGAAATGTTGCAGAGGACATAACCCCACAGGTCGAGGCCACCGTAGGACTGCCGAAAGTTTCTCTGGGTCCATCGAAAAACCAGCAGTGGAGATGACATAGCCCAGGAATTTAAACTGTTCCCAATGAAACCCACATTTCTCCAGTTTACAACAGAGATTTTTCTCTCTTAATTTCTGAAGCACACGACAGACATCTGTGTGGTGGCTCTCCAGGGATTTGGAAAATATGAGGATATCATCAAGATAAACCACCACACATAACTGCAACAAATCTCGGAGGACATTGTTAATAAATTCCTGAAAACTGCTGGGGCGTTACAAAGGCCAAAAGGCATTACGAGATACTCATAATGGCCTGTTCTGGTATTAAATGCAGTTTTCCACTCATCGCCCTCCTTAATCCTCATGAGATTGTAAGCCCCTCTCAGATCAAGCTTAGTGAAAACCGTTGCTCCCTTGAGGCAGTCAAATAACTCTGTAATCAACGGGATCAGGTAGGCATTCTTAATCGTGAAATGATTGAGACCCCTATATTCAATACAAGGTCTCAGTTTACCGCTCCTCTTCTTCACAAAGAAGAAACCAGCAGGAGACGAGGATTTGCAGATGAAACCCTGAGAAAGTGCATCTGCAACATACTCCTCCATGGCTTTATCCTCCAAGACCGACAAAGGGTAAACCCGGCCACGAGGGGAAGTGGCACCAGGTTGAAGGTCAATTGCGCAATCATACGGCCGGTGTGGAGGCAAACTACAGGCTTGACCTTTGTCAAAGACATCGCTAAAATCACAGTACTCCTCTGGCAGGGAGGAGAGTGAAGAGGTACACAGGACCTTGGCTACCTTCTGGAAGCATGTTTCACTGCATTGGGGTGACCAGGAGAATACCTCAGCATGGATCCAATCAAAAGAGGGGTTGTGCCTCTGTAACCAAGGATAACCAATAACCAGCGTAAACTTAGGAGAGGAAATCACTTGGAATTGGATTATCTCATGGTGAAGAGCCCCTACGGCCATGGACGAGTCACATGGGCAGGCTGTAGAGGTCTCCCGTCAAGAGCCTTAATGGCAAGTGGAGTGTCACGCAGCTGCAGTGGAACCGAGTGCTTTGATACAAAGGCAGCATCAATGAACAGGCCTGAAGCCCCAGAGTCGATTAGAGCCTGTATCTTGATAGATGACTTAGCCCAAGAAAGGTTGACCAAAACCAGGGGCTTATCCTTCTGGATAACTGGGGACGACACAACACCACTTAAGGTCTGTCCATGACAGGACCTCAAGGTTCGGGTGTTCACAGGACGGGTAAGACAAGACTTCAAAAAGTGACCTGCCTGGCCACAATAAAGGCACAATCTCTCCCTCCTCCTAAAGGCTCTCTCATCCGCAGAGAGACGCGTGAAGCTCAAGTGCATGGGTTCATCTTCAGTGGGACTGCAAAGCTCTGAGGCAAACGTACAGGAGGTTTCCGCAAGCACTCCTTAAAAGAAAGTCTTTCTCTGAGTCTGGAGTCAATGAGGATGGCAAATGAGATCAAGCTCTCCAGCTCAGTGGGTATATCTCAGGCTGCTATCTCATCCTTGATGGAATCTGAGAGACCATGAGAAAAAGCAGCCATGAGGGTCTCATTGTTCCAAGCAACCACTGCTGCCAGAGTACGCAACAAACTCAATGGCGTAGTCAGCAACAGTTCTCGTACTCTGTTTGATGGACATGAGGCACTTGGCAGCAGAAGTGGAGTGTGTGGGAACGTCAAATACCCTTTTAAAGGAGGCCACAAACTCAGGGTAACTCAAGACAACAGGTTTTTGCATCTCCCATAGAGGGTTAGCCCCGGCCAAGGCTTTCTCAGAAAGCAAAGATATCACAAACCCTACTTTGCTTCTGTCCATGGGAAACGCCTGGGGCAGCATCTCAAAGTATATCTCAACTTGGATAAGAAACCCTCTGCATTGAACTGGATCGCCCCCAAATCGCTGGGGAAGTGGGGCAGAACCAGACATACCTCTTATAGAGGTAATACTCAAGGCGGGTGCCTGCACAGAGACTGGCGCAGCAACAGGGACAGCCTGTAACTCAGGTTGTACCGGAGCAGCCACAGTGGGGGATTCCAGGTGAGCCGTGTGACTCAGGAGCGTTTGTAATGCCATGGCAAACTGATCCATGTAGTGATCTTGCTCATCCAATCTGGAAAAAATATTACCAACAAGTGGATTGACTGTATCTTCTGAATTCATGGCCTTCGCCTACTGTCAGAAACCATGAACCAGACCGAGACAGAAGTACAGTAAAATCACACTTGTTTATTAATACAAATAAGAAGGTAAATAGAGTAAGTGTAGCCAAAGCATAGCCAGAGTACAGTAACCGGATCGGGTAGTCAGCCAAGCCAGAGTTCAGTAACCAGATTGGCTAATCAGCCAAGCCAGAGTTCAGTAACCAGATCGGGTAATCAGCCAGGCCAGAAGTCAGGGATCCAAGAAGAGGAACAGCAAGCAGTATAAGGAGCCAGAAGGGATGTCAGCAAAGCCAGTCTTTAACCAGGAACGCAGGAGATGGTTTCTTGTGATGTGACCAAGGCGAAGGCAGGAATGAAGTGAGCTGGAGATCTTTAAGTAGGCGGGACTGACGAGCAGATCCACAACAGCTGGTTAACTGTGGAGAGAGATGAGAGCTGGCAATTAGCCGACATCTGAGCAGCCAGCTCAGAGAAGGAAGGGCTGAGCCAGCCCTGACACTGTCATCCTGAAGAAGCAGAGAAATTCTGCAAAACATGTTGAGGAGTACTAGTCAACTGAGGACACACTATAACCTTTGTCTCCACCTCTGTAAAGACAAAGTATTAGTGAAACATATGTACAGAGATGTTATATTTTTTGATATTTTTCTGGTATGAAAAATACCAATCTGCATTTGGATATACTCTTTTTATTCTTTTGTATAAACAAATTTTTTTTATTTTATTCTATGTGCATTTTGCCCATAGTACAGAGATAGTCAATTTTTCTTCCTCTTTTGGAGACAACCAGTATCAGGTGATGACTGATTACATGAGATGATGTAAACTTCTGGTTGCTGAGGGACACCCGCTGGTAGACACCGGAACTGCAGCCTATAGACCTGGGAGCCACAGTGCCACCAGCAGGTGAACCCTTTTCTGACAGTACCCCCTCTAAGGAGCGACCTTCGAATGCTCCAACCAGCCATAGCTGAAGGAGTCCAAAAAAGATACCTAGTTGCTGCATAAGTCCAGAGGGAAAATGTCTCATAGGCCAAAGAAGTGCCGGGTTCCAAATACGTTGCCCTGCTGACGGGATACAACAATAAGCTAGGTGTCCCACCACCTAGGTCTGGTGACTGGCTATACCCCACCACTGGGGTAATGCAACTGGCTAGGTAACCTGTTGGCCAGATTCTCAGAGACCTATGACCTTTGATCACTCAAGACAGTAGGCATCCCAATATTGGGGTGCAATAGGTCATCCGCAAACCTAGCCCTGGAGTCATGTGACAACACGGGAATTCTGACACCAGAATATCTGGTTACAACCGTTTAGCCTGCCTGGTTTCTAGGACTGGTTCCACACATCTAAGGCCATCTAAGTTTTCCCAAGGCACTCGTTACCCGATCTGAGTTCCCTAATGCACCTGGAGTTGTGGCAATCACATCCGGGTCATGGCAAGGCACAAATGGTACTCCCCAGCTCACCACTACCAGGGTCCTAAAGGCAAACATAGCTACCAGTTGCAAGGGGTATGTCCGGACCACCAGGCTTTGGCTCCATTGGAGCAACATACTGTAAGAGGGACCTAACCAAGGCAACTGTTAAAGGAATCTCAGGCCAAACAGGTGACCCATACAAGGTACATGAAGACTCAGAGGTGTCAGACCCAACAGCAGAGGGAAGCCTACCCTTTGCAGGACAATCCAGCTCATCAAATTGGGCAGCAGGCACCGGATCATCAGACCTGGCAGCAGGCACCAGAACTTTAGGTTGGGCAGCAGGCACCGGCTCATCAGGCTGGACAGCAGGCACAGGATCATCAAGCTGGGCAGCAGGCACCAGATCATCAGGCACCTGATCATCAGGCTGGGCATCAGGCACTGGATCATCAGGCTGGACAGCAGGCACTGGATCATCAGGCTGGGCAGCAGGCACCAGATCATCAGATTGGGCAGCAGACCCCGGGTCATCAGGTTGGGCAGCAAGAACCAGATCATCAGGTTAGGCAGCAGGCACCAGATCATCAGGCTGGACAGCAGACACTGGATCATCAGGCTGGGCAGCAGGCACCAGATCATCAGGCACCTGATCATCAGGCTGGGCATCAGGCACTGGATCATCAGGTTGGGCAGCAGACACCGGATCATCAGGCTGGGCAGCAGACACCGGATCATCAGGCTGGGCAGCAGGCACCGGATCAGCAGGCTGGGAAGCAGGCACCGGATCATCAGGCACCAGATCATCATGCTGGGCAGCAGGCAGAAGACCATTAGGCTGGGCAGCAGGCAGAGGACCATCAGGATGGGCAGCATGCAGAGGACCATCAGGAAGGGCAGTATGCAGAGGACCATCAGGTTGGGCAGCTAGATGACCAACAGGCTGGGCAGCAGACATGGATCAGACAGCAGACTGGAGCAGATTGGCTGGTGTGGAAGCAGACTGAAGTAGATCGGTTGGCATGGAAACAGACTGGAGCAGATTGGCTGGTGTAAAGGCAGGATTGGATAGTGGCAGGATTGTTTGAGTTGGAAAAAAACTTCAATTTTTGGGGGGTTTAGCCACTGAGGTAATGCATGTGAATGCAGGACTGTGAGTAGGGGGAGCAGCTGATGGAAGAGAAGAGCTGAGGGATGAAAAAGAGGGAGTAGTTGTTAAGGAGGATTTCTGAAGAAGAAGAGATAATCTTCAAGGTGTTAAAGGCAGGGCAGGTGCAGCAAGTGGAAACAGGGTACTTACGTATAGTTGGTAGTAGGGTATACTGGGCTGCAAATGTGGTTGCTGTGGATGATGAGAGAGAGATACTTGAGAGGGTGGGTGTAGGGAATGGGTTAATGCAAGCTAACTGAGGCTGAGTGCACTGTACCCGACCATGCTTGTAGTAATGTTTGAACAAAATTCAGTTTACACTCTGCTTGTCTGACTAGAGACTGCACTGCGTTAAAAAAAAAAAATCCACTAGCACCTGTTGGGAACATGCTGAATAGTGCTAAAAAAAACCTGAGTCATCCTCCAATAACCATACCAGTAATTCTACCTAAGCCATACTGAAGGGAGGAATAAAGTCATCACCGCCTTTAGAAGTAATGGACAAAGCCAATTTCGCACAAACTTGAATCAGTGGCTGAACATCACCAAACAACATCCTGCCCTGATCACCTAGGGAATGAGCATGACAAATGCATTCAAACAGCTGGTCACTGGCCCACTCCTTCAGTATCTGTCAGCAATATTCCTTTTCCTGTGTCACTAGTAAAGAAAATTATATAACCTCCTCAGGATTCATCTTACCACAAACAACAGCAGAGCCAAGATGGCTTCCCTGTGCAGCCACTTCTGGTCAGGACTGGCCTTGGTGTTATGTCAGGAACAGGTGTAAACAGAAATATGTGGACTGCCACAGAGAATATCAGGCACAAGTAAAGTATAGAATAATATAATTTGTTTAATAATAAGTAAACACACCTCCAGTATACCAAAACTGTCAATCAAAACAAATAGCCAAATAGTGACACACAATGAACAACTGCCCAAACCAAATATATACAAAAAAACAGGATAAGCAAAGCAAAGTCGTAACAGAGCCAGGGTCATACACTGGAGATCAAGCAGAGGGAGCTGGGAACAAGACAGAACAGGGAGAGGATAACAGGAAACGGAGCGAGCAGGTAGGAAGGGAACAGGCTGCAGGGTTGGGATCAGGGTCATGCCCTCCAGCCAAACCCTTTCCAGCAGATCTCCATCAGGCCCTCATCCCAACACATGCTGAGGCCCAACAGAAACTCTTCTTAAAACACACACAGGCTATCACCCAGCCACCCCAGGAGATGAAAATTCCGAACAGGCCTCCCAAACATTTATCATCTCCTCAGCCACCTTCTAGGTGCCTCTTGCCAAGGATTGGCTCAGATCCGATAAATATTAAATTTATCGGATCTGTGGTTAATCCTGACCAAATAAAAAACAGATCACCACTCCACTGAGTACAGCAGGGACAAAACACAAAGTGTAGCCTAACTTGGGCTGGGAGCTATATCCACTCCCCGCCCCACAAAAAATCTAGCCCTGTCCTCATGAGCCATGAATACTGTAAAAATGCTCTTGAGTACAAGAGCAGAGTATCCTGTAACAATGGATGGGTGGATTGGGTGGGGTAAATAGGGTACACAGTAATTGTAGTAAACACAGCAATATATGTGGCATTACACATAAATTAAAACTTTGAAATAGCAATAACAAACACATTAAATTCTACCCCAAGAGCACAATCAGCCAGATTGTGACAGGTACTCTTAAAGAGTAACATATTATCAGCAGATTATTTGAGGTAGATCCCTACCAATCACTAATGCCAGCAAACTGTAGTAATAGCTCATTAGGGCATAAGTAACAGAAGTATGAGCATATAAAAAGAAAAAAAAAAACAATCAGCTTATCTGTAGTAATCTGGGTAAAGGACCTGTACCATCTTCCTGCCAGGGCCCAGATGTTGATGGGCCATTCCTGGTCCCTGTTTCCAGCTTTACAAATACCCACCTTGTCCTTGAAATGAACCTCATGTACCTCCCCAATCTCCAAATGTCTGACATTTAGGAACTTTTGACAGAACATAGAGGGTTTTTGACTTCTACAGGGTTTTGGAACACTGAGATACTCCCAAACATCTTCATCACACCAACCCTGCTGACATATTTTAATCTCTTCCATCACCTGTCTAGGAACATAGTGGTATTCATACCCATACTCTAAGGCCACCTGTCCCTGTACAAAATGAATGAAAGCATTTGCAACTTTCTTAATTAGTTCCCCGTGTGCTGCACTTTGGGCCAGGTCCATAGCAAAAGTATGTGATGGGGACAAATCCACTCTGCACTTGCTGTAGTTTTCACTCAGTTGCAGCCTCTTAGCACTTTCCAGGAGTTGACCCTACTCTCTCTCTCTTCTGCTACTTCAGGGTCTGTTCTGGGTTACTCCTGATCTCCTGTCGCTGTAGTCTGTCTTTCAAGGACCAATCACACTGAGACCCCTCTGAAGTGTCTTACTCCTCAATGACCCCTTCCAGCTGCTCTGCTTCAACTTTTGGTGATCCTGGGTCAATCCCTTCACCACTGGCATCCCAAGCAGGCTAATCTGTCTTTGCAGCAGCCTCTGGCTCCTCCACAACAAAAGCTCAAGGTGTTAACAGTAGCTTCTTCAGTGTAGTCTCTGCACAGCATTTATCATGGTAAATCTCCACCCGCAACCACAGGTGTAGCAAATTGTTTTTATTGGTGGAGGTATCTGATTCCCCATGCCTCAGTTCAGTCGATCTGGAGAACTCTTGCACCTCAGCATAATAGCCCTATGCTCCAATTCACTCTGAAGGTGTTGTATAGGGATGGGCTGAACGACCCCCAGTTCGGTTCACACCAGAACTTTCGAACATCGCAAAAGTTCGGAACTGCATAACAAACACCATTGGAGTCTATGGGACCCGAACGTGAAAAATCAAAACTGCCCATTTTGAAGGCTTATATGCAAGTAATTGGGAATACAATGGTTATTGGGGTCCTGGTACTGCCCTGGAGGACATTTATGAATGAAAAAAAGCATGTAAAAAAAAGTCATTTTTAAATGAGCAGTTATTTATTGATGCTTAAAGTGAAAGCATAAAAATGAAAAATTCCTTTTAATATAGTGCCTGGGGGGTCCCCTTAGTCTACCTGTAAAGTGGCACATCTGTACCGTGTATAGAAGCTGTTGCAGAAATAATTGCATTTATAAAGCCAAAAAATGACATTTTCCCTGCAAGCTTTCTTTATTTTGTAAGCAACGGCTTGCAGAGCCAGTCTGTATGATGAGGCCACAATGTAGCGCACTGGGAAACAGAATAGCGTTTTTTTGGATAAATTCTGGTGTCTCTTCCACAGACTTTGAATAGAAGTAACAGGGGTGAAAAAAATTGGTCTTTGGGTGTCGGTGGCGCCTTCATAACGTAACCCTATTGAGGTACTTTTGATGAAGGCAAGAATTGGCATTGCTGTCAAAAATTAAAATGATATGCACCTGTCGAATAGGTGTGGAAAAATTGGTCTTTGGATGACGCTGGCGCCTTCACACCATAACCCTATAGAGGTGCTCTTGATGAAAGCAAGAATTGGCCTTGCTGTCAAAAATTGCAATGATATGCACTTGCTAAACAAGTGTGGAAAAATTGGTCTTTCTTTGGGTATTAATTGTGCTCATGAAACCTACACCAAAAAAATTCTTCCAGATGAAACCAACGCTCACAACGCTAGGCAGCCTAGAAGTCCTGCAGAGATTCCACATCCCAAAAACACTTAATCAGTGACATCGGCATCAGGGGCTTCAAAGCTGCTGGTAATCCAGGACTGATTCATTTGATAAATGACGGTCCACCAAGTCTGTGGACAGACGCATTCTATTATCAGTAGGGATGGGCCCGATGTTCGAGTCGAACGTAAGTTCAACTCGAACATTGGGTGTTCACCCGTTTGCCAAATAGCAAACATTATGGGACGTTCGCAGAAAATTAGAGCGCCGCAGAATGCCCCATATTGCACTGCGAGATCGCAGTGCATTGATGTTTAATGATTGGCCAAAGCATGCATCTGACCTGCATGCTTTGGCCAATCACAGTGGCTTTCTGCTGTGAGAGCCATGATTGGCTAAAGGCAGGGTGCCTTTAAACAATCATGGCTCAGGGGGCTAAGCCCACGCCCCACACAATATAAGACTGCTTACACGGCAGCACCCTCCCCATGTTGAGGGCATATGGCCTGGTATGGTTCATGAGTGGGGGGGGGGGCGCTCGCCCTATCCTGTCCTCCAGGCTGCATACTCGGATAAGGGTCTGGTATGGATTTTGGGGGGACCCCACGCCAATTTATTAATTTTGGCTTGGAGTTCCCCTTAAAATCCATACCAGACCTGAAGGGCCTGGTATGGATTTTGGGGGGGACCCCACGCTGTTTTTTTTTTTACATTTTGGTGTGGAGTTACCCTTAAAATCCATACCAGACCCAAAGGGAACCCATGCTGTTTTTTTTCTTAATTTTTATCCATATTGCCAGGAGCCAATGTGAGCAATTTTAACTACTTCAGATCCACGCTATAGCCGAATGATGGCTACAGCGTGGACCTGCTTTGCCAGGAGAATGTCTATTGACATCCTCCCGTGCCTGAGCAGCCTGCATGCCTCCTGAGGGCCTGCATGCCTCCTGAGGGGCACGCGCAGCACGCTCTGTGATCAGCAAGTCTATGAGACTGCCTGGATCACAGATCAGAGTAAGGGGTCGATCACGACCCCTTACCATGTGATCAGCTGTCAGCCAATGACAGCTGATCATATGAACAGAGCCGGTAATCGGCTATTTTTTCTCCTTGTGCTGACAGCATAAGGAGAAATAAAAGGCAATCACCGGCGGCCGTGAGAGGGACATCAGTCCCAATCATCGAGAGCTGCCGCCAGCTCCTCAGTGCCTACCTGTGTCACCTAACAGTAGACAACAGTGCCGCCTACCAGTGCCCACCAGCACCACCCATCAGTGCCCACAGTGCCACCCATCAGTGCCCACAGTGCCACCTATCAGTGCCCACATCAATGCCTCATCAACAGTGCTGCACATCAGTGCCACCTATCTGTGCCCATCAGTGTCACCTACCAGTGCCCATCAGTGCCCATCATATCAATGAAGGAGAAAAATTAAAATTAAATTAAAAACAAACTATGAAGAGCATTGAAGTGGACATACACAGAACCAAATTTCTGATTTAAATGCCTCTCATACTAGCCCATTGCTTTGTTGATCATGCCTGAAGATGGAGCAGATAAGGAGCCCAGATACAAATAATTTGCGACGAGAGTCAAGTTAGGCCTTTAATGTCAACAGTTTGAGTGGGCTTGTGTATTTTTTCCTTTTTTTCCCCCTTATTTTTACTTGTTTTCTCCTGTGGCCCTAAGTGGCTCACTATGCTCCCTAGATGGACGGAGCCCCAAAATTGACACAGTTCTACCCCCTAAACGCAAAGTGCAGTGAGACTTTCCCCCACCTGACACCAGAGAATATGGTTGTGAGGTTGGGCACCACTGCAATGAACAAACCTGTGCCACTTACTTAATGCGGAGCCTACTCCGACACTGTTTTCCAGTGCAGTGGTCCCAAATATTCACTCGTTCTTGGTTACACCAGGTTAAGTTCTTTTTTCTCTTGTTGGGGATTTTCAATTGGTTTGGGGATGATGCCCGCAACAGTTGGAGAGGTTGCAGGGCGGGGTGGGGGGTGGCAGGGGGGATAATTCACCCGTTGAACAGATTTGCATATGGTATATTTCGACCACATACAAAGCAAAATCCATTAACGATGACTCAGGTATTAAATGCCATGTTATACTTAATATTGTGTATGCTGACTATATTGCATAGATCCCTGAGAACGCTAAACAAGGGAGCTGACAGACATAAGGTAGCCAGAGCAAGTTATTGTGTGGAGGAGAGCCCATGGTGTCCTTGAAATTCCTCACCTGGAATGTGGGAGGTCTGCGTGAGAAGATAAAACGCTCGGCGGCTCTCACATTCCTCAAAAAACATCACGCTGATATCATAGTCTTGGTAGAGACTCATGTGGAGGGGAGATTACAGATGGTCCTTCATCATCCCTGGGTTGGATGGGCATTCCACTCGACATACACGTCCCACGCACGAGGGGTATCCGTACTGGTGGCCAAAACTGTACAATTTGAACTCAATGAGGTTTCCACGGACCCACGGGGGCAATATGTCTTCCTATCTGCTAAATTATATGGGGAACCTTTTCTTATCTTGGCTTTCTACATTCCCCACCCATTCTCCATACCCATAATTCTAGAGGGATTTACGTTTATGGCAAAATATCCCACAGTCCAAGCAGTTTGGCTGGGGGATTTTAATACCACACTAAACCCTTCGCTAGATAGGCTTCAACTCTCGAATCCACAATTGGGAGCCGACAGAGATACCAAATTCTCCAAACTGATTTCCCCCTTCCACCTTGTGGATTCTTGGAGGCATAATTTCCCCCACAGGCGAGCATACTCTTGTTTCTCCTCCGCTCATAACTCTATGTCCAGAATCAATCTCATACTAATATCACAAAGTCTTACACCACGACTACTAGAGACAGCTTTCTCCCCAAGGTTGCTGTCTGACCATAGCCCTTACTGGATCACCTTAAGCGTGCCCACTGACAAACCAATGCGGAACTGGCGATTAAACCAGTTATGGCTCTCGTTGCTCCCTGAGGACGATGAACTTACTAATGAATGGAAGCTGTTCTTCAGTGACAATAACCGATCTGCCCCCACAGCGACAATCTGGGAGTCTTTTAAGTCACATGTTAGCATGATACTCAAATCTCACATTAACTAAATCAAACTAGAGAGTTTGACAGAGCAGTGACAGAACTGTCCCTTATGTAGATTATGTAGATGACCCCTCGCCCACAAATTCAAGCACACTTAAGCTCCAGACTAGAGTGGTGAACCAACTTCAACACGGGAAAGCGAGGCAAAAAATGTTCTTTGCCAAACAAAAATTGTTTGAGCATGGGGAAAAGGCTGGCAAGCTCTTGGCATACCTGGTCCATTGCGAGGATAGACCCCCAGTGGTAATTTCTCTGCATGGCCCTAATGGTCAATATATTACCGATCCTCGCACAGTGACCTCTATGTTTAGAGACTTCTTTATTGACCTCTATACATCTAAAAGTCCTGAGGACATGGGCCCAATGAACTCCTTTCTTGAGGAGACAGTACTTTCCCAATTGACAGAAGACCAGGTAAACCTCCTCGAGGCACCTCTCACCGAGGAGGAAATAGCGGCGGCTGTTGCCGGATTTGCCAGATCATCAGGCTCAGACGGCCTACCTATAGAATTCTACTCCCAATTCAGCGAAACTCTGATTCCTAAACTTTTAGCCTTAAATAACCATCTATTCGAGAAATTCACACTCCCTGCCTCTATGAGAGAGGCGACAATAGTCCTCATACCCAAACCAGGGAAAGATCCTGGATATCCCGAATCTTATCGCCCCATCTCCCTACTGCAGGTGGATGCAAAAATACTAGCCAAAGTACTTTCTATCCGACTCAATCAAGTTATTCTCTCACTGATCCACACGGACCAAGCAGGGTTCATGTCGGGTCACAATACCACAATACCTGCGAAAATTATTTATTAATTTACAGGCCTCGCATGAAAATGTAGGATCCCGGGTGATTATGACGCTGGACACGGCAAAGGCGTTTGACTCTGTGGAGTGGGGCTATCTGTGGAGATGCCTGGAAAGCTATGGTTTTGGCCCCAAGTTCCTCAAGTGGGTTAAGTTACTCTACCAAGCCCCTACAGCTAAAGTGGTGGCGAATGGATGGCCGTCTCAAGAATTTAGCCTCAGCAGAGGCACGAGGCAAGGCTGTCCCCTTTCCCCACTTCTATATGCCCTAGCCGCAGAACCCTTGGCCGTGTCTATCCGTGCAAGTCCTGAGGTCGTGGGTCTACAAATGGGACCCCAATCGAAAAAATTAGCCTATACGCAGACGATACCTTATTGTATCTTGCTGACTTGGGCCCCTCCCTCCAGGCTGCACTCCAGTTGATTGAACGTTTCGGAACATTTTCCGGATTAAAGATCAATTGGGGAAAGTCCCAAATTCCTCCAATTGATAGTTTCCCACCATCAGAGTCCCGGACGGAGACCCCGCTTCAAAGAGTAGACACCATCAAGTACCTAGGAATTCACATATCTAGGAAACCGGCCAATTACATCTCCCTCAATATTGAACCCCTCTTTTCACTAGTCAGAGCCAAAATACGCGTATGGGCCCGCCTACCTTTGGGGATATGGGATCATATAAATTTGATAAAAATGGTCCTTCTCCCCAAAATCCTTTATGTATTATGGCACACCCCAATTTACCTTCCATTAAAATACTTTAAATCTCTTGAAGCCCTTCTTAAACCCTTTGTCTGGGGGACCTCCTCGTTTTTGTTGGCGGTATTTTATTTTAATAATATTTTTTATGGATTGATGTTATTCACATATTCTATTCATGATGTAATATGGATGATTCCGAGGATGACCGTCCAGAGCGCGGGATGACAATTAATTAATTAATTTTATATGGAAATTTTATATGAAAGTTACTTTTATATTGAATCTTTTTTATATATTTTTTCTGTTATGTTCGTTTTTTACCTTTTAAAAATGCCAGCTCCATGACTAGCAATGTTTAGCGGGCAGCTGCAGCGGATATTCTCTGCAATGTTTCCTGTTTACTCACATTGCGCTGCTTAGTATCCCTCCCCATGTCACCATGGTGATAGGTAGACATGTGCACACTGAAATATTTCGTTTCGGAATTTCGTTTTCGTCTGAAAAATAAATTTATTTAGTTACTCCCGAAATTCGTTTTTATTTATTTCGTTTTTCGTTAAAAATTGCATTCGTCCGAAAATCCAAATTAAGGTCGAATCTGTCATTGAAGGCTTATGGTGTCTGTCGAATGTTCAAAGAAGATTCGACAGAGCAGCTAAACTGTACAACGCCGTATAGTTTACCTGCTCCGTCGAATCTTCTTAGAACTTTCAACAGACACCATAAGCCAAAGTACGTGTGTACTTAGTTCTAGCTATGTTACTGCTCCACCTCTTTGGTTACAATCAGCCAATAACATTCATCATCATCATTTTCTCCCCTACGTCGAATCTTTCCTCCCCTACGTCGAATCTTTCCTCCCCTACGTCGAATCTTTCCTCCCCTACGTCGAATCTTTCCTCCCCTACGTCGAATCTTTTCTCTCTACGTCGAATCTTTTCTCTCTATGTAGAATAATCTTGGACTAATAGAGCTAAGGTTAGGCACATTCGACCACAGGTTTGATGGACACAGATTGTTATTGTCATCATCATGTCGAATCTCCTATCTATATCGAACTGTTGTAGCAACGAAAACGAAAATAAAGCATTTGTTTATGTCGGATCTTTCATTTTTCGGACTCTGCACTTTCGTTATCGTTTGTTAAAACGATAACGAAAATACCTAAAATTCGGACGAAAATGCATTCGGACGAAAACGAATGCACATGTCTAGTGATAGGTACGCTTTTATGGTGATTGGCTATGTCCTCTCTTTGATATGCATATAAGCGGGTGAGTCATGGCCAGCCGCCGCCGCTGAGGAAGTCCCGCCCCCCTTTAGGGACGTAACGCGTACTGCACCACCCACGTTGTCTGGATCGTGACGTCTCTATTTGTGTGAAAAAAAAATGATAAAAATTTCATTTGGGTACAGTGTTGTGTGACAGCGCTGAAAGCTGAAAATTGGTCTGGGGGTTTAAGTGCCCAGTAAGCAAGTGGTTAAATTACATTTTTTCCTTTATAAATGTCATTTTGCTGCAGCACTGTAAAACACATCACACAGATGTGCCACTTTACAGGCATACTAAGGGGACCCCTTAGTATTTATTTAAAATAGGAATATTTCATTTTTATTGTTTCACTTTAAGCATTATTAAAATCACTGCTCCTGAAAAAAACAATTGTTTTAAAAACGTTTTTCTGCATTGATACATGTCCCCTGGGACAGTACCCCAGTCCCAATACACTTTTTATGGCAATAACTTGCACACAAGCCTTTAAAATGAGCACTTTTGATTTTTCATGTTTGTGTCCTATAGACGCATGATTGCACAAACCTTCTCCACCGCTCCTCTCTTGACCAACAGAAGCCTCACAACTATGTTTTCCACAACACTGTAACCTACCAGAGTCGGGAAAATAATTTGATAAACACCGATTTCATCTTCTGCACTCTCTGTGGGGACAGGATGAGTTCTAAGACTTTCCGCTTGTAATGGTGGTCAAGGAGGGTTGCCAACCAATAGTGATCCTTCTCCTTTATGGCACATATTCTTGGGTCCTTTCGCAGGCTTTGAAGCATGAGGGAGCCCATGCACAGCAAATTTGCGGAGGCATGAGAAGCAGACTCCTCGGGGGTCATTGAGGATTATAGTATCTGGAACTGCCTCCTCCCAGCCATGTACTACTCCCAAGGGTTCTGTGGATTACAAACCATGTCTTACTGTTTGATGTATGTCTTCTTCTGCTTTAATGCCTCCAAAACTGACAGAATCCTCCTCCCCCCTCCTACCTCTCTTCTTGTGTGTTCTGTGGCATAGGAACAATGGTGTCTTTATATAGTGGGCCTTGAGAGGAAAGGAAGTCCTGTCCTTCCTCCCACTGCTCTGCCTCAAGTGCCCTGTCCATAATGCCACTCAGAGTCGTCTCCAGCAGGAACACAATAGGGATTGTGTCACTGATGCATGCATTGTCACGGCTCAACATCCTTATGGCCTCTTCAAATGGTGACTGTACAGTGCATGTATCCTTTACTAGCAGCCATTGGTTTGGGGAAAAAAAGCTGAGCCGGCCTGAGCCTGTCGTTGTGCCATACTTACTCGGGTACTCGTTGACGGCCCTCTGCTGCATGTGCAGCCACTGCAGCAAAGTTGAGTTCCACCTGGTGTGCATGTCACCAATCGAGTGGTTTATAGGCAGGTGGAATTCCCACTGAATTTCAGCCAACAGAGCACTGGCTGTGTGTGACCAAATGAATTGGCTACAGACTCTTCTGGCCTGCTTTACCAGATCTTCCAAGCCTGGGTACCTCTTTAGGAAACTCCACACCACCAAATTGAGGACATGTGCCAGGCATGGCACATGTGTTAACTTTCTCTGTCTAAGGGCAGACAGGAGGTTTGTTCCATTATCACACACCACCATTCCTGGCTTGTGCTGGTATGGTGTGAACCACCTCTGGGCCTGCCAGTGCAGAGCTGCAATAGTCTCTGCTCTGGTACAGTTCATGTGCCCTAGACACACCAGCTAAAGCACTGCATGGCACCTTTTAGCTTTTTAGCCCAACACATTGAATAGCCCCTTAAATGCTTAGGGGGTACTTGTAATTCCATGGACAATTTAGCAGAGGAGGGCATGGAGGTGGAGGAGAAGGAGGAAGAGGGGATAGAGCTGACAAATTTGGCATCATCACCGCTAGCTGTATGGAGATGTGGGAGCACAACAAGCTGCAGCACTGAGACCCTGTCCTGCATCCTTACGAGTTGCAGGAAGAGTTACCCAGTGTGCTGTGAATGAAATACCGTATTTATCGGCGTATAACATGCACAGGCGTATAACACGCACATTCATTTTAAGAGGGAAGTTTTAGGAAAAAAACTTAAATTTTAAATAAGGGACTTTGAAGCAAAATAAGGGTCAGTGCCCATCTGCAGCCTCACCATTGCCATCAATGCAGCCTGATCAATGCCCGGCTGCAGCCTCACAAGTGGCATCAATGCAGCCTTATCAGTCCACATCAATGTTGCCTCACTATTGCCATCAATGCAGCAGCCTCACCATTGCCATCAGTGCAGCCTGAACAATGCCCATCTGCAGCCTAGAGGAGACAGGGAGGGGGTGGGACGAGTGCCGACAGATTACATACAGTGAGAATCTCCTATGATAGGCAGAACAGTGGTCCAATGGCAGCCCAGGAGACAGGACTTCCTTTTACAGAGGCTGCCAAGTAAACAGGAGATTCTCACTGTATGTAATCTGATGGCGCTTGTCCCGCCCCCCTCCCTGTCCCCTCCAAGGCAGCTAAAATTGAAGTATTGGCGTATAACACGCACACGCTATTTGCACCCAACTTTCATGGTGAAAAAGTGAGTGTTATACGCCAATAAATACAGTATATCCTCCCTGACCATGCGTGCGGCTGACTGCCTTGACCAACAATGCCACAACATTGCCTTCCACGTGATGGTACAGAGCTGGAATGGCATTACGTGAAAAGAAAAAGTGTCTGGGAACCTGCCATTGTGGTACAGCACATTCTGCAAATTCATGGAAGGGGGCAGAATCCACCAGACGGAGAGGCAGAAGTTGTAGAGCCAGCAGCTTTGACAAGCTTGCATTTAGATGCTGGGCATGTGGGTGGCATGGACTGCATTTTTTTTTGCTGCAGCAGATGGGGCAGAGAAATTTGCCAGCTATAGTCTACAGCTGGTGGTGTGCTGCTGGCAGATGTGCTTCAAGGACCTGGGACACCCTGCGCTATACCATCATCCCTGCCAGTGGAGGCTGCTGAGAGGTCATGAGGTATAGCGGGGGCAGAATGAGGTGAGTAAGGAGGAGGAGGAACAGATTTGTGGCCCTTTTGTGTGGCTTTCAGGTGCTGTTGCCAACGGGCTGAGTGGTGGGAGGTTAAATGTTATGTCAAGCATGTGGTACCCAAATGGCTGGTGTTTTTACCATGCTTGATGTATATGAGACAAAGTTTGCAAATTACAGCAGTAAGATCGGCTGCATATGTGCTAAAAAAAGGCCCAAACAGCTGAGCTGTGGGAAGTGGGCCTGGAGATAACAGCTCCAATATGTGATGGAATAGGGTGGCTGCTCTCTATTCTTCCATGATATCTGCCTCGTTGGGGTTATGCCTCACCCTCACTTTCCTCCTCTGCTCTGGCACCCAAGTTGCATCAGTGATCTCATCATCATCATCTCGTCCATCCTCATTACCACTAGAGACAACTTGGCAATATGCTGCAGCTGGAGGAACATGACTACCAATTTGTGTACCAGTGTTCTCCCCTTTCTGTAGGCTCATGTTCCTGCCTTACTCAACCTCAACTTCAGAACCAACATTTGAATCAAGTAATGGCTGTGCATCATCAAGGAGCAAGTGGTTCAAATATAGTAATGCACAGATGCACAGAACTATACTTTAAACGGAAGATAACACACTGAAATAAACCTGCAGTAACGCACTGAACTATATGGCATTAAATTTACAGTAACACACTGAAATATACTGCGTTAAGCATGCAGTAACACACAGAAATGTACTGCATTAAATGGCACGTAACACACTGAAATATACGGAGTTAAACCTGCAGTAATGCACTGAACTTACTGCGTTAAACTGAAGATAACGCACTGAAATATACAGCGTTAAACTTGCAGTAACGCACTGATCTGTAAGGTGTTAAACTTACAGTAATGCACTGAAATATACTGCATTAAGCATGCAGTAATGCATAGAAATGTACTGCGTTAAACGGTATGTAATGCACTGAAATATATGGCGTTAAACTTGCAGTAACGCACTGAAATATACTGTGTTAAACGCTCACTACACTCACACTGACTGAACTATCCCTACATTCACACTAACATAAAGATGAATGGTCGCACTCAGGGGTGGACTGACAACTTATGGGGCCCCCGGGCAATAGGAGATCATGGGGCCCCCGGGTTTAAGGATGACCACCATGCGGCAGCTATCTTTATGACACAACATTAATGTGGTAGGGCCGTGTGGAGGGGCACCAAACATGGAAACATGCAGAGTGGCAGGAAGCTTAAAGCTGGCTACTCAATAAAGGTATCAGGAGCCTCTTATGGGAAGTTGCACTTTAACAGCATTATGGGCCCCTGGGCAAAGTAATGCCCCTACCAAGGAGATGGTAACCTGTGTGTGTGCATAGCGCACCATGGCCCACAGTGGATGTTGCTAAATTATGCTGCATATTGGATGTGGCTATTTAATCTAATTATAAATTTTAGTGTGATTTTTTACAAAGTTTTTTTTTATTATATTTTATTTATTTTAATGTTCAACTAATTTTAATATAATATTTTTTACATTATTTTCACAATGCTTTTGGGGGTCACTTTAATGAAGTATCAGGTGTCTAAATAGACCCCTGAAGTTTCATTTTTGAGACCGAGAAAGGACGGAGGACACATGTTCCCCAGTCCCTTTCCCTGTAGCCTTCGCTGCATTGCAGATGAATAAGCAGGAGACAGAGGGGTTTATTTACTAAAGCTGGACAGTGCAAAATCAGGCTCACTTCTGCATAGCTTTCAGGTTTTATTGCCCAAGCTTAATTGAACAAGCTGAGGTTAGAAGCTGATTGGTTTCTATGCAGAAGTGAGCCTGATTTTGCACTCACCAGCTTTAGTAAATGAACCCCAGAGGCTCCTGCCCATTCATGAACTGAAGCATAAGAAAAACACATACATGCATGGGAGAGGAAAGTAGGGGGCACTCTGGAGGTTATAACCTACAGATAGTGGGTAGTATACAGTGGTGGGGAGCAGTAAGCAGTATACAGGGGTAGGGGGCAATATACAGGGGAAGCAGTATACAGGGGGAGTGGGACAGTATACAAGGGGGAGCAGTATACAGGGGGAGGGGGCAGTATACAGTGATGGGGAACAGTGAGCAGTATACAGGGGGAGCAGTATACAGAGGGAGAAGGCAGTATACAGGGAGGAGCTGTATACAGGGCGAGGGGGACAGTATACAGGGGGAGCAGTATACAGGGGGAGGGGAGCAGTGTACAGTGGTGGGGAGCAGTGAGCAGTATACAGGGGGAGCAGTATACAGGGGGTAGTGGGCAGTATACAGTGGTGGGGATAAGTATATGGGGGTAGTCGACAGTATACAGTGGTGGAAAGCAGTATACCGGGGAAGGGGGCAGTGAACATTATACAGTGGTGGGAGCAGTATACAGAGGGAGGTCAGCAGTATACAGTGGTGGAGAGCAGTATACGGGGGGGGGCAGTATACAGTGGTGGGGAGCAGTATACAGGGTAGTGGGCAGTATACAGTGGTGGGGAGCAGTATACAGGGGAGGGGCAGTATACAGTGGTGGGGAGCAGTATACAGGGGGAGGGGGACAGTGTACAGTGGTGGGGAGCAGTATGCAGGGGGGAGGGGGCAGTATACAGTGGTGGGGAGCAGTGAATGTATACAGGGGGAGGGGGCAGTATACAGCGGTGGGGAGCAGTGAGCAGTATACAGTGGTGGGGAGCAGTATACAGGGGGGTAGTGGGCAGTATACAGTGGTGGGGAGCAGTTTACAGAGGGAGGGGGCAGTATACAGTGGTGGGGAGCAGTATACAGGGGGAGGGAGGCAGTATACAGTGGTGGGACTAGTGAGCAGTATACAGGGGCAGGGGAGCAGTATACAGTGGTGGGGAGCAATACACAGGGGGAGGGGGGCAGTATACAGTGGTGGGGAGCAGTGAGCAGTATACCACCTGTGCATGTAAATGAAGATGACCACACCCCACACTGCTGGGTGGGAGAGTGACCATCTTGTCTGCCGGACACAAAAGCTGCACTGCACCCAGGGAGAAACCAGAGGTAGCCTGTAGCTCCTTGGTTGCATAGATAGACGTGCCCGCATGGGCCCCCTGCAACATGGCTGAGGCCATCTAGGTAGGAGGGGCGGCTGGGCAGCACATAGAGGAACCGAACCATCCATTAATCACCTGAAGCCCACAGACTTCTATTTGACACCAACACTTATATTCGACTCCCCCACGACCCACTGCCTCAATATAGCTCAGAAGCCCATATGTTGGTCGATAAAGCCACCCAAGGAGGGATCGTTGACAAATCTGAGGCCGCCTTTCTTACACGGGAAAATTACCATACACCACACTTTTATCATCTTCCAAAAATCCACAAAAGTCTGAATGACCCCCCTGGATGCTCTCTATAGTGGCAGCCATGGAAAGTGTCACTAATTCCTTTTCTTATGTACATAGATCACTTTTACAACCTTTGGCTCAACATCTACCAGCATATAGACATGATGGTGTTGATCTATTAGACATCCTTCAAAATTACCGTTGGGAACCCACTTATTTGTGGTTATCCCTTGATGTCTGCTCACTGTATACATCCACCCACCATGACATTGGACTTGAAGCAGTGTAACATTTCCTTCTCCAAGATCCCTTAATCAACCCCAGGCAAGCCCAATTCATCATAGAATCTACATAATTCTGTCTAACTCACAAATATTTCTTGTTTGAGAATCAGTATTACTTACTGTCAGAGGAATAATCCTTCCAGCCACACCACCCATGTCCCTGCGCGCATGCGTGGCGGAACAGCGCTCCGGTGCACGCGCATTCGCGGCCCGGCGCTATGGCGCACGCACATGCGCACTGGTGCATGCCCAACGCGACCCTTGGGCTGGCCTATAAAAGTTGCTCTTGTGCTCAGACAAATTGCTGGTTTGTCTTCAGCTTCCTGTTAAAACTTGATCCTGTTTCCTGTGCCTGATTACCTGTTGTGACCCGGATTGCTACTGACTCCTCTGCTTTTCTCTTGGACCTGACCCTTGGCTTGATTAACGGATTCTGTCTATCTCCTGTGTTTGACCGTCTGCCTGTGACCCGGATTGCCTCCTGTCTCATTGCCTTGACCCTCTGCTTGTGACCTGGACTTGCCTTGTGTCTCCCAGACACCATTCCTCAGCCTGTGATTGGAATTACTGATCCTTTGTGTTTGACCCTCAGTCTGGTTCTTGACTTTCTGTTTGTTCTCCTCCAGCAAGTTATCCCATTTGCCAGTTTCTGCCAGTTTAGTCGCAAGGGTGAACTGCTCTCGGCATCTCTGCCTTGGTAAGTACTTCTCTGACACTTACAGATCCATGGCACAGCTATGGGGGCAAATTTTGCCCACAGCTATGCAAGCCTAACTATGGGTCTCTGGGAACAACGTGCCATTTGGCACAACAACTCCTACTCTGAACACATTGCATATTTTGGACGATATATAGAAGACATAGTCATCATCTGGGCTGGTTCCTGGTCCAGGGCTGACGATTTTGCGACCTAATATAATACTAACAATTTAGGTTTGTCATTTACCTCAGTCTGCAACCCTGACACTATGGCCTTTCTTGATTTAGAACTAGGTCATATTGATATGACCATCTATGCTAAGTCAAGTCAAGTCTAAGTATTGTACTAAACCGACTCCCGATAACTCCTACCTCCAGTTCCATAGCTGCCACCACCCTAGATGGATATCCAACATACCTACGTAAGAGCCAATTCTGTTGGTTAAAACAAAACTGCACCCATTCAGAGGACTACACTGAACAGGGTGACCTTTTCAAGCAAAAATTAATGGAAAAGGGGTATCCCGCCCTCCTAGTCCAGGGTGCTTACAAACAATTCCTCAGCGAAACACCCAGACCTAACTGTCACCATCCCACTACTTCCTCCAAGACAACCAGATTCATCACCCAATTTCATACACAACATGAAAACATGGAACACTTCTTCCGAAAACATTGGGGTATATTGCAGGAAGACCACCCTCCTAAAAAACGTTCTCTTAGTAATTTACTGAAAATTTTCATATATACATCACTGTGGAAAGCTTAAATGCCTAACCTGTAAATTTGTGAAACACAGACAAAAATATTTCACTACAAAAGGAAAAACATATCACTGTGGTGAATTCTATAATTGTTCATCAGAATTTGTCATTTATTGTCTAACCTGCCCCTGTTTTATATAGGCCGCACTATTATGCCCCATACACACGGTCGGATTTTCCGATGGACAATGTCCGATCGGAGCGTGTTGTCGGAAATTCCGACCGTGTGTGGGCGCCATCGGACATTTTCCATCGGATTTTCCGACACACAAAGTTGGAGAGCAGGAGATAAAATTTTCCGACAACAAAATCCGATCGCGTCAATTCCGACCGTGTGTGGCCTGTTCCGACGCAAAAAGTGCCACGCATGCTCAGAAGAAATTCCGACACGGGACAGCTCGTTCTGGTAAACTTAGCGTTCGCAATGGATACAGCACTTTCGTCACGCTGCAATGTTAAAAATGGTTTAATACAGCGCACTCTCTTCTTCTTTATAATGTGACAAGAATTAAGTCGTTTTGCTGCTCATATTCACACACACTTCTCACAAACTTTTATTTGTGTTTTTTTAGTGGGATTCCCTCAATATATTGTTATTAGTTGTCACATCTGACAGTTTTATATATTTTTTTTTATTTTTTGGATTTTAAGCCTTTTTTTTTCTTTAATGTTTGGATTTTTTCGAAGGCTGATCTTTGTTCAATGTTATTTTTATTTTTACTCCAGAATATTTTTGTGTGTGTTTTGTGTGTCAAGTTACCCCAACACCATTGATATCTTTTATTATTTAATCTCCAGGAGATTGTTTGTTGTTGGTGTCCCTTGTTCATTTCACATTGTATATTTGAAATGTACCTGAATCCTCACAAACAAACTGTCCTTTTTGAAGTAAAACACATAGGAGAGTATAATTCAAAACAAAAATCCTTTATTAAGGTATCAGAACCAAACAAAGAGGAAGGCAACACTTGATCAACATGAGAAATTAGTGAAGCCTGGGACCCCCCACGGCAGACAACAATTCTTCAACCTCAAAATTGGTGGCCTGAGGAGTCCATATATAAGGGAGGGCAGTCTGGTCCGGGATTCACAGAGACTCGGATAGCAGCAGATGACATCGGTGTCCCCAGGCTGTGGTACCACAAGAGGCTGCATTTTTTGGCCGACCAGACTGAACCCAGGGCAATCACTGTCTGGTCTTCCTTTCACGCTTCCTTCCGGGCTGTGGCTGTGCAGTTGGAGATGTGGCAGGAGGAGGAGTAGGACCTGGAGGAGGAGGAGGACTGGGGGGACCTGGAGGAGGACTGGGGGGACCTGGAGGAGAGGGAGGAGGAGGAGGAGGACCTGCAGGAGGAGGAGGAGGACCATCCCAAAGATGTGTGTCAGGTGTAATTTGGCCCCTCATACCTTTCTCCAGAGCCTCCAATATGAGGGCCTCACACATGGCTTTTTGGCCCTCCTCCATCCTCTGCATTTTAGATGCTATGAAGGCAGCAATGTTCTCCTCCAAGGTGTGGGGTGCTCCCAGGACCTCTGTAGCCCTCCAAAAGAATGCTATAGCCGCCTCCTCTAGGGTACTCCTCCTACTGCCACTTTCTGTTTTCAGGGGGGGTGGAGGGACCTTGATATCAGCCAGCCGGCTCGGCCCGGCCACCTCCTGGCTGAAACTTCCCTGTGTATGAAAAAGGGACATGGTTTTAGTTTTTGCATCATCAATCACAATCCTAAATTAGTACTCCCAACTAACATCTAGTTAACATCATTGATTGTACAAGCAGAAATATGCTATACCTGGCTCAATCTGGGCTCCTCCACATGTGGCCTGGAAGGCCCAGGTTGGGCGTCAGAAGCCTCAGCCAGGGGGGAAGGAAGCGTGGAAGGAAGACTTGAGAGGGATGGCCTGGGTTCAGTCTGGCCTGCCAGAAAGTGCAGCCTGTCGTAGTACAACATCCTGGGGACATAGATATCATCTGCTGCTCCGGATCTCTGTGAATCCAGCTCCCTCAGATATGTGCTCCTCAGGCCACCAATGAAAATCTTTAAATAAGTGATGTCTGCCGTGGGGATCTCCTGCTTCACAATTTCACACAATTGCACCAGTGCTGCCTTCCTCTTTGCTTGGTTCTTGAAATGGGGGTGGGTAATCTCCCACAGACAGGGCAGCTCACTTAGCATATCAATGAATACTGACATGAAGTCATTGTTTTTCATTAAGATATCCATGTTTACTGCAAGACACAACACAAGACAAAGCCTAATGTCAGACAAAACTCTCCTAATCTTATTACAATATAGGCCTCAATCTAGAAGCAGTATAGGCACAAGTTTGTCTCTTACCTTCGTTCTTACGATCGGCGCGTCCAATGCTCCTTCCTCCGCTCACAGATCGTACGCACGCGTGTTACGCTTTATACACACTGCGCATGCGTGTAACTCCGCCCGCCCCTGACGTTCTTTCTAGTCTATTCCCCGCCCCTTTTCGTTTGGCGCAGTGGGGGAAGAGCATGATGGCGGAGTTACAGCAGGTGCGTGATAATTCTAGCAAGGAGGAGGAGGAAAGCCCGGATCCAGGCACGTCCCGATCCAGAAGGAGACGTTTTAAGGCCACAAAAATGTCCTTTGGGGAGATGTTGGAGATGGTGTACATCATGAGGAAGTCCGACTATGATGGAAAATATGGGCCTTACCCCAACCCGAACCTCCGAAAGGCCAAGATCATGGCAAAAGTGGTCAGTAGTCTTGAGAGGAATTTCGGGGTCCGAAGATCAAAAGATCAGCTCAGGAAGCGGTGGTCGGACCCGAAGTTGAGAGAGCCAGAGCAGTACCGAAAGATCCGGAGAGTGCTGCAAAAAAGTAAGTAGTTGTGCTGTGTTCCTATTCTTTCTGTCTTTATTCCGTTCGTGCTGCTCCATATGCTTTTATTAATTGTAACGTTTAAAAGGGCAACTTTAATGTTCATGGGCCCATTATTCGTTCGTATCAAACATTTTTCTTTCGGCCTCTAGAACACCATTGTTTAGCCCATATGCATTTTCACACATTTTTTGGGCCTACTTGGATGCCAAATATTTGTTTGTGTAGATGGGTTGGTTACTATAATGAAATGCAAACTAGATTGTGTGTAAGGAGAGGACACTGAGCAGCTGTTTACACATCTGGACACTGGAGCACTAGTGTGGGACACAAGAACACCATTTTTATTAGGGGGGGCACACAGGTGCTCCAGTGTATACTATAGGGGGGGCTACATCTGTGAACGTTGTACTAAACCGGTAAAGTATTGCAGCTTGACAAAGGGCAAGAAAAAATATACATCTTGGAACTCGGCTAAAATAGACAATTGTACCCCACTTCCAAGCAATGTTTCCTAGTTCTAGTTCTGCCATCAAATATCTGTGTGCTAAGTATACCATTTTTGTTTTACATAGGGGAGAAAAGACTCGGAGGACACCCCTCATCCGAGGAGACCAGAGACCCCCCACCTCTGGAAGAAGGGGAAATAACACCAACCCAAGAAGAAGAGCAGGAGGAAGAAGAAGATGTGGTGGAGATTGGCACCACAACAGGTGAGTGTCTGCGACCACAGGCTCAGGTAAAAGAGATGGATGGTGGCA
This sequence comes from Lithobates septentrionalis, assembly GCA_037952835.1. Classification (NCBI taxonomy): domain Eukaryota; kingdom Metazoa; phylum Chordata; class Amphibia; order Anura; family Ranidae; genus Lithobates; species Lithobates septentrionalis. The sequence continues at coordinate 2,794,816 of JBBDGP010000091.1, read as the reverse complement.
GATTTTTGAGACCTTTTTTTGTTCTTTATCTCTTTTTAGGTGATCGTGATGTGAGGGAGAGAGAACGTTTCACATCTGAAAGTGCCCAGATACTGATCGGGGAGATCATGGGGTGTAATCTTGAATTACACAACATACAGCAACAAATCAGTGATGTTATTAAAAAAAAATAATAACATCATTGATGTTTTGGGGCGAATTTAAAACCCACAAAATCACCTGTTTTATTGTTGTCCAATCTTCCAAAAATTTTGACAATGTTTAGAAAAGCCAAATTTGGAGGATGCACACAGTGTGCCAACATGTGCTATCTGCCATCAATGGACGCGTTTTGGGGGTGCAAACCCTTCCTCAATTCTAAAGTCGCGTTGAGGAAGGGCTTGCTCCCCCAAAACACATCCCTTGATCCCCCCTGATGGCAGATAGCACATGTTGACATTCGTAAATTTGTGTGCATCTTCCAAATTTGGCTTTTCCAGGGGTGAGTTCCCCCCATCTGAACGCTATATCAAACACAGTTCCTAAATACTGATGTCTGATATAGCCTTCAGGTTTTACCATATGTGAACTTTGTAAGTTCAAGTTTTTTGGCTTTCTTGTTGGTTTTACACAGGCCTGTTGTATCCGAAATGGATATTTCGAATTTTGATAATGCTACTGCAAAAATTGTTATACAACAAACATGTTGGTTTGTTTTAAAACCCTTTCGTAAATGCACATGTGATTGTGCAGCTATAAAAAAGTGGCTTACTCAAGAATGTGTGGATTATTGTCTCAACACTACAACACTTTTGGGGTGATGTAATTGCTGTTTTATGCAAAAATGGGGGTTATTTCCTAAGGGCAAATACACTTTGCACTACAAGTGCAGGTTCAGTGCAGTTGCAAGTGCACTTGTAGTGAAATGTGTTTTTGCATTTAGGAAGTACCAGCCAACACAGTTTTTTATAAGGTTACCCAATCACGACATTTTCTGCACTCAACACATTTCTGTCAGGGTCAGCTAAAACAAACACAAGCAGTAAATGTCCACAAAGAATTTTTTTGGGTTGGTTTTTATTTTAAAAAGTTTTCACAGATTGTCTGGCATATTGATAGCCCCCCTACCCGCAAAGAACTGCAGGTAGCGTAACCGGACATCACGGGCACTCAGGGAGGGCAAGCCAGGACGGCCACTTTCAAGCGCCGTCAGTGTTGATGGATTTGGATTTCCGGCCTCAGGCCCAACTGAGCCAGCATAGTTTGCTGAATGTTTTCTTAAAAAATTATGGAGAACACAGCAGGCAAGTATTATATGGTTCAGTTTATACTCCGCCATATGGATGGGTGTCAGAAATAATCGGAACCGGCTGGCCAGGATTCCAAATGTGTTCTCCACCACTCTTCGGGCTCTGGCCAGCCGGTAATTAAAGACCCTCTGTTCCGGGGTGAGGGTCCTCATCGGGAATGGCCACATCAGGTGGTCCCCCAGCACAAATGCTTCATCAACCACGAACACAAATGGGAGACCTTCAACATTGTCCTCTGGAGGTGGCAAGTCCAAGCTGCCATTCTGGAGACGCCTGTAGAACTCCGTCTGGGCGATCACTCCACCATCGGACATCCGGCCATTCTTCCCCACGTCCACATACAGAAACTCGTAATTAGCCGACACCACCGCCAACATCACTATACTATTAAACCCCTTGTAATTATAATAGTACGACCCCGAGTTGGGTGGTGGGACGATGTGGACGTGTTTCCCATCAATTGCCCCTCCGCAGTTAGGAAAGTCCCACCGCTGGGCAAAGTGGGAGGCCACAGTCTGCCATTCCTGTGGCGTTGAAGGAAACTGTTGAGGAAAAAACAATAAACATTACTATTTTTTCACAGAAACATGGCAAGCAGATTACACACAAACATTCTGGGTCAACCTCCAGATAGCATTTATTAAGGGGAATTTAACAACAACAAAGTATAAGGTACACCTATCATATTCCCCCTCCCCCCCCTCTCATGGGCCATTTCTAGACATGTGCATTACGTTTAGTTCCGAATCGAAATTCGGACGAAATTTTCATTATTCGGACCTTCGGATGCATCCGAAATACCGAATTACAATACTAACGAATCCGAAATGTTTTGAATCGAAAACCCACGGCCGAAATTCGAATCGAATTCGAATCGAATTCGAAACCAAATTCGAAATCTATTCGATTCGAAAACAAATTCGAAATCTATTCGACTCGAATTCGAAAACAAATTTGAATCGAATTAGAAAAAATATAAATTGATTTCTAATAAAAATACAATAAAATAGAATATAAAATAATAAAACAATAGAATAAACATAAAAGAATCGTAAAGAATAAAACAGAATTTAATAGAATTTAATAAAATATAACAGAATATGACCATCTTCTGAAATTCGAATTTCGAATAGTATAAATTCGAATTCGAAAATAGATTGGAAAATAAAAATTTATATATATTTATATATATATATCTATAGATATAGATATATATCTATATCTATAGATATATATATATATATATATATATATATATATATATATATATATATATATATATATATATATATATATATCTATAGATATATAGATATATATAGATATAGATATAGATATAGATATAGATATAGATATAGATATAGATATAGATATATATATATTCGAATTCATTCTATATGAAATTCGAATTTCGGAAAATGGTTATATATATAAATATATATTTATATATAAATATATATTTATATATATATATATAAAACCATTTTCCGAAATTCGAATTTCATATAGAATGAATTCGAATAGAAAAGATTAGACTAGAAATAGGAAATAGACTAGAAAAACAATAGAACAGAATTGAGTAAAATATAATGTGTATATATATTATATTTTATTCTATTCTGTTCTATTTTTTTCTATTCTAATCTTTTCTATTCGAATTTGAATTCATTCTAAATGAATTTCGAATTTCAATAGATGGTTATATATAAATAAATATCTAATATATATATATATATATATATATATATATATATATATATATATATATATATATATATATATATATATAAAACCATTTTCCAAAATTCGAATTTCATATAGAATGAAATTGAATTTAAATAGAATAGAAAATAATATCATAAAAAACAATAGATCAGATCAGAAAAAAAAAAAAAAAAAAAAAAAAAAATATATATATATATATATATATATATATATATATATATATATATATATATATATATATATATATATAAATAACCATTTTCTGAAATTCGAATTTCATATAGAATGAAATCGAATTTGAATATAAAAGATTAGAATAGATTAGAAAATAATAGAAAAGAATATCATAGAAAAACAATAGAACAGATCAGGAAAAAAAAAATTATATACATCTTTTGAAATTCGAAATTCATATAAAATGAATTCAAATTTGAATAGAAAAGATTGGAATAGAAAAACAATAGAACAGAAAATAATCTAATATATATATTATATTTTATTCTATTCTGTTCTATTGTTTTTCTAGTCTATTTTCTTTTCTATTCGAATTTGAATTCATTCTATATGAATTTCTAATTTCAAAAGATGGTTATATATATAAATATTTTTTATATATATATATATATATATATATATATATATATATATATATATATATATATATATATATATATATATAAAATGACGGATGCAGTCTGGGGTGCGCTCAATCCCTCTCACAGCTTTTACTGCCATGGTGACGCGAAACCATGCAGCGTTCTTCTGGTTTGCTGAAGAGGAATATTATCTGAATATTATCTGAATATTATCAAATACGAAAATAGAAATATTTTCGAATGCGATTGAAATAATTTCTAATACAGTTGAAATAATTTCGAATGCTGTTGAAATATTTTCGAATGCGGTTGAAATATTATCGAATCCGATTGAAATAATTTTGAATAAAGTTGAAATAATTTAGAATGCGGTTGAAATATTATCAAATTTGGTAGAAATATTTTCGAATGCGATTGAAATATTATCGAATACGATTGAAATAATTTCTAATACAGTTGAAATAATTTCGAATGCTGTTGAAATATTTTCGAATGCGGTTGAAATAATATCGAATCCGGTTGAAATATTTTCGAATTCGACCGATTTTCGAATTCGGTCGAAAACGAAACTGATTTGAAAAACGAATTTAATGAATTTAACGAATCTAACTAAACTAAATTAATTAAATAACGAATTAAAACGAAACGAAACGAAACAAATTTTTTCATTTTGCACATGCCTAGCCATTTCTAACATTATAGGGGGGAACTCTTGGACAGGTAACCCTTTTCACTTCATTTAGAGATGAAGGCCTAAATACAGGGTATTACTTGGAACAGCCCCTCCTTAGTTACACTATTGGCAGACCACTGGACAGGTAAGAAGTGTCATAATACAAAGATATAAATACACACTGTACACATTTGATGACATTTGGACATTCTGCTATTACCTATCCAGATAATAATAGGATACCAAAAATTTAAACAGTACCATTGGAAAGTATACAGGCAGGCCCTTGCACTACATGCTTTGGGGAATTCATCCATAAATCTGACCAGTAAAGAGATGGGTATAGTGTATATGGGTTTGGCAAAGTCAGCAGATAGATGATTGAGGATAGAGAATTGGGATCAGCTGACTTAGCAGTTGGGGGAGGGAGGGTTCCAAAAAATTTGGGGACACCACAAAAAAAGCCTCTGCCACTCTGCCTGAATTTAAAGCTAAAATAACATTTCCAAACATTTTAGGGGGTGTTTGGGGTAAAGCACTACTATGGAGCTGATAAAATACATTGTTAAGTGACTACATGAGCTGAATATAGGGCAGGAGACACCATGCTGGGGAGGTTATTGAAGGGCAAATATGTATGAAGGACCTAAAATAATAATTACATAAAAATCCAGCATGCATGAGGACAAAGGGGACATTCACAGCATATTACAATCATGGTAATTAGGGAATGAGGAAAGAAATACAATATATTAGCAAACATTCAATACAATAAAATGTGATATTAAAGGATAAAAATCTTACCTTCATATACTCCTTCTGCAGGACCTGGATGATGGCAGAACAGGTCTCTGGGATAATGATCCCCAGAGCCTGGGGGGAGATGCCTGTCGAGAACTTTAAGTCCTGCAGACTTCTCCCTGTGGCCAAATACCGCAAGGTAGCGACCAACCTCTGCTCCGGAGTGATGGCTTGCCTCATGCAGGTATCCTGCCTGCTGATATAGGGGGTCAGCGAAGCCAACAAACGGTGAAACACGGGGTCCGTCATCCGGAAAAAGTTCCTGAAATCATCAGGATTATTCTCACGGATCTCACGGAGCAAAGGCATATGAGAGAACTGGTCACGCTGAAGCAACCAATTCTTGGTCCGTGAACTCCTCCCCACCCTGTTCATGGACTGGACTTGTGTCAAGGTCAGGACCCCAACACCAAGCCCCCGCACAGCACGAACTCTACGAGGAGTACGCATACGAAACATGGCTAGAAAACGGTCGGCGGCTCAGAACGAAGTAACAGAACGCACTGAAGAACAGCAAGGCCTATGAAGAGCGACCTGAAAACCAGTAACGAACGAACAAGAATACAATGACTCCTTAAAGTCACGCGGAACTTGCTTGCACGCACTGAAGAGCAGATACAAACCCACAAGCACAAACTGAACGGCAGAAAACGGTCTGAAAGCCACGAGTCTGAAAAAGCACGAATCGTCTCTCACCAAACTTTTACTAACACGAGCTTAGCAAAAGGAGCCCAAAGGGTGCCGCGCTTGGTTCTGAACCGGCCTTTTTCTAGTCTCGTCGTACGTGGTGTACGTGACCGCGTGGTTGTCGATTGGAAATTCCGACAACTTTGTTCGACCGTGTGTAGGCAAAACAAGTTTGAGCCAACATCCGTCGGAAAAAATCCTAGGATTTTGTTGGATTTTTTGTCCTAGATATCTCCCATTATCCTTGATGATGTATAACAATGGGGATTCTTCTGCCTGAGCTGCCCACCTCTCACCACCAGGGGGTGCACCTTTCCTGTCCTGCAGTTAACTTTTGTATTTTTGCCCATATTATTTTTGGCCACAAATTATCTCTCCACTGCATGTGATGTCTGTTTGGATACCCCCACTGCCCGGCGCAAGGGAGATGCCCGATCGCCTCCTGTTTGTGTGGCGGTTCTGGGTCTTTTTACCCTTTGGAGCTCAGCTACTGTGCTTGTGCTCTTTCCTGTGTGCATTTCAATCTGGAGCGCAAATGAGCGAGTCTTACGCGTGCCAGTGGTGGGGCGACACGGGACATGGTTCCACCCCTTAGGGGCGTGGCCGTACTGCGCGCCGACCTGCCTGGGAATTCTGAGGCAGATGATTGCAGCCACTCTTGGCGCAATAGTCTGCCTCATCAGCCTCAGCTGGGTTGAGCACTGGCTGCAGCCCACACTCAGCTGTCCAATAATGGCCATACTGGCTATTTAAAGGCTCTTGTCAGCAACAGCACCCAGTTTGCTGGTGCTTGTGTGCTACTGGGACCTCTTGACCTGTATTTACTCCTGCTAAGGCAAGTTTACATTTAAGTACCCTACATGGCATTGATATTATCAACCATTCACCTATTTTGTTACCTTAATATACTTATTACCTTTATCTGTATCTCCTACACAGGAAGATATCAGGCATACCCTTGTACCTGTTTGGCTGACCTAATACTGACTGGAGTGGATCTCAGTCAGTGGGAATTCCTGCAGTGTTTGCGAGTTCACCTGGCCTTACCTCTCATGCTTTTGGTCTTGGCTTCAATCCATCGAGCCACACACCCTTATCTTCACACTGATAGGCACCCATTGTGCAGGCTACATCCACTCTGCCTACCCCTCTGTGTTTGGTGGTGGTCAGCTCAGGTATGAAAGAAAATGTGTTTTTTTTCTCTGCTATGTTTACTGCTCAGGCGATCACTCAATCTCTGTATAAAACGATCCAATTTGATTGTATTACTGTACTGACATTTAACTACGTTTATATTATAGAATATGTATACTATAGATGACACAAAGCCTTTGAAGAAGGACAGTTAGTCTGAAACATGTCAGGTGTCATTCTATACAGTCAGTTACACTAACCTGCTAGTGGCACTGCTCTCTCTCTCTTCTTCCTATTATAAGCATGACATCCCCAGCGGCAGCGTTCTGATAGCCGAGGCTGCATAAGTGCTGTCGAAGTCAGCTCCCAACCATATTTTTCATGGATAACAGCCGTAAATGTACATATATGGACAGTCTGTAAATGGGTTAAATTTACAGACTGTCCATAAATTTAAGGACAGTTGGCAACCCTGTAGTATAATATTGTATGTGGGGAAAAACAATCAATAGTTTAAATATGAAATTAAGCTATTGAGCTCTGTAAACAATGTGAATTGTTCAGTAAAACAGTTAGGAATGGCATGAAAAAGTGAAAAGGATCCTGAAGCTTTTGCTGCTGGTCAGAAAATGAAACAATTACTTGCAACAATATATTAATATTTACTAGATTAGTAAGTTTTGAAATTTTGAAAAAAATCCCTTTTTATTCCTGAACAAAATAAACAAAAAGAAAAAAGAAATGTATATAAAAACTCTACATACCCTTTGAAAAACAAAAACACACACAAATAATATACATTGTACGTCACTTTTTCATAAATGACCCTTAGTATCTTTGCAATGTTTCTTCTAATTTTATTTTTAAAAACCAGAGAAATACCGCACAGACATTAGATGAGCAAGGTTTTAAATAAAAGCTTGATCTTGTGTGTCTCCTGCCCCAAGGCAGTGTTTATAAGCAATATTTTTTTAATTTATTTTTCCCTACAGCTCGTAAGTTAATTTTCCAACAGAAAAATGACATTATTCTTCCTTGTGCACAGTAAATGGCAGAAGCCAAGAGAAACATGCATTGGCTTATCAGCAACAGACTTTGCCTTGATATCCTTGCATGTATATTAAATTACCCCTAATTCATCTTTATTGTGCTAGGAGCTGTTTCAGTTTTAACATGATAAATTTTAAAGCATTTCAGAAAAACGAACATCATTCTGTGTTTTATTTCTTTACATAAAAAGTTAAAATATATTATTTGGTTTTGATAAATTAACCACTTCCCTACTGGGCTAATTCTTTTTTTTTTTTACATTCCTTATTTTTGTTTTCAAAAATAAAACAGACAAGGATGTAGGACAGTCAGTACAGCAAAACGAGAATACAGACCAAGCCAAGTCAAAGGCACAAAGGTCATGAAACAGAGTTGGCAGAATAACAGGTGACATTTCGGTGCAGATTACCCCAGACATTGGTATATAATCTAACCACCTCACATCCCATCAAAACCCATTTATAAAAAAAAGGGGAGGGGGAAAAGGGAAGGGTTGGGATGGGCAATAGAAAAAAAGAAGGGTAAAAGGGGCATCTCACTCCACCTCAGCATGAATCCCATCATACTCTTGAGAACAGATGAATAGTGTCCAGTGGAACCATTTCCTATAAAACATCTCTTCTTTGCCACGCAAGGAGACAGAAAGGTTTTCCATGGAGTGTATGTCCGAGATTTTTGTAAACCATTGCCAGAGCATGGGGGGAAATTCCTTCTTCCAGAGTTCTGGAATACACGCCCTAGCCGCATTTAGCAACTGGATCAGCATATATTGTTTAACCACTTCAGCCCCGGAAGGATTTACCCCCTTCCTGACTGGCCATTTTTTGCGATATGGCATTGCGTCGCTTTAACTGACTTGCACAGTTGTGCGAAACTGTACCCAAAAAAAATTGATGTCCTTTTTTCCCACAAATAGAGCTTTCTTTTGGTGGTATTTGATCACCTCTGCAGTTTTTATTTTTTGCGCTATAAACAAAAAAAGAGCGACAATTTTGAAAAAAAAAACCAATATTTTTTACTTTTGCTATAATAAATATCTCCATTTTTTAAAATTAATTATTTTTTCCTTAGTTTAGGCTAATATGTAAACTTCTACATATTTTTGGTAAAAAAACAACAAAAGTGGGTTTTAGGAATTATTAATTGGGTTCAAATGTATTGTTAGATCATAAAGAATATGCAATTTCTGCTAAATATCACTCATTTTGATAAGTTGAGTAGTCTAATGCTGTAATCTCATTAATTAGATTAATTTTATTAATTTTATAATTATATCCAAGTTTATTGGGTTTTTTTATTCTATTTGATCTTATATATCTTATTCATATAAGTATATTTTACTGTTTTGATGCTGCTAAATACGGATATTTATTAGATTGAAGTTGAGGTTTAGAATAAATTTTTTTATCATTTATGATTATTAATTTTATTCTATATGTAACAAGTGTTTGCTATGGCGGATGCGCAGTTGCTACTTAACCTGTATCAGAGTATATGGAATTACAATCAAATTAACTGGATTTATTGGTTTTATACATTATTAATAAACGGAAATACGCGGTGCAACTGGCCGATATCGGGACGATTGCAATGTGAATATGAAGGAATCGATGCAATAATATACAATCTATTATATCCTATATAACTATTGCATATATGTATCAATTTGTCTAGTCCCTATAATTGCTAATCTATAAGAGTCTGATAAGCAAAATGATATAACCAACATATCTGCTTAGTAAGTAATCAAGTCTTATTTATTTCCCAAGGAATTAGGAAACTAACATAAAAGTATTGAAAGGGTATTACAATGTTACATAGCTTACAATCAGAACACAATACAAAAATATACTTATCACATCCTTGGCCGGTCTCACGATGTTGAAAGAGAGAGCTCTGTGCCGCATGGAGTTTAGGCCAAAACCAGCACTCAGAGCAAGGCCTCAAGATGGCCGAGCCATGAGGCTTGCAAAGACCAGCATCAGCAGAGAGAGAAAGGGGAAGAAAGACAGAAAATGCCTGTGTGTGCTCATTTCATTCAAACATGCACGCCCACTCGTAGCCACCCCCTTTTGCCTTCCACCCAATAGATATTGCCAAGAGGTAATCCTTCAAATGTCTGCCCATTCTTCAGGAAGCATGCTGTATTGTCCACTAGGGGCAGCGTCTCTATTAGCACTAGGTCGTCTTAGCTAGCTCTTATTCTCTTTGAAGCCTGTAGTCACACATATCACAGCAGGTGAGCTTGAGCCAAGCCATTGTTCATCTGATTACAAAGCTTTGATGTGTTTCATTCCAACTGAGGCTACCTGGCTGTGTCAACCAGGAAGTGAAATACCAGAAGTGAGATATTAAACCATGTTGCTATCCAACAGAATATGAGTCTCATTTTAATCTATTTTTTGTAAAGAGCTGAAATTTAAGCTGACTGACTATTACGGGAGTGTAAATGTCCACGATGTGGTTTGACGATCTGCTATGGGATATACATAAGCATTTTGTGCCTCAGCTATTGCTCGCACATGTTTTAGATTACGACTCACTGTGTTGAGTGACGAGCGATGGGTTAAACGCCCCTCATTCGTACGTATATATATATTGGATGTGCTGTGCGGCCATGCACTCTGACGAAGTGATGATGAAACGCGTCAATATGTGACCACGCAGCCATCCAGTCTGTCGATCAGTGCTAAACTCAACCCGGGTATGCCACTCTGTGTGCAAACCATCTGGCGGTGAGAGTTAGACTGAACATGATAAGGACTATTTAAATTTTCCAAATGCCTTTTAAATTAATCTTTTTATGGAAGCACGGATCTTGGAGCTCCAGGAATGATTAAGATGGGCATTTATTTCTGTTTTTACTGGTGAGTCCATTACCATAGGGGGATAACACATGAGGTGTGGTGATGGACGACTATTAAGACTATATGTCGCTTAGGTCACCTATGGAAGGACTGTGTTGACAGTTTCTGATTATACAGATTTATTTGATTCATGGACTTTTTGTTTATTGGAATTCTGAAGCGCTGCTAATGCTTGTTTTTAATTAGCATATTGTATTTTGTATCTGTTTGTTTATAGTAGCTGCTACAATTTTACACATCTTGGGATTTTACCATAAGCGCTGGGAGTGGGTTAGTCTGGTTACTCTGGTACACTTACTTTTCCAAATTTTTTCCGACTATTTACCTTTTACATATAGCAGCTATGGATGCGATAAAATTCTTAAGTAATTGCCAATTAAATTTGGATTCTTTATTTTAAACTGATATAATATCAGATGAAAGTGAGGATTTTTAATAACTATTATCCTCACTAGGTTTTTGCCTTAGAAAAACAGGTCCGCACTTGGTGGGACATCTGCACCTTTGATTGTTATTTGAAAGAAAAAAAGCATTATGTGTAGCCTAAGATGGGAAGTAAATCCACAAAATGGATTAAATGATAAAGCATCAATGATGGAATGGCGCAATTTTTTCAATGGTGTAGGCCTTAGACTACAGGGACTTGTACTTAAATGTAAAAGACAGAAAATTACACTGTTAGATAAAAAGATTGCCGATAAACTTGATCCAATTAAGGACACACAACAGGCAGTCAATTTCAACAGTGAGATTAAAAGAAAACTTGAAAAATGAGATAAATATACTCAAAAAAAGAAACTTAAAAAATTCCACAAGGACATGAATGATTTCAAGACTAATTCAATCTATCTCTGGCAAAATGTAAATGTACCAATGAGTGACACCAGGATTAATCCTGATTCAGCTCCCCCACTGATTAGGAATTTTCCAGTTCAGGTGGAAAATATACCCTCTACCCGGAGTGAAAAATCCGGATGGGGCCATGTGCCTCAACCCCCTCCACAGAGAGATAGGGGAGGACAAAAGGGCAAGAGAGGAAGAAAAAATGAAAGGGGTAATACTTATTTGAATTCATGGCACTGACATAATGCTGGTGAAAATCAATATAATCAACCACAAAATAGTCAACAACAAGGTTATGTGGAGAGAGATCAATTCATCCCCTATCCTAATTCAAGATCTAATCAACACTGTGAATCAATAGGGGTACAGTTTTATGGATATGAAGAGAGAGATCAGTGGAGCCCCTACCCGATCCCTACCTCTAATCGCTATGAGGCACTGTATAGTAATGACTTTGGGCCACCGAAACAGATGAGACCTTTTTTAGGGAGAGGGGGGAGGATCAAGACCGAGAGGGGGCAATCCTTGGGGGGTGCAGCCCCCACTAATCCTGCAGCAACACAAAGAACAGGGGTGCTGGAATCCTCCTCAAAAGGAAGGCTCTGAAGCCCTCTACAATCCTTCAGAAAGGTAGGAGAGGCTGTAGAAGTGGACAAAGAATACAACAAAAAAAGGAGAAGGGAGATAGATTAGCGGGTATCTAATTTGGCAAAAGTTCATCTAACTAGTAAAGAAATCAATATATTAAATGCGGACTTGAAATGTGCAGTAAAAAAAACCATCAATAATTTTAATGTCTACATTGATGTGCACAAATACATCAGGAAAATAAATATGAAAAGGTATTTTTTAGGGATAAAAGAAGCACCTATGAAAGGCAAAGACAACACAACAATCGGTATAGATACTGGCCTAAAAAATCGCCCATTATTCAATCCACCACAACTTTTCAATAATCATATTGAGGTGTTCAAGCAAATGGTGTTAAAGGATGTGGAGAATTTGGCAGTCGAAAAGAATATAAATACTTAAAATATAGAGGATGGTATTACAGCATTAGAAAACAGGAAAGACGTTATAATTAGACCAGCAGACAAGGGGGGGGGGTGTTGTTATTTTAGACAAAAAAATGTATATTTCCCAGTTGGTGGATATGTTATCAGATAAAGCCACTTATGAGGAATTAGACCGTGATCCTACGTTAAGTTATAGGAATGATTTGAATAATCTTGTAGATTATGGTTTTTACATGAGAGTATTAAATAAAAAAGAAAATCGTTTTCTAGTACCGTGCTAAAGCAGGGTTCCTACTATATACACATTACCTAAGGTTCACAAGGACCTTAGGAACCCTCCAGCCAGGCCAATAGTTAATGGCATTGGATCAGTCTCTGGGAGAGTTTGACAACATCTTGACCATTTTCTTCAAGAAAGTGTGTTACAGACAAAGTCTTATTTAAAGGACACTACAAGTTTTTGCAGCTGTTGAAAAATTTTGTCATTCTGCATAACAAAGATGTATTTTTGATGACAGCAGATGTTGCATCATTATACATTGAGATCCAACATGATGATGCACTCTGATGCACTCCTGTCACTAAATTGGGCATTCAGTCCGACGGATGACTTGCCATACATACAGAAAAAAAATCTTGGGGATGGCTTTAGCATTTTTTTTATCCCATAATTATTTCTGGTTTTCTGGAAAATGTTATAACCAAAAAAGGGGTGTAGCAATGGGTGCTAAATTTGCGCCAAGCCTAGCTAACCTCTTTATGAGTGAATAGGAAGATCGCTACATTTTTGGCCAACAGAGGAGTGAACTTTTATTTTATAAAAGATTTATAGATGACCTGTTCTTCATTTGGGCTGGTACAGAATCATCTTTGATGGAATTTGTTGAAAACAATAATACAAATAATAACCATATAAAATTGGAATGTCAGTGGAATAGGGGACTAATAAATTACTTAGATGTCACAGTGATGCTATACAATGAAGAATTGATTAATAAGGTTTATTTTAAGCCTACCAACAGAAAAAGCTACTTACCTATCCACAGTGGCCATCACCCGACATGGCTTAAGAACATACCAAAAGGCCAGTTTAGGAGAATCATAAGAAACTGTACTTTATAAACCAATCACAGATTATAAAAGAACGTTTTGTGGAGAAGGGCTATAATTTGTGGCAATTAGACAAAACCCTTGAAGAGGTGAAGAATACCACACAAACTATGTGCCTATCAAATAAGGTCAGATCCAATGATGACGGTCATGAATGGGGTTTCCTGAGTAATTTTCACTCACAGTATAAGGAAGTAGAAACTATTTTAGAAAGTATTGGCCAATTTTAAGCATGGATAAGATTTTAAGGAAAACAGTTCCCAAAGATCCTATTTTTTTTTTTTTTTTGCAAGGGGCCTTCATTTGGTGAGAAAATTGTAAAGAAAATATTAGACTCTCCAATCAGACCTTTGATGTTCCCGAATAAAGCTGGCTTCTATTCCTAGCCGTAGAAGTCTGTCATGCAGACCTTAATTTGCATGTAAGAGGCATGACAGAATTCAGGTCCACAGCTAATAACAAAACATTTAAGATCAAGGATCTCATTACGTGTAATTCGACCCATGTGGTATATGTAGTACAGTGCCCGTGTGGCCTGATGTACATAGGTTTTACTAAACGCACAGTGGAAAAAGAGTATCTGAACACATAAATAACATTAAAATAGGTTACAAGGATCATAGTGTATCTATGTATTTTCACTGCAAACATATTAGAGACCCCTCAGGATTGAAGTTTTGGGGTATAGAAACATCTAAATTTATGTAGAGGGGAGCCAATAGAGTGCAAGAACTATCGAAGTGGGAAATTAAATGGATATACCTTACAGATACGCTATACCCCAAGGGGATGAATGTAGAACTGGATTTAAATTGTTATAGAAGTGACTATTAGTGCACTACAAAAGTGGGTTTTAGGAATTATTAATTGGGTTCAAATGTATTGTTAGCTCTTAAAGAATATGCAATTTCTGCTAAATATCACTCATTTTGATAAGTTGAGTAGTCTAATGCTGTAATCTCATTAATTAGATTAATTGTATTAATTTTATAATTATATCCAAATGTATTGTGTTTTTTATTCTATTTGATCTTATATATCTTATTCATTTACATTATATAACATATTTTACTGTTTTGATGCTGCTAAATACGGACATTTATTAGATTGAAGTTGAGGTTTAGAATATATTTTAATCATTTATGATTGTTCATTTTATCCTATATGTAACAAGTGTTTGCTATGGTGGATGCACAGTTGCTACTTATCCTATATCAGAGTATATGGAATTAGAGTCAAATTAATTGGATTCAGGTTTTACTCATTATTAATAAACGGACATACACGGTGCAACTGGCCGATATCGGGACGATTGCAATGTGAATATGAGTCTCATTTTATTTTCATTTTTTGTAAAGAGCTGAAATTTAAGCTGACTGACTATTGCGGAAGTGTAAATGTCCACGATATGGTTTGATGATCTACTATGGGATATACAGCAAAACCTTGATTTGAGAGTAACTTGGTTTGAGAGCATTTTGCAAGACAAGCAATTTTTAAATAAATTTTGACTTGATATACAAGCGATGTCTTGACTTACAAGTAGTGTCATGTCACAACTGAGTACAGTATAAAAGTGAATAGAGGCGCCTCTAAGTGTAGCAATATGGTTACATTTAATGAAGGTACAACATTTAGCGACTCATATGGTTGATGATTAAAACAGGCACATCTAAGTTTGCAGGCATCCAGGGTAAAGCTGTTTACATAGACCATCCTCCTCACCACCATCGACGTCATCCCTTCCACACTGCGCTTCACAAGCAGTTCAAGCCTCGCTTTCAGATCGCTCTACTGCAGGGTAGTCTTCCCGGTTATGGTTGCAGACTGACAGCGGTGAGAGCAGGGGGTGCGGGGGATGGTCTATGTGGACAGCTTTACCCCGTATGCCTGTGCCATGTGCCTCTTTTAATCATCAACCATGTGAGTTGCTAAATGTTTTACCTTCATTAAAGGTAACCATATTGCTACATTTCTCTCTTCTCTTCTATACTCTGTAGCTCCTGCGTGATTTTGCTTCTAATACCCTTGTGGAGGTTGCCATTTGTGGCTGGACATTTTATGGGTACACAACCAATTACATTGCTATAATCATTTTATATGGACTATAAACTGAAGGACTTATATAAATGGTTGTGGAATGAATCATCTGAGTTTCCGTGATTTCTTATGGGGAAAATTGCTTTGATACACAAGTGCTTTGGATTACAAGCCTGTTTCCGGAACAAATTATGCTCGCAATCCAAGGTTTTACTGTACACAAGCATTTTGTGCCTCCGCTATTGCAAGATCAGCATCAGCGTATGGTGTTATGCGATGGCAGCATGTTGGGAGTCTCCGTCCATTCGAAAATGTTTTAGATAACAACTCACTGTGTTGAGTGACAAGCAATGGGTTAAACTCCCCTGTGTGTGGCCACGCCCTCTGACAAAATGATGACGAAATGCATCAGGACGTGACCACGCAGCCACCCAGATTTATTTCGTTCATGGACTTTTTGTTTATTGAAATTCTGTAGCGTTGCTAATGCTAGTTTTTAATTATCATATTGTATTTTGTATCTGTTTGTTTATAGTAGCTCCTACAATTTTACACATCTTGGGATTTTACCATAAGCACTGGGAGTAAGTTCGCCTGGTTACTTTGTTACACTTACTTTTCCACATTGTTTCCAAAAATAAATCATGTGTTCCCTCTGTCCTGGGGACAAAGTCATTCCCAAATCCTTTTCCCATTTCTTTAAGAATGGGGGGGGGGGGGGGGATTCGGGTGGTGAGAGAAGTATGTTTCTTTTGCTAGAAAATTACTTAGAACCCCAAACATTATATATTTTCTGAAATCAAATAAAATGTTTTTATTTTGCATTTTTTTAATGTCACATGATATTTGTGCAGTGGTTTATCAATCTCAAATTCACAAACATAATATAATAGCCATATAATTGGGTGAAATATAAAAGATGATGTTATACTGAGTAAATAGATACCTAACTAACATGTGATGCTTTAAAATTGTGCATGCCTTTGGAATGGCAAAAGACAAGAGTACATTCAATTATCCACAGGCGATGCTTTAAAAGCCTTTACAGGCTACCACCTTAAAGTTCTTCTAGATTGCAAGCTCTAACAAGCAGAGCCCTCTGATTCCTTCTGTATTGACTTGTATTGTAACTGTACTGTCTGCCTTCATGTTGTAAAGTGCTGCGCAAACTGTTGGCGCTATATAAATCCTGTATAATAACAATAAAAATGAAGTTAAGCAGGAGGCCTGGCAGTAGAATTATTGCTCTCCCTCTGACATTCAGGGCCATTTACATATGCATGCAGGACCTACATACACGCTCACATTTGCATGTGAGCACAGCGGGATGGGGTGCTCTAAAAATCTTTTTAAGATGTATGTATTTTACTTACTTTTTTTACACTGTCCCTTTAATTTTTTTTATTAACTTTACTGCTATCACAAAGGATGAACAACATGATATCAAGGCCAGTGATAAGTATTCTTTACTGAGAGATCTAGGGTCTATTAGACTCAAATCTCTTCTCTGCCCTCAAAGCATCTGATCAAAGCAATCTTGGTTTGATCAGATCCTTTACATGCTGGAAACAGCTTGAAAATGACAAACCGACACCGGAAGTGATAAAATCCTAGTCGCTTTCAGCTCAGGTGGTTACAGACATCTCTATTTTTAATAGGCAAACACTTAGGTGATTGGAGAGGAGCGCCCAATGTCCAAAAGAAAAAGTCTCACTTGAGGAGTTTTATAGTTACATAGTTACATAGTAGGTGAGGTTGAAAAAAGTCCATCAAGTCCAACCTATGTGTGTGATTATGTGTCAGTATTGCATTGTATATCCCTGTATGTTGTGGTCATTCAGGTGCTTATCTAATAGTTTCTTGAAGCTATCAATGCTCCCCGCTGAGACCACCGCCTGTGGAAGGGAATTCCACATCCTTGCCGCTCTTACAGTAAAGAACCCTCTACGTAGTTTAAGATTAAACCCCTTTTCTTCTAATTTTAATGAGTGGCCACGAGTCTTGGTAAACTCTCTTCTGCGAAAAAGTTTTATCCCTATTGAGGGGTCACCAGTCCGGTATTTGTAAATTGAAATCATATCCCCTCTCAAGCGTCTCTTCTCCAGAGAGAATAAGTTCAGTGCTCGCAACCTTTCCTCATAACTAATATCCTCCAGACCCTTTATTAGCTTTGTTGCCCTTCTTTGTACTCGCTCCATTTCCAGTACATCCTTCCTGAGGACTGGTGCCCAAAACTGGACCGCATACTCTAGGTGCGGCCGGACCAGAGTCTTGTAGAGCGGGAGAATTATCGTTTTATCTCTGGAGTTGATCCCCTTTTAATGCATGCCAATATTCTGTTTGCTTTGTTAGCAGCAGCTTGGCATTGCCTGCCATTGCTGAGCCTATCATCTACTAGGACCCCCAGGTCCTTTTCCATCCTAGATTCCCCCAGAGGTTCTCCCCCCAGTGTATAGATTGCATTCATATTTTTGCCACCCAAATGCATTATTTTACATTTTTCTACATTGAACCTCATTTGCCATGTAGTCGCCCACCCCATTAATTTGTTCAGGTCTTTTTGCAAGGTTTCCACGTCCTGCGGAGAAGTTATTGCCCTGCTTAGCTTAGTATCGTCTGCAAATACAGAGATTGAACTGTTTATCCCATCCTCCAGATCGTTTATGAACAAATTAAATAGGATTGGTCCCAGCACAGAACCTTGGGGAACCCCACTACCCACCCCTGACCATTCTGAGTACTCCCCATTTATCACCACCCTCTGAACTCGCCCTTGTAGCTAGTTTTCAATCCATGTACTCACCCTATGGTCCATGCCAACAGACCTTATTTTGTACAGTAAACGTTTATGGGGAACTGTGTCAAATGCTTTTGCAAAATCCAGATACACCACGTCTACAGGCCTTCCTTTATCTAGATGGCAACTCACCTCCTCATAGAAGGTTAATAGATTGGTTTGGCAAGAACGATTCTTCATGAATCCATGCTGATTACTGCTAATGATATCGTTCGTATTACTAAAATCCTGTATATAGTCCCTTATCATCCCCTCCAAGAGTTTACATACTATCGATGTTAGGCTAACTGGTCTGTAATTCCCAGGGATGTATTTTGGGCCCTTTTTAAATATAGGTGCTACATTGGCTTTTCTCCAATCAGCTGGTACCATTCCAGTCAGTAGACTATCTGTAAAAATTAGGAACAACGGTCTGGCAATTACTTGACTGAGTTCCCTAAGTACCCTCGGATGCAAGTCATCTGGTCCCGGTGATTTATTAATGTTAAGTTTCTCAAGTCTAATTTTAATTCCGTCCTATGTTAACCATGGAGGTGCTTCCTGTGTTGTGTCATGAGGATAAACACTGCAGTTTTGGTTACTGAAGCCCCCCGATTCACTCGTGAAGACTGAGGAGAAGAATAAATTCAATACCTTCGCCATCTCCCCATCCTTTGTAACCAGATGTCCTTCCTCATTCTTTATGGGGCCAATATGGTCTGTCCTCCCTTTTTTACTGTTTACATACTTAAAGAATTTCTTGGGATTTTTTTTTGCTCTCCTCCGCTATGTGTCTTTCATGTTCTATCTTAGCTGTCCTAATTGCACCTTTACATATCCTGTTGCATTCTTTATAAAGTCTGAATGCTGAGGATGATCCCTCAACCTTGTATTTTTTGAAGGCCTTCTCCTTTGCTTTTATATGCATTTTTACATTGGAGTTAAGCCATCCAGGACTTTTGTTCGCTCTTTTAAATTTATTACCCAATGGGATACATTGGCTAATGCCCTTATTTAATATGCTCTTAAAGCAAACCCATCTCTCCTCCGTATTCTTTGTTTCTAATATTTTATCCCAGTTTATGCCTTTTAGCAAGGTTTGTAGTTTAGGGAAGTTGGCTCTTTTGAAATTCAGTGTCTTTGTATTCCCTTTATGTTTCCTATTTGTGTGATTTATACTGAAACTAATTGACCTGTGGTCGCTGTTACCTAAATTGCCCCGCATTTCCACATTCGTGATCAGGTCTGTATTGTTGGTAATCAGTAGATCCAGTAATGTTTTATTTCTAGTTGGTGCGTCTACCATCTGACCCATAAAATTGTCCTGCAAGACATTAAGGAACTGGCGAGCCTTAAATGAATGTGCGGTTCCCTCCGCCCAATCTATGCCTGGATAATTAAAATCCCCCATTATGATAACACATCCCATCCTTGCTGCTACTCCAATTTGTGATAGGAGATCCGTCTCCACTTCCTCCCTCAGGTTTGGGGGCCTATAGCATACTCCCAGTATTATTTTCCCCTTAGCTTTATCCCTTTGGAGCTCTACCCATAAGGATTCCACCTCCTCTCTAGCTCCCTCAGTGATGTCATCTCTCACATTCACTTGTACATTATTCTTGATATATAGGCATACCCCTCCCCCTTTTTTACCCTCTCTATCCTTGCGGTATAGGGTATACCCTTGAATGTTTGCCAGCCAATCATGAGAGCTGTTGAACCAGGTCTCTGAAATTCCCAAAAAATCCAAATCCTCCTCGTACAACAGTATCTCTAGTTCACCCATCTTGTCCGCCATGCTCCTGGCATTGGTGAACATGCCACATAGTTTAGACCGGTCGCATATTGTAGTTGTTTATTGAAGATAAAATAAAAACAAGTAGAGCCAACGCGTTTCAGGGAAATTGCCTCTCCCTTCTTCAGGGTTAATATATAGAGAAAAGATATAAGGTAAAAACCCATAGCCTAGCCATGGAATTTGTACAGTGAAAAGAAACATGTTTTTGTGTAGTTAAATATAGTAATATATCAAGATAAATTAGAATCTTCATTTAGTCTCTAGAATCATATTGCGAATGGTATTATCAGGGCGCTGACAGCAGGAGAAGGTCTTTAGGACCCAGCATCTGTCAGGGCACCAACAACAGGAGAAGGGCTCTAGGACCCAGCATCCCCAGCAGCACATCACATGGGCCTTTATAAGGAAGTGTATCAGTGCTTGAAGTTGCTGACTGATCTCAGCTTGTTATCTGTGTTCCTGTGATTCCTTGCTCCTGTGTTCCCTCGTTTCTGACCCCGTCTTGTTTCCAACCTGTCTGTCTATCTCCAGTTCCTGATCCTGGCTAGTCTCACGGATACCCTCTGCCTGCTTCTCGTGTTTGACCCAGCTTCCATCTGACTTTGTCTGCTCTGCTTTAAACCTGGTTCTGATCTCGGCTTGTGTTGACTACTCTATTATCTCAGTGACTTTATAGACCTGTCTCACCTCACAGGTGCCACCTGCCTGCAGACTCTGTTCATCACAACAGCAGAATTCCTGAGCTTTCTGCAAGCAACTTCACAGGCGACCTGTGCTACTTTGTGCCTGACTCCTCCTGTCTCAGCTTCAGGGGAGTCTGGAACTTGGCTGCAAAGGAAGCCCTCTCTCCATTGGCCTCCAGCACCTGGTACGTGATAGGTATATAGAATGAAAACATATCCATGCAGAATTTTAAATGATACCAGAAAAAAAAAAAAAAAAACTATATCTTTATCTAAAAAACAAATGATAGGTCATCAGTAATAAATGATAAACGCAATACACAGTATTTGTATACTAAATAAAACAGACATGTCCAAACCAGTTGGGCATTACAATATAAGTGATAAATAATGTCTTCCACCTCCTCTCCCTCCAACCGCCTAGCAGTCACCCATAGAAACCTTTGCCACTTCAACCCTTCTCTTCTCTACTCTGCTACTGACCACCTCTATGACAAAATATCACCCTGTCCTGCCCCAACCTAGCCACTTTCGTCTACAACAACCAGGGCTTTTTTTCTCAAACAATAGGTGCTGGAACTTAACCACGGCCCCACAAAACTCCTCCCCCTGCACACACCCTCCAAATCACATCAAATAGTGGGTGTGTTCAGTTAAATTTCACGAAAACAGTAGGAGGGTCTTAAAGGGGCATTAAATACCAGTATTGCATTACATACAGAGTGCAGAGCTGTCACTTGTAAACACAGAAACCAGACTTCTGTGTTTACAAGTGCTTGTGGTGAGCAGGCACCAAAGGGTCTGAGCCAGAGGTGGTGGAACTGAGTTTCACCAAGTTCCCCCTGAAAAAAGCCCTGACAACAACTAACTGTCATTCTCCCTAGACAAGCTCCCCCCCACACTACACGCAGAATCAGACGCCGACCTCTACAACCCTAGCAAACAGATGACACCAGAAGTCTCAGAAAACTTAGCCTTAAGCGTTTGTTATGTAAGACTAATGCCCTGTACACACGGTCGGATTTTCCGATGGAAAATGTCCGATCGGAGCGTGTTGTCGGAAATTCCGACCGTGTGTGGGCTCCATCGGACATTTTCCATCGGATTTTCCGACACACAAAGTTGGAGAGCAGGAGATAAAATTTTCCGACAACAAAATCCGTTGTCGGAAATTCCGATCGTGTGTACACAAATCCGACGGACAAAGTGCCACGCATGCTCAGAATAAATAAAGAGATGAAAGCTATTGGCCACTGTCCTGTTTATAGTCCCAACGTACGTGTTTTACGTCACCGCGTTTAGAACGATCGGATTTTCCGACAACTTTGTGCGACCGTGTGTAGACAAAACAAGTTTGAGCCAACATCCGTCGGAAAAAATCCTAGGATTTTGTTGTCGGAATGTCCGAACAAAGTCCGACCGTGTGTACGCCCTATAAGTCCCAGGAAGACTTCAACCAATATAAATCTGCACTCCTAAAATACTATTCCTGCTGCCACACTGCCAAACAGACCTATTTTGTCATGCTCATTAACACATTATCATCCAGTCCCCATCAACTCTTCTCTACCTTTAACACTCTACTCTGTCGTCCACTGCCTCCACCCTCTAACTCACTTACTGCCCAGGAAATCATCAATCACTTAAAAAATAAGATTGATACAATTTGTGAGGAGATCTCCAATGCCCAGAAACCTCCCCCACCCAACACCCCATGTCCATAGGTACAATCATTACTTCCCTCATTCAATTCTGCTAGTATTAACAAGGTTGCTAAACTTTTTTCTAACACCCATCTAACCATCTGCTCCCTCACAAAAGCTACGCTCACCCTCTGATTCTGTTCTACACTCTCTAACTCACATTTTTAACCTCTCCCTCTCTTCTGGCATCTTCCCCAACTCTCTAAAACATGTGCTAGCCACCCGTCTCTAAAAAGCCCTCACTGAACCACACCAATCCTAACAACCTATGCCCCATCTCCTTACTCCCCTTCTCCTCCAAACTCTTTGAAAGATTGGTCTACAACTGACTGAGTGACCATCTGACTATGAACAGACTTCTTGATCTCCTCCAGTCCAGATTTTGCCCTCAACACTCCACAGAAACTGCTCTTCTTAAACTCACAAATTACCTACTAACAGCTAAAACCAACAGACACTATTCTGTACTACTTCTCTTTAACCTCTCTGCTGCCACAGTGGACCACCCCCTCCTTAAAAAAACAAACTCCACTCCTTTGGTCTCCATGACTGTACTCTTCACTGGTTCTCATCTTACCTATCCCACCGCACCTCCAGTTTCCCGCATCATAAACTTACTAACAGATATATCAGCCTGGATGTCACGTCACTTCCTCAAACCCAACCTATCCAAAACTGACCTCATTATATTTCCTCCCCCATATGCCTCTTCCCCTGATTTCTCTCAAAATCTATGGCTCAACTACTAATCCTGGACTCTGAAACATTCTTTCAGCCCCACATCCAATCGCTGTCCAAAGCTTGCCACCTCAACCCATGCAACATCTCCAAGATACGCCCCTTCCTAACCAATGTCACCACAAAGCTTCTAATCCACTCCCTGGTCATCTCTCGCCCTTGAATACTGCTGCCAGGCTCATCCACTTTACAAACCGCTCTGCGTCTGCTACTCCTTTCTGCCAATCCCTCCATTGGTTGCCACTCAACCAATGAATTAAATTCAAGATACTAACAATAACTTACAAAGCCATCCACAACCTGGCCCCCAGCTACATCACTAACCTGGTCTCAAAATACCAACCAAATCATTCTCTTCGCTCCTTCCAAGACCTCTTGCTCTCTAGCTCATTTGTCACCTCATCCCATACTCGTCTCCAGGACTTCTCCCGAGCCTCTCCTAACCTCTGGAATGCTCTACCCCAATCTGTCCGACTATCTCCTACTTTGTCCACTTTCAGACGATCCCTGAAAGCTCATCTCTTCAGAGAAGCCTATCTGGCCCCCACCTAACAACTCTACACTTATTTTCTCCATCAGCACATACCCCACAGTCATTACCTCTTGAACCTCTTGAACCTCCCTCTTAGATTGTAAGCTCTAACAAGCAGGGCCCTCTTATTCCTACTGTATTAAAGTGTATTGTATTTGTAATGTCTATCCTCAAGTTGCAAAGTGCTGCGTAAACTGTCGCCGCTACATAAATCCTGTATAATAAAAATAATAATAATAATAATAGAAGGACATGACAATAGGAGATACAGAAGAGATCTGTGATGGGCATGAAGTTGATAATATATTAAAAGCATTGTATCTGTTTGTATGGACCTAGAGGGGGATTATAGTTGATAGAGGTTTAGGGGGCTTGTATGAATACTGGAGGGGGATGTCAGGCTTGAATAGTAGTAGAAGACTAGTATATTATTAGTAGTAGTATTGAAGTAAGCAGTGTGGCAGTGGAGAGGATAAAATAATAGGGAAGCGAGTTAGCAGTACCACTTCTCCAGTGAAAATCACGGGCAAGGTGTAAAGTTATGTCAGGAATGCAGGTTTGACAGCTGGGGGATTAGATATCATCAGCTTGAGATTATATGAACTAGGGGATAGGGAGAAGCTGGAGAGTGGTAGACAGAGTAGAGGAGACCAGATGGAAGGAGTGAGAAGTGAGGAGGCTGATAAGACTATTAACTGACAGGGAATACTGAACGATCAGCGGCTCTGCAGTGTGCAGGCTTGTGGAGCAAAGACAGCAAGAGGGAGATGTTGGTATCTAGAATTTTAAAATTTGATAGGGGTGTGGTCTTGGGATTGACAGACGTGGAAAAAGGCTGCACTTTTATTGCTTGGGATAGGGTCTGGCTCAGAACACGCATGATCTTTTGGAGAAGGAAGAAATAGTTCTGGTGAACAGTTCTGGTGTAAGTGTCAAAAGAATATCCAATGGAAGAAACATTGTAACTATTTGTGAAGGTTTTTATACACTTTCTAGAAAGTTTGTACAACGTCTGTAAATTGGTGTGGATACTCTTTTTTTGAATGGGTCAGGTAAATTACAAGGAGTGGTGTCCTATTTCTTGATACATAAATATATGAGAGAAATTGAGTTAAATGAGGTAAAGGAGTGGGCAGAAAAAATAGACTTTGATGGTGGAGACATTAGAGAAATCTAAACATGCATGTGTGAACATCCAGATATACACACAATCCATGTGTACATCTACAGTATCTCACAAAAGTGAGTACGGCCCTCACATTTTTGTAAATATTTTATTATATCTTTTTATGTGACAACACTGATATACTGATATAAGACGCCGCGGAGGAGATGCTGGACGAGAACGCCGGAGGAAGAACCAGAAGAACCAGAAGAACCAGAAGATGAAGGAAGATAGAAGAAAGAAGAAGCATTTAAATAAAGGAATTGTCAAAAACTGTCTCTTGTCATTTTTAACATTTTTGACAGTTTTTTAGTGAAATGGTAGGGGTAAGTACCCCCTTACCATTTCACACAGGGGGGAGGGCCGGGATCTGGGGGTCCCCTTGTTAAAGGGGGCTTCCAGATTCTGATAAGCCCCCCGCCCGCAGACCCCCACAACCACCGGCCAGGGTTGTGGGGATGAGGCCCTTGTCCTCATCAACATGGGGACAAGGTGTTTTGGGGGGCTACCCCAAAGCACCCTCCCAATGTTGAGGGCATGTGGCCTGGTACGGTTCAGGAGGGGGGCCGCACTCTCGTCCCCCCTCTTTTCCTGCGGCCTGCCAGGTTGCATGCTCGCATAAGGGTCTGGTATGGATTTTTGGGAAGACCCCATGCTGTTTTTTTTTTTTTGGCGCGAGGTTCCCCTTAAAATCCATTCCAGACCTGAAGGGTCTGGTATGAAATTTAGGGGGAAACCCACGTCATTTTTTTTTTAAATTTTGGCCGGGGTTCCCCTTAATATCCATACCAGACCTGAAGGGCCTGGTATGGAATTTAGGGGGACTCCCACGTCATTTTTTTTTAAATTTTGGTTCGCGGTTCCCCTTTGGGGAATTCCCATGCTGTTTTTATCAATGAACTTCTATGTGTATTGTCGGCAATGCAATAGCCGCGGGTAGTTTTAAATTGGTTTTTTCCTTCAAAATGTCATTTTGCTGTCAGACTGTTCTAAACACGGGAAACATGCGCCCCTTTACAGGCATACTATAGACACCCCCCAGGTACGAAATTTAAAGGGATATTACACTTTTATTGTTTGACTTTAAGCATTATTAAAATCACTGCTCCTGAAAAAACGGCCGTTTTTAAAACTTTTTTTTGCATTGATCCATGTCCCCTGGGGCAGGACCCAGGTCCCCAAACACTTTTTATGACAATAACTTGCATATTAGCCTTTAAAATTAGCACTTTTGATTATTCATGTTCGTGTCCCATAGACTTTAACGGTGTTCGCGTGTTCGAACAAACTTTTTTCCTGTTCACATGTTCTGGTGCGAACCGAACAGGGGGGTGTTCGGCTCATCCCTAATCCAGAGGTTGCCTTTGGGAAATAGACATATGAGTGCTGCCAGCATTGATGCCAAGGTTGAAGGGGTGGGGGGGGTCAGCATGTCAGTGCTCAGACCATACGTCGCACACTGCATCAAATTGTTCTGCATGGCCGTGCCATCCCAGAAAGAAGCCTCTTCTAAAGATGATTCACAAGAAAGCCTGCAAACTGTTTGCTGAAGACAAGCAGACTAAGGACATGGATTACTGGAACCATGTCCTGTGGTCTGATGAGACCAAGATAAACTTATTTGGTTCAGATGGTGTCAAGCGTGTGTGGTAGCAACCAGGTGAGGAGTGCAAAGACAGGTGTGTCTTGCTGTGGCAGAGCGTTGCCCTGCCAGGGTCTAGAAGGAGGATGTGAACCAGAATTCTCAACCAGACGGATTGAGTGGCTCCAGGGAGCATGTAACATGAAGAGGAAACTGGCCTTTCAGTTTCCTCAGTGTTTTGTAAAGTCTACTTTGGGAACTGGAGCTCGGGGATTTCTGAGAGATCTGGGTCGGATGAAATCCCTAGTCCTGGGTCCTGATTTTGAGAACAGCCAGCATACTGATTGGTCAGGTGTGTGCTGGGCTTTTAGTAGTAACCTGGCCATGGTTCTGGGCTCCACCCCGGCAGATACGAAGTCTGAGTACCAGGTCTGGAGGGCTCCACGTAGGAGCCAGTGCAGCAAGAGGCTGTTAGCTGTGTGCGTCCAGGGTGCCTGAAGCTGGGTGCTTTGAAGGGCTTCAAAGCTATGTGCACCAAGGTGGTCGGTGAAACAGTCTGTATGAGACAGACAAGAGCCTGGAGTGTAAGGCCAGAGCTGCAGTGCTACAAGTGAGAGCCAACTAGGCTGAATGTAGTTTTCTTGATGAAAAGGAATGCTGAAACCCCTGCGAGGGAAACATATCTTTGTTGAACTTTCTTTTAATAAAAATGGGCAAACAAAGCCCTTAAAAAGAAGAACCAGCGAGTGGCGGTGTCCTTCAAGCTCTACATTTGATGCTAATCCTTTACACTTGCCTACAGTCAAGGTAGAAGTGTCATGGTCTGGGGCTGCATGAGTGCTGCCGGGACTGGGGAGCTACAGTTCATTGAGGGAACCATGAATGCCAACATGTACTGTGAAATACTGAAGCAGAGCATGATCCCCTCCCTTTGGAGACTGGGCCGAAGGGCAGTATTCTAACATGATAATGACCTCAAACACACCTCCAAGACGACCACTGCCTTGCTAAAGAAGCTGAGGGTAAAGGTGATGGACTAGTCAGGCATGTCTCCAGACCTAAACCCTATTAAGGCATCTGTGGGGCATCCTCAAATGGAAGGTGGAGGAGCACAAAGTCTCTAACATCCACCAGCTCCATGATGTCGTCATGGGGGAGTGGAGGAGGACTCCAGTGGCAACCTGTAAAGCTCTGGTGATCTCCATGCCCAAGAGGGTTAAGGCAGTGCTGGAAAATAATGGTGGCCACACAAAATGTTGACACTTTGGGCCCAATTTGGACATTTTCACTTAGGAGTGTACTCATTTTTGTTGCCAGTGGTTTGGACATTAATGGCTGTGTGTTGAGTTATTTTAAGTGGACAGCAAATTTGCACTGTTATACAAGCTGTGCACTCACTACTTTACATTGTAGCAAAGTGTCATTTCTTCAGTGTTGTCACATGAAAAGATATAATAAAATTTTTACAAAAATGTTAGGGGTGTACTCACTTTTGTGAGATACTGTATATGCCATATAAACATATACACAAATAAACAAATTCCCACACCTGTGCACATACAGTATATACATACAGCATATATAGGCATATACACACATACATACATATATAAACTCACACACACAGCCAAAGAATCTTATTTAACCCTTTGGTGGCACACTCTTGTGACTTTTTTAATTATTTCGCTCTTGTGGATTCTATGGACTATACCAATAGTATGGAAGTTTCCTCTCACTCTTGCTTATGATTTTATGGGAATTC
Organism: Lithobates septentrionalis; assembly: GCA_037952835.1. NCBI lineage: Eukaryota > Metazoa > Chordata > Amphibia > Anura > Ranidae > Lithobates > Lithobates septentrionalis. The sequence goes on along the minus strand of JBBDGP010000091.1, from coordinate 2,766,246 downwards.
ATTTTGCTGCTGTTGTTTGTGATCATATAGAAGAGCTTATTTTATTGCTATTGTGCTGCTGCTTGCATTATATGTCATATGTAACATGAATCCCTTAGCTGATCCTGCATCAGAAGATAGTAATAGGAACAGCAGGTCTGCTGCTACGGTGCCTTGAAAACATATTTATACAGCTTGAAATTTTCCCCATTTTGCCATGTTGCAACCACAAATGTAAATATATTTTATTGGGATTTTATGTGATCAACCAACATACAGTGGCACATAATTGTGAAGTAAAAGGAAAATGATAAATGGTTTTAAATTTTTTTTACAAATAAATATTTGAAAAGTGTGTCATGCATTTGTATTCAGCCCCCAAAACTTTGTAGAACCACCTTTCACTGCAATTACAGCTGCAGGTCTTTTTGGGTATATCTCTACCAGCTTTGCACATCTAGAGAGGGAAATTTGTGCCCATTCTTCTTTGCAAAATAGCTCAAGCTCTGTCAGATTGGATAGAGAGCATCTGTGAACAGCAATTTTCAAGTCTTGCCACAGATTCTCAATTGGATTAGGTCTGGACTTTGACTGGGCCATTCTACTACAAGAATATGCTTTGATCTAAACGATTCCATTGTAGCTCTGGCTGTATGTTTAAGATTGTTGTCCTGCTGGAAGGTGAACCTCCACCCCAGTCTCAACTCTTTTGCAAAATCTAACATGTTTTCTTCTAGGATTGGCCTGCATTTGGCTCCATCCATCTTCCCTTCAACTCTGACCAGCTTCCCTGTCCCTGCTGAAGAAAAGCATCCTCACAATATGATGCTGCCACCACCATGTTTCATGGTGGGGATGGTTCGTTCAGGGTGATGTGCAGTGTTGGTTTTTCACCACACATAGCATTTTGCTTTTAGGCCAAAAAGTTAAATTTTGGTCTAATCTGACCAGAGCACCATCTTCCACATGTTTGCTGTGTCCCACACCTGGCTTCTCGCTAACTGAAAACTGGACTTCCTATGTCTTTCTTTCAACAATGGCTTTCTTTTTGCCACTCTTCCATAAAGACCAGATTTGTGGAGTGCACGACTAATAATTGTCCTGTGGACAGATTCAACCCACCTGAGCTGTGGATCTCTGCAGCTCCTCCAGGGTTACCTCTTGGCTGCTTCTCAGATTACTGATATCCTTTCCTGGGTTGTCAGTTTAGGTGGACAACCATGTCTTAGTAGGATTGCAGTTGTGCCATACTCTTTCCACTTTCAGATGATGTATTGAACAGTGTTTAGGGAGATGTTCAAAGCTGGGGATATATATATATATATATATATATATATATATATATATATATATATATATATATATTTATCTTTCAATATGTTTATTGAGTTTTGGATAAAGAACAAAAACATAAGAAAATAGTCCTTTCATTGGCCCATATGGCGTTTGATCTTAGAAAGTACTAGTTACAAACATTGAAGAATGAATCAGTGCACATTATCACTAATGCATAGATTAGAAGACGTCATAGAACAATAAACCAGTCACAATTGGTCTGAGAGGGGAAAATCTCTATAACTATGGGTATGTCATTTTACCCCCAGGCCAAAGTTATAAGGACCCCAAACTGTGGTAACTATTGGGGAGGCTCAGGAAAGACAGACATCTGCCCGGAGAGAGAACCGGCATACCACCCCTGTGAGATCTAACTGTGTATGCGCCTTACCCCTCACGGGCCTCCAATCCGCAGACCCCAGTCACCCCGACCCAAACCCTGTGGTGAACTGTCTTTAGTTTAGTGCAGGGCCATGTGTAATTTAGGGGATCCAAACTGGTACAATAGTACAGAAACTGTAATGCCCCGTACACACGGTCGGATTTTCAGATGGAAAATGTGCGATCAGAGCGTGTTGTCGGAAATTCCGACTGTGTGTGGGCTCCATCGGAATTTTTCCATCGGATTTTCCGACACACAAAGTTTGAGAGCAGGCTATAAAATTTTCCGACAACAAAATCTGATCGCGTCAATTCCGACCGTGTGTGGACAATTCCGACGCACAAAGTGCCACGCATGCTCAGAAGAAATTCCGAGACGGAACAGCTCGGTCGGGTAAAATTAGCATTCGGAATGGATAGAGCACTTTCGTCAGGCTGCAATGTTTAAAATTGTTTAATACAGGGCACTCTCTTCTTCTTTATAATGCTAGAAGAATTAAGTAGTTTTGCTGCTCATATTCACACAGACTTCTCACAAACTTCTTTCTTTATTATTTATCGTTTTAGGTTTGTATTTTTTTCAAGGCTGATGTTTTTTTTATTTTTTTATTTATTTTACTCCAGAATATTTTTGTGTGTGTTTTGTGTGTCAAGTTACCACAACACCATTATTATCTTGTATTATTTAATCTCAAGGAGGTTGCTTGGTGTTGGTGTCTCTTGTTAATTTCACATTGTAGTTTACAAATGTACCTGCCTCCTCGCAAACAAACTGTCCTTTTTGAAGGAAAACACACATAGGCGAGTATAATTGAACCAAAAATTCCTTTATTAAGGGCTCAGAACCAAACAAAGAGGGAGGCAATGCTGGATAAACATCATAAATTGGCGAAGCCTTTGACCCCCAGGGCACACATCAATTATTTTCCTGCAAAATTGGTGGCCTGAGGAGTCCATATCTAAGGGAGTGCAGTCTGGTCCAGAAGTCCCAGAGATCATGAAAGCAGCAGATGACATCTGTGTCCCCACGCTGTGGTACTACAAGAGCCTGCATATTTTGCCAGACCAGACTGAACCCAGGTCATCACTCTCTGGTCTTCATTCCACGCTTCCTTCCCGGCTGTGGCGCTGGTGTTGGAGATGTGGCAGGAGGAGGAGTAGGACCTGGAGGAGGAGGAGGAGGAGGAGGAGGAGTAGTAGGACCTGGAGGAGGAGGAGGAGGAGGACTATGGGTGAGGTGACAAATGTGGGTTGCACATTTGAGTTGGCCCCTCAACCTCTTATTTAGAGCTTCCAAAATTAAAAACTCACATAGGAGTCGTTGGCCCTCCTCCATCTGCATCATTTTGCATGCAGTTATGCCAGCAAAATCCTCCTCCACACTGTGGGGTGTTCTGAGGGCCTCAGTAGCCTTCCAAAATAGGCCTATGGCAGCCTCCTCCAGGTTACTCCTCTTCCTGACACTTTGCCTTTGAAGGCGGACGGTAGGGACCTGGGTATCGGGCAGCCTGCTTGGCCTGGCCACCTTCTGACTGAGACTTCCCTGTGTATGAAAAAGAGACATGGTTTTAGTTTTTGCTTCATCAATCACAATCATAAATTAGTACTACAAAATAACATCTATTTAACATTATTGATTGGACAACCAGAAATATTTAGAAGAATGCTATACCTGGCTCAAGCTGGGCTCCTCCACATGTTGCTGCCTGGAAGGCCCAGGTTGGGCGTCAGAAGCCTCAGCTGGGGGGAAGGAAGCGTGGAAGGAAGACTGGAGAGTGCTGGTCTGGGTTCAGTCTGACCTGCCAGAAAATGCAGTCTGTCATAGTACCACAGCCTGGGGACATAAATGTCATCTGCAGCTCCTGATCTCTGGGAATCCTGGACCTTCTTGTGCTCCCTTAGATAAGTGCTCCTCAGGCCACCAATTATGATCTTCAAATAGGTGATGTCTGCCGTGGGGATCACCGACTTCACAAATTGCATCAACTTATCCAGCGCTGCCTTCCTCTTTGTTTGGTTCTTATAATCAGGGTGGTTTATCTGGCACAGACAAGTCAGCTACCTGAACATATCTATGAAGATTGGCATAAAGTCATGATCCTTCAAGATATCCATTTTACCTGCAAGACACAACACAAAACAAACCCTAATGTCAGCCTAAAGTCTTCTAAACTTGTGCAAATACAGGCCTCAATCTAGAAGCAGTATAGGCCCAATGTTAAATCTTACCTTCGCTATCACGATCAACGCCTCCGTTACTCCTTCCTCCGCTCACAGATCGTACGTACTATGCACGCTTGTTACGCTTTATAGACACTGCGCATGCGTGAAACTCCGCCCGCCCCTGACGTTCTTTCTAGTCTATTCCCCGCCCCTTCTCGTTCAGCGCAGTGGGGGAAGAGCACATGGCGGAGACAGAGCAGGTGTCTGTTAATTACAGCAACGAGGAGGAGGAGGAGGATGAGGAGGAAAGCCCGGAGCCTGAAACGTCCCGATCCAGAAGGAGACGATTTAAGGCATCAAATATGTCCTTTGTGGAGATGGTCGACATCCTGAAGAAGGCAGACTATGACGGGAAGTATGGACCTTACCCCAACCCCAATGTCCGAAAGGCCAAGATCATGGCGAAAGTGGTCAAAAGTCTGCACCAGAATTTCGGGGAATTTCAGGGAATTTCAGGATTGAAAGATCAGCTCAGGAAGCGATGGTCGGACCTGAAATTAAGGGAGCACGAACAGTACAGTACAGAAGGATCCGGAGAGTGCTGCAAAAAAGTAAGTAGTTGTCCTGTGTTCCTATTCTTTATGTTTATTACGTTCGTGCTGCTCCATGTGCTTTTCTTAACTGTTGTCCAGTTTAAAATGGCAACTTTCATGTTCATGGGCACTAGGGATGAGCTTCGAGTTCGAGTCGAACTCATGTTCGACTCGAACATTGGCTGTTCTCAAGTTCGCCGAACAGCGAACAATTTGGGGTGTTCGTGGCAAATTCGAATGCCGCGGGACACCCTTTAAAAGTCTATTGGAGAAATCAAAAGTGCTGATTTTAAAGGCTAATATGCAAGTTATTGTCATAAAAAGTGTTTGGGGACCTGGGTCCTGCCCCAGGGGACATGAATCAATGCAAAAAAAAGTTTTAAAAACGGACGTTTTTTCAGGAGCAGTGATTTTAATAATGCTTAAAGTCAAACAATAAAAGTGTAATATCCCTTTAAATTTCATACCTGGGGGGTGTCTATAGTATGCCTATAAAGGGGCGCATGTTTCCCGTGTTTAGAACAGTCTGACAGCAAAATGACATTTTGAAGGAAAAAACTCATTTAAAACTACCCGCGGCTATTGCATTGCCGACAATACACATAGAAGTTCATTGATAAAAATGGCATGGGAATTCCCCAAAGGGGAACCCCGAACCAAAATTAAAAAAAAAAAATGACGTGGGAGTCCCCCTAAATTCCATACCAGGCCCTTCAGGTCTGGTATGGATATTAAGGGGAACCCCGGCCAAAAAAAAAAAAAAACCTTTAGAAGAGGCTTCCTTCTGGGGCGACAGCCTTGCAAACCATTTTGATGCAGTGTGGGGTGTATTGTCTGAGCACCCCTTCAAACTCTGCAGCAATACTGGTAGCACTCATATGTCTATTTGCCAAAGACAACCTCTGGATATGAAGCTTAGCACGTGCACTCAACTTCTTTTGTCGACCATGGCGAGGCCTGTTCTGAGTGGAACCTGTCCTGTTAAACCGCTGTATGGTCTTGGCCTCCATGCTTTAGCTCAGTTTCAGGGTCTTGGAAATCTTTCTATAGCCTAGGCCATCTTTATGTAGAGCAACACTTCTTTTTTTTAGATCCTCAGAGAGTTCTTTGCCATGAGGTGCCATGTTAAACTTTCAGTGACCAGTGAGAGCAATAACACCAAATTTAACACACCTGCTCCCCATTCACACCTGTGACCTTGTAACACTGACAAGTTACATGACAAGTTCCATGGGAGGGAAAATGGCTAATTGGGCCCAATTTGGACATTTTCACTTAGAGGTGTACTCACTTTTGTTGCCAGTGGTTTAGACATTAATGGCTGTGTGTTGAGTTATTTTGAGGGGACAGCAAATTTACACTCTCATACAAACTGTACACTCACTACTTTACATTGTAGCAAAGTGTAATTTCCTCAGTGTAGTCACATGAAAAAATATAATGTAGTCACATGAAAAAATGTGAGGGGTGTACTCACTTTTGTGAGATACTGTATATTGGTTTAGAATGTTTCCAATGTTTTAATAATTTCCTTGGGAGATGTGGAGAGAGTACCGTTGGGGTTATGCAGGGCATTGATATGGGTGGGGAGGTAAGTACCTTTGGTAAGTCTGGCCAATAGCTTCCCTGCCTTATTTCCATATTTGTGGTATTGTAGTTGAGTATGTGTCATTTTCATATGTTCTAGATTATTTGCCCCGGTATCAAAGAGGCCCTTGGCTTCCTTCCAGGACTTGCGTTTTTCTGGGGTGTTCTGCTCAGTAAGTCGTGTTTGGGCAGTTCGTAAGCTGTCGCTGCTCTCTAGATAATGTTTTTGGGTGGTTTTCCTATAGGCCGATACAAAGGATATTTTCTTTCCATGGATGAATGCTTTGCCTGCCTCCCAGAACAAATTTAGGTTATCTTTGTGTGAGCTATTGTTGTGGACATATGTCATCCAGGCATCGTGTTACATTTTTTAAAGCTGTAATTTTGGTTTAAGTGTGCCGGGAAGCGCCATTGTCTATAGTCTGGGTGGGTCTGGAGATTATCTAGGGTAACTTAAATAGGGGAGTGGTCTGAAATGACCATGTCGTGGGTAAAATAATCTCTAACCTAATGGAGAAGGGAGGGGGTGCAGAGGAAATAGTCAAGTCTGGCAAAAGAGTTATGGGCTGGAGAGAAGAAGGTGAATTTTTTATCTAGGGGATGTTGTATTCTCCATGTATCTATCAATTGAAGGGTGTTCACCATGTGGTAGAAGTGGGTGAACTGGTCTCGTGTAGTAGTTCTTGGTCTATAGTGGGGATTAGACCCATTTTCATTATTGTTAATGACTGAATTGAAATCACCTCCTATGAGATGATGGAAGCTGGTCTCTGTCGCTAGTTGGGATGTTAGGTCAGTGAAGTAGGATTTGTCCGGGGAATTAGGTGCATAGATATTGGTTATCCTTACTTCTCTTGATGAGAATTTGAGATGAATTGAAACTAACCTACCATCCTCATCTTTATCGACGGATACTACGTTGCATGTTAATTTTTTGTGTAAAAGTATAATTGTACCTGCCTGGCGACCCTTGGATGCTGAACCTATCACCTTTCCTACCCATAACTTCTGCATTCGGAAGAAGTCGCTTTCCGCTAAGTGTGTCTCCTGGAGCAATGCTATGTCTGATTTTAATCTTTTTAGGTGTCTGAGGATCTTCATTCTTTTTGTCAGGGAATGCAGCCCCTTAACATTCCAGGATGTTATTTGTAGAGTATTCATGAGTCAGGTAGGGGGAAAATAGTGTATGGGGTAGTGTGCTGAATTTACCTGTGTTAAATGACCGATGATCAAATGCAGGTGAAGTAGTTCAAGTTTCTGGTTTTGTGGCTGGAGGAACCATCACTTCTTAATAGAGTAGGGCATATAGAAGAGGAAGAAGGAAAATAAAGAGAATAGATTAACCATGAGAAGCAAAACATTTTGTGACTTCACTTTTTTCCGCATGCTACTTCACCACCGGTCAAACCATTAGCCCGTAGGCCAGAAAAATGTATGATTAAGATTGGGCACTATTCCACAGACAAAGTGGTAGATTAAGAAGTGGACATCCACGTTTCCTTGGCTTGTGAATTTCCTTATTGGGTAGAACAAGTGGTGAAGGAGCATACTTACCTCCCCTGAGGGAAGAAACATGGTGAGGTCTGGTGGCAAAAATAACTGGGAACAGATCATACATTGATGAGACAGCACATGGATCTATTAAAACACTTAAAAAAAGAACAATAATAATAATAAAAAGAAAAAACGTAACTGACAAATAGCGTGTGATAGCTCTAGGTTCATACTTTGTTGTCTGTCCTAGAGGCTATAGACTCCTGCAAAGCAGGAGCCTCTCAGAGGGTGATTTCAGCGGTGAGCGATCTGATTAATTGAGGAGGTGTGCTTTAGACATTTTGACGGGTCCTTCCTAGGGCTCATTTGCTCTCTAGGCCCATATTTCACCTTTTCTGGGTATGTTTCAGATGGAGTTTGCCTGGATGAGAGTGAAAGTGAGTGCAGAAAGGCGTTCGCCTTTTCCGGAGATTGAAAGTTGAGCTGTTCCCCATCCGGGGCTTTCAGGTGAAGGATTGCAAGATAAGCTAAAGTGAAACGGATGCTCCTTTTGTATAGCTCTGCACACACGGGTTGGAATTCCTTGCATTTGCGGGATACCTCCGCCGAATAGTCGATGAGTAGCTTGTGACCCTCTATCACCACAGAGCGTGCTTTCCGAAAGCTCTGCAAAATGTCCATGCGCTCGACAAGCTTCACAAATAATTCATAGTCTCTTCAACTGTGCAAATTAGTGCAAAATGGAGGGAGAAAAACTGTCCAAGTGCAGAAAAACAGGATTGAATGTGACGATAGCTTGTAGATCACTTTCTAAAATCCACACCCAGTGTGTTCTAGCCTTTCACCTCCAATGTAGACCCCAATGGGTCTAGTCACACATCAAGATAATCACTCATGGCAATCTGTGTTTCCTTCCTCTTTGCTGGAGATATCACAGAGGCATAATAAACAACTGCAGTTTTCAAGGATAAACGTCTCTTTTCCTGTGTGGTCTGTGCTTTACAATGACCTCTCTCCAATGCTCCTCCTCCAAGGTAGACCCCAATGAGTGTAGTCACGCATCAAGAAAATCACTCATGGCAATCTGTGTTTCCTTCCTCTCTGCTGGAGATATCACAGCAGGACAACGAATCACTGCAGCTTTCATGGATAAATGGCTCTTTTCCTGTGTGGTCTGTGCTTTACATCCTCTCTCCAATGCTCCTCCAAATCCAAGATATTATGTAAAGGATAGAAGAATATTTAATGCTTTTGCTGATACTCTTCGGAACGGAGCAATCGACAGCGGATTTCGCAGAAAGGATCTTATTGTAGTGGGAGAGCATGTGGTCTCGAACCCGGTACTGGTCACTGAGCTGGCGGCTGTGGCCGATGCAGAAGGTTGAAGGGGAGAAGAAGAAGATTAATACAACCAGCAACCAGAGAACCAATATACAAAGAGCACCTGTCATGTATACGGCTGTTGATGCTTGACTAGACCCATTGAGGTCTACCTTGGAGGTGGAGCATTGGAGAGAGGTCATTGTAAAGCACAGACCACACAGAAAATTATTTGATTTTGATTCCTATCAGCATTTTTTTTTAATATTAGTATTGCATTTGCACTTTGATTGTATTTATGCATTTTTATTACACTTTATATTGTGTCGCACCTTATTGGTTATTTTAGAGTGTATTTTTATAGCACAGTTTCACATGACTACTATTACATGAGCTGCTTGATAGTATTTAGAAAAGTTCGAATGCGCTAAACCACCTGTGGATTTTGTTTGAAAGAGGGTATCCCGCTTTAACCTAGGTTTACTGTTACTACAGATAAAGCTAATAAAATGTCTCTGTATGGACCTAATAGCAGCCACTCTTTCAAGTCAGGAAAGTAGAAGTTTGTCCCATACTGTTAGAAGTGACCTCACACTACACAATAAAGAGGAATAACTGGCAGCATAGAGGGTGTCACTAGGAATTGATGAGGGAGATCCCTAAATAAAGGAGGGCAGTAAAGGCCCAAGGAAATCTGCAATAGCGGTGCAGATGATCAACCGTTGATTGAGGCAAAAAAAAATATTAAGGGCCTTAGATTTTACTGTATTGATTTTGAGACCTGAGGCTGCTGCAAATTTTGATAGTTATAATCATAAGTGTTGCTGCGCCCCTGAACAAAACAATGTTAATATCCCTTTAAATCTGCATAAACAGTAATTTTCAAAAACCAACAAATCAAAATATGACAGTGACAATACAATGATGAATCAGTCCATAAAATGTCCTTTAGTGTATATTTGCTTGCATGCACTTTCATCAATAAGAAAACATGTATTCACATATCAAAGCATGTGTTTACTTAATTAGTGTTCACCACTTTGTGCTCCAATCATCCACATTCGTTGGTGATTATCCCCTCACCTGATGTGCCCTCACCTTGGTGATAAGGCCAACCAATGGTCTATATGCGCTTTTGTCCCTCTCTGGGGATCTAGTGTACAGTTCACTTCTTTGATGACAACCTTGGGTTTAAAATCCTCCTTTCCTTATGTTTATCTCCATTCACCCAAATTATAAAAAGAGAAAGCTGGACATAGTGCCTTTTACAACAACCAGTTTTATTTAATACTACGGTATAAAAACACACATTTTATTGGTGCTGTGTGCACCAAACTGTAAAAAGCATATAATCCTCACAATACGGGTATGTAACGATTAGACAGTGTGTTACCACAATGCTCTCTTGGTGTGCGCCTCAGCTCGATGTCAGACTGACCCTATCCCCCCGAGGAAGCCACATGTCCCTGTGTCACTTGAACATGGATATTTGCTTCCAAAAATCAGCGAACTAGATATAAAAAGCTCACCATGCAGGAGCCCAGAGGAAGCTTACATAGTGCACTATTTATTGTAGAAAGATTAAAATAAATATATGTACTACAGCACAATAAAACAAGCCAGGCACACTTACAATGGTGGCCACCGCTATGAGCACATGGACACGGCAGCATGACGTCACACTCATATGATTAACTGAAGATGACGGACTAATGACAACTCATTGAGGCCTGTACATGTCTCATCTCTGGATGAACTTTTCCACATTTATGGACTTATTTTACAATTACATATAATTTTATTTCCTCATCGCTTGGATTGCTGTATTTTATTAATTGTTGCATATATTTATTGTATATATTGCATACATATTGCATATATTGTCACTATTTTATTTTTATTTAGTTTTATTAGATTTTCTATATAAAAAAAGTATACATACATTGAGAAACAATTCGCATAAATAAACACCTTCCCATTGTCCCCATTTCCCACCTCGCCTTCTCTTCCTTCCCACAGTTGTCCCATTTGTGCCAATCACTCCCATCCCTCACCCCCTCCCAATCCCCAGCCCCCACCCCCTCTCCTCCCACCTCTACTCTACCCAGCTTTCCACTTATTTCCTGGTTTTCTTAAATTCTATCCACCTCTCCCATGTACTGGCAAATCTTTCTACTTGATCTTCTTCCCTACTATTCAAATATTCCATTTTGTATATACTGTATAGTCTATTCTTTTAAACCAATCTCTATTCTCTGGATCTAACAATTTTCTTGGTATTACCCCCTTTGCTGCATTTATTAGATGTGGCAGGACTGTACACTTATATATTTTGTTTGTAATATTTGTGTTATGGAATAAACATAACCATGGGTTGTTGGGGATATCTGATCCCATAATCTCCCCCATGTGTTGTTGTACCTCCTGTCAATATTCCTGTATCTTTGGGCACCCCCACCATAGGGGGGTGCCTTTCTGATTACACTCTCTCCAGCACAGGGGAGATTTCCCCGGCTGTTTTTTTTGTTAGGTGTTATATACCATCTTGCCAAACATGTATCATTAATTTCTACCGTATTTATATCCACTGCAAAACCATGTACAGCCCTCAATAATGTACTTACTTGTTGCTCTTTTAAACTTGACCCTAATTTCTTTTCTGATGAATGGAGGTATTCCCAGTCCTTCTGTGAGAATTTTATAGATCTGAGATATACTATGTTTCCTTTTTGTTAGTAAATTACATAGTTGTTCTATTGGGTTTAAAATCTCCCCAGATCGAATTGGTTGCGGTAAGCTTGTCAAAGTGTTTTAACTGCAAATGCCTCCATTCACCCAGTACCAACAATTCTCTTCTGTGCTTTAATTCTTGATATGATCGTATTTTCCCTTTTTTTTGTTATATCTTTTAACTGTGCATTTTTTATCCAATCCCCAAAGTGTACCCTATTACCAGGTGGAAAAAAGTTTATCCCCCCTAGTGAAATTAGTGGTGATTTGTATTCCCATTTTGCCTGTCTGTAAATGATATCCCAGACTTTAAAAACATTCCTAATCAATTTGTGTGTGCTTTCAACTAACATTCTATTATTTTGTGGTATCCATATATTCTTATTTAATTGTGCTCTACTTTGTCTATTTTCTATATTCACCCATCTTTTATCACTCTTTGTGTTTGTCCATTCTATCATTCGTGCTAGTATTACTGCGTTGTAATATCTTTCAATATCTGGTGCAACTAATGCCCCTTGTACTTTACTTTTGCTTATTATCAAAAACTGTATTCTTGGTTTCTTGTTCTGCCATAAAAACTTTAGAATCATTGTCTTTAGTGTTTTAAAAAATATTTGTGGGAGAGCAATTGGTATTATTTGAAATTTGTACAAAATGTTTGTAAGTATTTTACCAGTTCTTTACCATGTTTATCTATACCACCCATTAGAGTGGTCGAATTTATATTTTTTTATTTTCTGTTTTTGTTTCTTTAAGTAATGGGACATAGTTTGCTTGGTATAGGTTCCCTAAGGAAGGTGTTAGTTTAACCCCAAGATATTTTAGGTCTTTTTCCACCCATGTAAATTCCCTTTGTAAAACTATTACTTCTTCCTTACTCAAACTTATGTTTAGGATTTCCGACTTTACATGGTTAATCTTTAAATTTGAAAGTTCTCCATATTTTTTAGCTCTTTTATTAAATTTGGTAGTGTTGTTCTAGGGTTGGATATAAAGAACAGGACATCATCGGCATATGCCACTACTTTATGTTCCTCCCCTCTGATCTTCATCCCTCCTATATCTGTGCTGTCTCGTATGGTAGCCAATAATGGCTCCAACGACAGAACGTACAGGAGGGGTGAGAGTGGACACCCTTGTCTTGTACCATTGAACATTTCAAAGGTTGGGGACAAGCTACCATTGACCTTCACTAACACTGTAGGGTGATAGGGTTTTAATCCACTGAGCTATTTTTGGGCCTATCCCCATAATTTCTATTGTATCCATCAAAAATCCCCAGTCTACCCTGTCAAATGCCTTTTCAGCATCTATTGACAGGAGTAGAGCTGGGGACCTATCCCCCTTTATTCTATGCAATAATAATGTTCTTATCCCGTTATCCTTACCTTCCCTCCCTGGGATGAGCCCCGTCTGATCTGCGTGGATCAGATTGGACATCAGCTCTTTTAATCCTGTGGCTAGAATTTTTTGCAAACAATTTTGTGTCATTGTTTAACAGCGCTATTGGTCTGTAACTGGAGCATAAAGTTACCTCTTTTCCCTCTTTAAGTATAACTGTAATATATGCCTGCAAAGACTCCTTCCTTATTTCCTCCCCTTCTCCTAGTCTATTCATATATGAGCACAGCTTTGGTACCAGTTGTTCTTTGAATTTTTTACAATATCAGATCATGAACCCATCTGGTCCTGGGCTCTTCCCTTTCGCTGTACTTTTTATTGCTGCTCTTATCTTCTCTTGTGTTATTGGTTCATCCAGAGCTTGCAGTTTTTCTACTGATATTTTAGGTAGGTTCGCTTCCCTTCGGTATTCTTGTATTTTTTGTTTTCTTTTGGACTCTACTTTCTGTGAAACTTTTTGCCTCACTGAATATAAGACACTGTAATAATTATGGAAAACCCTAGCAACTTCTGATGCTGTGTAGACTATTTCCCCTTTATTGTTCTTCATTTTTTAATATAGTTTATTGATTTTTTTATTTTTTAATATTCTTGCTAGATATTTCCCTGGTTTATTTCCCCATTGAAATCTGTCCTTGGCCACTCTATTAAAAGCCTGTCTTGTCTCTTGTTCCATTAGATCTTTCAATTCATCTCTTTTTATTACCAGGGCTTGCTGTATCTCCATATCTGCTTTTATTTTATGTAACTGTTCCAACTCATGTATTTCTTTTAGAAGCATTTCCACACTATTTGTCCTATTCTTTTTTCTAGCACCTATGGAGATTAATATGTCACTGACATAGGCCTAAAATGTCTGTTTGTAAAGTATAGTCGGCACCTCTGCTATTGCATCAGCTGTTTCAGTTTTTTGCAATTATATCCATCAATTAACCCAATTAGTAGGTGGAGCCTTTGATACTTTAGCCACTATATATTTCAACGTTTCATGTCTTATTGTATTTATGATTAAAGTCGTATAGGCTGAAACGTGTCAACTGATTGCATCTGCGTACTGTACACTGTGGTTTCCTGAATAAACAAGATTTTAGAGCAATAGCAGTTGTGCCCATCACTTTTAGAGACTATTGCTCTTGGCACCTGTGAGCTCTGCTGATGGTGGACCATATGGGTAGTAGCACTGAAATCTATTTGTATTATTGGATTTTTTGCCTTTTGGTGCTCCCCTTTATTGAGATGACACAGCCTGTGAAGTGGAATTCAACAAGCTGCTTCATGTTATGACATCAGCGGTAAACCTGTGGTGGGACTTTACCAGTTTGAATCAATATTTGAATGAACAAATTATCCCAAGGGGCCTCCGAATCAAGAAAATCCTCACAACAGTTTACTCTGAGACTTTTGTACAAGAATGGAACAGCATTTTATCTAACTGCTCTTTTGAACTAATGAGACTGATTGTCCCATATGAACAGGAAAGTTTGGACAAAGTCAATCGAAATATTAATCTGAAGGATGGAGTGCGCATGCGTGGGACTTCCGGGAAGAGGTGCTGACCGGGAGCTCCGACCCGCTCAGGCCCTCCGAGGTCCCCAACGGCGGCTATAACTAGCGGGAACCCCTGTAACAGATCCCCCAGGCAGCAGATAACTCCGGGCACAAGCCTGCATGAGGAGGAACTCGCAGAAGACGGAGGTCAGCCGGCAGCTCGATTTAGGCCTGCCCGCCCCCATAGCTCCCAAGATAGCAGCCGCGTCCTCTCCATGCGGAGTCACAGGGGACCAGGTTTCCATATCGGACCTCTCTACATCTACCCAGAACGCTAACCCTCTGCTGGCAACGCCAGTGAGTACCGAGCCTCCACACACTGTCTCTCCTGCCATCCACCGAATCGCTCTTCAGCAGGGCAATGACAGACATGCTACACAGCCCCATGTTGCAATCTCCCATCAGCCTCCCAGGCTCCCAGCAGGCTCTCCCTCTGCATTCTCCCCACCAGACTGACATGGCCCAATTACTTAACTGCTTCTCCGATATGCTTTCAGTGGGCCTGGCTCAGAACGCAACACAGATAACCACGTCTATTAAAGCTGACCTGCAAAGCCTTGGGGTCCGTATTGGTTATCGAACAAGCCGTTGATAACACAGCAGTGCATACCAATCAAAACACTAGTTGTATCCAGTTGCTGCAAGACCCACTCGAAATCGCACTAGCCAAAATTGACGACTTAGAGAACAGGATTAGGAGATACAACTTCCATATCAGAGGTATCCCTGAATCAGTCACCAATATCCAAGACACAGTAAAATTCTTCATTAAAGAAGTCATCCCTGACATCCCAAGTCACAAACTCAAGATAGACAGAGCCCACAGAGCTCTTCAACCCCCCCCCCCTGCCAAGATAGGCTCCCGAGGGACATAGTGGTTAAACCCCACTATTATGGGATCAAAGAGGAAATCATGAAAAGATCCTGTAACCTCGACAACCTCTCCTTTCACAGAAACAAAATAGAAATTTTTGCGGACATTTTCCCGACCACAATTCAAAATCGGAGATCTCTAAAACCTCTCCTAGAAATCTTAACGCAGAAATCCATAAAATACCGATACCGCTGGTCCTTCCCTTTCCGCCTTCTGTTCCAACACAAGGACAAGTCTTACGACTTCTTTAACTTTCAAGAAGGTGAACACCTACTCCTGTGACTCGGATTTATTACTCAAGAACTCCCCCACCAGGAGCAGACTAGCAGACCAAGCTCCTCCAAGAGGCCCCCACCAGGAAGCCCCATTACTCCGATTTGCAATAAGCAGCAAACGAAGAGATATCGTGATTCCTATCCACCCAGATGATGCCTAATACCACCGGTCCTCCAAGGATCTTGATCTTTCTTCCAGGATATCTTCCTCCGACTCTGTAGTGACTGGAGCTACACCAACTGACTTCTTCTCTCCTTCCACGAAAGCAGGACATTTTTTTCCATATATTCGTGACCCACTCTCTCCTTAACGCTCGTGAGAGAGGACCCCAATTTAAAGGTTTCCTCTCTGAGTGAAATAGCCCCCCAATACCTCATGATTAATATTATGTTTCGAGTTCCCTGTTCTTAGGCTACCCCTTGCATTCGTTTTGGACTTGATGCTAATCCTCACCTTATCCCCTTCCCATCCAATTTCCCTTTCCCCCTCCCTCCCTGCCACTCCCATTTTATCCAAAGACATTTCCCTAGAGAATTCTCTTCAGTTCTAATAGGTTGTTTAAATGTTTATTGGTCTGTTAGAGTTATCCATTTTCATGGTTTTTTTTTTAAGAGCTCTTTAGCTCCCATGTTCCGAGGTCCCAAAATACCCTTACAGTTGGGGACCCGGCGGATGGAGCGGGCATGCTTGCCACTCCCTCTGCTGTGACCTAGAGGAGGTTTTCCCCTCTGGTGACATCAGACCCACAACCTCTACAGAGGTTGTTTTTGTTTTTCCGAGGCCCTATTTTTTTCTTGGGTCTCGGTCTAGGACTGGGCTTGCAAGTCCTGTCCTTTATTATCCTAGGCGACCCCGCCTAGGACTGATCACCTTCACCTTATTATCTTAACTCTCTCTGTTCACTCACTCTCTTCCTTATGTCTCTCTTCCTCTCGCTTTTTCTCCCCTTATACCCCCTCCAGGAACCTGCACGGAAGGCTACCGTCTATCAGAAACTCCAGATGAGGTACCAGATCTACCTTCCCAGACTCAAAATCTGTTCCACAGGGACCCAGGTAGGTCCACACTACATGCACTCATCTCCACCCTCTCGTGACCATGGCTGACTCCTCTCCTTTGCAGAAGGCTCTTAAGATAGCCTCACATAACACCCAAGGCCTAAATTCCCCCATGAAGAGACGCAAAGCCTTCCAAAGCTATAACTCTTGGACATAATCCACCTCCAGAAAACTCACTTTTGCAATAGTTATTCCCCTTCTTTCCTCCACAATCTTTTTCCTAGCAAACGCAGATGAAAAAAAAATGGGGGGGGGTCGCTATACTATTTTCCAAATGGACTTCATTTGCCCACTCTTTGACAATTAGAGATGAAGAAGGGAGATACATATTAGTCAAGGGCATGATAGAGGGAAACTTATATACCTTCATATCTTATTATGCACCCAACAGGGGCCAGGCTAAATTTTTCTCCTCACTACTCGCATCCCTTTCACCCAACTTCGAAGGCAGGGTGATCATGGGCGGTGACTCCAACATCACATTCGATCAGTTGCTTGACAAATCAGCCCATGGGATTCCCCACCTTAAAAAACCTCCAAAGCAAAGTCTCCGAATCGCCAGACTCCTCCACTCACTAGGCCTTATTGATACCTGGAGAGAACTAAATCCATCTGCAAAAGATTATACACATTACTCAGCCCCTCACAAAACCTACGCCAGAATCGATCACATATTTTTAACCACCTCTGAAATACACGCAACCTCCCATGCCTCCATACAAGATGTTCCATGGTCCGATCATTCCTTAGTGACGTTGAAACTCTCAAACTCTATATCTCCCCCAGGAACACGCCACTGGTGCCTAAATGAAAAAATCCTTTCCAATCCAGTGCATCGCATTATGTTGGAAAAGGGCATTCGAGAATACTTCTCGATAAACAATACTGTTGACATTTCCCCAAGCTCCCTTTGGAGTGCCCACAAAGCAGTGATTAGAGGAAAGATTATCCAACTTTCCTCCAAACTAAAACGTGAACGACAAGCAGAAGTGATAAAATTAGAAAAAGAGTTCAAAGAACTCAGTTTGTCCCACAAACGGAATCCCACCCACACTACTCTGACTAATCTGGAATCTACCAGGTTAGCTCTCAATCTGGCCCTCACCTCCAATGCAGATAAACATCTTCAATGGATCAGTGGCAGTCACTACATGCGGGCGAACAAGTTTGGCCCACAGTTAGCGGCTAAACTCACCCCGAAACACAGGATTTTTGCCCTCCCTAAAATCAAATCCCTGTCAGGATCACTGACCCAAAACCCCAAAAAGATTCTAGATGCCTTTCAGTCCTTTTACTCCAACCTATATTCAGACAGCAGTCCTATCACCCACAACAACCTTGACTCCTTTTTAGAGAATAACCCTCTACCAAAACTCTCGGACTCCCATCGTTCTATCTTGGATTCACAATTTCAGGAATCTGAGATGCGAGCGGTCATTAAAGTTCTTAAAAAAGATTCAGCCCCAGGCCCAGACGGGTTCTCAACCTATTATTACAAAACCTTCACAGACGCACTATCTCTGTATCTGGCCCGTTTCTTCAACTCATTAAGCAAAACCAACCCCCTCGATCCAGCAGCCAACCTAGCCTACATATCGGTCATTCCCAAACTGGGCAAAGATCCCAGCGAAGTGAGCAACTATAGACCAATCTCAATAATCAACAATGATTTAAATATTATGACAAAGATATTATCGAACAGACTTGCATAATTTATAGGTTCTTATATTCATAAAGATCAGGTTGGATTCATCCCAGGAAGGCAGGGCCCGGACCAGATACAGAGAGCAGTAAACGCAATCTCCCTTATGAAGTCAGGATGGGATGGTGGTCCCCCCCTGGAGGGCTTCCTCCTCTCCATAGATCTCCAAAAAGCATTCAATATAGTTGCCTGGCCCTACCTCTTTACAATACTCCAGAAATGGGGCTTTGGCCCCGACTTCATTAAAATACTAGAAACCCTCTATTACCAACCCAAGGCACAGGTTAGAATCCAGGGACACCTCTCAGAACAATTCCCTATTAAGAAAGGCATGAGGCAGGGATGCCCCCTCTTCTTTTCGCGGTGGCCATTGAAACCTTGGCCATCGTGATAAGACTGCACCCAGATATTCATGGAGTCCGCTGCGGCCACTCGACGCACAAATGTGCATTGTTCGCGGGTGACGTCCTCCTATTCATTACATCCCAAATTATTTCTACTCCCAACATAACCCAACTGCTCCATGACTTTGGGCGCGCATCCGGTCTTAAAGTAAACATGACAAAATCAGTTGCCCTTAACATATCAACTCCCCAAGACATGGAAACAGACTGAAAGACCACTTCCCATTTTCTTGGAACCCTACTTCCATTCCCTATTTAGGCATTAATCTCACGTCTAGCATTGACCAATTATACAAATATAATTACCCTCCCATGTTCAAAAAACTTACTGAAGACCTTACTCAATGGTCCCTATATAAACTGTCCTGGTTAGGCAAAGTAAACGCGGTTAAAATTACTCTTCTGCCCAAAATACTGTATCTTTTCCGCTCCCTCCCCATCCCAGTGTCCAAATCACACATCAAAAACTTACAATCTGCTATCATCTGTTTTATATGGGACAAAAAGGGGCACCGACTCTCCAAAGATGTTCTCTTTAGACCCAGAATTAAAGGAGGCTTAGGCCTACCTAACCTTTGGTGGTACTACCAGGCAGCCCAGTTTAGCCAGTTTTCTATAATCTATCTTAAAGGGCCAAAACCCGACAGGGTGAACATGGAACAAGAAGCTGTCCCTAGTTATACTTTGGACTTCTTGCTCTGGAACCTACCAAAAAGACGCCCCCTATACTAGCTCCTACATTATCCCACTCAATGGCATTATGCGATTCCCTACACAAACTGAGACCCCTAACATCTACCTGGCAACCACTTGCCCACATCTTTCGCAACCTGTCACGTACCTGGTAGGTAGAGCCTGGAATGCAGGGAACGGCCTCTCGTATACCTCCGACTCGGGAACCCCTGGTAGTGATGACAGGGGCTCGAGAGTGCAAAGGGGCACAAGTGCCTGACTGGAAAGCTGGAGCAGAGGGCTGGATGCTGTAGTCAGCTGGGAGGTGTCCTGTAGTCCGGCAGCAGGATGCAGACAGCAGGGAGGTGACTTGTAGTTCAGCAGCAGGATGCAGACAGCAGGGAGGTGTCTTGTAGTCCAGCAGCAGGATGCAGACAGCAGGGAGGTGTCTTGTAGTCCAGCAGCAGGATGCAGGGTACAGGCAGGCTGGGTCAAAACACAGGCGGGCAGATCAGGTACAGAAGGGTAATCCAGAAGACTAGTCAAAGTCCAGAGCCGAGATCAGGGCAGGCAGCAAACAGGGTAGTCAAGAACAGTCCAACAGATAACAGGTAGCAAGTACAGAACACAGGTACCAAGGCGGCAGGGGTCTTCAGAGAACGCTATAGACCGGACATCAAGGCAGCAATGGAACAGTCCCCTTTTTATAGCACATCTTGGCGCCAAGTGCTGTCATAGGGAGTGCGTGCGCGCTCCTGCGCACGCCCGTGTCCCGCTATCGGTGCTATTGCGCATGCGCGTGTGCCGGATGGCGCTTCTGTGCACAGGCACTCTTTTAATCTTCCTATTGCTGGAATGCTTGTGAGAAGGCTTTTCCTGACATTGCCCCCTCCAATGGGCAGCCTCCAGATGCCCAACTGGGCCATTTTACCCTTTTCATTTGACCAGATACTGAATCTGGTTGCGTCTTTTCCGGCAATCTATGATTGCCTCAAATTCCTCTTCACCGTCGATGAGCACAGGTTCAGGAGGACCAGTGTTTCGGTTAAGGAAGGGATCCGGAACTGAAGGTTTAAGGAGAGCCACATGAAAGATTGGGTGAATGCGAAATGACTCTGGTAGTTTTAATTCATAAGCCACATCATTGATCTTTCTTACCACTGGGAAGGGACCCACAAACTTAGGGCCCAATTTCCTGGAAGGGCAAGCCAACTTCAGATTCAGGGTAGACAGCCAGACTTGATCTCCTATCTTCATGTCAAGCTCCCCTCTCCTCTTTTTGTCAAATGTCACCTTGTTCCGTCCCTGAGTCTTTGACATGGTCTCTTGGAGTAGCCTGTTGTTTGCACTGAAAAAACTCAAGGTTTCTTGGACAGCCAGTACCGAACACTCCGGAACGTTGTTGGACAAAAAGGGGTGAAAACCATAGTTCGCAAAAAATGGAGACTGGTTAGTTGCAGAGTGAACAGAATTATTGTAAGCAAATTTAGCCAGAGGTAATAGGGGAACCCAGTCATCTTGGGAAAAACAAGAATAGCTCCGTAAGTATTGCTCCAAGGTCTGGTTTGTTCGTTCGGTCTGACCATTAGTCTGGGGATGGTAAGCAGAAGAGAAGGAGAGGTCAATCTTCAGGGATCCACATAGAGCACTCCAGAACTTGGATGTAAATTGCACCCCTCGATCAGATACAATGTTTGCAGGTATACCAGGGAGCCTTACAATCTCTTTAATAAAGATCCCCGCGGTCTCGGAAGCAGAGGGGGTACCTTTCAAGTGCAGGAAGTGAGCCATCTTGGAAAGTCTGTCAACCACTACAAAAATAGTGGTGTAACCCTCGGATGGTGGTAATTCAATGATAAAATCCATGGAGATCATCCTCCATGGTCTTTCCGAAACAGGAAGAGGTCTTAGCAACCCCCAAGCCTTGGTCTTGCTGCCCTTGTTTTGAATGCAGGTAATGCATGATTCCACATAGTGTTTACAATCCTCCAATAGCTGAGGCCACCAAAATGTGTGTTGGAGAAGTTCGGAGGTCTTGTGTATCCTGAAGTGGCCAGCTAATTTGTGGTCATGACAGGATTTGAGAACAGCAACCCGTGTTTGTTATGGCACGAAGATCTTATCCTTGTGTCATAATAACTCGTCTCTGGACTGTAGAGTGACATCTGCTGGAAGGGGAGTTGTTGAAGATGCCTGTCTGATTTGAGACAGCAGGTCTCCTTGAAGCATCAGAAAGTTCCCAGGAGCAAGAATGGTGTCAGGGGGAGAAGGAGCTTCAGGTTCACTGAACATCCGGGACAGCGCATCTGGTTTGGTATTTTTTGATCCCGGCCTGTAAGTAATGTGAAAAGTGAACCTGGTGAAGAAGAGTGCCCACCTGGCCTGGCGTGGTTTCAATCTTTTGGCAACCTTCAGGTACTCTAGATTCTTGTGGTCGGTGTACACCAGAATAGGATGGGCCGCTCCCTCCAGGAGGTAGCGCCATTCCTCAAGTGTGGCTTTGATTGCTAGTAGCTCCCTGTCCCCAACATCGTAATTCCTTTCGACTTTGGTTAACCTGCAGGAGAAGAACACCACTGGATGCAATAAAGCCTTGGAGCCTTGTCTCTGCGAAAGTACCGCTCCTACTGCTATCTCGGAAGCATCTACCTCCAGTATGTAGGGTAAAGCTGGATCGGGGTGCTTCAGGACGGAGGCTGACACAAATTGGTCTTTTAAGGAGGTAAAAGTAGCTTGAGCCTCAGGGGACCCTTGGAACCGGGTGCCTTGCCGAGTCAGTCTTGTGATGGGAGTGATGATGGAAGAAAATCCCCTAAAGAATTTGCGATAGAAATTTGCAAAGCCCACAAAGCGCTGTACTCCTTTCTTGTCCGTAGGAGCCAGCCAATCCAAAATGGCAGAGACCTTCTGTGGATCCATCTTGATACCATCTATGGAAATGATCAGACCCAGAAACTGAATGCTTTGGCGTTCAAATTCGCACTTCTCAGGTTTGGCGTACAGGCCATGTTGGCGGAGCCGGGTTAGAACTTTCTTGACATGTTCTCGGTGGATAGACAGGGTAGAAGAGAAGATCAAGATGTCATCCAGATAAACTATGATGAACAGATCAAGGTAGTCTCTAAAGATATCATTCACGAAATGCTGAAAAGTGGCAGGAGCATTACATAACCCAAAGTGCATCACCAGGTATTCAAAGTGTCCAAAGCGGGTGCGGAAGGCAGTCTTCCATTCGTCCCCGCTCCGGATCCGGACTAAGTTGTATGCACCACGAAGATCCAGTTTGGTGAATATAGATGCAGTTCCGAGCCTCTGAAATAGTTTGGGTACCAAAGGTAGGGGGTACCGGTTCTTGATTGTAATTATATTAAGGTCCCGGTAATCTACGCAAGGGCATAGGGAATGATCCTTTTTCTCTACAAAGAAGATTCCTGCTCCAGCCGGAGAGGTGGAAGGCCGTATGAACCCTTTTTCCAGATTCTCATCAATTTAAGTTTTAAGCGTACCAAGCTCCAGTTTGGTTAAGGGAAAAATTCTCCCAAAGGGGACCTCTGCCCCGGGAAGAAGTTCAATTGGGCAGTCATAGGGTCTGTGTGGGGGAAGTGTCTCTGACCCTTTCCGACTGAACACATCCAGGAAACCATGGTACGCTTCTGGAACAGTTTGGCAGGTTTCAGCATCGGTCTCCAGACACAGCAGGGAAGATGGAACGTCAGTAATTCCCTGTAGGCAATGCTGACAGCAGTAAGGAGAGTGAAAACTGATGTTTCCAGTAGACCAGTCAATTCGTGGGTTGTGAGCTTTGAGCCAGGACATGCCCAGTATGATGGGAAACAGGGGTGACTCAATGATGTCAAGACGGAGTAGTTCCCGGTGGTTGCCGGAAATGGTGGTATTTAGAGGAACTGTCTCTTGTGTTACAGGCCCAGATTTAATAGCCGATCCATCGGCCAGGTGTACAGACAGTCCCTATGCTCTGGGTCGTAGAGGGATTTTGAACTTGTGAGCAAAAGATAAGTCCATAAATCCGCTACAGGCTCCGGAATCAATTATAGCGATTGCCTGGATGTTCCCTCCTGGAAGCTGTCGAGAAATGGGAACAGCCAAGTGAGTGGTATTGTTAAACACGTTGTCGTTCTTCAGGGTTGAGTGAAGGACGGATCAAGCCAAGTTGCATTGGTTCAGAAGTATCAGATGGGGTGTGAACTGGAGGATTTGGCACACGTGGTAACATCCACACCAGGCGAGAGGGACCAGCTGCACGTTCTGCCCTACGTTCTCTTAAGCGCCTGTCAATTTGGATTGACAGGTTGATAAGGCCTTCAAGTGTAGCCAGAATGCCTACCCGGGCCAACTCGTCTTTTAATGGTTCAGAAAGTCCCATGCGAAACTGGTAGCGTAGGGTGGCGTCGTTCCAGTTTGTGTCGGAACTCCAACGTCTGAATTCAGATGCATAGTCCTCCGCCGCCCTACGGCCCTGCTGAAGTGAGAATAGTGCTGCTTCTGCGGTAGCTGCTTGTTGCGGATCTTCGTATAGGAGATCCATGGCTTGAAAGAAAGTATCCAAACGGTCGAGGCAGTTATTCTTCTGCTCCAAAAGGCGATGGGCCCATGCCTGGGGTTCGTCCAGTAGGAGGGAAATGACGAACCCCACCTTAGTGGTTTCTAGGGAAAAAGTCCTGGGTTGCAATGCAAAAAAAAGTTCACAGGCATTACGGAATGCCCTATACTTGCTGCGGTCCCCGGAGAACCTTTCTGGTGTGGGAACTTTTCATTCAGGAGGCAACATGACCACTGAAGGAGCAGAGGGTGGACCCGGAGCTGGGATAGAAAGAACTTGGACACGCTCTTCTAGTTGTTTATAACTGTCTTGTAAGTCCTTAACAGCTTGCGTGAGTCCAGCTAGATGATGGCATAAGTCCTCCACGGGCAACGTTCCCTGCGTGGGCTCGGACATGGCTGTCCGGTACTGTCACGTACCTGGTAGGTAGAGCCCGGAATGCAGGGAACGGCCTCTCGTATACCTCCGACTCAGGAACCCCTGATAGTGATGACAGGGGCTCGAGAGTGCGAAGGGGCACAAGTGCCTGACTGGAAAGCTGGAGCAGAGGGCTGGATACTGTAGTCAGCTTGGAGGTGTCCTGTAGTCCGGCAGCAGGATGCAGACAGCAGGGAGGTGACTTGTAGTCCAGTAGCAGGATGCAGACAGCAGGGAGGTGTCTTGTAGTCCAGCAGCAGGATGTAGACAGCAGGGAGGTGTCTTTTAGTCCAGCAGCAGGATGCAGACAGCAGGGAGGTGTCTTGTAGTCCAGCAACAGGATGCAGACAGCAGGGAGGTGTCTTGTAGTCCAGCAGCAGGATGCAGACATCAGGGAGGTGTCTTGTAGACCAGCAGCAAGATGCAGGCAGCAGGGTACAGGCAGGCCGGGTCAAAACACAGGCAGGCAGATCAGGTACAGAAGGGTAATCCAGAAGAGAATTCAAAGTCCAGAGCCGAGATCAGGGCAGGCAGCAAACAGGGTAGTCAAGGACAGTCTAACAGGTAGCAAGTACAGAACACAGGTACCAAGGCGGCAGGGGTCTTCAGGAACGCTGTAGACCAGACAGCAAGGTAGCAATGGAACAGTCCCCTTTTTATAGCACATCTTGGCGCCAAGTGCTGTCATAGGGAGCAGGCGCGCGCTCCTGCGCGCGCCCGTGTTCCGCTATTGGCGCCATTGCGCATGCACGTGCGCCAGATGGCACTTCTGTGCACAGGCACTCTTTTAATCTTCCTATTGCTGGAATGCTTGTGAGAAGGCTTTTCCTGATACAACCCCAGGTTCCCCCCAGGACTAGAGGCTTACAAGGCTTACAAGTGGTGGCTAGACAAAGGCCTATACAGAATTGGTAACTTCTTCAATTCAAACGGACCCCTCACTTTATCCTACTGCACCTCCAAACTTGAAATGCCCCCCTCAGAAAAATTCAGGTTCTACCAATTGTCACATTTCCTTAACCAGTTATGGAAGAGCAGCGAAAACCCACTTTCAGTAACTCCCTATGAACAGTGGTGTTCGTCAGCTATGGACACGAGAGGGGGCATCTCCCTTATCTACTCAGCACTGGCTGAACTGCTGGAGAAAACGACCTACATGTTAAGCTGGGAACGTGATCTGGACCTTAGCTGGGACCTAGACTTCTGGCATTTTAATTTCACCCGTTCATTTAAAGGTATCCTAAACACTTCCCTGATTGAGGCTAGCCTCAAAGTGGTATCCCGCTGGTATTTGGTACCTACCCGTCTTGCCAAATACTACCCTCAAATATCACCACTGTGTTTTAGAGGATGCAACCACATGGGCACTCTCCTACATATTCTATGGGAGTGCCCTAGAATCAGAGAGTTTTGGAATAGGATCTTCTCCCTTATTCGCAAAACTGTTGGAATTGCGATTAAGCAGGATCCGCCTATCACCTTACTCAACTGTCTAAACCCTGAAACCTCTAAACCTAACCAGATTCTGATTCATTTCATCCTCCTTGGAGCCAAAATGACTATTGCCCGGTCCTGGAAATCTCCAACAGTTTCCTTTCATTTAGCTAAACAAAAAAATTCTTGGATAATGACGCAGGAAAAGATCTCCAATACCATCCTCAACACAATTGACAAATTCAAACTCATCTGGGAACTCTGGGCTACCCACTTAGGGATCTCCCTGTAAGCCTGGATCATATACTACAGGTTAAAATCCTTTCCAAGGTGGTTCTCATGGTCACTCGTGTGATAGCCTTCCGTGCACTTCCTCCGTCCTAACCCCCTGTCATCCTCTTACTACCTTCCTTCTCAGCTCCCTCATTTTTCTCTTCTTTCCTTTTCCTGTATCTCTTAATGCTAATCTTCACTGGTTCTCAGTACAAGTAGGAACCCCTTTAGGAAATCAATTGGTTAATCTTCAGGAAGGGCCACCTCCATTTCACCCTTCGTACATTTCTCACAAGAAACTCTTGTTCCAGATGGAGTCATTAACCTGACCCTCCCTGAGATTACAATTAAGATTGTTGGCTTAATGGTATCGCAACTAGCCTTTTGGATTTCTGGACCTGGCTACCTCCTGCACAGCATGATCCCGGATGGGCTGCGGGAGGTGAAGGAGACAGAGACCTTAGAACATTCCACTAAAATAGAATATAAGTCTTGATTTTGGATTGTTAATAGCTATGTGCTGACTATAAGATTCCCTTTGTATTTGTTGGTCAAGATTGTTGTTCTATTTTTGTATTGTTTCAAAGATACAATCATTTTTTTTTTTTTTTTTAAAAAGAGAAGTACAGTAAATGTAATGCAAACACAGGTTGAGTCAACTTATGTTATTGTGCAAAAAAAACAATCTGAAGGATGCATTCGTCAAGTTTACACATCTACCTACATATACAGACTAACAAAATAAGCTAAAACAAAACAATTTATGAATTGGAGATACATATTACACAGACTAAACAGTTAAAATATCTCTGAGATGTAGAAGATTACCGGGGCAATACTGTCTATGAGTTGGGTAGAAGAGATGGAATGCAATGTACCCCCCGCTCAATCCTTTAAAAGAAGCATAGATCTGCAAAATTAACTAAAAGGGTGAACTTTAGCTCTCCAGAAGCATCGGACTCACCTTCTGAAGCTTCAGACAAAATTGACACCAGTGACTCATCTCTCCTTAACACTCCTGTGGCTCTGAGAGCATCTACTCCCCGAGCCTTTGCTGAAAAAGTATTTTCAAGTGGAAACATCAATCCTGAAATGTCAAAAAAGCCACTCCTATCTTATTATCATTTCTTAAAGAAAAAGAAAACAACCAAGAAACAGGGCACCATGGGAAAAGACAACGTAGGGGAGGGAGAAGACGGAGATCGGCGGTATCCACATGGAAAAAAGAAATAGATTGCAATACAATGTCTATCCTGGCATCGATACATTGATGATGTATTTATGGTTTGGGCAGGATCAAAAGAGGCACTGATTGCTTTCTTGGAGAGCCTTGAACAGAACACCTACAATCTAAAGTTCACGTACAACTTTAATTTAGTAAGAATTATGTTTCTAGATGTGGAAATTTACATTGATGAAACAGGCACTTTTTGCTATACCCTCTACAGAAAGCCATCGGTGGGAAACCCTATTCTGCATGCTAGCAGTTTGCATCATGAACCTCTATTGAGGAGTATCCCGTATAGCCAGTTCCTAAAATAAATACGCAACTGCACTTTGGACAGTGACTTTCAGAGGGAGGTAGACGCCCTTCAGGAACGTCTCTTGGTTAGAGGATACAGTAAAACTGGCCTGAAGAAAGTCTTCAATAAAGCTAGAGCTTTAGACATATCTTGATATACAAGCCCAAAAAACCCACTCAAATGCCATTTACAAGGATTATCACTAGATACAACAGACAGCATGCATGTCATGACCTTGCAGTAATACATTCATTTTTTTTTTTCCAAAAGTTTTTATTGGAATTTGGAATTTGATACATAGTTAACAGAAATAACAAGATTTGAAAACTCGTACAGTTATATGCAATTGTGCGGACGCAGCCGCCGTTAAAATGAAGTGCGAGTAACAATGTATAGAAAGAGCATTGAAACATTATACAGCATACAGTCACCGCCAATGGTATAGACTAATACATAGTCATCACATTATTTTTCTAGTACATGCGGTTAAACTTATGTGATATGTCTGGGGAAGGTTAAGGTAGGATAAATATAGAAGATAATGAACTAATCGTATGCCAGTAGATTGTATATCAGGCATACAAGGTGGTATGAAAGGTTGAAAAGTAAAACTTGGGAGAAGAAAGGGAATCCTGTTGGGGTGAGCATGTAAGTGGGTGGAGGGAGGAATTGCTATTCAAATCTTTGATGTTAGGTTAAGTTGCGTAATATGTTCCGTGGGCGGGTAAATACATTAAGTATGTGTTGCGCAGGTGTGTAGAAGTAAGAGGGGGATAGGAGGGGGACTGGGAATATAGGGTAGGTGTATGGGTGAGAGGGTTACAGAGTTGTTGCTATTCTGCCACAGCTCTTATGTGGTCTTCACAACATTATCTGTTTGTAGGGGTCAGTGGTGACAAAATGTAGCCAACAAGCCCATGTTTTGGTGAACTTAGTCGGCGTTTCCTTGGCCTGATGTATGAGGTCTTCCATGACCTTTGTGTTTTGTATACGAGTGAACCAATCCTTCATAGACGGTGGATCTGTGGAACGCCATTTGAGGGGGACACACATATTAGCTGCAGTGATCAAATGCATAGCAAGAGAGCGAAAATATGCTGGTGTCGGATTTGTTGAGTGGTGGAGTAGGAATTGGGCAGGTGTGAAATCCAGTGAGTAAGTGGTTATGTGATGTATGAATTTATGGACTTCTCTCCAGAACGGTTGAATTTCGGAGCAGGACCACCAGATGTGTAGGAGAGTACCTTTTTCTTTTTTGCATCTCCAACAATTCTGGGATATTGTTGGATCAATTTGGTGCAAAACATTAGGTGTCCTGTACCATCTGGAAAGAATTTTGAAGGCATTTTCCTGTATTTGTACATTTAGTGAACCTTTGTGGATTATAGTGTAGATTGTATCCCAATCAAGATCTGTGGATTCCACGGAGAGATCTCGTTCCCATTTTTGAATGGTCCAATGCTTCTCAGGTGTATGAGTGATGAATAATAGGGTGTATATTTGAGAAATAAGGTGGCTTTGAGCGTTCTCGCTTAAACATAAATGCTCAAACTTGGTAGTGCGTCTGGACCAAGCAGGTCTGGGTTTGGGTTTATTGAAGAAGTGTCGCAGTTGGACGTATGTCCAGAAGGGAAAAGTGTCTATATTCAATTTAGTTGCCAGAGCGGATTGAGAATCGTTAAAAAAATGTTCTGCACGAACAGTTGGGTAGGGCCAATGGTCTACTAAAAAGGAGGTGTGCATTCCTGGTGTAAAATCCGGATTTAGTCGAAGAGGTGTCATAGGGCCATGTAAGGAGGAAATATTGTATTTTTTGCATGCTGTGTGGAATGTGGCCAAGGTTGGGTTAATTAGCGGATGGGTTTTAGCTGGAGCGGGAATGTATCGGGGCGCAGTCCACGGGAGTTGTGCTATAGGTATGTCCGAAAATGATTGTTCTAAGTGTATCCAGTCCTTGTTTTTAATGTGTATGTTCCAGTCCACGATCCTAGCTAGGTGACAAGCCTGTTGATATTTACAAATGTCTGGGAGTCCTAAGCCACCTAGGAGTTTAGGAGTAGTCATTCTCGCGAAGTCTAGTCTCTGTCTTTTTTTGCCCCAGATAAAATTTGTGCAAACCTTTTTGTAAGTAGAGAAGAAAGTTTGTGGAAGTTTAATGGGGATTGTTTGTAGGATGTATAAGATTCTGGGGAGGATATTCATCTTGACAATTGCGATTCTTCCGAACCATGAAAAAAGTCCAGTGGACCATTCCTTCAAGTCAAGTATTATTTTTTGTAGTATTGTAGCATGGTTTAGGGAGTATAGGTCGTTTAGAGAGGTCGGTAGTTGTATACCTAAGTATGTAATTGCGCGGTTATTCCATTTGAACGGGAAATTGGTTTGGCATTGATGGCATATGTCATGGTCAAGGGAGACGTTAAGTGCAGTTGATTTGGAGAAGTTTATTTGCAGATTAGTTAGGGTGTTAAAGGTTTGGAAGTCTTTGAGTAAGTTGGGGAGTGTTGTAAGCGGTTCCTTAAGAAAGAGTAGGATGTCGTCAGCAAAGGCTGCTATTTTAAATGTTCGGTGTTTTATATCTATGCCCTTGATGTCCGGATTAGCTCTAAGGCGATTTAATAGCGGTTCAAGGGAGAGAATAAAGATTAAGGGGGAGAGAGGGCATCCCTGTCGGGTTCCATTCGACACGGAGAAGGCGTCCGACAGATGACCGTTCACTCGAACTCGTGCAGTGGGATTTGAGTATAGGGCTAATATGAAATTGAGCATTGTCGATGGGAGGCCTATAGTTTTTAGGGTTTCTGTCATAAAGTCCCATGCTAGTCTGTCGAACGCCTTCTCCGCGTCGAGTGAGAGCATAAATCCCCTGGTTTGTGTAGACGTAAGCCAGTGATGAATATTAATAGCTTTGAGAGTGTTATCTCTCGCTTCTCTCCCCGGGATGAAGCCGACTTGGTCAAGATCTATAAGTTGTGGTATGAGAGGGAGGAGTCGATTTGCAAGAATTTTTGCATACAATTTAAGGTCCACGTTAAGTAACGAGATGGGGCGGTAGTTACTAACTAAAGAGGGATCTTTCTCTGGTTTCGGAATTACCGATATGTGGGCGGTTAGGAGCTCTCGTGGTGGTTCTGTGGGGGAAGCAAAAGAATTGTAAGCAGTCAAAAAAGCCGGGGTGAGTATTTTCGTGTATGATTTGTAGTATCCGGCTGGTAGACCATCAGGGCCCGGGCTTTTACCTGGTTTCATTTGTGTCAACGCCCGGTTGGCTTCATCAGTTGTTAATGGGGAGGCTAGGTCTCGGGCAGTGGATTCTGAAATTTTTGTGGGGCCGTATTGTTCCAAGAAGTGAACTATCATTTGTTTCCTACTGGTGTCATCATTAGGTGGATCCGATTGAGGGAGATTGTATAATTTAGTGTAAAATTTAACAAATTGTTCCGCTATGTCAGGTGTCTGATTCATTTTTTTTCCCGACGGATCTACAACAGAATGTATCGTCATGTCAGCTTTTGCTGTTTGTATGGCTTTTGCCAAGAGTTTACTGACTTTGTTGCCATGTTCATAGAACGTTTTTTTGGCAAGTATGTATTTGCGTTGAATTTGCTGGTCGATTATGTTTAAGAGGTCTTTCCTAGCTTGTACCAGGTCTGTCAGAGTGGTCAGGGCTTGAGAATGTTTGTGCGTGTTTTCGAGTTTGTCGATTCGTGCAATAAGGTCAGAATATTGTTTCCGACGTTCTCGATTACGTTTGGCAGCTGCCGCTATGAAAGTGCCTCTGATTACACTTTTATGTGCTTCCCAATTAGTGAGCGGAGAGGTGTCATTGGGATCGTTTTCGAGGAAGAAGTGTTGTAGCCGCTTTTCAATTTCTGCAGCGATAGGGGGATCAGTCAATAAGGATAGATCTAATCTCCATGTGTTTGAACGAGGGGAGGTAGCAGGGAATTTCAATGTCAGGGAAATGGGGTGATGGTCCGAAATGAACATTGGGTCAATGGAGGTTTGATGGAGTAAGGGAAGATCTGTTTGTGATAGGAATAGGTAATCTATCCTTGAGTATCGGTTATGAGGTATTGAGTAGAAAGTATAGTCTTTGCCGTCAGGGTTTTTGGGGCACCAAGTGTCGTGGAGTAATAAGCATCGGAGCTGGGATTTAATTGTTTTCAGGGCTGTGTATGGTAGAGATGATGTGCCGGTTGATGTGTCTTGGATCGGGGATAGCGGGGCGTTGAAGTCTCCCCCTAACACCAGGGTGCCCTCTTGGAAGTTTGTTAAGAGATCGGTTATGGTTCGGAAGAATGGTACTTGACGGATGTTTGGTGCATATATATTTGCTAAGGTGATTGCCTTACCTAAAAGTGAACCTTTCAGGAAGAGGTATCTGCCCTTTTGGTCCACAAGTGTGTCAGTGATTTGGAAAGGGCAGCGTTTTGCTATGAGTATGGAGACCCCTTTTGATTTGTGTAAAGGATTAGTAGCATGATATACCGTGGGGTAATGGGGGTTGCGCAGTTTCGGTATGGCATCGGAGCGAAAATGTGTCTCCTGCACGAAAACAATGTCAGCCTTGCTTCGAGACATAGTGAGGAGGAGTTTGGATCGTTTTTCTGGGGTATTGAGACCCCTTGCATTGAGCGAAACAAGTTTAACCAGTGGGTTGGTAGCATCTTGGGAGGCTGTTGTCATTTTGTGCGAGTAGTATAGTATTGGTAAGTACTGTAAGAGCTGCAGCAGATAGTGCGGTTAGGATGGTCTGGGGATGAGAGTAGTTTAGGAGGTTGGGGTGGGTACACTTGTGGGGAAAAGGAGAGGAGAATCCGGCGTTAAGCGAGATCCCTATCACCGATCTCGGCGAATGGGGTCGCGATTACAGTCTTGCCGGTGTGGGTCAGTGGAGTTTTTCTTATACAGTAGAGGAAGAAGTGGAGAATTGTGTTTGTCCACTGTGTGAGAGTTGGTCTGTCACAGGAGAAAATCTGAACAATTAGAGAGGTACTGGGTATTGAGGATCCAGTCACCGACAGCTATAGTCTATGATGGTGAAATCATGCAGGGGATATTATGGGTGTCGTCAGTATGGGGTGATGGGGGGGAGCGAATGAGTGAGATGAGCGGGGGATGGGTTATATGACAAGTCGTGCCTAAGGGTTATACATGGAATCGTCAACAAGAGCTGTGAGGGGAAGGACCCGAGTGAGTTAGACAGTAGCAAGTCGTGGGTAGACGGGAGAGTTCCATCTGGGTGTCAGGTAGCATAAGAACAATAAAGAAAAATGAAAATAAAGGTAAAAATAAAAGGATCTCAATGGCAACTAACAGTATTGATCCATTAACATTTAGAAACGGTAAGGACAAGTGTCCATTGGAGAGTAAACCATGTGAAGTTCACCTCGTAGAAACCAATAACAGGGTAAGAACTGTTTGTATGATGAACAAAATCATGAGAAATCAACTATGACCCAGTTTGAAAGTGAGATATGAGCAGTGTTAAGCTATAAACTTTGTCATGTTTCAGCAGAATCCTTATTGTGAATACATGCGTCTATGTGGAATGTAGAGGTGCTATAAGTTTTATAGCATGTTCTAAAACTACTAACTACGGTGGCGGGAACGTGGATATTCCACTGCAGGGGTTCGTAAACCCAGATCGTGTGTATTAAGAGGTTTGTGGTCTGAAGATCGTAGATAGTGGCAGCGTGTCAGTCTTGGCAGTAGAGGGCGGTATAAGCTCGAACAATACCGGCTATCGTGTAATATAAAGTATCGTCAGTTAGAATTATATTAAGAATTAGAGGAGACAGTGATGGGCTCATAAGATCTGAGAAGCCTCCCAACTGCTGCCATCGTGTGGTCAATTTCCATAAGATCTGTACAATATGATATTATCTGCGCTCTGAATGGTGAACATATAACCCCTAAATTGCAGTTTGACTGGAGGAGGTTCCATAGTTAGATCTCTACATCCCTGTCTATATATATATATACATATATATACATACATACATACCCATATATATATATATATATATATATATATATATATGTATATACATACACACACATACACAGTTATTTATTCTTTTTTTTTTTTTTTTTTTTAAATAGTTTGTATTAGATAAATATTAATACTGAATTCTATCCTTTTTCTGTGCCCGAGTTGCTGAAGATTAACAGATTATATACTTAGCTGAGAACTATAGGTACTGAGGTGAATATAATGTTCCACGCGAGCTGCCTGTCATCTGTGCGGGGAAGCATCCTCTGCTTAGTGACCATGATGTCTGCGATAGCTGGTATGTGCAGATGTCATGGGAGCTGAAGTGACGATCTTTAGCAGCCGCTCAGAATTTCTGTGGTGTGTTCATGGGTCTAGAAATAAAGATGTCTGTGAGGAAAGTAAGGGTCCGTGATCTTTGTGCAGGGGTGGAGAGAGAGGACCGAAGAAGAACGGAAGGAGTCGATTCTTTCCACACTGTGCAGACATCCTGGACCGGGACGGTGGAGATCAGCGGTCTCTGCGTGCGCGCCGAGGTAAGGGCGCTGTCATGGGACTCAAGGGGGGGTGATGGAGTCTCGAGGCGGAGTGAGATCTGACGGTGGACGGTGAACGACGTCTGCGGAAGCTGGTGTTGAGAGTTTCCATCGGTTCTGCTTCTGATGAGCGGGGCGTACGAGCAGGTAGGAGGAACTCAGCATACCAGTCGGGGACCGATACGGGCGGGATATCCAGTGTGTGGCAGAAGTTTTCTAAGTCTTCTGGAACTCTCAGCAATGCAGAGTGTCCTTGGTGGGAGGCTTGGAGACCGAATGGAAACTTCCATCGGTAGCGGATCCCTCTGGTTTTAAGTACATTCAGCAGGGGTCTTAGATCTTTGCGGTGTTTCAGCGTGATGGCTGAGAGATCCTGGTAGATGTATATAGAGCGGCCCTCATATTCCAGATGGATCTTATCACGGGCTTTCTTGAGGATTTCTTCCTTGAGTGTGAAGTCATTGATGTAACATATAACGTCCCGCGGGGGGTCATTGACTCTGCCTCGGGGACGGAGAGCCCTGTGAATCCTTTCCATAGCTATTAAGGAGTGCCTTGGCCTATCCAGGAGGTGGTTAAATAGATCAGTGACGGCTGGGAGAATCTGGTCTTGTTCTACGGATTCCGGGAGGCCTCTCACCCGCAAGTTGTGCCTACGTCCCCTATTGTCGAGATCTTCGACATGCCGTTGAAGATCTCTGAGTTGTAAGGTGTGTGAGTCCACTTGGCGGTGAATCTTTTTTACCGCCGTTTGCTGTTGTGCCGTAGTGTGTTCAACCTGGTTCATTCTCCCTGCAATGGCTTGTATTTCTTGGCGGAGGTCCGATATGGCAGAGAATAGGGCGTTTTTTATGTCGGTAGCCACTGCCTGAAGGTCCTGTAGATTAGGTTGACGCAGGGCTTGCAATCCATGTTCCACAGTTGAGGTGGAATGCTCAGTCGGTGTAAGTACAATCTCACTATGTTCCGGAGCAGAGGCTGAGGCGGGAAGGGGAGCCGCCATGTTAGCTCTCTGGGATCTGAATATCTCCGGGATTGTGTAGCTTGGGTGAGTCGCGGTTCTCCTCGGGGATCTGGATCTGGAGTGTGAGTTGTTGCGGGAAGAGGTTCCCATAGTATATTCTAGTCAGAAATCCCAGTGAAATGCTGATTATAAGCTGTGATGAGACGGAACCTGAAGTCTAAGCAGCCATCTTCTCCCGAGGCAGACCACGCCCTTATGCATTCATGACCTGTCTGTCTCTTACCTGGTCTGTGTATCAGCCTTGAGGCTTGTACTCTCACACCTGCATGCTTAAGTAATCTTCCCTCTGTGTGGCTCCACCCTAGCCTCAACAGGAACCACTATTTAACACCGTATCCTCCAAGCCTGCCTTGCTGTGCAATATTGTGTGTTTGGCTTCCTGTTTGCCATGTGCTCTAAGTTTGTCTCTGTCTCTGTTACCGATCTTGGAGTGTTCCCGACTATCCCTGTCTGCTTGTGACCCTAACCTTTGGTGCATTCTCGACTATTCCTGTTTGCCTGTGACCCTGACTTTTGGCGTGTTCTCTGTTATTCTTGTCTGTTAGTTGCCCCAATATTTGGCTACCTCCTTACTATCCCTTGCTGTCCTGGGCTGCTGTTTCCTCTCCATCCTCCTGTAGCCTACCGTGAGCATGAGCTGGGAGACCCTGGGGGCCACAACCTGGAGCCAGTTGCAGCCCAGTCCATCCTCACCACTAGAGGCTCTGGTGAACACCTGCTGGCTCTTAGACTCCACACCCTGGGGAATCTATGCTCTAACTCACTGCGGGATCCGTGTTGGTGCTCCAGGGGACCTGCCTTCCTGAACCACCCCAAGTTCCATCAGCAGCAGTCAGCCTTAGGGTCCACTGGATACAGGTGACCTGACAATGCAAAAGTCAGGACAATTTACAACAAGTACTGGTTTTCATTAACGGGCAATCCAAAAATCGGCAAGTACATCAAACCATTTCCAGAAATCACTTACAAGAGATTAAGGTCACTACGAGATTACACTTGTGTGGATCCAATTGGAACCAAAATACCCGGAACATATCCATGTGGACAGTGTAACAACTGTCCACATATATCCAAGGGTCCCAATGTGCTCTTGCCAAACAACAATCTGTGGACACCGGAACACAGAGTTACTTGCCAATCCACTAGAGTTGTATATCCACATGGGGCCTCGACTTGGCTGGGCTGTGTGTGGATGGCATGGAGGAGCCAGAGCCCAAGGATTTTGCTGGATAAAACTGCCTAGCTGCCCCAGCTCCATGGTGGCTGCTCATGGAGGGCTTTGAGCTTGGTCCAGCCTGCTGCGGCTGCCACTATTTTTCTGTAGCCTCAGGGGCAGTAGAGGGAAGAAACCTTCCAATTTCCTCAGCATCAGGGCTTATTTGCATCTCCGGGTCATGCTGCGGGGTCCCGGGTGTGCGAGGAATCAGGATAGTGGTCGCAAGCTCTGTGATGGGTTCTTTGCGAGCTGACTTTCTCAACTGTGGAACTGCACTGTCTCACACAGTGGCTATTAGCTACCCCCACACCCCCCAGAATTTTCTTAAGTATGAAAATAGGAATATGTCTCTAGACTTGTGGTACTGAGGGATCAAATACTGTAAAAAAAAATAATTTAGATAAGCTTGCAAAAAGTATTTCAATATTTATGTATTTAGCTTGTATAAAATACCACAGGCTGTTCTTATGTTATGGATTTTAAAATGATGACAAAAAATGAATATTATTAAGGCTGATTATTATTATTTTTAATGAAATTATATTTGTCTTACATTTAAATAATTTCATTATCAAATTGAGTAATTCCACCAACTTCAATGAGACATTTAATTGCTGTTTGTCAAAATGCCAACAGTAATTAGTGTTACAGATTTCTAAAATGTTATCATGCTCTCTATAATCAGTAAAACAGGACTCTGGAGAAGAAGTTGAATATTTTCATATTTTTTATTATTTTTTATTGAAGAATGGAGTTTTCTGCTTATAAGTGACTTTACAAATAAAATTCCCCATGGAGTTGATTCTACTTGATTTTACTTTATATTATAAGTCAAAATGAAATATTTAACAGTGAGTCTTTAATGAGATTTTTCTTTGGGAGATTAGCAGCTCTGACACACATCTTCAAAATGCATAATAATTTAATGCCAAGTTGTCCATAAGTTGTGTTTCCAGTGTTAATCTACATCTGAAATAATTTGCTGTTACTACTTGCAAATTTGGCAGACAGCAGGATTACTGAAGGATTTATATTAAATATACTAAATGTCAAAAACATTTTACTGCTTAAAAAATGTTTTTACCAACTCATAAAAAGTCCAGCTTTTTTCTTTTGGTTTTTAATAAAGTGGTGAAGAATTAGAACATTAGTCGGGTTTTGGTCTCTGTGTGAGTCCAGCCTGCGTTCCTGCCAATAGTCAAGTTTAGGATAAATCTCCCCAACAGAGAAATACAGTATCTCACAAAAGTGAGTACACCCCTCACATTTTTGTAAATATTTAGTTATATTTTTTCATGTGACAACACTGAATAAATTACACTTTGCTACAATGTAAAGTAGTGGGTATACAGCTTGTATAACAGTGTAAATTTGCTGTCTCCTCAAAATAACTCAACACACAGCCATCAATGTCTAAACTGCTGGCAACAAAAGTAAGTACACCCCTAAGTGAAAATGTCCAAATTGGGCCCAAAGTGTCAATATTTTGTATGGCCATCAATATTTTCCAGCATTGCCTTAACCCTCGGGCATGGAATTCATCTGAGCTTCATAGGTTGCCACTGGATTTCTCTTCCACTCCTGTATGAGAACATCAGAGCTGGAGGATGATAGAGACCTTGCACTTCTCCACCTTCCATTTGAGGATGCCTCACAGAGGCTCAATAGGGTTTAGGTCTGGAGACATGCTTGGCCAGTCCATCACCTTTACCCTCAGCTTCTTTAGCAAGGCAGTGGTCGTCTTTGAGGTGTGTTTGGGGTCGTTATTATGTTGGAATACTGCCCTGCGGCCCAGTCTCCGAAAGGAGAGGATCATGCTCTGCTTCAATATGTCACAGTACATGTTGGCATTCATGGTTCCCTCAATATAGCTCCTCAATGACGGCAGCAGTCATGCAGCCCCAGACCATGACACTCCCACCACCATGCTGTAGACAAGACACACTTGTCTTTGTACTCCTCACCTGGTTGCCGCCACACATGCTTGACACCATCTGAACCAAATAAGTTCATCTTGGTCTCATCAGACCAGAGGACATGGTTCCAGTAATCCATGTCCTTAGTCTGTTTGTCTTAAGCAAACTGTTTGCGGGCTTTCTTGTGCATCATCTTTAGAAGAGGCTTCCTTCTGGGACAACAGCCATGCAGACCAATTTGATACAGTGTGCGGCATATGGTCTGAGCACTGACAGGATGACCCCCACCCCTTCAACCTCTGCAGCAATGCTGGCAGCACTCATACGTCTATTTCCCAAAGACAACCTCTGGATATGACGCTGAGCACATGCACTTAACTTCTTTGGTCGACCATGGCAAGGCCTGTTCTGAGTGGAACCCCCCCTGTTAAACCACTGTTTGGTCTTGGCCACAGTGCTGCAGCTCAGTTTCAGGGTCTTGGCAATCTTCCTATAGCCTAGGCCACTTTTATGTAAAGCAACAATTCTTTTTTTCAGATCCTCAGAGAGTTCTTTGCCATGAGGTGCCATGTTGAACTTTCAGTGACCAGTATGAGAGAGTGAGAGGAATAACACCAAATTTAACACACCTGCTCCCCATTCACACCTGACACCTTGTAACACTAACGAGTCTCATGACCCCGGGGAGGGAAAACGGCTAATTGGGCCCAATTTGGACATTTTCACTTAGGGGTGTAGTCACTTTTGTTGCCAGCGGTTTAGACATTAATGGCTGTGTGTTGATTTATTTTGAGGGGAGAGTAAATGTCAGGGGGCTTACCTCGGCAGGCGGGGCGTCCACGGTAGTGTGCGACAGGGCGCGTCGGCGCGCGTTGGCGCTCGCGTTTCTGCGGACCTCGCCGTGCGTGTTCCTCGCGGCGCCGGCGTGGGTGTCCAGGATCGTTCCGTTGTGCACGCCGGTGTGCGGGGGCGCGCGCGCGGGCGTTGGCGGGCGCGTGTGCCTGTGTGTGCCGGGGCGCGCGCGTGCACGTCGTTTGGCGCCAAAAGCTCCATTTAAGCCGGTGTGCTCTTGTGACCAGTGCTGCCTAATCAACAGCTAGTCGTCCCAGAGCCTGACCTTGTACCTTGTTTGTTCCTGAAATACCTGCTGACCCGGCCTTGTCCCCCGATCTCTCTCTGAACTCTGCCTGTACCGACCTCTGCCTGTTTGACCATCCGCTTGCCTGTTCCACTGTACCTTTGCCGATTGCCTGTTACCGAACCCGGCCTGTCTCCTGACCATCCATCTGCCTGCTCCCTAGGATCTTGTCAGCCTGTCTGCAGACATCCTGCCTGTAGTCCTTACTAGCCTGCTCAGCTCAGTGCCTGTGCTCCAGCCTACTCCAGCCTTCCCATCAGTTAACCCTGCAACATCCGGACTGCAAATACCTGGACTACAATACAGGCCTTCATACCACTCCGTACTATCGTGCCCTCTGTTTACTCTACCAGGGGGCCGACAGTCGGAGGGTAAGGGAGCCTACCCTCTGCCCGACAGGACTCGCCGGTCTGGTAAGTAGGAGCCTGATAGTATTAGGCAGCCATGACCGAGTCCGGGCAGGGGGCGTCCCCCATGGACGAACTTTGCCGACATCTGGCAGGTTTAACCCAGGCAGTGAAGAGCCTACAAGAGGGATACTCCAGCTTGGAAGAGCGTGTACAGGCCTTGTCCGCACCTTCCGGTCCGCAAGGGTCCGCAGCAGCCACCTCAGCACCCTCCGTGGTCATGTTACCTCCAGAGCCTAAAGTACCCGTGCCAGAGAGATTTCTCGGAGACCGAAGTAGGTATCGTGCCTTCCGGAATGCCTGCAATCTCTACTTCGCCTTACAGCCACTCACGTTATCCCTTGAAGCCACTAAGGTGGGCTTTGTTATCTCCTTACTTTCTGGCGAACCACAAACATGGGCCCACCGACTTTTGGAGCAAAAATCAGTTGTCTTAGATAGTCTGGAGGCCTTCTTTGGTGCCATGTCCCAACTGTACGAAGACCCCCAGCTTACCGCCACCGCGGAAGCCACCTTACAGGCCCTTCGTCAGGGCCGTCGGGCAGCAGAAGATTATGCCATTGAGTTCAGACGCTGGAGTTCTGACACGGTGTGGAACGACGCCGTGTTGCGCCATCAGTTCAGGATGGGGTTGTCAGATCCCCTCAAGGATGAGCTGGCACGGGTAGGGGTACCACAGACCCTGGAAGAGCTTATCAACCTGTCCATCCAAATAGACCGTAGATTGCGAGAGCGACGTACTGAAAGAACCACCAGTACCTTTCGCCCCACCTGGATGATTCCACAAGTACCCTGTTCTCCCAGTAGATCTCACGCTCCTCCACCTGCCTCGACCTGTGATGCACCTGAACCAATGCAGCTCGGTCTATTCCGCCCTTCTTTAACCCCAGAGGAGAAAACACGCAGACGGGCACACAACCTCTGCCTCTACTGTGGGGAATCTGGGCACTACGCCAGCGGTTGCCCCAACAAGATGCGTAAGTGTCGTTCTGATGTTCGTACCTGTGCTACTATTGTACCCACTATTGGCACGCACCTAACCATTTCTGTCACTTTACAGCTTCCCGGAAAAACCATCCAAGTCCCAGCTATCATTGATTCCGGAGCCTGCAGCTGCTTTATCGACCGGACCTTTGCCTCCCAACATGCCATTCCTCTCCAAACCAAAACGCAAAGCCTTGCTGTTCATCTCGCAGACGGTTCTGCTCTCCGCTCCGGTCCGGTCACTCTAGAGACCGTCCCCTTAGAAGCCATCATGGGTCAACAACACCGTGAATACCTCTGTCTGGACGCCATCTCGTCCCCCCTTTTTCCAGTCATTCTTGGGATACCTTGGCTACAGGTGCACAACCCACAAATCAACTGGGCTTCGGGTAATGTCGAGTTCCTCTCTGGATATTGTCTTCAACACTGTCTACAAGGGACAGGCCGTGAGGTTACCCAACTCCTCTGTCTACATCCGGATGTTGACCTGCTCCAAGCTATCCCTGAGCCTTACCAAGACTTTGCGGATGTGTTTAGCAAAAAGGGGGCAGAAGTACTACCTCCACACAGGCCCTACGACTGCCCAATTGAATTGCTTCCTGGAACCGAGGTACCTTTTGGCCGGATCTTCCCCCTGACTGAGCAGGAGCTGGGCACCTTGAAGCAGTATTTAGATGAAAATCTGAAGA
Source organism: Lithobates septentrionalis (assembly GCA_037952835.1). Classification (NCBI taxonomy): domain Eukaryota; kingdom Metazoa; phylum Chordata; class Amphibia; order Anura; family Ranidae; genus Lithobates; species Lithobates septentrionalis. Next base: position 2,724,610 of record JBBDGP010000091.1, on the reverse strand, counting down.
AGAAATTTATCCGCCCGTCCACCTCCCCGGCCGGTGCGGGCTTATTCTTTGTGGAAAAAAAGGACCATTCTCTGCGGCCATGTATTGATTACCGTGAATTAAACAAGATAACTATTAAAAATCGTTACCCGCTCCCTCTGGTACCTGAGTTATTCCAAAGGCTGGGCACTGCCAGAATCTTTACTAAATTGGATCTCCGGGGTCCTTACAATTTAATTCGCATCCGAGAGGGTGACGAGTGGAAGACTGCGTTTTGCACTCGTTTCGGGCATTTCGAGTACCAGGTCATGCCCTTCGGTCTTTGTAATGCCCCAGCTACGTGCCAGCACTTTGTGAACGACATCTTTAGAGAATTCCTGGACCTCTACGTCATTGTCTATTTGGACGACATACTCATCTTCTCCTCTTCTTTGGCTGATCATCGCAGGCACGTCAGGAATGTTCTCCTCCGGCTCAGGCAACATGGTCTATACGCCAAACTGGACAAGTGTGAGTTCGAACGTCAGAGTATACAGTTCTTGGGACTCATTATTTCTGTAGAAGGGATTAAGATGGATCCACAAAAAGTGTCGGCCATCCTGGACTGGCCTGCTCCCACAGACAAGAAAGGGGTCCAACGTTTTGTAGGATTTTCCAACTTCTACAGGAAATTTATTAAAGACTTCTCAAAGATCATTTCACCAATAACGGAACTTACTAGACAGGGGGCACATTTCTGTTGGTCGTCCCGAGCACAGGCAGCGTTCGAGAAATTAAAGGGACTGTTTACTTCGGCTTCTATCCTCAAACACCCGGACCCTGCGCTACCGTTTGTGCTGGAAGTGGATGCTTCGGAGATTGCAGTGGGGGCAGTACTTTCTCAACGCCTGGGCCCCAAAGCCCTCCTGTTTCCTGTAGCATTCTTTTCCCGTAAACTCTCGTCATCTGAGAAGAATTATGACGTAGGAGACCGGGAATTGTTGGCCATCAAAGCGGCTCTGGAGGAATGGCGCTATCTGTTGGAGGGTGCTGTACATCCGGTTCTCATCTTTACCGATCACAAGAACTTGGAATACTTAAGGGCAGCCAAGCGACTTAAACCACGACAGGCTAGATGGGCACTTTTTTTTTCCCGCTTCTCCTTCCATATTACGTACAGACCCGGATCCAAGAATGGAAAGCCTGATGCTTTATCACGAATGTTTCACGATTCCAAGGAAAGCACTCCTCCTGATACTATTTTGCCAGCAGGAAATTTCTTACTCCTCCAGGGAGATTTAATTTCCAGGATTAAACAGGTCTCCTCTGAAATTTCTCTACCTACTGGAGCCAGCTTAAGTGATGGGTTGATCTGGCATGAAGGCAAGATTTTTGTACCTGAGGAACTTAGGGTGCCGGTACTAGAACTATGTCACGACCACAAGCTGGCGGGTCACTTTGGAGCCCGGAAAACCTCGGAATTGGTGCTACGCACCTTTTGGTGGCCATGTCTCCTGGAGGACTGTAAAAGGTATGTGGGTTCTTGCCACACTTGTGCCCGGAATAAATGCAACCGCTCAAGGGCCTGGGGCTTATTGAGACCCTTACCGATCCCTGACAGACCTTGGAGAATTTTATCAATGGACTTCATTGTGGAGCTACCCCCTTCTGAAGGTTTCTCAACCATCTTTGTGGTGATCGATAGGCTATCAAAGATGGCACACTTCCTCCCTATGAAAAGTACTCCCACAGCCGTAGAAACGGCGAAGATATTCGTCAAAGAGATAGTGAGATTACATGGGGAATATTGTATCCGATCGGGGTGTTCAATTTACCTCCAGGTTCTGGAGAGCACTGTGTGCCGCCCTAGAAATTGAATTAGCATTCTCCTCGGCCTACCACCCTCAGACGAATGGCCAGACAGAAAGAACTAACCAGACGCTGGAGCAATACCTCCGTTGTTTTTCTGTGTTTACGCAAGATGACTGGGTGTCCTTGTTACCAGTCGCTGAATTCTCGTACAACAACTCCCTACACTCTTCCATCAACCAGACTCCTTTCTTCGCAAATTATGGATTCAATCCTTCTTTTCTTCCCAGTTCTATCCCGGAATGTACCCTACCCGCAGTAACGGAAACTATGGAGTTCTTCTCTAGTAACTGTAAAATCTTGCAGGAAACCATGGCCCAATCCCAGGCTTCCTTCAAGAGGATGTTCAACAAGAAGAGTCGAGGAGAACTCGTCCTTGAGCCTGGCAACCAAGTGTGGCTCTCCACAACTAACCTAAGGTTGGCTTGTCCCTCCAGGAAGTTGGGACCTAAGTTCCTGGGCCCGTTTCGGGTGAAAAGAAAGGTGAATGATGTTGCTTTTGAACTTAGTCTACCAGAGACTCTTAGAATTCACCCGGTCTTTCACGTGTCGTTATTGAAACCAGTTAACCCCGATCCCTTTCCTGACCGTAAGACCAAGCCACCGGAGTCCGTTTTGGTCAACAATGAGGAGGAGTTCGAAGTCGAGGCAATCCTGGATTGTCGGAAGAGGCAGAATCAGCTCCAGTACCTCATTAAGTGGAAGGGGTATGGACCCGAGGATAACTCGTGGGAACCCGAAAGTAACCTCCATGCTAACGAACTGTTACGAGCCTTCAAGAACTCCCATGCACCCAGGTTGGCCCAGCTGGGCATCCGGAGGCTGCCCTTGAGGGGGGGGCACTGTCAGGGGGCTTACCTCGGCAGGCGGGGCGTCCGCGGTAGTGTGCGACAGGGCGCGTCGGCGCTCGCGTTTCTGCGGACCTCGCCGTGCGTGTTCCTCGCGGCGCCGGCGTGGGTGTCCAGGATCGTTCCGTTGTGCACGCCGGTGTGCGGGGGCGCGCGCGCGGGCGTTGGCGGGCGCGTGTGCCTGTGTGTGCCGGGGCGTGCGCGTGCACGTCGTTTGGCGCCAAAAGCTCCATTTAAGCCGGTGTGCTCTTGTGACCAGTGCTGCCTAATCAACAGCTAGTCGTCCCAGAGCCTGACCTTGTACCTTGTTTGTTCCTGAAATACCTGCTGACCCGGCCTTGTCCCCCAATCTCTCTCTGAACTCTGCCTGTACCGACCTCTGCCTGTTTGACCATCCGCTTGCCTGTTCCACTGTACCTTTGCCGATTGCCTGTTACCGAACCCGGCCTGTCTCCTGACCATCCATCTGCCTGCTCCCTAGGATCTTGTCAGCCTGTCTGCAGACATCCTGCCTGTAGTCCTTACTAGCCTGCTCAGCTCAGTGCCTGTGCTCCAGCCTACTCCAGCCTTCCCATCAGTTAACCCTGCAACATCCGGACTGCAAATACCTGGACTACAATACAGGCCTTCATACCACTCCGTACTATCGTGCCCTCTGTTTACTCTACCAGGGGGCCGACAGTCGGAGGGTAAGGGAGCCTACCCTCTGCCCGACAGGACTCGCCGGTCTGGTAAGTAGGAGCCTGATAGTAAATTTACATTGTTATACAAGCTGTACACTCACTACTTTACATTGTAGCAAAGTGTCGTTTCTCCAGTGTTGTCACATGAAAAGATATAATAAAATATTTTCAAAAATGTGAGGGGTGTTCCCACTTGTAACATACTGTACATGTCAGGGTGTGCCTGAGTGTCACCAGAACAGAAAGAAGGGAAATATGCACCAAAAGCTACACAGACAGCACCATAAAATTACCATAAAATTACCTCACATTGCACCTGAATAGTAGTTTACTCTTCCACTGCTTTCAGATTTAGTGGTGTATTTCCTCACAATGTTACTCTCTGTGATTCATCTCGAAAAGAGCATTGCTTTTGGGTTTCAGACTTTCTTTTTTTGCTCAGCAACCACAAATATGAGTTGCCTGAATCCCCTGAATCCAGTATAGATATGGGCAATGTGTTAAGATGTGCTGATGAGGACAACTAACTTTCCTGTGAGCACTGACTAACATTCAGCCCTGATACAGAAAGCTCACGATCCCTCTCCTAAAAATGCTCTTCATCAGGAAAGGTCATCTATACACAACACAATACCTGGGTATCCACTTAACCCTTCATTATGTTTCAATATTATACAGAGTAAAAGAAGTAAATGTCTCAAAAAATGTGTTCTATATAAATATTGACAATAAATTAAAAAAACATCACTAACAAAAACAATGTTAAAATCAACATTAGAAGCAAGGTTCTAAAGTGTATATATTTGTTTTACCTTTGTTTGGTCTAGTAGTTGAGGGGACCTCTGCTTTTTTACTCAGCCATTAGTATCGCCATTAATTTAAACATACAATGTCAATATATGTCAAAAAACATAAAATCAATATATAACCACTCAGGGAGCCAGAGTTTGAAGAGTATATATTATTTTCCCTCCTTTATTAATTTAAGGGAATCTCTATCTCTCTATTTTCAAGCCCTTGCCATACATTTCAAGTTTTTTGGGTCATATTTATGAATTTGGCTGAAATGGTCATTGACACTATGGTTGGTCTTCCCTATCTTAATTTTTTTTAACATGCCCTAACACCAATCAAATCCCCTAAACCATTTTAAAAATTCCCCAATATTAGTAGTCTTTTGTTTAATAAAAATATAAACCAAGGTATCTCTTAAAGCAGTAGTAAACACTGCTTGCTCATTTGTACCAAAAGGTAAACTTATAATAAATATTACCTGTAGGTATAAGGCATATCTCCTAAATGTGCACATTTAGGAGATATTCACTACTTCTGCATTAGTCCCTCCAGAGCTCTGAGCCATGGCTGTGTGCATTCAAATGGCTGGGGCCTGCAAACCTAGATGGAAGACAGGATGAAGATGGAAGCCCTGTTAGCAGTGACAGTGCAGTGCTGAAGGGCTTTGTGTTAAGGTAAGCATCTCATAATGTGCTAATAGCACATTATGATATTACCTTGCAGGGAGAAAGTTTTTTATTTTGAAAGTTTACTACTGCTTTAACCACATGTAGACCATGCTATAGCCGAATGACAGCTACAGGGAGGTCAACCAGTTCTAGGAGCGTGTCTATTGACGTCCTCCCAGAACCGCCCCCCCGCGTGCTCTCAGGCATCCAACACACTCTGTGATCAGGGTGAAGGGAAAATCACAGCGGTCCTTTAACATGTGATCAGCTGTGTCCAATCACAGCTGATCACAATGTAATTACACTTGCCAGTTATTGGCATTCCTTTCCTCAAGTGCTGTCACAATATGAGGAGAGGAGAGCCGGTACCTGGCAATCCTGACAAGAGACATCTAAATTGATAATCAGGGCACTGATCATCAGTGTCTTGATTATGAGTGCAGCCCCAACAGTGACAATCAGTGCTGCCTATCAGTGCCTCCTCATCAGTGCTACCTATAAGTGCCCATCAGTGCTGCATAACAGTGACGCCTGATCAGTGCCTATCAGTGCCAACTCTAGCCCATCAGTGCTGCCTCATTAATGCCCATCAGTACAGCCTATCAGTGCAGCCCCACCAGCGCATATCATTAAAGGAGAAAAATTACTTGTATGCAAATTTTATAACGGATACTAAGAAAAAAAAAAACATTTTAAAATGTTCTGTCTTTTTTCGTTTGCTTGTCAAAACATAAAAAAACAAAAATAGCACAGAATCTGCATGCGTTCAGCTTGACTGATACCTGGAGAGAACTCAACCCTTCCAAGAGGGATTTTACCCACTACTCAGCAACTATCGCCCAATATCCCTCATAAATAACAACCTAAAAATTCTCACCAAAATATTAGTGAACAGAATGGCTTCTTTCATTAGCCAATATATAAATAATGACCATGTAGGCTTCATACCCGGCAGACAGGGCCCCGACCAAATCCGTAGGGAAATAGACTTAATATTAGGGATGGGCCGAACACCCCCATGTTCGGTTCGCTCCAGAACATGCGAACAGGCAAAAAATTAGTTTGCACACGCAAACACCATTAAAGTCTATGGGACTCGAACATGAATAATCAAAAGTGCTAATTTTAAAGGCTTATATGCAAGTTATTCTCATAAAAAGTGTGTGGGGACCTGGGTCCTTCCCCAGGGGACATGTATCAATGCAAAAAAAGTCTTAAAAACTGCCGTTTTTTCGGGAGCAGTGATTTTAATAATGCTTAAAGTGAAACAATAAAAGTGTAATATTCCTTTCAATTTCGTACCTGGGGGGGGTCTATAGTATGCCTGTAAAGGGACGCATGTCTCCCGTGTTTAGAATAGTCTGACAGCAAAATGACATTTCTAAAGGAATAAGAGTTATTTAAAACTACTCGCGGCTATAATGAATTGTCAGTCCGGCAATACACATAAAATTTCATTGATAAAAACAGCATGGGATTCCCCCACAGGGGAACCCCGAACCAAAATTAAGAAAAAAAGCGTAGGGGTCCCCCTAAATTCCATACCAGGCCCTTTAGGTCTGGTATGGATAGTAAGGGGAATCCCGCTCCAAAATTAAAAAAAATGGCGTGGGGTCCCCCCAAAAATCCATACCAGACCCTTATCCGAGCACACAACCTGGCAGGCCGCAGGAAAAAAAGGGGGGCGAGAGAGCACCCCCCCTCCTGAACCATACCAGGCCACATGCCCTCAACATTGGGAGGGTGCTTTGGGGTAGCCCCCCAAAGCACCTTGTCCCCATGTTGATGGGGACAAGGGCCTCATCCCCACAACCCTTGCCTGGTGGTTGTGGGGGTCTGTGGGCGGGGGACTTATCAGAATCTGGAATCGGCTCTTCATTCTTCCTTCCTTCTTCCTTCGGTTTCTTCCTCCATCTTCTTCTTCCTCTGGTTCTTCCTCTGATACTCTGCTTCTTGCTCCCGTGTTCTTGTGCGGCATCTTCCTCCACGGTGTCTTCTTCCCCGCTTCGTTCTTGGGCTGCTCCGCATCCATGGGAGGCTCCCGCTGTGTGTCCTGAAGAAAATGGAAAGAAGAAGACTTTAAAAAAGGAATTGTCAAAAACTGTGTCTTGTCATTTTTAACATTTTTGACACTTTTTTTATGAAATGGTAGGGGTACTTTTGGGCAGGATCTGGGGGTCCCCTTGTTAAAGGGGGTTTCCAGATTCCAATAAGCCCCCCGCCCGCAGACCCCCACAACCACTGACCAAGGGTTGTGGGGATGAGGCCCTTGTCCTCATCAACATGGGGACAAGGTGCTTTGGGGGGCTACCTCAAAGCACCCTCCCAATGTTGAGGGCATGTGGCCTGGTACAGTTCAGGAGGGGGGGGCGCTCTCTCATCCCCCCTCTTTTCCTGTGGCCTGTCAGGTTGCGTGCTCAGATAAGGGTCTGGTATGGATTTTTGGGGGGACCCCACGCCATTTTTTTTTTATTTTGCCGTGGGGTTCCCTTTAATATCCATACCAGACCTGAAGGGCCTGGTATGGAATTTAGGGGGACCCCCACGCCATTTTTTTAAAATTTTGGTTCGGGGTTCCCCTGTGGAGAAACCCCCTGCCATTTTTATCAATGAACTTTTATGTGTATTGTCAGACTGACAATTCATTAATAGCCGCGAGTAGTTTAAAATTTTTTTTCCTTTGAAATGTAATTTTGCTGTCAGACTGTTCTAAACATGGGAAACATGCGCCCCTTTACAGGCATACTATAGACACCCCCCAGGTACGAAATTTAAAAGAATACACTTTTATTGTTTCACTTTAAGCATTATTAAAATCACTGCTCCCGAAAAAACATCAGTTTTTAAAACTTCTTTTTGCATTGATCCATGTCCCCTGGGGCAGGACCCAGGTCCCCAAACACTTTTTATGACAATACCATGCATATACAGTAAGCCTTTAAAATTAGCACTTTTGATTTCTCCCATAGACTTTTAAAGGGTGTTCTGCTGCCCAAATTGTTCGCTGTTCGGCGAACTGGTGAACAGACGATGTTTGAGTTGAACATGAGTTTGACTCAAACTCGAAGCTCATCTCTACTTTTTTTTTTTTAATTGCCCACCCCCCTCCCCTTCCCGCCCCCCCCCCACCTGCAGGTGAACACAACTGAGCTGACCATGTTCCATATCTCATCCCATACATTTCCGACTCCTGAACTCAAAGATTTAAGTGGTGATCTCCCCCACATAAGTCCATGATCTCTTGAAGTTCCTCCACCCTGCCCATTTATCTCTAGCGTCTGTACCTTCCTCTGATTCCTCTCCTAAATAATCCTTGTATTCAATATTATATATATCATTAATACGAAATAGCCACTCCTTTAAGCTTGGGGGCTCCGGTTGCAACCATGTTCTTGTTATCTGTTTTTTTTGCTACATCTAATAGTATTGGGACTAAAGATGATTGATATTGCTTGATCGGTTTGTTCGTTCCGTGGAATAAACAGATCCACGGATCTTCTACTACCAGTTCTTTAGTTATTTTCTTAATTAATAACAAAATTTTTTTCCAGTATCCTTTAATAACCGGACATTCCCACCATATGTGTGCCATTGTTCCCAAGTTTGAGCATCCCCTCCAACATCTGTCCAGAGCATCTGGGTACAGTTTACTAAGTCAGTCTGGCATGGCATACCATCGTGCTAAACATTTAAAATTGGATTATGTCGGCCGAGGTTCCGTGTACCATTTTCAAAATCTTTTCCACTGTGTGTAAACTACAATGTGACCCCAACTCCCCTTCCCATTTTCTGATATATGGAGGCACATCCAGTTCTCCCCCCGCAGAGAGAATTTTGTAGAGGCGAGAGATAACATTACCGGCTCTGGCACTCCCACATAACAGCTCCAATGGCCTGTATTCGTCTTCTCCTCTAATTGGTTTTGGTAATTTCTCAATAAAAAGCGACAACTGTATGTACCTCCAAGCATTGACTACCATTAGGTCCGTCTCTGCTTTCAATTCCCCATAGGGGCGCAACTTCCCCTCTTTAATAATATCCTTTAATTGTGCACCGTTTTTCTTAATCCAATTCCCTCCCACCTCCCTTGTAACTCCAGTTATTACATTTGTGTACCTGATCCCATGCTTTAAGCGTGTTACGTGTGAGTGAAGCTGTATTAATGCTAAGTGTCCTAAATTTAGGCGGGTTCCAAATTATATGGCCCAGATTAGTGCCACATAAACCGTGTTCAATATTCACCCACCTCCTGTCTGGAGCCCCCTTAACCCATTCAACTACCCCTGACAATACTACTGCAGTGTAATATCTATTCAGGTCTGGAAAAGCCAGGCCCCCTTTTTTTTTCCCTCTTATCAAAATTGAGTGAGCTATTCGTGGCTTTTTGCCACGCCAGACTAACCTCGACAACAACCCCCTTAGTGCCCTAAAAAAATAACGCGGGAGGGCAATTGGTAACATTTGAAATCTATATGTTATTTTTGGAATTAACTGCATTTTAATTGCATTTACAGTATGCGACCAAACCACGAGAGGGGTATCGATGACAACCTGCTTGTTTCCTGTCTGATTTCATCCAGCATGGGAATATAATTAATACGATACAATTTTTTCAATGAGTTTGCCAATTTAATACCTAAGTAATTAATTTCCTTCTTCCATGGGAATGAAAAAGAACCTGACAAGCTCTCTGCCTCCTTTTTACCAACATTGATATTGAGCACCTCCGATTTACTCGGATTGATTTTGAAGCCAGAGACCTCGCCATATCCCTTCAATACTCCCAACAAATTAGGGATCGTAATCCTAGGATTCGTTATAAAAAAAATTATATCGTCGGCAAATGCCGCTAGTTTGTGTTTGTCCTGTCCTACCATCACCCCTCTGCAATCTAGGTTCTTTCGTATAGTTGCCAGCAGCGGTTCTAGGGACAAGACAAACAAAAACGGGGATAGGGGGCACCGTTCTCCATCTTAAAGGACTGGAGAGCACCCCGTTTACCCTGACCGAGGCTGTAGGATGGTTATACAAGACTTTCACCCATGCTATATACCTGGGACCAATCCCCATTGCTTCCATAGTTTTAATCATGAACCCCCAGTCTACCCTGTCAAACGCTTTTTCAGCGTCCATTGACAGGAATAGAGCTGGGGGTCCCTCTGCTTTAATAGATTCCAATAAAAGCATGGCTCATACTCCGTTGTCCCTACCTTGTCAACCTGGAACAAAACCTACTTGGTCCGGGTGTACCAAGAAACTCATCTTGTCCCGAAGTCTATTAGCCAATACCTTAGCGTATAGTTTTACATCAGCATTTAACAAGGCAATAGGCCTATAACTTGAACAGAGCATATTATTCTTTCCTTCTTTTGCAATTAATGATATGGTAGCCGAAAGGGCCTCATCACCCATTAGGCAATCAGGCCCTAGTTTGTTCCAGTAATAGCAGAGTCTAGGAACCAGAATATGTTTAAATTTTTTCAGGTAGATATTAGTAAAACCATCGGGCCCGGGGCTTTTCCCCGGCGGTAAGTTGTTCAGTGCAAGGTATATTTCCTCTTCAGTTATAGGGCCATCTAGGGCTGTTTTTTCCTCCTCTGAAAGCCCTTTCAGCTCAGCTTCCTTCAAAAATTCCTCTGTCTTTACACTGTTTAGAGAGTCGCCCCCTCCCCTTTGTCCCATGGTATACAGGGCTTCAAAGAACTTCCTGAACTCTTCAGCTATCTCTTTAGTGGGCGCTACTGTTTCTCCTTTTTTATTTTGTATTTTCTCAATAAAATTCCGGTCTCTTTTCTTCCTCAAAATCCTTGCTAGGTGTTTACTAGATTTATTGCCACAATAATATCTCTCTCTTGTTATTTTAGTGAATACCCTCCTGGCGTCTTGTTCCATACTGTCTTTTAACTCTTCCCTTTTACCCACTAGGAGGTGATAACTATTCTGTGCCAGTCCCCTAGATTCTTTATGGATCAGTTCAAACGCTGCAATTTCCTCCAATAATTTTGCCCTTTTTTCTTTTCTCTTTTTTTTCTCCCCTGCCCCGATGGAGATCAGGAGTCCTCTAACATATGCTTTATGCGTTTCCCATAAAGTTGATGGGAGAATGTCTCCTGTGTCATTAGCCTTGAAGAAAAAATTGATTTCCTCCCGAAGTTTATCACAAACATGTGGAACTTCAAGAAGATTTTCATTTAATTTCCAAGAGAATGGTTGCCTTTGCCCTTCTGGAACTCTGATCTTCATCGTGACCGGGGAGTGATCAGATATCGATATAATCTCAATTCTAGACTCTACTACCTGGTCTAATAAACTGTGATCAATCATAATGTAATCCAGTCTTGTGTACGTCCCGTGCACAGGGGAGAAGAAGGTGTAATCTTTTACCTTTGGATGCTGTAACCGCCATACATCCATAAGATGATATTGGTGCAGCCTTTTCCAGATCCTTCTTAACTGAACCTTCCTTGTCCCCTGTGCCCGGGACGTACTATCTACTGTGGGTTCTAGGCAAAAATTAAAGTCTCCCGCCAACACCATCTCCCCTTCTCTGAACTCCATCAGTTTCACCAGAACTTGCTCTAAAAAGACAGTTGGATTTCTATTTGGACAGTATACATTTGCTACCGTTAACATTTTATTCCCCAAATTGCCCTTAAGGAAAAAAAAACGCCCTTCTGGGTCCATTACCCTGTCAACCAAGGAAAATTTAGACATTTTGGAAAAAACAATTGCTACTCCCTTGGAGTATCGCTATAATACCAGAGGGGCAAACTTGGGGAGTAAAGCCTGACATTTGAATCTTGGGTCAAGTGGGTCTCCTGGAGAAATATTATGTCTGCTTGGTAGTCTTGTAGTTCTTTCAAGATTTTGTGCCTTTTACTCGGCGAGTTCAGGCCCTTCACATTATAGGATATGAACTTTAACTCTAGCATTATATTTCTGCTAACAGTTAGCCATGTTCATCGGTCAGCCAGTCGACAGCTGTTAATTCCCCTGCAGGTTTAACTACCCCCCTAACCCCCCCTTCCCTCCCCCCACCCACCCCCCAGGCCATACTACGGCCTTAAGCCCGTCAGTCGGGGACATAATCCCCGGCTGCGACCTTAAATTAATTTTATGGGGGTGAGACTCCGAAGGCAGCTACAGATGTCCCGCTTACCTCCCAAAAACGGAGGCATTAGGGATGGGAGTACCAGAGGCTTACCTCCCCGCCCTATGGCACACCCCCCAGCCCCCAAAACACAGGGTGTGAAAAGCACCTTTACAATTTACCTCCCTCCACCCCACCGTACCCTTTTAATTATCGACACATAACCTTCCACTAGGGACTCTTCCTTCCTATGAGACAGGAAGAGGGAAGAGGGAAAAAAAAACAAAAAACAAAAAAAAAACAAAAAAAAAACCAAACCTACTGCCTCCCCTCCCTAGTCCCTCATCCCATTTGATGAACATAGTCCTTTGTTGTCCCCTTGAAAGGTTCTACTCTAATGTCATGTCCGGTGTGGGTATACCCAACTTATCGCAGAAGTCCAAAAAATTATACAAGAACCCCCTAACAGGGCTTTAAAGCAGCCAATGAAGTACAATATCGGTAGTTGAAAAAAATTCAGTTTTATTAGTACAAAAAATGTATAAATAGCAAATTATAAAAATCGCTAAGGATAAATACTGACTATTCGAGTCAAGACATGACCTGAAAATGACATACCATTACGGTGAACAAAGCATACAATTGAACCAAGTGCCAGACACAATGCATTAAAGGGCGACCAAGGTTATCTTAAATGTTAGATTCTTAAAATAAATAGCAACAGATATTTCCTATGAATGAGGGTAATACAATACATGTATGTGGAACAACATTTGTCTACGTGAATCGCAGAAGTCCTTTGTCTCTTCTGGGAACCTCATCCTCAAGGATCTGCCTTCCTTCATCACCAACAGGGATGTTGGGAACCCCCAACTTGATTTGATATCGGCCCTTCTAAGTTGCTCAAGCAGCGGTCTCAGTTGCCTTCTCCGTGCCAGGGTACCCGCCGAAAGATCTGTGAAGATATGAAGATCTTTATCTTCGAATCGCACTGCGGGGGCGCCCCGCATATTGTTCCATATCTTCTCTTTTACTTCAAATGAGTGGAATTTTACAATCACATCTCGGGGAATATCTGCCCTTAAGTTGGGAGGTTTTCTAATCCTATGTACCCTATCGATCCTTAGAGTTGTTTCCTCATCTAGGCCCAATATAGGGTTGAAAATTTTTTTCATCTTAGCCAACAGGTCCTCGTTTTGTTGTTCAGGAAGCAACCTGATGTGCAAATTCTGGCGGCGGCCTTGGTTCTCCAATTCTTCCAACTTATATGCCAGCATGCGATAGTCGCTTTTCGCTATACTCAGCTGCGATTCAAGCTCCCGGATCTCTTTAGCATGTTTACCCATTAGCACTTCCATCTCCTCTACTCTTTGCAACAAATGGCCCAGATCTGTCCTCACGTTAGATATCTCGATCTTAATAGCGGTTTCAAGATTTGAAAACATCTCCTTCATTTCTATCTTGGTGGGAAGTGGGTCCATATTTTTTTGACCCTCCATCCTACTGTTACTTGCGGCACCTTCACACTCCAGATCTTCTCTTGGCCTGTCCCCCTGTACCCCCTTTTGCTTCAGTTGGTCTTTTTTTTTTTCCTTCGTCCCCCCTTGTTTTGTATCTGTGCTGGGGCTTTTTACGTTTGTCTCCTTTAAATATTTTTGAATTGAACTTTAATTTAAGCTCTCCCTTGGGGTCTTGGGTTCAGCAGATTTTTGGGTGCGACTTCTCATGCTCATATCAGTCTCTTGTTTCCTACCACTTATAGGGCCCCTGGATCCTGTTGCTCTCTAAAGTGACTCAAGGAGGTCTATTAACTTCCAGGTATATTTTTTCTTTCTTTTTTCCCTCCCTTCCTCTCTTTCTCTTTCTTCCTTCCTTCCCCTTTTTTACTTAAATGTATAATAATTAGTTAAAGTCCTGTTTTCCTTAGTACCAACTCAGAGGATCAATATTTCTGGAGCTCACGCTACAGACCATACTTTTAGGGCCTTCAGACTATATTCCAGAGAGGGGGTCAAGCAGACTCTTTCTTGGGTTTCCGGTCTCCTTTAACCTTTTTCATCCAACCTTCCCCCGTCCCCTCCTTCCTTCCCCTCCTGTACACTCTCTTAATGTTGAAATCCTTACAGTCTTTGCACCTTCTTTGAGCAATCTTCTCATGCAAACAGAAAAAGAATAACAGGTATATATAGCTGATTCATACCTTTTTAGAAGCGTCTTCTTATTGTTCTATATGAGCTCACCAGGTCACCTGCAGTCCTGAGACGTTGCTCTCCTGTTTTCCTGTGCTCTGCACTCCTGCTGCAATCTGTTGCTGCTTTAGAGGGGGTCACTTGAGGGAAGGCACCGAACTCCGGAGTGGAGGGGGGTATAGTAGATGGTCCTGAGGGCTCTGAATTGTCGCTCCGTGCCGCTGACCAGATGTCGGTGTGTCAGTGAGCAGCGGGGGTTCCTCTCCTTCTTTACGTCCTCCCAGGCTGCTGAGTGAACAGCGTGCTCGCATCACCGCTTTCAGCCGGGCGGGGAGGGGGGCTTCCACACCGTTGAGGCCGGGAACTCCAGGGGGGACCAGCGCGTCGTTCAGGCCTCTAACTCTGAGGCGGCATCAGATTCATGCCGCACGGCTCCTCAGTTTCTCGGGCGTCCAGCCTGCCTCCTCTCCCTAGCACCTGTGCTGCCGACAGGCCCCTCCCCCCGCTCCTACGTCTCACGTCCGCATCACGTCCTGTGCAGGGACTCAGCTCATCTCTACTTGATATCTATCTTGCAAACCAATTGGAAGGGGGGGACCAAACAACAAGGATTCATCCTGTCACTGGCCTTTGACACTGTAGAATGGCCCTACATCTTTTCACTATTAGACCGCTGGGGCTTCGGGACCAGATTTATGGGTATCTTACAAGCTCTCTATTCACGACCGAAGGCTCTCATTAGACTACAGGGACATCACTGCAAATCTATAGACATCACGAGAGGAACAAGACAGGGGTGCCCACTGTCCCCACTAATTTTTGCAATAGCTATTGAAACCCTGACGATCGCGATTCGCCAGAAACCTGACATCAAAGGAGTCACCTGTGGGGATCAGACACACAAGTGTGGTCTTTTCGCAGACAACATCCTATTGTTCCTGACCTCCCCCCTCACTTCTCTCCCCAACCTCTGCCACACACTAGAAGACTTTGCTAGAATCTCGGGACTCAGAGTCAAATACTATCCCCCACTTTTCAGGAAACTGGAGGCAGATCTTAAACTTTGGTCCAAACACTGACTATCATGGTTAGGTAGGATCAACTCAATTAAAATGACCTTACTTCCTAGAATCCTCTACTTCTTCTGCTCCCTCCTCATCCCCATCAGGAGAGACCAATTATGCTCCCTCCACAGTAGAATTTTGAAATACACCTGGGGAAGCTCGGGGTATCGCATTCCTCAGAGCACACTGTTTACACATAGATACAGGGAGGGCTGGGCCTCCCCAACTTACACAAATATTTTATTGCAGCCAGACTAGCCCAACTCTCTATACTTTACTCCAGATATGAAAAACCGGATTGGGTGACAATTGAAAGACAGGCAACCCCCAGCTTCACATTGGATTACCTCCTCTGGTGCCCTAAAAAGACCCGACCGCCCATACTATCTCCTGTCCTTTAGCACTCTTACACCCTCTGGGACAGCCTCCGAAACAACCCTTCACTGGTCTCCACAAGACGCCCCCTCGCACACATCTTCCACAATCCTGATTTTTCGCCAGGCTTAGACATCGCAGATTTCAAATGGTGGTTGGACAAGGGGCTATATCGAATAGGACATTTCTTCACCACTAACCAGAGTTGGAAAGGTTCCGCTTTAGACAAATTTCCCACTTCCTAAACAAAATATGATCAGACAAACCCCTGCCGCCTACATTCACGGCTTATGAGAGGTGGTGTGGACAGGCCATGGAGCAGAGGGGAGGTATATCAGAGGTCTATTTGGCCCTTATTCACCCTAACGAGAAAACCTCCTACGTGATGGCATTGGAGGAAGACTTCCAATGTAAATGGGAGCTGATGACCTGGCAAACATCATTCACCAAATCCTTCAAAGTGATCCAAAATGTCTCCTTAAAGGAGGCTAGCATTAAAATTCTAACCAGGTGGTACCTCACCCCCACCAGGCTGGCAGCCATTTTTCCATCAGCAGACCCTCTTTGTTATAGAGGCTGTCAGTTACTGGGCTCACGATGGCACCCGTCTGAGATGGTAAAGTAACCAGGTCTTTCTATTGCCCTGTCTACACAGCCTGATGTATTGAACTCTTTACAAGCTGATAACTGTTTCCTGCTACTTGCTGCCGTGAGTGTGATGCACTTCCACAAAGCAGGATACCTGGGTACTATATGTCCCTTCATTGTAGAATATATGGACACACTATCTGATGTACATCAGCAAGATAACAAATTTTGGACACAATCATCAGCTCTTAGATGCTTGACTGACTTTTCTAAGATCCTTCCCACAGTCTCCTGCCCTTCCTCCTTCCCCTCCTCTCCCCCCCTCCCTGTGCCCCTCCACCCCTGGGATTGATGTCAGCCCTGTAACCTACAGAGCACTGGCTCTTTTACGCCCCATTGGACAACAGGACTGACATCAACTTACTGTGCATCCGGACGCTGGTTTTGTTTTGTTACATGTTTTTTGTATTATGTCAGTTTGTTCCCCCTGTCTGTAGACGCGGCAGATCCACCCTCACAGGTGGTCGGCGTCATTTTTATAATTACAGTACTGCACTGGGTCATTACCCTGCTACCTGTTAATATGTGTTCATGCCAAGAAATTGCTATTTTTTGCTACTTAAACTTTGTCGTTGCTCCTCTGTTCAGCCCTGCTTTTCTTTTTTCCCCACCTGCTTGGGATATTTTTTATTGTCTTTCCTTCTTTCTCCTCTTCATACAACAGGTTTCTGTTATACGTTTGTACAGTTTAAAAATTGCATGGGAATGTCTTCCTGATGCTGGGCTTCTCATACAGCCCAGTCATCACCCAAGGCAGGCTTGACATAACCGAGGCGGGTACATGGGGAGGGGTGGGGGGATTCTGCCTCGGGCACAGCTTGATCCCGACAGGGGTGTTGGGGGGAACCCCACTCCTCCAGGGGCCTAGCCCCTCTCTGGATGATTTGTCAGCATCCTCAAGTGGGACGTATTGACAGCCCACCCATACTTTCCTTCCGTTGTTTAAACTTTCACTAGCATTCTTGGACTGTATGTATGTTCTTGTATTACTTCGGGGGCCTTCCCCCCCAGAGCGATTTACCATGCTACAATTGTACTTTTTGTCTTTACATGTTAAACACAATGAACATTTATTGAAAGAAAAAAAAATCTGGCGGTAAGCAATGCTTAATCCACAGCTACCATATTTTGTCGAACTTGGATATCTGATCTTTTTCAAGGGTTTCCATCTTCACGTGAATCAAGGTGCAGCTCATTCTGTGTTTTGACTCTTGCTCCGCAGCTGTCAGGAGTTGGACCACGAGTTTAAATTGTTTGCGCGTTAAAGATTCTGGCCTCAAATTAAGGAGGGCAGTTGACAGTTCTGGTTGGAGAGATAGTTTGAACACCTAAGAGGCAAGTGCGAAAATTGCTTTCTAGAACTTGGACCACTGGGTAGTTCCACCATATGTCCATATTTGTGCAGAGTTCTGAGTAGCCACAAAAGGGCTGGGTTGTTGGGGATGAATTTTATTATTCTGGATGGAACTAGGTACCATTGAGCTAGCACCTTGTAATTGGCTTCCACTGCAATTACATTTGGTGAAGATGCCCTAGTTGTTGACCATATGTCTGACCAATCTGCTGTTTCAAAAGTATGGCCTAGGTCCTTTACCCAGTTAGCAACATACGAGGGTGGCCCTCATTCGGTTTAACAAGTGATTGGTAGTAGAAAGTCTAAATTATTCTTCTAGTGTGTGGGTCTCGTTTGCGAATGTGTGAACTGTAAATATTGGTTCAGCAGAGTACCTGTGGTTATGTAAGGCCCGTATAAGTTTTTGATTTGTAGGTATCGAAATAGTTCAGGTTGGGGGAGTCCAAATGTCTTGAGTAGGGCTGGAAAGGGTAGGCATGATGTTGTGGTGACCAATTAGTGTAGACAGATAAGACCTGCTGTATTCCAGACCCAGAATGAAATTACATATTTTAACACACCTTTTGCATCTTTTCGATAGTAGTATGAAAGCTGTTGCTCTTTACTGGTTCGGGGCACGAGAGACATTCTTATAAAGAGGCACTGGAGGAGACTGGGTCCTTGTGCCTGTCGTATTGATTGAAGTTTCTAATTTATAACAGCTGGGCAGTAGGCATACCAATGCACACTGAGTAAAGGAGAAGAATATGGGGCTAAATTAAACAATAAAGGAGGGGGAGGGGAATTGGATTATAAGATGGGATAAAAAATGTACTAAATGTGAATGGCGTGGACAAAAAACAAAAAGACATCTGGTAGCCATGTTGTGCCGTATGTCACGTGGCTAGTGCAGACAAGTAGTTATGGCACTGGTACTTACATATGGTGGGAATTGAGAGTGACATATGTAAAGGTGTGGGGGGGATTTACAGGAATGTAAGAAATGCAAGATTCACAGAATGCAAACTAGTAAGCACGAGTAAGCATGTCAAGTGGAGGATAGTAGTGGCAGCCAAAGGACCAAAGATACCTGGGGGTGAGGACAATCATAAGTTGGTGTACTTCCAATTCCACATTGAGGCCCCCTGGAGAGAGGGTGTCCAGGTTATAAATCCAGAAGGTCTCACTCTGACATAGCTTCTGGAAAGGCTCCACCTCAGGGAGATCCCAGAGGACACCCTCTATGACTCTATACTTGAAGGCCAGAGGTAGATTTGTGGTGGTGTTCCAAGAAATCCCTTTCTCGATGAACCGATGATGTTCGTCGAACCTTTTATGAAGAGGTCTGTTAGTGTGGCCTATATATAACCCCTTCCCGCCGAGCGTATGCAGATGTGTGGCCTCAGCTTTCCGGGGTTATACCGGGATGATGCCTGCAGCTGCAGCACGGTTTTTTAAAGTGGGTGATCGGCTTTCCAGGTTTAACAACCGATGCAGCTAGAAAGCCGCTCGGCTGTTATCCCGGAGGAGCGGGAGGCCTCCCACCGCTCTGAACGGGCCTCCCGCCCCACCGGGAGACCCGATCGATGATTTGCCACTTCTGGCGGCTAGGGACAGACTGGCATGATGCCAGAAATGGCTTTGTTCTAGTCTCCTGATTGTAAACACGGAAGCGACGTCACAATGTCACTTCCTGTTTACTTGGCTGCCAATGGTGCCGGTTTAAAAAAAAATATACAATATTCAGAATTGCCAAAAATGCCGATCTGAATACTTTGAAGTGCAAAGGAGGGATCGGGGGTCTTTTAGACCCCCGATCCCTCCATAAAGAGTACCTGTCACCACCTATTACTGTCATAAGGGATGTTTACATTCCTTGTGACAGCAATAAAAGTGATCATATTTTTTTTTAAACACAATTTAATATAAAAATAAATAAAATAAATAGGAAAAAAAAAATTTCAAGTGCCCCCGTCCCGCGAGGTCGCGCAGCAAAGAAAAAACACATATGAACAAACGCATATGTAAACGGTGTTTAGATCACACATGTGAGGTATTGCCGCAATTGTCAAAGCGAGAGCAATAATTCTAGCACTAGACCTTCTCTGTAACTCTAACCTGGTAATCGTAAAAAAAATTTAGAGCGTCACCTATGGAGATTCTTAGGTACCGTAGTTTGTCGCCATTCCACGAGTGCATGCAATTATAAAACGTGGCATGTTTGGTATCTATTTACTCGACGTAACATCATCTTTCACATTATATAAAAAAAATTGGGCTAACTTTACTGTTTCATTTTTTTTAAATTCATGAACCAGTCTCTTTTTCCAAAAATTTGTGTTTAAAACACTGCTGCACAAATACCGCATGACATAAAATATTGCAAGAATCGCCATTTTATTCTCTAGATTCTCTGCTACAAAAATATATATAATGTTTGGGGGCTCTAAGTAATTTTCTAGCAAAAAATTTGGATTTTAACTTGTAAACACCAAATGTCAGAAATAGGCTTAGTCATGAAAGGGATAAAGGGATAGCCTGCATGGACATTTTAGGCAGTATACTACAAAGTCTGATGAACAACTGTAGAATTCATTAATCAAATAGGTCTTGCCTTTAGCAGTTAAATCCTTTTGCTTCTGTGTTACAAAACGGCATGCGCTTTTAAAAACAATATAAAAAAAAAAGTGAAATATTCCTTTAAGTATCGTACCTGGGGTGTGTCTATAGTATGCCTGTAAAGTGGCGCATGTTTCCCGTGTTTAGAACAGTCCCTGCACCATATGTCATTTTTAAAGGAAAAAATCTCATTTAAAACTGCTTGCGGGTTTAATGTAATGTCGGGTCCTGGCAATATGGATGAAAATCAGTGACACAAACGGCATGGGTACCCCCCAGTCCATTACCAGGCCCTTTGGGTCTTGTATGGATATTAAGGGGAACCCCGCACCCAAATTAAAATAAGGAAAGGTGTGGGGCCACCAGGCCCTATATACTCTGAACAGCAGTATACAGGCGGTGCAAACAAGACAGGGACTGTAGGTTTGTTGTTAAGTAGAATCTGTTTGTAATTTTGAACTGGTACATTTTTAACATGTTTAGCTCCAGCCAAAAAATCTTTTTTAAGCTTTTTGGAAAACATAGGGAAGGGTTATCACCCCTGTGACATTTGTTTTGCTGTCTTTCCTCCTCTTCAGAAGATTTCACCTCACTTTTTATCCCAATGACAAATGTTTTTTGAAAATTTGGGTTTTTTTGTGGAACAAGGATTGGAAAGCATCAGTGGAAAGGAGAAATGTTTTTCCCATATTAACTCTTACAGGAGAGAATTTCCCTTCCTAGGGGTAGATTTCATCTCACTTCCTGTTGTCTCCTTCCGTTTGCAAGTTGGAGTCGTTTGTAAGTTAGATGTTTGAAAGTAGGGGCCTGCCCTATATACCCAGCAGAAATTTGGGCCTTAGGTGTTGTTGTGGCCACAACACTGTAAGCCCTCACAGGGCCCTGCTGTGAAATATTAGATCAAGAATTGTAATTACATGCCCCTGTTGAACAGGGGCTGAAAAATTAGGCCTTAGGCACTGGTGCTGGTGCCACAACACTGCAACCCCTCACAGACACTCTAGTTGTAACGCAGAAACAAGCCCTGCTGCAAAGTATTGCATCAAAAATTTTAATTACACGCCCCTGTTAAACAGGGGCTGAAAAATTGTGCCTTAGGCACTGGTGGTGGCGCCCAGAACCAAAAATGTTCTTACAAGCTATCAGCGTGATCATTGAGGAGGAAGAGGATAATTACTCAGGGATAGTCACTCAGCATCAGCATAGGCAGTCTTTGAAGGGATCTGAGATTTCAAAAAAAATTATTCGGTTACATCAGCATCAGGTGCTTGGTAGCTGGTGGTGATCCAAGACTGATTCATTTTTATGAAGGTCAATCGATCGACCGAGTCGGTGGGCAGACGCACCCTGTGATCGGTTACAAAGCCTCCAGCAGCACTGAATGTGCGTTCCGAAAGAACACTGGATGCAGGACAGGCCAGTAGCTCAATTGCATACTGTGCAAGCTCTGGCCAGTGATCCATCCTCAAGACACAGTAACCCAGAGGATTTTCGGTGGGAAAGGTGTCCAAGTCAGATCTTGCCCCTAGGTATTCCTGCACCATGTAAAACAGACACTGGCGATGGTTGCTGGAACCGATCATACCTTGGGGCTGCAAACCAAAAAATTGCCTGAACGCATCGGTCAGATGGCCACCTTCTCCACGGCTCCTTCTTTGACTGACCGAAGCCTCAGCAACACGTTGTCCAGAAACAGGAGTTTGTAACCTCCCAGTCTCTGGGAACGCGTTGCACAGACCTTTCTGCAAGGCCTCCGGAATATGTTTCATCCTCTGCTGCCTCTGTGATGGCAAGATAAGGTCTGCAACCTTACCCTTGTAACGTGGATCAAGGAGGGTTGCCAGCCAGTATTGGTCCTTCTCCTTGATACCACGAATACGAGGATCTTTACGCAGGCTTTGCAGGATCAGGGAGGCCATGCAGCCTAGGTTTGCTGAGGCATTCGGTCCGGAGTCCTCTGGGTCACTAAGGACGACATGGTCCGCAGCCACCTCCTCCCAGCCACGTACAAGTCCATGTGTTTTTTGGGACTGATCCCTTAAAGACTGCTGCTGATGCTGAGTGCCAGGCTCCACCTTCATACTGACACAATCTTCCTCCTCCTCCTCCTCCCCCTCCTCCTCTTCCTGTGTGATCGGCAGGCACGCAGGAACACTGTCTGGATAAAGGGGGCCTTGAGAGCTAAGGAAGTCCTCCTCTTCCTGCCTCTATTCTGCCTCAAGTGCCCTGTCCATTATTCCACACAGCGTGTGCTCCAACAGGTGGACAAGGGGGACAGTGTCACTGATGCATGCACTGTCACTGCTCACCATCCTCGTGGCCTCCTCAAATGGTGACAGGACAGTGCATGCATCCCTGATCATGGCCCACTGGCGTGGGGAAAAAAAAACAAGCTCCCCTGACCCTGTCCTGGTGCCATAGTCGCACAGGTACTCATTGATGGCCCTCTGCTGCATGTGCAGCCGCTGCAGCATGGCCAACGTTGAGTTCCACCTGGTGGGCATGTCACAGATTAGGCAGTTCTTGGGCAGGTTAAACTCCTTTTGGAGGTCCGCCAGCCGAGCACTGGCATTATATGACCGGCGGAAATGCACACAGACTTTCTTGGCCTGCCTCAGGACATCCTGTAAGCCCGGGTACCTGCCCAAGAACCGCTGCACCACCAAGTTAAGGACGTGAGCCAAACAGGGCACATGGGTTATTTGTCCCTGTCGGAGGGCAGAGAGGAGGTTGGTGCCATTGTCGCAAACCACCATTCCTGCCTTAAGTTGGCGTGGCGTCAACCACCTCTGAACCTGCCCCTGCAGAGCTGACAGAACCTCTGCCCCAGTGTGGCTCCTGTCCCTCAAGCACACCAGCTCAAGCACCACATGGCATCATTTGGCCTGCGTACTTGCGTAGACCCTTGAACGGCTACGGAGCACCGCTGGTTCCGAGGACAAAGCACAGGAAGAGGCCATGGAGGAAGAAGAAGAGGAGGATGTGGAGGAGAGAGGTGTGTCACAATCATTAGCATTTTGGAGGCGTGGTGGCGGAACAACCTCCAACACTACTGCACCTTGTCCTGCATCCTTCCCAGCTGCCAGCAGAGTCACCCAATGCACCGTGAAACTTAGGTAACATCCCTGTCCATGCCTGCTGGACCATGAGTCAGCGGTAATATGCACCTTACCACTGACCGCCCTGTCCAACGAGGCATGGACATTGCCTTCCACATGCCGGTAGAGAGCCGGAATCGCCTTCCGTGAGAAAAAGGTGCATTTGGGTACCTGCCACTGAGGAACCGCACATT
Source organism: Lithobates septentrionalis (assembly GCA_037952835.1). NCBI lineage: Eukaryota > Metazoa > Chordata > Amphibia > Anura > Ranidae > Lithobates > Lithobates septentrionalis. Next base: position 2,701,179 of record JBBDGP010000091.1, on the reverse strand, counting down.
CCACAAACTCACGGAAGGGGGCAGAGTCTACCAACTGAAAAGGCAGCAGTTGAAGTGCTAGCAATTTTGCCAAGCTAGCATTCAACCACTGGGCATGTGGATGGCTGGGAGCAAACTTCTTTCGGCGGTGCAGCAGCTGGGGCAGGGAAATTTGCCTGGTACAATGTGACGTTGGTGTACCAAAAGCAGATTGCCCACAAGTACTTGGCTGTGACACACCTAATTCTACACCTTCATTCCTCTCAGTGCAGGTCTCAGAGAGGACTGAAGGTATAGTGGGGTTGGAGATCTCAGCTGATGAGGAGCAAGGAAAGGTCCTCTTTGTTCTTTGGTGCAGGTCTTTTAGATACGCTTGCCAAGGAACTGCATGGCAGGTCAACATATGTCTGGTCAAGCATGTGGTACCCAAGCGGGAGATGTTTTGGCCACGCGAGATACGCTTGAGACATATGTTGCAAATAGCAGCGGTGGGATCTTATGCACTCGTCTCAAAAAAGGCCCACACCAAAGAACTTTTTGAATAACGCGCAGAAACTGCAGCTTTGGGGTGTGATGCAGTCAATGTGATGCCGCCTCCTCCTCCTCCTCCTCTCTCCTATCAGGCACCCACGTTGAGTCAGTGACCTCATCATCCCCTCCCTCCTCATCACTGGAGCAAACCTGGCAGTATGCTGCAGCAGGGGGAGCATGACTGCCAGATTGCTGTCCTTCTTGGGCACCCCCTCTGTCCGTGCTAATGTTACTGCCTTCATCGAGCTCAGTATCATCATCAGAGCCTTCCAAACGCTGGGCATCCTCCTGGAGCATGTACCCAACACTGTGGTCAAACAGTTCGAGGGACTCCTCAGGAGGACATGGTGGGGCTAGGGAAGGAGTCACTGATGACATTGAGCCGAGGGAAGAGGCCGCTGCTTTGCCAGACAAAGTACCCTGGGCATGGGTGAGAGAGGATGAGGAGGATGATGACGGCTTGGTCATCCACTCGACCAAGTCTTCCGCATGTTGGGGCTCAACACGGCCAGCTGCTGAGAAAAAGGCCAAGCTTGTCCCACGACCACGTGCTGATGAGGATGCACCGTCGCCACGGCCAGCACTAGACACAAACCCTGCTTGCCCTCTCTTATTGGCTTGTGACTGTCTGCCTCTCCTTCTTGGCCTTCCAGACATACTAATGGCCTGTAGCTGCACTAAGCTGGGATATATATATATATATATATATATATATATATATATATATATATATATATATATATATATATATATATATATAAATATATATATATGTACTGATACTGCAGCTAGCAAAATCAACTGCAAGCCATTAGTATGAGAACACCACCAACCTTCTACAGGTAGCTTTATGTGAACACTGTGCAGAGCTCGCAAACTTGTAGTTTTAGCTGACAACTGTGAGCAGGACGCACAGCACTAACTTGTAGTTTTAGCTGAACACTGTGAGCAGGACGCACTGCACTAACTTGTAGCTTTAGATGAACACTGTGCAGAGGTCTCACTACACTAACTTGTAGGTTTAACTGAACACTGTGAGCAGGACGCACAGCACTAACTTGTAGTTTTAGCTGAACACTGTGAGCAAGACGCACCGCACTAACTTCTAGGTTTAGCTGAACACTGTGAGGTGGACGCATCGCACTAACTTGTAGTTTTAGCTGAACACTGTGAGCAGGACGCACCCCACTAACTTGTAGGTTTAGCTGAACACTGTGAGCAGGACGCACCCCACTAACTTGTAGTTTTAGCTGAACACTGTGAGCAGGACGCACTGCACTAACTGTAAATAGTCTAGCTGCCTGACTGTGGTACTAATAGGATCAAAAGAACACCAGTAATTTTCTTCAGGTAGCTGTAAATACTGTAACAAGACAAGCCTGCCTGTCAGTAAGAAGATAACAGGAACGGATCTAGCTGAACACTGTGAGCAGGACGCACTGCACTAACTGTAAATAGTCTAGCTGCCTGACTGTGGTACTAATAGGATCAAAAGAACACCAGCCATTTTCTTCAGGTAGCTGTAAATACTGTAACAAGACAAGCCTGCCTGTCAGTAAGAAGATAACAGGAACGGATCTAGCTGAACACTGTGAGCAGGACGCACTGCACTAACTTGTAGCTTTAGATGAACACTGTGCAGAGGTCTCACTACACTAACTTGTAGGTTTAGCTGATCACTGTGAGCAGGACGCACAGCACTAACTTGTAGTTTTAGCTGAACACTGTGAGCAGGATGCACCGCACTAACTTGTAGGTTTAGCTGAACACTGTGAGCACTATGCACCCCACTAACTTGCAGGTTTAGCTGAACACTGAGCAGGACGCACCCCACTAACTTGTAATTTTAGCTGAACACTGTGAGCAGGACGCACTGCACTAACTGTAAATAGTCTAGCTGCCTGACTGTGGTACTAATAGGATCAAAAGAACACCAGCAATTTTCTTCAGGTAGCTGTAAATACTGTAACAAGACAAGCCTGCCTGTCAGTAGGAAGATAACAGGAACGGATCTTGCTGAACACTGTGAGCAGGACGCACTGCACTAACTGTAAATAGTCTAGCTGACTGACTGTGGTACTAATAGGATCAAAAGAACACCAGCAATTTCTTCAGGTAGCTGTAAATACTGTAACAAGACAAGTCTGCCTGTCAGTAAGAAGATAACAGGAACGGATCTAGCTAAACTGAATACAGTGTATATATATATATATATATGCAACACCTGGGATGCATATATATACACAATACACTGTAAGTGCAGCTAACTGACTGACTGTTCTGCCTAATCTATCTAATTCAAATCAAATGACACTGTCTCTCTGTCTATCTCTTTCAACGCCGGAACACACACTACACAGGGCCGCTGTGCAGGCGGCCTGATATAGTGTGGGGCGTGTACTAAATCCCCTGAGCCATAATTGGCCAAAGCCTCCTTGGCTTTGGCCAATTACGGCTCTCTGTTCAGACGGCGCTGTGATTGTCCAAGCATGCGGGCATAGTGCATGCTTGGCCAATCATCAGCCAGCAATGCACTGCGATGCTGCAGTGAATTATGGGCCGTGACGCGCCACACGAATTTGGCGCGAACGGCCCATATCGTTCGCAATTAAGCGAACGGGCGAACAGACGATGTTTGGGTCGAACATGGGTTCGACTCGAACAGGAAGCTCATCCCTAATGGAGAACTGTTTTCAGTTCAGAAACCCAAAAGCAAGGTTTGGTTTTGAGGAAGAACCACAGAGAGCAACATTATGAGAAAATACAGCACCAAAGTGGGAGAGTAAGCTTATATTCAGGTATTAAAAATGTGTGTGAAAATCTCACGCTAATTATAAGTGTAATAAACTGAGTTTTTATCAGTGCAAAAATTTAAATTGGTGACAACAGATATTGATCAACTCATAAAAAAATTTGCAAAAATGACAACCTATGTGCAAATTTGCAAAATACCCCCCCACCTGGCTGATGCTAACACAGAAAACGTGCCCACTAAATTGAAATAAATACCAAAACAGTGTTGCGCTGCCAATCATATAAGTGTGCAAATAATTAAAATTGTTTAATACTCTGATTAAATTACTATTTTCTATTATGTACATATAAATGTTGAATCTACTTACTAAAATGAGGTAACTAGAAAATACCCCCCTCCCATCGGAGTGAGTCTAAGAGTCCATAAGCCTCATCACATCAGCAGAAAGCTGATGTCTCTGAAGAGACTGGAGAGACCCGGACAGATCTGGCTAAGAGACCCTTAAGATAAGAAGTCCTCCAATCCACAGGTGACAACACAACCAGAGTGTGATAATGCCTTTGCAAACAATGATTCATCTTTTACTATAAAGAGGCTAAATACGCCCAGGAGAATAAAGGAAGTTTCACTTTGAACAGCGTGTGTCAGTGTGTATCTTCTAAACATGCATGCATGGCCATTTGAATTAGACCAGGTGCAGATAACTCAGTTAGACATTTTTCTGGGATCCAAAACAGCTTGGCAGCTCAACATGGGGCCCTCGGGTTGCGAACCGGAGGAACAGCCGACCAAGAGGCCACCGAGAAGGAACCACCACGGGCGGGACAGAGACTGATCACCTCTGAAAATACGGTAAGATATCACATTCATATCTTGCTAGTATATCCAGTTCCCGTGTGGGTCCGTCTCTGTGTCCGTGTCGGCTGCTGAAGGTCGCCAAAAGACAGGTAATACTTGCCCGAGGTCCATTATTTGAACCTGTATTCCGATTATCTGCAGCCTGTAAGAACATTGTGTTGTTGTGTTGTATGATTCTGTGATTGTGTTGTATGGGTCTGTGATACATGATGCATGATGTTGAAAGAGATTGACACACAGCTGGGTCCCAGCTGACGTGGATAAACTCCTTCGGAAAGGTGTTAGTGCGGTGTAGCACTTCACCCAAAAGGAGGCATCAGGCATGTGGATAAACTCCTTCGGAAAGGTGTTAGTGCGGTGTAGCACTTCACCCAGAAGGGGGCATCAGGGACATGGATAAACTCCTTCGGAAAGGTGTTAGTGCGGTGTAGCACTTCACCCAGAAGGGGGCGTCAGGGACAGGGGGTGTCAGGGACGTGGATAAACTCCTTTGGGAAAGGTGTTAGTGCGGTGTAGCACTTCACCCAGAAGGGGGCGTCAGGGACAGGGGGCATCAGGGACGTGGATAAACTCCTTTGGGAAAGGTGATGGTGCGGTGTAGCATGTCACCCAGAAGGGGCGTCAGGGACGTGGATAAACTCCTTTGGGAAAGGTGATGGTGCGGTGTAGCACGTCACCCAGAAGGGGGCGTCAGGGACGCAGGAAGCATGGCTGTGTTTTTGTTATAATTCAAACATACACATCTATTACAATTCGTGCAAATGTCATGTCAAAATTGTGTTTGTGGATTGATGTTTATCATTTTTGAAGGGAACTCAGGACTGGTCAAAGTAATTGAAGGAGGGTAAAACAAGGAAAAGTTGGGATTACAAAGATTGCTAGTGGACAGGAACCGATAAGGTGTCTTGAACAAGCGGGAGATTTACTGAGCAGACACATAAATATCCCAGTCATCAAGACAGAAAATAATGGGGCAGAAATTGGTAAAGCCAGAGAAAGGGAAACTCGCATGTGACTTAGTCACGGAGAGAGAGGGGGGGAATTATGTCAAGGAAACAAAAAGATTGGCAAAGATCTGGAGCATCACCATTCCTCCAGGGGGTAGACTACAGCCGGAGGAATGGCGGAAAATACTGAAGGAAAAACAAAGGGTGGTCTACTGAAAACTGCAGAAGCCTGGTATAATGAGTGCAATATTGTATTTTTTTGAAAGTATGCAAATATGATGAAGCTTTAGTTATGAGCCTGTCAAAAGTTTTTTATAATGCATATCACTGATGGGTCTAGCAAAAGAGAATTATTTCAGGCAATGAATATGAGTTGAGAAATCATCCTAAGCATGAAACAAGCCTGTCTGCAGCTTTGCAGCTATCCCCTCAACCCCACCCTTGCGTTTCACTGAAAAGATGCCCCCTCCCTTCGGATTCCTGTATGGGACTGTCTGTAGGGATTTTGACTGTTGACAGGCTATGAGATTACTAGGATAAAATGTGATGTTTACATGTGTGGGATATGCAGGACCGGGTTGATTTAGTTATTATTCTAGAATGCCAGAATATTAATTATGTAGTTGAGAAAAACAGTAGTTGGACAGAGAAGCAGTACAAAAGGGAATATATGTTTAGAATAAATGTTATGAAGAAATATGCAAGTGTTAATGAAAGAAAGGGCTGATAATGTTTTGACTACTTTAAATGTAGCAAAGGCCACTCACAGAGAACAATGGATAGAGCAGGAGGTACAAAACTGACTGATATATATGTATCATCAATGCATTGATAAGAATGAACTGCCTTATGATGACTGTAATACCTGTCACTCTACTAAGCCCCGCCTGCCATTATACACCCTGTTGCTGCCCGTACTTCTGCCCACAGCCCAACACACCTCCTCCGGCGGCCATCTTAGTACACCCAGTTAAGATGCCGGAAGACTCCCTATGACCTTTTCTGGCAGCCATCTTGGTACACCTGGTCAGAGCACCTGAAGGCTTACAGGCCCTGTAAACCCTATCTACCTAGTCATATGAGCGGATGGTACCTTCTACATGCCTCCCCTACCGACCCTAACTCCTGACATGCCCAACCTAGTAGGACCATATGCCACCACTCCCACAGGTGGAGTCATGGCCCCCCATAGAAATGACAAGGCCAGATGTGAGTTTACAACCCATGCCCTTTTACCATAGGTTGGCCCAGATCCAAGCAGCATGGAGAGATTTAGTCAGTTTATGTGAAATAAAAGCTGGAGACACTTACTGGCCCATCATGGAGAAAAGTCTCTGTGATGCAAGGATTGTCAATGACAATACCTTTAATTCTGGTGTGGAATTCTGTGAGTAGCTGCGTGAATGGGCAGGGGCAGACTGGCCGATCAAGCTACAGGTATCCAAGATGTTACTCAAGACAAAACGGAGTCAGTAAAAAAGTTTTACACCAGACTGTCACAAGTTTTTTCAGATTTGGGATTCAACATCTATAATATGGCACACAGCCTGATGCTGTCTTCAGCCTTTGTGGCAGGCCTCAAGGAGTCAATCCAAAAAGGTCTCACCATGGCCGGACCGGAGTACCGTGTGCAGCAACAATATCAAAACCCTGGACGTCCCACCTCGGAACACCTGGATCTCCTACGCTAGGAATTGGGCAAGCCTGTGTCACTAACCCCTGTCATGGCAACCTCTTCAAAGAACTCAGAAGGCCCATCAGCGAGGGTGGCCCTACCCATTGAGGGACATCCAACCACTTTCCTAAGCGACACAGATGCAGCCAGAAGCATGATTAGAGAAGAGGATTTACCTGACCGCTCCTACCTTTCCGATATTGATTTATCTTGTGTGGACATAGATGGAACTCCCAGAACTAACCCGTTGACCTGCCCCCTACAAGTTGGAAAGTACCCAGGCCATCTGGCTTGATTCGTTGTCTCTTCTACCTGTCCACTCAATCGCTTGGGAGCAGATGTACTGTTCAGACTCCCATTGTCTTCTCTGAAGATGGATCTGTTACGGTCTCTTCCTCACTGGGCGTTAAGGACACTTCTGCTATGGTCCACCGGAGCTGAGGATGTATGACACTTAAAGGTGCCACCAGTCATGGTACAGTTGAAGCTTGGAGCTCTCCTGCCCCGGAAACCACAATACCCTCTAAAGTTAGCCCAATCTGCAGCTATTTCAAAGCATGTCAAGGCCCTTGTGTCAAATGGAGCCCTGATACCCTGTACACCTCCATGCAAAAACGTTCAAGTTCTTTGTATCCGAATGTCTGGGACATGCTGCAGGTGTACTCACGAAATCATATGGACACTGCTTACTCCCTATAGGATATTATTCCTGTCAGCTGGATGCGGTAGCAAGAGGGGGTCCATCGTGTCTGCCAGTTGTCCTTCCTGCACAAGCCTTGCTTGACAAAAACTTCGGACTTCCTCATTATGCTTGCTCCTCATGACATTGCTGCCATACTCATCCAGATCCAACTGAAACATCTGTCCACTGACAGACATTTGAGACTCCAATGCTCCCTCCTTCTACCGGACAACATTACTCTATTACGTTGTCAAACCCTGAACCCCTTTTCCACTTCCTGAGGGGGGAATAGAGGAGGAGCCGACAGTCCTGACTCGTCACCCCAGTTTTTAATTAATGCGGCTGGAAACCACACATCTCCCCACTGTGAGTGAAATATCCATGCAGAAAACAGACCTAACACGGTTCTACAAGCTGAAACTTTACCACCGGTGACGTCTGCACAGGTGACAGAGCTGCAAGCACTCACTATAGCATGTAAACTGGCAGAGGGAAAAAAGAGCCAACATTCATACAGACTCAAGATATGCTTTCAGCTTTGCCCATGACTTTGGTGTTATCTGGAAGGCCAGAGGATTCCTGACAGCGGATTCTTGACAGCTGCAGGAAAACCTGTGAAACACAGTTCGGCTATCAAAGAACTGATAGACGCCTTACTTCTCCCAACCCAAGTGGCTATTCTGAAAGTAAAAGCACACGGCAAACTGAACTCGAAGGAACACGAGAAGTAGAAAGTAGAGTGGTAGAAGACCACCCCGTGCTTGCCCTACAGACTCTCCCAGTGGACAGAGTTTATCTGAAAGAACTACAAGGAGCAGCAAGTCCGGATGAGAAGGAAAGCTGGAAGCGGAGGGGAGAAACCCTCAAGGATGGACTATTCGAGTGCAACAAGAAACCTTGCTTACCCAGGAATATGTGCTCGGATGTGGTACAATAGGCACATGGAGCTGCCCATCTGTCAAAGACTCTTATGAATTCCCTCATCAACAAAGACTCTTATGAATATATCTTCAGTAATCATTCCACTGACTAGCAACTTCTGTAAGTCAAGCACCATTCGTGCAAAGTGTAACCCGGGACGCACAGAGAAAGCCCTTGTACCCTTTCCAGCGGATACAAATTGACCACATCCAAATGCCAAAGTGGACGATTTGAGTACGCCTTAGTAGTTTCACACATCCTACCACCCCCAGACTAGCGGGAAGGTGGAAAGAATGAATGACACATTAAAGACTTGAATGTTGAAAAATGGCCCAAGAGTCTGGTATGCATTGGCCGGACAACCTGCCCATTGCCCTGTTCAGCATCAGATACACACCAAGGGGAGAACACTCCCCTACCCCTCTTATGAGATTTTGTTTAATTTAGCTCCTAGACTTGGTTGTTATTTTCCACAACAGTGATAACTGCAGTATGATGTCAGTGCTACATATCCTTTTTCTGTTAAATCTGGTGAGGGCCCTACAGGTGGCTATCACTAAGAGGAGTGCTTCTGAGGCAAGTTTTGACCCACATGTGTATATTGATGCCATATGGGTCCCAAGGGGGGTCTCTGATGAGTTTAAAGCCCGAGACCAAGTAAAGGCAGGTTTTGAGTCTCTGATTCCCATAATCACTGTCAACAAAAATGTAGACTGGATAAATTACATATATTACAACCAGCAGCGGTTTGTAAATTACACCAGAGATGCCCTACAGGGGATTGCTGACCAAATAGCCCCCACATCTAACATGACATTTCAGAATAGGATGGCCTTGGACATTATTTTAGTGGAGAAGGGGGGTGTTCGTAAAATGATAGAAGATACAGGGACATGATGTACATACATCCCTGACAACACCGGCCCAAATGGTAAAGTCACCCTGGCCATAAAAAAAAAGAAAGTTGGTAAGCCTATCAGTAGAGCTAAAGAAGAATTCAGGTATAGATCAGCCATGGGACCAGTGGTTTGGGTGGTTGAGTGGTTGGCAGAAGACCTTGGCTCGGATAGGTACTGTAATACTAGTTATTCTGATCTTTCTAGCTATTATAGTATGTTGTGTTATCCCGTGTGTAAAGAAATTCCTAGGCAAAACAGTTGACCAAATGACCCCAGTGATGATACACCAGGACGTAGAAGATGACGATTATGAGAAGCCCTATGCCCCATTACAGTCTCTCCCCATATCTACAAATTATAAAATCATTCAGCCATAGGGATAGCATCTGACTTCAGCATGTGCAAAGACTGTGGCAAGGGGGGTGATGGGCCAGCCATCACCCGTCTAACGTACAGCAAGAAAAAAGTTCCAAGGCACATGAGGACAGATGAGTTAGACTACCTACTAGGGACAGAATAGGAAATAGACATTTCAAGGGGGGACTGTTATGGATTGTTTAATACTCTGATTAAATGACTATTTTCTATTATGTACATATAAATGCTGAATTTCCTTACTCAAATGAGGTAACTAGAAAATACCCCCCTCCCATCGGAGTGAGTCTAAGAGTCCATAAGCCTCATCACATCAGCAGAAAGCTGATGTCTCTGAAGAGACTGGAGAGACCCGGATAGATCTGGCTAAGAAACCCTTAAGATAAGAAGTCCTCCAATCCACAGGTGACAACACAACCAGAGTGTGATAATGCCTTTGCAAACAATGATTCATCTTTTACTATAAAGAGGCTAAATACGCCCAGGAGAATAAAGGAAGTTTCACTTTGAACAGCGTGTGTCAGTGTGTTTCTTCTAAACATGCATGCATGGCCATTTGAATTAGACCAGGTGCAGATAACTCGGTCAGACATTTGTCTGGGATCCAAAACAACATTACACCTCCACCAAATTGCTGCAAGTACCGATCAAATAAATAGAACGGTGCTGCGCTAATGACACATAAAATTTTATCAATTTCAATTGCATATAAATGATAAACGTGAAAGTCCAATGTGATGAAAAAAAAGTCTTCAGTTCCTTCCAAATTGAAGACTTCACCAAATAGTGCACAACAAATTGAAAGTGCTAGTGCTCTCCTCCACCTCGATATCCTAACCGCTCACCTTAAAATCTGACCCCTGTTTTACCAGCAGGTCAGATAAAGCAGATCCCCTCTGGGGGTAATGAATGAATCGGCCCGGCGAGCAGCTCCTAATCCTTTTGTTTCACCCTCTCTCTTTACTGGCGTAACCAGTCTCAGACCTCCCTCAGGTGACTCTGGTACAACATAGGATAAAAAAACACCAGATCGAGTGCTCACTGTTTGCCAAAGATTTATTTGTCCAAGTAGGAACAACATACGGTATACTCACAAAAAAGCACTTCAGCAGTGCAGGCTAAGGATGCAATGAACAACACAATATTCACGGGATGACGCCCCCACTGTGACTCCTCCCCAAATACACGTTACATCAAATGGGCATGACTTCAACTGTAATGGGCCCCTTACTGAGGAAGTCACGCTCATTTTATAAAACAAATCCGTGACAAACACAAAGCAACTTTTCTATGAGAACAAATCGGTGATGACGGTATTAATCTTTATTAGAGACTATCCAAAAATAGAAAATACTAAATATAAATAAATATCAAAATACAACCCTCTTCCCAGTACACATTAAAAAGACCTAAAGTCTAGAGAAGGTATAGGTGGCCACCATTTTCTAGATATACCTCATACAACTCTCATTCTCACATACACATACACCAGTAGATTTCGATCGATCATAAGATCTATTTAAATGGTGGGTATAAACATCAGGTGATCAGGGGAAATTTGTTAATGGATATGACTGGCATAGTCTTGTAATGATAGACACACTCGATCACAAGTAGTTTTAGCCACAGATGTAACAATCTTGTAGATAATATAAAGTGCAGGTGTGGTGAGGCAGTTCCATATAGTTTCCATAAAACTAGCTTGTGACGATTGCAGCTTCAGTTTATCGATGTAAGCATAGTCTATTCAGAAAGAACCGGTAATGGAATAACACAGCAGGTGGAGCGTAACATCTAAGCGATATATGAAAAGTAAATCTGACTTTACCATAAGCTGGAACGGTACAGCGAGCGGCACATCATGTCAGGTAGCGAAGGGACCAACGTACAGAAACCGGCATTCAGGAAAGATCTTAACGATCTGTAGGTAGCTGTCACTGATGCTGAAGGACGGGATCCCGCTTACTGATCACAGTGCGGCTTCCTGCGTTCACGATGCTTGCCTTCGTCAGCTGTTTGTGTAAATTTACATCCTCGCTGGTGTTACATGTGAAGTACCCGCTGCATAAGCTGCAATCGTCAGGCTCTGGTGCTAGTTCTCAGTCGGTGGAGTGCAGAGAGGTTTAGGAGCGATTCAGTAAGTGGATATGTGGCCATCCATAGGTCCTCCTCACAGATACCAACTTCTGATGCTTACATGTTTCGCTAATTTGTTAGCTTCCTCAGAGCATGCGCATTAGTGTGTTGGCCAGGTTTAAATCATCATTTCAATCAGGTATCAATTGATTACAACAGATCAACAACCCACAGCGCTTGAATCATTCATGGTATCATTCACCAGTGCACAAACACACATAGTGCAGAGGAGCACTCAGAGTTAACCCTATATAAACCTGAGTTTGTCTCAGGTATTAGGCATAGAAGAGATTACCCTTTCAGTTAAAGTAGCAAAAACCTGGGTAAAGTAAAACCGCCAGTCATAGAGAGGTTTGGAAACAAAATCATCTGGATTCAAAAATAGCTACATTCCCATTATCTACCTAGGATAAAAGTTAGGGTAGCGATTCTATAGGCAGGTAGGGCCCATGTCCGCATATAGTGCTCATATATATATATATGTGGAAAATCATTGCTGGTTTAGTTAGATAACGTTGTAAATATTGTGAACAGCGCAGGTAACTCATATAGATGGATAGGGAAACTTCATATGCAAGGTTAGAGAGGATATCAGCATTCAGTAAAGATTTTGGCAGCGGGTCCCTGGTCATAATTATTAACCATAGATAGACCATACATAGATAATGGTCAGAAGAACCACTGCCTCACTCCCAGTATATGAAGAGTCCCTATTTATGTCCCTAGGACACTTCATGAAGGGGCATTTATTCAATAGGGGGTATCCCTTATTGTTCCAAAAAGACTGATAAGTTACATTCGTTGTTCAGGCCTCGTGGCTGCATACTTTTTAACATGAATATCCACATCTTTTCCTTTTGATATAGCACTTTGTCAAAATCACCTCTCCGTGGGGGTAGGTTTAATTTGTAAATGCCTTTACATTTGAGGCCACTGGGATCACCATCATGTTTCTCCAAAAAGTGTAATGATAGAGGTCTATCATCATCTTTGTTTAGTATACTTTGGACATGTTCGCCAACCCTGACCTTGAGCTGTCTTTTGATCTTGCCCACATAAATAAGGCCACACAGGCACGTTAGCATATATATGACCCCTGTTGACCGGCAGTTAATAAAATTATGAATTTTAAATTGTTTTGTGACGTCAGAGTTGGCGAACATGTCCGTCTTGTCAACAAGTTTGCAGATTTGACATCTGCCACATTGGAACATACCCCTCAGGGGGGGAAGACTGGTAAGCCAATTTCGTCTAGTTGGTCTCGTGTATTCCGAATGGACCAAGTTGTCTCTAAGATTTGTGGCCCTTCTGGCCGTGAGCAGAGGTCTACTTCCAACTATCCTCCCAAGTATAGGGGATTCGGCTAAGATGTGCCAGTGGCGGTTCAGTATTTTTCGGACTTGCCCCCATTGTGCCCCAAATTTTGTGATGATCCTTATTGGGGAGGAGTGATTCTGTCTGGTTGTTGGGCTAATTTACTTTTAGGGAGTAGAGACGATCGTTCGGTGAGGTACGCTCATTTTTTGGCTTTTCTGATACAGTTTAAGGTGTTTAAAGATATAAACCTATTTCTACGTAAGGTCATCTTTAGGTACTGGCACTCTGATCATGGGGATGCATATCCCAGTGATGAAAAAACTAGGGAAGAGAGGGAGGCCCTACAGATACTAGTGTCATTGCTGGAAGAAAATGATAACTCAAATCCCGATGATGAAACCAATAGTCCCTCGTCTGAATCATTGCGCCCTTCAAACTTAACTATCAGGTCACTCAAAATGCCCCCTCTCTCGAAACACAAACAGATTCAGTCATTTCTGGAGCAAGACCAAAGGGATTTGTCTACACTTGACGGGAATTACCGTGGAATAGACAACCTGTGCCCAGAGGAGAGAAAGGCCCTTAGAGAGCTTAAGGAGGCCAAGGAGGTCATTATAAAAAGCAGTGACAAAGGCGGAAATACAGTATTGCTATCGCAGGATATGTATGAGAAGGAAACCATGCGCCTTTTAAAAGATGAAACCACGTACAAAAGATTACCATACAATCCCTTTCCTGAAATCATAGATGCCTTAAACTTTAAACTTAGAATGGCATGTGATAGCAACCTTCTCTCCAATAAAGAGACTAAGTATCTTTGCGTCAGCGAATTTAACACGCCAACCTTTTACATTATACCCAGACTCCATAAATCGATTACTAACCCTCCAGGAAGACCCATAGTGTCCGCTATCAAAGGACCACTGGAGAGAGTGGGCAAATTCATTGACGCAATGATAAAGGAACTAGTGGGCGAACTCCCCTCCTATGTGCAGGACATACGCGATGTTCTTAGGAAAACAGATGGAATTAATCTACCGACAGACACCTTATTGGTGGGGATTGACGTAGAATCTTTGTACACGTCAATCCCACATGAATGTGGTCTAAAAGCAATACAGTATTTCCTTGATTCCAAATTTCCACAATTAGCTGCTCAGAATGAGTTCATCGTAGATCTATTGCAATTTATGTTGGATAACAATTGCTTCCAGTTCCTCAACCAATATTATAGACAGATAAGAGGTACCTCCATGGGGGCCCGTGGGCCCCAGCATATGCATGTCTGCATCTTGGGCTCTTGGAACTGGAATGTGTTTATCCCTCATCTATGTACCTCAGCCACTGTTCCCTGTGGCTGAGGTACATTGATGACGTGATTATGCTATGGGGGGGGTACACCCTTGGAACTACAGTCCTTTATTGATGAACTGAACCAGAACAATAAGAATATAAAACTTACCTTCTCTTTTGACTTGTTTTCTTTGCCATTTCTTGACCTCACTATTCAGATCAAGAGTGGCCAAATATCTATGAAAACGTTCAGAAAAGACACAGCAGCCAATACTCTGCTTTTGGCCACCAGCCACCATCCGCAGTCCCTCATTCACGAAATCCCGGTGGGACAATTTCTGCGCACCAGATGAAACTGCTCAGAGGATAATGAATTCCTCCTGGAATCCCGTGAATTATACGGGCGATTCCGTGAGCGAGGGTACTCGCATGGCTGTATCAGAAAAGCCAAAAAACGAGCGTACCTCACCGAACGATCGTCTCTACTCTCTAAAAGTAAATTAGCCCAACAACCAGACAGAATCACTCCTCCCCCAATAAGGATCATCACAAAATTTGGGGCACAATGGGGGCAAGTCCGAAAAATACTGAACCGCCACTGGCACATCTTAGCCGAATCCCCTATACTTGGGAGGATAGTTGGAAGTAGACCTCTGCTCACGGCCAGAAGGGCCACAAATCTGAGAGACAACTTGGTCCATTCGGAATACACGAGACCAACTAGACGAAATTGGCTTACCAGCCTTCCCCCCTTGAGGGGTATGTTCCAATGTGGTAGATGTCATATCTGCAAACTTGTTGACAAGATGGACATGTTCGCCAACTCTGACGGCACAAAACAATTTAAAATTCATCATTTTATTAATTGCCGGTCAACGAGGGTCATATATATGCTAACGTGCCCGTGTGGCCTTATTTACGTGGGCAAGACCAAAAGACAGCTCAAGGTCAGGGTTGGCGAACATGTCCAAAGTATACTAAACAAAGATGATGATAGACCTCTATCATTACACTTTTTGGAGAAACATGATGGTGATCCCAGTGGCCTCAAATATAAAGGTATTTACAAATTAAACCTACCCCCATGGAGAGGTGATTTTGACAAAGTGCTATATCAAAAGCAAAAGATGTGGATATTCATGTTAAAATGTATGCAGCCACGAGGCCTGAACAACGAATGTAACTTATCAGTCTTTTTGGAACAATAAGGGATACCCCCTATTGAATAAATGCCCCTGCATGAAGTGTCCTGGGGACATAAATAGGGACTCTTCATATACTGGGAGTGAGGCAGTGGTTCTTCTGACCATTATCTATGTATGGTCTATCTATGGTTAATAATTATGACCAGGGACCCGCTGCCAAAATCTTTACTGAATGCTGATATCCTCTCTAACCTTGCATATGAAGTTTCCCTATCCATCTATATGAGTTACCTGCGCTGTTCACAATATTTACAACGTTATCTAACTAAACCAGCAATGATTTTCCACATATATATATATATGAGCACTATATGCGGACATGGGCCCTACCTGCCTATAGAATCGCTACCCTAACTTTTATCCTAGGTAGATAATGGGAATGTAGCTATTTTTGAATCCAGATGATTTTGTTTCCAATCCTCTCTATGACTGGCGGTTTTACTTTACCCAGGTTTTTGCTACTTTAACTGAAAGGGTAATCTCTTCTATGCCTAATACCTGAGACAAACTCAGGTTTATATAGGGTTAACTCTGAGTGCTCCTCTGCACTATGTGTGTTTGTGCACGGGTGAATGATACCATGAATGATTCAAGCGCTGTGGGTTGTTGATCTGTTGTAATCAATTGATACCTGATTGAAATGATGATTTAAACCTGGCCAACACACTAATGCGCATGCTCTGAGGAAGCTAACAAATTAGTGAAACATGTAAGCATCAGAAGTTGGTATCTGTGAGGAGGACCTATGGATGGCCACATATCCACTTACTGAATCGCTCCTAAACCTCTCTGCACTCCACCGACCGAGAACTAGCACCAGAGCTTGACGATTGCAGCTTATGCAGCGGGTACTTCACATGTAACACCAGCGAGTACATAAATTTACACAAAGAGCTGACGAAGGCAAGCATCGTGAATGCAGGAAGCTGCACTGTGATCAGTAAGTGGGATCCCTTCCTTCAGCATCAGTGACAGCTACCTACAGATCGTTAAGATCTTTCCTGAATGCCAGTTTCTGTACCTTGATCCCTTCGCTACCTGACATGATGTGTCGCTCGCTGTACCGTTCCAGCTTATGGTAAAGTCAGATTTACTTTTCATATATCGCTTAGATGTTATGCTCCACCTGCTGTGTTATTCCATTACCGGTTCTTTCTGAATAGACTATGCTTACATCGTTAAACTGAAGTAGCAATTGTCACAAGCTAGTTTTACGGAAACTATATGGAACTGCCTCACCACACCTGCACTTTATATTATCTACAAGATTGTTACATCTGTGGCTAAAACTACTTGTGATCGAGTGTGTCTATCATTACAAGACTATGCCAGTCATCTCCATTGACAAATTTCCCCTGATCACCTGATGTTTATACCCACCATTTAAATAGATCGTATGATCAATCGAAATCTACTGGTGTATGTGTATGTGAGAATGAGAGTTGTATGAGGTATATCTAGAAAATGGTGGCCACCTATACCTTCTCTAGACTTTAGGTCTTTTTAATGTGTACTGGGAAGAGGGTTGTATTGTGATATTTATTTATATTTAGTATTTTCTATTTTTGGATAGTCTCTAATAAAGATTAATACCTTCATCACCGATTTGTTCTCATAGAAGAGTTGCTTTGTGTTTGTCACGGATTTGTTTTTCAAGATTTATCCAAAACTCAGAGAACAACTAAAATCCTGGTATCTCTGATTTTTATTCACCATCCGAGATACCGGATTTAGACGGTGTGACCGCTTAAAATCCCTATTAAAGGTTTAGGCCAAGGTATAGCCATCATGTTCCTTAGAGGGATTATCGGATAGGTATATAGGAGTAGTTGAGAATCCCTTTTGCTTTTTCTTTTTCTTTGACCACGCCCATTTTATGTAACGCGTATAGAAGGAGGAGTCACAGTGGTGACGTCATCCTGCGAGTATCGTGATGTTTACATGCATCCTTATCTTGGTAGAAGAATAGTGGGTGTGCTTCCTCATGTCAGAACTTCTCCCTGATGATTAGTGATCTATTGGGTGGTGGGGGAAATGCCCCAATAAGCGCCAGGATATGTTGAGAAACCACTGATTCACGGAACCAATGAAGAATGAATGATGCTAAAGCAATTCCATATTTGCACTATAGGTTCTCAGGCACAGCTTTTTTTCTAATAATTCCTTGGGGTACAATGATCAGCACAGTAATGATATCACAAAATGCAAGTGCAAATATAGCCTAATATTATGGAGCCATTTATTCCAAACTGCATACACCTGTTTAAAGCCTTTTGGCCTTCATCAGTGCAGACTATGGAAACCATGACTTCTATGGAATAGAACTTGGGACCCAATGAGACATTATAACCATAGAGGATAGAGTGAGAAAAACAAACTGCCTCCTCAACCAATTAGCAATAAGCACAACATGTCATCAAAATTAAGTTTGCCACAAAATGAGAATTTTTGTGTTTAACAACATTTTGTCATAATTGTCTTCTTATTTCTCCTTTCAGGGCTAAAAGGTGCAGAAAAATGCTAGTAATTTAATGCTTCCTGTGATGATCAGTGATGTTTAATATTTGAATATATTTTTTCTTCATGCAAGTATTTAGATAATTTCATTCACTTCTTGTCACTTTAAGACAACCTTTGTCAAATGAGTAAACATTTCATCAGTTAATGTCTCTTTTTATATTGATAACCCCAAGTCTTTTGACTGGCCTGCAGTGTACACATAGGGCCAATGATATTGTGACTGACCTGTAGTGTAAACACAGGGCCATTAATTAATTCCATAGAAGGTATATTTGATAGTAATCATCAGTAAAAATCGGTCATTTTGAACTAGAATAAATCAATGAATAGTGTTGTTTTGCACTAAAACCTATCACTAAATAAAGCAGAATTCTTGGGAACATTTAAAACTACCCCTGCAGTGTGCCCCCCCCCCCCACACACACACACACACACTGATTAAATTGTCATTTCTGCCTAGAGTATCAATAAAAGGCTATTTTTCCTATCCCCCAATCCCCCTGGTAGCTGGCACTTTCCACTTCTCACTAATGATTTTGTTGTGGGTGAGCCCTTGGAATCCTGCTGGTCCTACATTTACATTATGACATAGGGACTGTGGCAGAATACAAGTGGCTTTGAGGAGACCAGTTTATACAAAGTGGAGAAAGCTTGTTTGAGTAAAGGAATGAGATAAGTAAAACTGCTTTTAAATAGTAAAAACAGACAAAAACAAGCCCCACTTCAGGGGTTGTTTTGAGTTTTCCCAGAAGGTCGGTTTTAAAGAAAATATGCAAAACAAAATTAAAAAAAGTGTATCAAAGTACCTCCACCTCTCACTATTTAAAACAAATGATAACATTTTCACATGTAAAAACATTGCCTGGGCTCACAGTCACACCGACACTCACACATCAACCAACTAAAGATGTTAGTATGTGGATCAGGGCAGGACTATATTTAAGGTATGGTCAGGCAGGTTTCGCATACGGAGTAGCCACACTCAACTACACCTCAAACCGTGGATATAAATACAGCAGTTCCTAAAGCTCACGCTGCAGACCCCTTAACAGTGGTTACAAGCAATTAATTATTTAAGCCACTAATGGGGATAATTATTTATCAAAGTCTATACTAAAGTCTAAACTATAGTCCAGTAATTGTGGCATAATCCACTACATTATTAGAGGACAGCCCTAATCCAAGGTTGAGTACCACTGAAAGTGGTGATGTTGGGACAAGTGTAGTCTATGCCATTCCGGGTCCATAATTCCTTCAGCGGTCTGGGGGAGGAGGCTGTTAAGGATGGGGTGAGTAATTTGGATAGTTATCCTCATAGAGAGCCCTCTAATGGTCATTTGCCCTCCACACCTTCACAAGCTTGGTGTGGAGCTGTATCTAATGTGTTACAGTAATGTCAAGGTAATGGCGGTGGACTAGCCAATGAATCTTGCAGCCTACACATGGATATGGATAATTCTCAATATTATGTTCATTCCCCTACTCTTGTGGAAAAAAAGAAAAATAGAAGACGGAGTGGAGTCCGATGGGGAGAAAGGAAACTGTCAAAAAAGAGGAAGGAGGGGGAACTAAACTTCACGATTAAGATCTTTAACTTATCCTCCCACATTCTCAATGAGAGTGAGGTTAGCCTGCTTCAAATGGGACTGAACTTTGCCCCAAGCTACAATGACAATCTGTTTGATCTATTCAAGGATTTCAATAAATATATCTGTGACCTTACGGTACAGGCCTGCTTTAAATGGGACTGAACTTTGCCCCAAGCTACAATGACAATCTGTTTGATCTATTCAAGGATTTCAATAAATATATCTGTGACCTTACGGTACAGAGATGTTATACAATGAAGCCATATAGCAATGGTCCTTGACTGATAGCCCTATAGTAGAGGTACCCTTGGGAATGGAGGATATCATAATACCTGACACAGATGTTCTGGCCATTCTAGAAGAATTACTACTTGAGGGAGGGACAGTGTCTGATCTCCCGTTGTCTACACCCTATAAAAATGAGATAATTCATACTAAATTTCATCCCAAGTCAGCATTTTATCCCCATCATGCTAAGAAAGAACACATTTATTAAAACTTTTTATGCAATGGTCTATGCTGACTTTGTGAAATGATGTGCTCATCCAAAGGGGAAGGTCGCTGGTAATAACCTTACTGGAACTGAGAAATTAGCACTGGAGGCACTCAAGAATAGTCACGATTTAGTTATCTATGTGGCTGACAAAAAGGGAAGGTTAGTTCTCCAGAATAAGAAAGATTATGTGAAGGAAGCCAATCGACTTTTATCAGATCAGGCTACATATGAGATAGTTAGTAAAGATCCTCTCCCATTATAAAATTAGAATTAGGAGTTAGTCAATCATGCATATGAGAAGGGAATGCTGAATAAATCTAAAAAATCTATTTTTTCAAACAATTTTATTTAAAACACCTTGTTTTTACCACATCTCGAAGGTCCATAAGGACTCCATATGCCTACCAGGAAGACCCATAGTAGCTAGTATAGATAGCATTACCAGTAAGTTATCCCAATATGTGGACATCTTTTTGCTGCCCCTGGTGACAGCTCTCCCAGCCTATATCAGGGATTCCTCCCATGTGTTAGACAATTTGCAACAATACAGGCTGGAATCTGGCTATCTATGGTTGTCATTGGATGTGTGTTCACTCTACACGTCCATCCGTCATGAAGTTGGGTTGCATGCAGTTGAACATTTCCTGTCTGAAGAAGACTATATCCACCCCTCCCAGGCAAAACACATTTGCCGGTGCACCAAATTCGCTCTAGAAAGGAATTATTATAAATGTAATGGTTTGTAATTTAGACAAATACCTGGCACTGCCATGGGTGCACATTTTGCACTATGCTATGCCAACTTGTTTATGGGCTTTTGGGCGAAGTATCATATTTGGTCCCATAACCCCTTAGCTAAACATTTAGTATACTGTGGGCAGTACGGCAATGATATGCTCGATGTGCGATGTGCTGATTATCTGGGATGGGCCTCTAGAGACAGTTCACACTTTTGTGTCTTATTGTAATTCTAACCCATATGAGATTCAATTTACATATGTGGTTGATGCCCACGCCCTTGTGTTTTTGGATCTGGAGTTAGCTTGGGATATGGATAATAGGATTGTTCCTAAAACAAATTTCAAAGAAACAGCAGGCAACTCATAGTTACACAAAAATAGTTTACATCATCTAAGGTGGAAGGACAATATTCCCTGCAGTTAGTTTTTTTGGCTCCATAGGAACGGTTCTACCACCTTGGATTACTTATCCCAGGCTGAAGCTCTGTATATAGTGGTGAACCACAAATTTCTAATTCTTAATGAAGCATTGCCAACATCCCAAAATATTGTAGAAAAAAGGACCCTAAAAAGGACACTTGTACCCCCCGGTACAGCAGGACTTTGTAAGTGAACAAAGAGAATTTTTTTTTTTTTTATAAAAACATATTTATTTGAAAATTGCTTAAAATACAGTGCCTTGCAAAAGTATTCGGCCCCCTTGAACTTTTCAACCTTTTGCCACATTTGAGGCTTCAAACATAAAGATATAAAATTTTAATTTTTTGTGAAGAATCACCAACAAGTGGGACACAATTGTGAAGTGGAACGAAATCTATTGGATATTTTAAACTTTTTTAGCAAATAAAAAACTGAAAAGTGGTGCGTGCAAAATTATTCGGCCCCTTTACTTTCAGTGCAGAAAACTCACTCCAGAAGTTCAGCGAGGATCTCTGAATGATCCAATGTTGTCCTAAATGACTGATGGTGATAAATAGAATCCACCTGTGTGTAATCAAGTCTCTGTATAAATGCACCTGCTCTGTGATAGTCTCAGGGTTCTGTTGAAAGCGCAGAGAGCATCATGAAGACCAAGGAACACACCAGGCAGGTCCGTAATACTGTTGTGGAGAACTTTAAAGCCGGATTTGGATACAAAAAGATTTCCCAAGCTTTAAACATCCCAAGGAGCACTGTGCAAGCGATCATTTTGAAATGGAAGGAGTATCAGACCACTGCAAATCTACCAAGACCTGGCTGTCCCTCTAAACTTTCAGCTCAGACAAGGAGAAGATTGATCAGAGATGCAGCCAAGAGGTCCATGATCACTGTGGATGAACTGCAGAGAACTACAGCTGAGGTGGAAGAGTCTGTCCATAGGACAACAATCAGTCGTACACTGCACAAATCTGGCCTTTATGGAAGAGTGGCAAGAAGAAAGCCATTTCTCAAAGATATGCATAAAAAGTCTCGTCTAAAGTTTGCCACAAGCCACCTGGGAGACACACCAAACATGTGGAAGAAGGTGCTCTGGTCCGATGAAACCAAAATCGAACTTTTTGGCCACAATGCAAAACGATATGTTTGGCGTAAAAGCAACACAGCTCATCACCCTCAACACACCATCCCCACTGTCAAACATGGTGGTGGCAGCATCATGGTTTGGGCCTGCTTTTCTTCAGCAGGGACAGGGAAGATGGTTAAAATTGAGGGGAAGATGGATGCAGCCAAATACAGGACCATTCTGGATGAAAACCTGTTGGGAGTCTGCAAAAGACCTGAAACTGGGACGGAGATTTATCTTCCAACAAGACAATGATCCCAAACATACAGCAAAATCCCAAACATACAGCAAAATCTACAAAGGAATGGTTCACAAATAAACGTATCCAGGTGTTAGAATGGCCAAGTCAAAGTCCAGACCTGAATCCAATCGAGAATATGTGGAAAGAGCTGAAAACTGCTGTTCACAAACGCTCTCCATCCAACCTCACTGAGCTCGAGCTGTTTTGCAAGGAAGAATGAGCAAGAATTTCAGTCTATCGATGTGTAAAACTGATAGAGACATACCCCAAGCGACTTGCAGCTGTAATCGCAGCAAAAGGTGGCTCTACAAAGTATTAACGCAAGGGGGCCGAATAATTTTGCACGCCCCACTTTACATTTTTTTATTAGTTAAAAAAGTTTCAACAATCCAATAGATTTCGTTCCACTTCACAATTGTGTCCCACTTGTTGGTGATTCTTCACAAAAAATAAAAATTTTATATCTTTATGCTTGAAGCCTGAAATGTGGCAAAAGGTTGAAAAGTTCAAGGGGGCCGAATACTTTCGCAAGGCACTGTAGCAATAAAACATCACAGAGACTTAGACACAGAAATAGTCTATACAAAATATTATACAGAGTATAGAAATTTTTTTATATACATGGTGTATTTTTTACAACTCCAAATATGAACACATATTTCTCCATGGGCCTGACATGTTTCAGGACGATGTCCCTTCTTCAGAGGCATTTTTGGGAGAGAAACATGGATGCATTCAATATTGAATTTTATAGGGAAAATTATATAAAAAATGTACAGAAACATTTTGCAAACCATAGCTGCCAACAACTAACAACGCCCCAGCCACGAGTAAACTGCATCCATACTTAAAAGGCTCTGCTGTGGATGTGGTGGGGGTCGTCCGTTTCCCTGGGGCCTTTGTGTGGGTTTTTCTGAGCCCGATCGGAGCCCATCATCCCCTTGATGGATAACTGGCGGTGGAAGTCTATTTTATCTTCCAAGAAAATTGGTTTCTGTAAATTTTTTAGATAATTTTCCCTATAAAATTCAATATTGAATGTATCTATGTTTCTCTCCCAAAAACGCCTCTGAAGAAGGGACATCGTCCTGAAACATGTCAGGCCCATGGAGAAATATGTGTTTATATTTGGAGTTGTAAAAAATACACCACGTATATAAAAAAAACTTCTATACTCTGTATAATATTTTGTATAGACTATTTCTGTGTCTAAATCTCTATCATGTTTTTATGCATTTTTAGGCAATTTTCAAATAAATATGTTTTTATAAAAAAAAAAAATCTCTTTGTTCGCTTACAAAGTCACGGGGGGTAAAAGTGTCCCTTTTAGGGTCCTTTTTTCTACAGGCTGAAGCTCTGATCAAAAAATCCTGGAAAGGGGGTACACAAGAGATCATATCCAGATGGCAGCTGACCATTATCTAGATGTTTTGGGGGATCTCAATAAGGTTAAAGGTGAAGTCAAAGTTGAGGCTAGGGATACATTGTTCATCACCAAGTTTAATAATCAACATTGGGCCATAAAAATAACCATCCAGAAATACTGGCCCCTCTTGAAACAAGACTTACCCTTAGTAAGGTACTCCCAGATGCACCTGAAGTGGTCTTCAGGTGGGCTAAGAATGTGAAAAGTATTGTGGCCCCAAGTCATCTAAAGGAGGAACCTTCCAGAATTCATAATTTCCCTACTTTCATTAATATGACAGGATCATTCATATGTAAGTGGAAGAAATGTAAAGCTTGTCACTTTATGTGCCATAACAAAAAAAACTTTTTTAAGAGGGGATGGACGGGAATTTTTGATTAAGCAGTTCATTTGTTACAGTATGCAATTTGTGGTTTATGGCCTGAGGTGCCCTTGTGGTTTATATTCTATAAATCACGTTGTGCACAAGATTTGGGGAACATAGGCGATTTATTGAGCAAAAATGTGACAAACACAGTGTTCCCCGACACTTTGTCCAAGTACAAAGTGCTTGAACAATGGTAGCACTGAGGGCCTGGAATTCTTCAGGACTGAGGCTATCAAATCAAAGCAAACAAAGTTATCTAATCTGGCATTTGTGGACAGAAAACATGTAAATGGATTAGCTGCTGCTATAATAAACAAATACTAAATACAAAAAACCCTAGAAGTTCATAACATGTAATTCATAGGTTAAAGCAGCGCTTGAAGGTAATAGGAATAAACACCCAATAGTAATGGGGTGCCCTATAAAGGGCGAGTCCAAAAATTTTTTTGGTATTCCTAAGGAGTGGTCATATGGTGTCTTGTCAGACTAGATGATAAGCCTTCACTGCAACACATGATACCGCTCCCCTCACCAGAACAATATAATATTTAAAATTTGGTATTTATATATTATATTATTATATTAATATAATATTTAAAAAAATAAAATTTGGTATTTACATAGATAACTTGGCAAGCAGCGACACCACTTCCTTGAAATCCTTATCAGTAGGGGTGAGCTTCGTGTTCGAGTCAAACCCATGTTCGACTCGAACATCGTGTGTTCGGTCGTTCGCCGAATTACGAACGATATGGTCAGTTCGCGCCAAATTCGAGTGGCGTGTCACGGCCCAAAATTCACTGCGGCATCGCAGTGCATTGCTGACTGATGATTGGCCAAGCATGCACTATGACCTGCATGCTTGGCCAATCACAGCGCTGTGTGTACAGAGAGCCGTAATTGGCCAAAGCCAAGGAGGCTTTGGCCAATTATGAAGAAATACAGAATGTAGCTCTGAAATATATACACAAATCGTGAACACTGTGTGTAGGAAAAAATGAGTGGTGTGTGCAAACGTCCATCTGCAAACAAAACAATGTATGTGGTGAACCTCAAATGGTAATATAATCAAATAGGTAGTGTCCAAGGGTGAAAACAAAAAAAGTCCAATGAACTAGTGTTGGTGCAGTAAATCAGGGACAAAACTCTCTCCGTGGAAGAGACGTCCAATGGGAAGATAATCAAACACTGAATGAGATGTGGGTGCTCTTTCCGGATAAGGTGGACTCTAATGCCGGCGGCATAGAGTCAAACAGGCAATGTGCCACATCGGGCAAGAGTGTAGATAGCCAGGTGGTTGAAGCCTCCAGAGAAGGATCCAAGGGGACAAAGGATGACTTCTGGATCGACCCGATCTCAGGACCGCTAGGGCTGGATCTTGATGGTAGATTCAAAGAACAAACATCCACTCACATCCAGATGGTATGTGGAGAAAAAAAGGATGCTTCCACGTAGTGCAGGTCAAAAACGGTTGTTTATTGCTAAAACCACCATACAGATAAAAGTGATCACAAACGATAAAAATGGAAGGCAATGTGGAGAGTGACAACGGTTCCACAACATTTTTTTTTCTCCACATATCATCTGGATGTGAGTGGATGTTTGTTCTTTGAACCTACCATCAAGATCCAGCCCTAACTGTCCTGAGATCGGGTCTATCCGGAAGTCATCCTTTGTCCCCTTGGATCCTTCTCTAGAGGCTTCAACCACCTGGCTATCTACACTGTTGCCTGATGTGGCACATTGCCTGTTTCACTCTATGCCGCCGGCATTAGAGTCCACCTTATCCGGTAAGAGCACCCACATCTCATTCAGTGTTTGATGATCTTCCCATTGGACGTCTTTTCCACGGATAGTTTTGTCCCTGATTTACTGCACCAACACTAGTTCATTGGACTTTTTTTGTTTTCACCCTTGGACACTACCTATTTGATTACATTCTCATTTGAGGTTCACCACATACATTGTTTTGTTTGCAGATGGACGTTTGCACACACCACTCACTTTTTCCTACACACAGTGTTCACCATTTGTGTATATATACATTCCGTATTTCTTTGTATTCACGTTTGTCACATTTTTATGTAGCTGCTTTTTGTTTTCCTTTGTTTGGGGTTTAGCACAGTAACTTTTTCTCATTTGGCCAAATATGGCTCAGGGGATTTAGTACACGCCCCACACTATATAAGGCCGCCTGCACATCGGCCCTGTGTAGTGTGTTCTGGTGTTGAGATAGAGAGAGACAGTGTCATTTGATCTAAGTTAGATAGAGTAGGCAGGTCGAGTCAGTTAGCTGCAGTTACAGTGTATTGTGTATATATATATATATATATATATATATATATATATATATATATATATATATGCATCCCAGGTGTTGTGTGTATATATATATATATATATATATATATATATATATATATATATATATATATATATATATATATATATATATATGTTTTTACAGTTTTTACAGTTACTGTACTGTGTACCCCGCACAGTCTCACCTACAGTATAGCTACCTGCAGCAAGGTGCTTGTGTAGGCTCTTTGAAGTATTTTCAGTTACTGTACTGTGTACCCTGCACAGTCTCACCTAGAGTATAGCTAGCTGCAGCCAGGTGCTTGTGTAGGCTCTTTGAAGTATTTCCAGTTACTGTACTGTGTACCCCGCACAGTCTCACCTACAGTATAGCTACCTGCAGCCAGGTGCTAGTGTAGGCTCTTTGAAGTATTTCCAGTTACTGTACTGTGTACCCTGCACAGTTGCACCTACAGTATAGCCACCTGAAGGCAAGTGCAGGTGTTATCATACTAATAATACTACAGGCAGGCAGTTGATTCTGCTAGCTGCAGTATAATCGGTATATATATAATATACATCCCAGTTTTGTGCAGCTCACTGCAGGCCAATAGTATGTCTGGAAGGCCAACAAGGAGAGGCAGGCAGTCACAAGCCAATAAAAGAGGGCAAGCAGGCTCTGTGTCTAGAGGCAACAGTGCTGGTCGTGGACACGGTGCATCCTCATCAGCACGTGGCCATGGGACATGCTTGGCCTTTTTTTCGGCAGCTGGCCGTGTTGAGCCGCAACATGCAGAAGACTTGGTCGAGTGGATGACCAAGCCGTCCTCATCCTCCTCATCCTCCTCATCCTCTCTCACCCAGGCTCAGGGTACTTTGTCTGGCAAAGCAGCTGCCAACGCGGCCTCTTCCCTCGGCTCAATGGCATCAGTGACTCCTTCCCTAGCCCCACCATGTCCTCCTGAGGAGTCCCTCGAACTGTTTGACCACAGTGTTGGGTACATGCTCCAGGAGGATTCCCAGCATTTTGAAGGCTCTGATGATGGTACTGAGCTAGATGAAGGCAGTAACGTGAGCCCGGACAGAGGGGGTGCCCAAGAAGGACAGCAATCTGGCAGTCATGTTCCCCCTGCTGCAGCATACTACCAGGTTTGCTCCTGTAATGAGGAGGGAGGGGATGATGAGGTCACTAACTCAACGTGGGTTCCTGATAGGAGAGAGGAGGAGGAGGAGGCACATCACCAACAAGGCAGGATGCCCTCCAGGGGCCAGCCTAAGGGCATCACACTGACTGTAACACACCGCAGAACTCCACATGTGCAGGGCGCTGCTGTCTCTGTGCGTTATTCCAAAAGGTCTTTGGTGTGGGCCTTTTTTGAGATGAGTGCATCAGATCGCACCGCTGCTATTTGCAACATATGTCTCAAGCGTATCTCGCGGGGCCAAAACATCTCCCGCTTGGGCACCACATGCTTGACCAGACATATGTTGACCTGCCATGCAGTTCGTTGGCAAGCGTACCTAAAATACCCACACCAAAGAACAAAGAGGACCTCTCCTCTTTGTAGAATTAGGTGTAGAATTAGGTGTGTCACAGCCAAGTACTTGCGGGAAATCTGCAATCGGTACACCAACGTCAGATTGTACCAGGCAAATTTCCCTGCCCCAGCTGCTGCACCGCAGAAAGAAGTTTGCTCCCAGCCATCCACATGCCCAGTGGTTGAATGCTAGCTTGGCAAAATTGCTAACACTTCAACTGCTACCTTTTCAGTTGGTAGACTCTGCACCCTTCCGTGAGTTTGTGGAATGTGCGATTCCTCAGTAGCAGGTTCCCAAATGCCACTTTTTCCCACGGAAGGTGATTCCGGCTCTCTACCGGCATGTGGAAGGCAATGTCTTGGTCTTGCTGGACAGGGCTGTCAGCGGTAAGGTGCATATTACCGCTGACTCATGGTCCAGCAGGCATGGACATTGACGTTACCTAAGTTTAACGGCGCATTGGGTGACTCTGCTGGCAGCTGGGAAGTATGCAGGACAAGGTGCAGTAGTGTTAGAGGTTGTTCCGCCACCACGCCTCCAAAATGCCAGTACTGGTGATTCTGACACACCTCTCTCCTCCACCCCCTCCTCTTCTTCTTCCTCCATGGCCTCTTCCTGTGCTTTGTCCTCAGAACCAGCGGTGCTCCGTAGGCGTTAAAGGGGCTACTCAAGTACGCAGGCCAAAAGATGCCATGCGATGCTTGGGCTGGTGTGCTTGGGGGACAGGAACCACACTGGGGCACAGATTCTGTCAGCTCTGCAGGGGCAGATTCAGAGGTGGTTGACGCCACGCCAACTTAAGGCAGGAATTGTGGTTTGCGACAATGGCACCAACTTCCTCTCCGCCCTCCGACAGGGACAACTGACCCATGTGCCCTGTTTGGCTAACGTCCTTAACTTGGTGGTGCAGCGGTTCTTGGGCAGGTACCCAGGCTTACAGGATGTCCTGAGGCAGGCCAGGAAAGTCTGTGAACATTTCCGCCGGTCATATAATGCCAGTGCTCGGCTGGCAGACCTCCAAAAAGGAATTTAACCTGCCCAAGAACCGTTTAATCTGTGACATGCCCACCAGGTGGAACTCAACGTTGGCCATGCTGCAGCGGCTGCACACACAGCAGAGGGCCATCAATGAGTACCTGTGTGACTATGGCACCAGAACAAGGTCAGGGGAGCTTGTTTTTTTTTTGCCCACGCCAGTGGGCCATGATCAGGGATACATGCACTGTCCTGTCACCATTTGAGGAGGCCATGAGGATGGTGAGCAGTGACAGTGCATGCAGTTACACTGTCCCCCTTGTCCACCTGTTGGAGCACACGCTGAGTGAAATAATGGACAGGGCACTTGAGGCAGAACAGAGGCAGGAAGAGGAGGACTTCCTTAGCTCTCAAGGCCCCCTTTATCCAGACAGTGTTCCTGCATGCCCGCCGATCACACAGGAAGACGAGGAGGAGGAGGATTTTGTCAGCATGGAGGTGGAGCCTGGCACTCAGCGTCAGCAGCAGTCTTTAAGGGATCATTTACAGTCTCAACAAACCCATGGACTTGTACGTGGCTGGGAGGAGGTGGCTGCGGATCATGTCGTCCTTAGTGACCCAGAGGACTCCGGACCGAATGCCTCAGCAAACCTACGCTGCATGGCCTCCCTGATCCTGCAAAGCTTGCGGAAGGATCCTCGTATTCGTGGTATCAAGGAGAGGGATCAATACTGGCTGGCAACCCTCCTTGGTCCACGTTACAAGGGTAAGGTTGCGGACCTTATCTTGCCGTCGCAGAGGGAGCAGAGGATGAAACATCTTCGGGAAGCCTTGCAGAAAGGTCTGTGCAACGCGTTCCCAGAGACTGGAAGGTTACAAACTCCTGTTCCTGGACAACGTGTTGCTGAGGCTTCGGTCAGTCAAGGAAGGAGCGGTGGAGAAGGTGGCCATCTGACCAAAGCGTTCAGACAATTTTTTAGTCCGCAGCCCCAAGGTATGTTCGGTTCCAGCAACCATCACCAGCGTCTGTTTTACATGGTGCAGGAATACCTAGGGGCAAGATCTGACTTGGAGACCTTTCCCACCGAAAATCTTCTGGGTTACTGGGTCTTGAGGATGGATCACTGGCCAGAGCTTGCACAGTATGCAATTGAGCTACTGACCTGTCCTGCATCCAGCGTTCTTTCGGAACACACATTCAGTGATGCTGGAGGCTTTTTAACTGATCACAGGGTGACTCGGTCGATCGACTGACCTTCATAAAAATTAATCAGTCTTGGATCACCACCAGCTACCAAGCACCTGATGCTGATGTAACCGAATATTTTTTTTTGAAATGTCAGATCCCTTCAAGACTGCCTATGCTGATGCTGAGTGATTATCCTGTTATGCTGAGTGATTATCCTCTTCCTCCTCAATGATCATGCTGATAGCTTGTAAGAACATTTTTGGTTCTGGGCGCCGCCACCAGTGCCTAAGCCCCAATTTTTCTGCCCCTGTTTAACAGGGGCGTGTAATTACAATTTTTGATGCAATACTTTGCAGCAGGGCTCGTTCCTGCGCTCCAACTAGAGTATCTGGGAGGGGTTGAAGTGTGGTGGCACCAGCACCAGTGCCTAAGGCCCAATTTTTCAGCCCCTGTTCAACAGGGACATGTAATTACAATTATTGATCCAATATTTCACAGCAGGGCCCGTTCCAGTGCCCACCAAAAGTAACTGTGAGGACTTACAGTGTTGTGGCACCAGCACCACCACCACAGGCCCAATTTTTCTGCCCCTGTTCAACAGGTGCATGTAATTACAATTCTTGATCTAATATTTCACAGCAGGGCCCATTCCAGTGCCCACCAAGAGTAACTGTGAGGACTTACAGTGCTGTGGCACCAGCACCACCACCACCAAAGGCCCAATTTTTCTCTCCTGTAAGAGTTAATATGGGAAAAACGTTTCTCCTTTCCACTGATGCTTTATCACCAATCCTTGTTTCACTAAAACCCCCAAATTTTCAAAAATTATTTATCATTGGGACAGAAAGTGAGGTGAAATCTTCTGCAGAGGAGCACAGACAGCAAAACAAATGTCACAGGGGTGATAACCCTTCCCTATGTTTTCCAAAAAGCTTAAAATAGATTTTTTGGCTAGAGCTAAACACATTAAAAATGTACCAGTTCAAAATTACAAACAGATTCTACTTAACAACAAAACTACAGTCACTGTCTTGTTTGCACCCCCTGTATACTGTTGTTCAGAGTATATAGGGCCTGGTGGCCCCACACCTTTCCTTTTTTTAATTTGGGTGCGGGGTTCCCCTTAATATCTATACAAGACCCAAAGGGCCTGGTAATGGACTGGGGGGTACCCATGCCGTTTGTCTCACTAAATTTTCATCCATATTGCCAGGACCCGACATTACATTAAAGCCGCAAGCAGTTTTAAATGAATTTTATTCCTTTAAAAATGTCATTTTGTGCAGGGACTGTACTAAGCATGGGAAACATGCGCCACTTTACAGGCATAATATAGACACCCCCCCAGGTACGATATTTAAAGGAATATTTCACTTTTTTTTTTTTTACTTTAAGCATCATTAAAATCACTGCTCCCGAAAAAACGGCTGTTTATAAAACTTTTTTTGCATTGATACATGTCCCCTGGGGCAGGACCAGGTCCCCAAACCCTTTTTAGGACAATAACATGCAAATTAGCCTTTAAAAATAGTACTTTTGATTTCAAACGTTCAAGTCCCATAGACGTTAATGGGGTTCTAATGTTGGTGCGAATTTTCGGTCCGTTCGCAGGTTCTGGTGCGAACCGAACCGGGGGTTGTTCGGCTCATCCCTACTTATCGGTAATCATAGAGGGTTAATGCGACTCTCCCAACAGATATGGTCAGTTACAGCAGGATTTCCACTTGCTGGCTCATTGCTGGCTCATTAGCTGCAAGACAAGAATCGATTCAGTAGAATATTGACAATCTACAGAAATAATGAAATATCCAAAAACAAATTAACGTAACATAACGAATATAACAGAACGAAACTTTGTATTTTACGAAGAAAACAAAACAAAACTAAACAACATTTTCTGTTGTGCACAGGTCTACTGGGAACCCTGGTGAGGTGGAGATGACATCAGCACCAGATGCGGAAGGTGGTGGGTGTGGCATGCATTTGAAACATGCGTGCTCCTTCACCAGGCCATGGGGGCCATCTTGGTGATGGTATTTATGGGTGAGAGTCAAGTGGAGGACTGCAAAGTCCAGCATGTCAGTGCAATGGATCTAAATTAATACACAGTACAACTAACCACAAAATGACCTCCCTCATATGACTAGTAGCTAAGATGAGCTGATAAATACTAAAAAATACATTACATTAAGAATAGGAATGACAATAGGAGGTAAAAATAACAATAGCAATATTAATTATCTATGGTAAAATACTTACAAGTTGATGTATGATTTCAAATAAATTAGAGAAGATCATAAGGGTCCTATATAAAATATCTAAATATTAGAATTGCAATAGGAATGTGGGATTAAAAATAAGACTAATCGCATATAAATTGGCTATACAAAAAATGGTTCGGGGCGTGGCCAAGACCTGGCCCAAGATGGACACTTGAACACTCTGCTCCTACACCACGAGATCCTTATTTCTGCCTACAGATGGGATCTACATGCATAAACATGGGAAAACCTGACAGAAGCTCCTTAACACCACCCCCGCTCTCCCCGTGATCCCAGCATGTAGCTCAGTCGCAACATCCCAGGAAATATTCCGTACTCGCAGCTTCCTCTCGGGCCTCCAAGCACACCTCATGCTCACCCAGCAGACCTCCGTCGGAAGCTTCCTCCTCTCAGTCTGCGGTAGCTACCTTCCAACTCTTCCAACGGCTCAGCCTGAGAGACATCCAAACCATCACAGGCAACATTAAAAACATATTGTTTGCTGCCATATAAGACCTCCCCATTGACATACAGGGAGTTGCTTGGCGCCTAGAGGAGGTGGAAGATGTGACTGCCCACCATGACACCACTATTCGCCAGGCTCAAGTGACCACAGCAGCACATACTATGCAGCTACAAGAACTACGCCACCACCTGGAAGACCTGGACAACCGTGGATGCTGTAATAACCGGTGTTGAGGTCTCCTTGAGTCCATGGAGCCCAATCAGCTAACACCAGTGATCCTTGCCATCTTCAATGACCTGCTTGAGAGATCTCACGAAACCCCCATTGAGATGGAACACATACACAGGGTGCTCAGGCCCAAGGCAAGGACTAAGATCCCCCAAGAGACAAAGAAGCTGATTTAATAAGAACAATGCGTTGCGCCGGTTCATACCTGAATTGTTGATTGAGCGTGTGAACCGGCGCATGCAGACGCGCAACGCGATAATAAATATGTAAATGGCAACTGGTGCCAGGGTGACTGCTGTTTTCTCATTCATAATAGCGAACGCCCATCTCTTTGGGTGTGTCCTGTTAGGCAATTAGTAGGCATTCTCACTTAATTAACCCTTTTGATACTAATCTCATTCCTATTACTTCTAATATATCTTTGAAATGTTCTTTTTTTCTATTTTTACACAAATATTTCAATACATTACAAAGAACAGAAACGTGTTTCTAAACCCAAAAATGAATATTTTCAGATCTTGATCTTTAAAGGTGACCATACACTGCAATCTTGAAAAAATTTGAAAAATTAGATTAGGCAAGAGCCTATTTGATTTCCAAAAAATTGAATTAATTGTTCAAGTGCGTATTCCTATTATCTATTTTGCAGAAATATAAAGTTGTACAGAGATTGGACAATCAGATTGCATAGTGCATGACCATCTTAAGTGCCAAATTTGGAATGTATATGTGCCATGACGCACTTGTATTTTCGCAAGTGGACACAAGAACCTACAGTGGAACCTCGCATAGTCCGTTCCAGGAGTATGCTCGTAATCCAAAGTACTCGCTTTGATATCAAAGCGAGTTTTCCCATTGAAGTCAATGGAAAATAAAATAATTTGTTCCGCATTGACTTCAATGGGATGCAATACCGCATGCGGCCAGAGGCGGGGGGCACCGGAGAGCCTCGGAAATGGCCGAAAAGGCCCGAGCACACTTTGGCTGACCTCGGCAAACCTTGGAAAGACTCCGTTCATGAGCCTTTCCAAGGTTTGCCGAGGTCAGCCAAACTGTCCTCGGGCCTTTCCGTGCATTTCCGAATGATCAGCGCTGTTCGGCTCCGGCGCCCCCCACCTCAGGCCAAAAGCGGTACTGCACACCGCTTTTGGCCTAATTTCTGCTCGTTTCGTGAGACACTCGCAAACCGAGTTAGGATTTGTAGAAATACAGTGCTCGTTTTGCGAAACGCTCATTAACCTAGTTATTCGCAAACCAAGGTTCCCCATTACATCTAAAGTTAGATATTTGTGCAGCACAGTGGTGTAGTAGTTAGCACTTTCACCTAGCAGCAAAAAGTGTCGCTGGTTCCAATCCCGCCCAGTGATACCATCTTTCTGGAGTTTGCATGTTCTCCCTGTGCCTATGTGGGTTTTTTCCAGGTACTCCGGTTTCCTCCCAAAAATCTAAAAACATGCTGTAAATCGGATCCTGTCTAAATTGGCCCTAATATGTATGAATGTGTGTTAGGCACCCACACAAACACCACCCCATGTTAAAAAAAAATATTTTTCTTAATGTGCAAATAAGGATCATCTCTTCCTTAGAGAACTTAGCAGCAGTACAAGCAACTTCCTTTAGGGGCGTGATGTCATTCTGGCCACCGCTTTCCGAGAACCACATATGCGCGTACCTGTACGCACACAGCATTTGCGCATTTCAGATACACAGCGGTCACGCATCTAGATGCATTTGGCGCATCTAGCTGCATGAACCCAATTTTTATGGAAATTAATAGTAAAGCAAATGCAGATTTTCAGGACTGGACTAACAAATGTTTCTAGTGAAAGGCAACTGGTGTTTTCTATACTGCGATGCATGTCAATGGTCCATTGACATGCATCGCAGTTGTACTTAGGAATGTGTCTTTGCAAAGTTAAACTAAATGAAATTCTCTTATTTTTGCTTGGGGATAGAGTGCAGACGCATTAGAAGTCTTGTCAGTTTTTGGGGATGTCTGCACCCCTGATAGGGTGAAGACACCTCCCAAATGTTGCCACTTTCTCATTCAAATGTATTCACTTCCTGTCACATAGCCAAACAGGAAGTGAGGGTATAACCCTACCAATGTCTTTCCTTGGGGACACACAGGTCAATATAAATAGTTTTCCAATTAGGTAAATTGCACTCTAGCATTTTGCTCTGTACACCCCAAATGATTAGGTATTATGGACTTTGGGGTTTATTTACTAAAGGCAACTCCACTTTGCACTACAAGTGCAGTTGGTGGAGATCCAAAGGGGGACATGCAAGAAAAAAAAACCCTATCTTTGCTTTAAAATCACCAGTGCTTCCCCTCAGATTTTCAGCGACTACACTTGTATTGCAGAGTGGATTTGCCTTTAATAAACCCACAAATACCTAAGAATTTGGGGTGTGCACAACAAAGTGCTAGAGTGCAATTTGCCTAATGGGGACACTAGTTGGATTGACCTGTGTGTCCCCATGGAAAGGCATTGGTAGGGTTTTACCCTCACTTCCCGTAGGGCTATGTGACAGGAAGTGAAGCCAATTTTCAGAAAAGGGACACAAAGCCCAACCTAAAAAAGACAAGCAGGGGTTCTAACACTCACTTGGAAAGATAATAGATTGAGAGTCTGCGCTTAGGATATTAACAGGGCTGCTGCCTCCCCTTAATTAATTCCTAGTTAGGAGTTAATTAGATGTACTGGAAAGGGAAGTGGGGAATTTGGCGCTGCCCTATACAAGTACATTTTTCCAAAACCTTACAAGTATTGGATTAGTGTGTATTACAAAAAAGGGGTACTATTGTGAGTGACTACCCCCTACATATGTGCTAAAATATATAAATACGTGAAAAATATATGTATATAATTGTTAAAAGTGAACGTGCTGCTCCTCTGTGTAACTTAAATAAATATCAAGATGTGTGGGTTTAATTAAAATGTGCTCCACCTCTAATACAACGTATCAAAAAATATCACCAATAGCTTACTATAGTATTAATGCCGCAAAAATAGGGATTAGCATTAACCATGTAAGGGTCTCCTTATATCCCTTGTAAATGCGGTACCAAAAGTGCACTGTGCATAAAATGAAACAATGGTGCAATTAAACTTATAATACTAAATTACATAAAGACTAAATTCATATGAGCAAAACCGTGAAGGCATAAGTCCAAACATTAATGTTCATGCAAAAAGTACATCTGTGGGCAATTGAGCGAGGAGACATTGTTGGCAGTGGCAGCAGAGGAGGAGCTTTTAACAGCACGGAGGTGGAAAATAGTGGCAACATCCAGATTCGAATAAGGGGAACCTCACCATCAGTACACAAGGAGGGATCTATGAACGAACGAGCAGAATGGTAGAGGGATATCCCACAGAAGCAGTCATCCTGAGGCACCCACTCTCTTGCCTAATACCCCTTTGAGGGTGACGGAATCCGGTGAGTGGGGGAGCACGGGGGGGAGCACTTGGAGTCACCAGTCTCTATACGCACAGGAGTCACCTATTACCACCCCTTGGACAGCTGGGAATGCATGCTAATTGATCCTGACTTACCTAAACATTCTTTCTTCTACTAAGACTTTATTGAGGTTTTTCCCTGGTTTGGTTTTTATCTCAGGGACTTTCATTGCCCACAGATGTACAGCTGGGAAATGTGTTGCATGAAAAGTAACAAAAAACACAAAACATAAAAATTTGCTACAGATTTTATTGCTCAACAAAATAGGATTTGGAAAAGAGCAAGGAAAGTAAAAAAAACACATGTATATTAATTTGAGACACTAACAGAATATGGTTAACATGAGTTAAAAGGACTGCGCCCACAAATGGATATCTATTAAGGATTTAAACATTAGTCACAACATCTTGAGAACGTTTCTGCAAAATAATGCAGCACAGACAATTAAATCAAAGTAAACAACCTACAAACGACACACATTGACAACAAACATATTTCAGGGGAAAATATCACACACCCAAAAAAATACAATAAACCAAAGTAAAAAAAAAACTTGCTCGAAAACACATCTGTTTTGCAAAGACATAACAAACAAAATACAAAGAAAAAATACATGTGTTACAAACTCAACAAGGACACCATAATGTACTCTCTTTTTTTTTTTTTTTTCTTTTTTTTTTTAAATCCACTTCAGAAAACTCTCGAGAGACTATTCAGCTTGACGCTCATTCACTGTCTCCAACAAGGTCTTACATCATTGTGGTAGAGACTTAATTTTTAATCAACATCCTCCATTTTTTAAACTTCCAGATGCCGTCGGCATCCACACCCTTCTTTTTATCCAACACGAAAAGAAAGTATAGCTTGCTTAGCCATAATCCTTTACATTGTTTACTGTCTAACGAAACATTTTTATATACATACAAGTTGCGTGCTTTCCACAACACTTCCTTTAATGCACATAACAGTAACCACAATACTCTGTTTATCTTTTTCCAGTTTCCCCAAGCCATACATTATCATTTTCCACTCACTCACCTTCACTCCTGTTATTTCTTTTATCAGATCTTGACTCCTATTGATCACATCTTTCGCTACACCACACCCCCAGAACACATGCTCACTGTCTTCTACACTCCCACAATTCATTCTCGGACAAATATCAGACACACGCTAATCCCTCCTTTTCATAAATGGCCTTGTAGCTAGACATTCATGCAAACTCATCCATACTATCTGTCTCTGCACATTTGTCATCCCATATATACTCATTTTCTTCCATACTTCCCCAGCCAATGACGAATTAACTCTCCTAAGGTTACACACATACTCCTTCTCTTTCAACCACTTTCTCACCTTCACTTTATCCCTCTCCCCTTCTCCTAAATCTGCCAACTTAAACTCTACCCTAAACTTTTCCACTACCCAGTAGTCGCGTGCCACTACATAAGCCACCGGTATCCTTGAATCCCTTCCCAATCTCCTAAACAACCACCCACCCAAAAAAGCTATCATCCTAGCACATACTCCACCATTCCTCAAAACTTTCACCCCGCAAAATCGATAATGCATTAACAAAAACACTCTCACATTCGGAAAACCCAAC
This sequence comes from Lithobates septentrionalis, assembly GCA_037952835.1. Taxonomy (NCBI): domain Eukaryota; kingdom Metazoa; phylum Chordata; class Amphibia; order Anura; family Ranidae; genus Lithobates; species Lithobates septentrionalis. The sequence goes on along the minus strand of JBBDGP010000091.1, from coordinate 2,662,651 downwards.
CCGCCATTACATTCACGTCTACACACATATTCTCTCTTGACTCTTTCCATTTTTGACCCCCATAAAAAGGTAAACAATAACTTGTTAATTTTCCTTAATACAATCCCCCCCAGGAGAGAAGATATTACTTGCATACAAAATTAAAAGTAAGATTACTGCCTTGACTACTAATATCCCAAAACAATTAAAAAAACTCACTTGGTAAGCACTCCCCTCCCGAGGTTTTATTAGCCCCCATGCTTGTCACAGCTTGTCACAGCTTCCCACACCTCCTCCTCGTTCACCGCTTTCTGCAAAAAAACCTTTTGATCCTCATCTAAATTATCCTCTACCATATCAATCATTCTAGTATCTGACTCATCAACACATGCTCCCTCATACAATCATTCATAAAATTTAGTCATGCATTCCAGCACATTCTCTCCCTTACATTCCCTCCCTTCTTCATCATACACACCCTCAAACACTCTTTTTTCCTTACAAACCTTCTTGAAAAAAAAATCTAGAACATTTTTTTATCCTGCTCCAGGTGTTTAACTCTTGCTCTCAAAAATAATTTGTTTTCCTCTTTCAGTTAATACCTCTTTAATCCTCTTCCTAACATGGTCTATTTCATCTGCCATGTCAAAGCCCATATTTCTAAATGAATATAATGTAGCCAACCTCACTTGTAACCAAGAATATCTCCTTTTCTCACTGCTAATTTTATCCCTACTCTTTTTTTGAAAAAATAATTTATTTTCATTTTGACCCAATCCCACCACCCCAAAATATTACTGAAATCTTTTTTCCCATTAACCCATCTACTATATACATTACTAAAATGGGCTTTGACATGCTCATCCTGCAACAATAAACTATTTAACCTCCATACCCCTACACCAAACTTAATACTATCTCCCATACTCAAATCAACATACACTGCCACATGGTCTGAAAAAATTACGGGCCTGTGTTTAACATTAGCACATTTGAATGCATCAGAAAACAAACATAAATCAATTCTGGATTTGGTGCACTCATACTCTGAAAAAAAAGTGAAATATGGATCCACCAAACCCAGAACAGTATGAGCATCATTGAGAAACCATTCAGCATAGTGCTACCTACATCTAACTTAGTCTCCGCTACTCCTATCCGATCTTTTACAAATTTTATCGTATTAAAATCACCCATGATCACACTAGGTCTCCTTCTCACTGCATGTAACTTAAAAACTTCAAAAAAAGACATTTCTGGCAATTCACAGGAGCATATAAATTAAAAAGCCTAAACTTCTGGTTAAACAAAACTAAATCTGCCATAATTAATCTTCCTGGCACTACCACAACATGAGACATAATGTGAATATTTCTATTTGTAATGATAATGTCTACCCCAGTATTCCTATTTTCCCCAACTGCCGACCATATTTAATCCACCACCCATTTCGGAGGCTTGGGCAGTCGATTAAAAAAACACTCCTGTAGACAGGTGATGTCTCCTCCATTGACCTTCAAGTCCTCAAAAATGGCACACTGTCTAGCAGGAGACCCAAAACCCCTCACATTGAGGGACACCAGCTTGATGCTCATTCACATGAAGATGTGCATCATTCACCCCCAGACCCATCACTTAAGCCAGAAAAACATTCCTCAGGACCATAACACTTTTATCATCCAAAAACTCCTGACTAGGCGACAATGTGGACGACTGAAAAATTTCTGGAGTCCCCGGACTTAGTGCTGGTGATTCTACCTCCACTCCAACATCCCCCAGGACCACAAAGTGGTTAATGGTTTCAATTCCAGCTGTCTCTACTTTCAATTGCTTAGCCCTTCTCTTCTTTGGGCTCTCCAAAGCTTCCACCTTGGTCTTGGCACCCAGTGTCTCCATCTTTTCTACCTCCTCTTCTTGGGATTCCTGCACCTCTGGCTCCCACTGTAAGGCTGCTGCCAACTCCTCCATAGCCTCCTCCACCACCCTCTCCACCTCTGCTCCACTCTCCGCTATTAATGGCTCCACACTGGTGGGTGGAACTTCTACTCTTTCCTTCACTTTCTCCTCCACACCCTAGTGCCCACTTTCTTCCTCTTCCACCACCACCTCCTCCTCTTCCTTTCTTTCAGGAGAGTCAGACAGCACCTGTGTGGACACTGGTCGTCCACTCTCAGCGGTGCGCCTGACAGCTTCAGTATAAGAGACATAGGCCCTTCTTACTTTTGGACAATTCTTCACAGTATGATTACGCTGTCCACATATATCACAGGCCCACTTAATCAAGCAAGCCCCAGCCTCATGTCCCTCCTCCACACAGTTCCAGCAGTGCATCTCCACATTACATTAATGTCACGAGAGACAAGTCGCCTCCGTCCGCCGGGCTGCGGGGCGCATGCACAGTGGGCTATTGTTGAGACGTGCACCCGTTCGCGGCCTGATGGTGTGGCGCGCGCGGGTGCACGGCAGTCCCCGTGTGCGCGCCGTCGCCCGTGCGGGTGCCCGGTAGCTCGTCACGCTGGCGCGCTCGCCGGGAGGCGACTTCAGACGACTCCAGCGCCCAGTCGGGTTGCTGGTTTGTCGTCAGCTGTACCTTGCTCAGTGTTAGTTCCTGGTTCCTGTTCATCTGATACCCCTTGATCTCTGCCTGTTAAACGACCACTCTCTCTGTCTGCCGGATACCCTGACCTCTGCCTGTTAAACGACCATTCCCTCTGTCTGCCGGATACCCTGACCTCTGCCTGTTAAACGACCATTCTCTCTGTCTGCCGGATACCCCTGATCACTGCCTGTTAAAGACCACTCTCTCTGCCTGCCGGATACCCCTGATCACTGCCTGTTAAAGACCACTCTCTTTGCCTGCCGGATACCTCTGACACTACTTGTTAAAGACCACTCTCTCTGCCTGCCTGATACCCCTTGATCTCTGCTGTTATAAGGACTTTCCTATTTGCCTGCTCAGTACCTTTGATCTCTGCTTACTATATGGTTAAGTACACCGGTCCTGCGCGGTACCCGCCAGGAGGCTTCCCACATCTATAGTGAACCTGAGCCTTCTTTCCGCAACTACCGGAGACCCGTGCCTCTGCGTGCTTCCGATCCCCTGTATCACCCTCGGGGGTTCAGGTGCGCGTGGTCGTAAGGGCGAGGCCCTCTCGGCATCTCGGCCTCGGTGAGTATTGACGGGACAGTACAAACCAGCCAGATGTCCGAGGCCGACAGAGCGCGCTCCCCCTTGGAGATCCTATGTCAGCAGGTCTCCACCCTGGCAGACTCGGTGCAGAGGCTACAGGAGGGATACACACAAATGGACAGCCATCTCCAGCAACTGACGGGTCCACTCCCTTCTGCCGCCGCAGCTCCCACACCTAGCAATGAAGGCCCGCTTCCCCAGGCTGCTGCCAGTCCTACAGTCGTAATGGCACTTCCGGAACCTAGGGTCCCCACACCGGAACAGTTCTCAGGGGACCGTAAAAAATTTAGAGCTTTTAAGAATGCATGCACCCTTTACTTTGCTCTGCAACCCCGAACCTTTGCATCAGAAGTGGTCAAGGTGGGATTTGCGATTTCTCTGTTGTCAGAAGAACCTCAGGCCTGGGCCCACGGCTTGATGGAATCAGGGAGTCAGGTGCTTAATACTATCGACACGTTCTTCAAGAGTATGTCGCAGCTTTATGATGACCCACAACGTATGGCTACGGCCGAAGCTATCCTGCACCACCTAGCTCAAGGAAGGAGACCAATTGAGGATTACACGGTGGAATTCCGTAAATGGGCAGGCGACACTAACTGGAATGAGCCAGCTTTACGTTATCAGTACCGCCAAGGCCTGTCTGAGCTCCTCAAGGATGAGTTGGCCAGGATGGAGACCCCCGCATCTTTGGAGGAGTTAATTCAGGCAGCCACAAAACTGGATAGACGTTTGCGGGAACGTCGTTCAGAACGATTCCAAAGTCCACGCCCTGCGTGGACGGCTTCAAGACCCCAACCTATTCCAATATCGTCTCCTATAACAGCTGGGTCTACTACTCTTCCCGACTCCGAACCTATGCAGCTTGGTTTGGTACGGCCACCACTAACCTCAGAAGAGAGACAACGTAGACGGCAGTCCAACTTGTGCCTCTATTGCGGGGGAGCCGGACACTTCCTGCGCAACCCAGTAAGGCCCAGTAAGGCCCAGTAAGTTCTTTCAGCCAAAATCAATGACTTACCAAGACAACAATACCCCTAAATCTTACGTCATGTTGTTTATCTCGTTACAGCTACCGGAAGAGGAGTCCCGCCTGCCAGCGATCATTGATTCGGGTGCATGTAGTTGCTTTATGGACGCTGCCTTGGCCCGGAACCTGCATGTGCCCTTACAAACCAAAGCCCAACATCTACAGGTTCACTTGGCTGATGGGTCTCTTCCCAGCTCAGGTCCAATCACCCAGGAGACCCGACCCATTCTAGTGACTACTGACTCTGGGCACCAAGAGCTCCTACGCCTGGACCTTATTCACTCTCCTATGTTCCCAGTCATTTTGGGCCTACCCTGGCTACAGGCTCATGATCCTCTGATTCAATGGAGTTGTAAGGTGGTCTCATTTCCTTCTTCATACTGTTCTCAACACTGCCATCCTTTGAAGCCCAAGATCTGTGCCACAATTTCAGCTCCTTCAGTTAACCTCCAACATGTCCCTCAGGAGTATCTTGAGTTCCAGGAGGTCTTCAGTAAACAAATGGCCGATTGCCTCCCGCCACATCGACCGTATGACTGCCCAATCGATTTACTGCCAGGATCAGAGATTCCATTTGGTCGCATATTTCCCCTCTCAGAAACGGAGTTGGAGGCTCTCAAACAATATATTGACGAGAATCTGGAAAAGGGGTTCATCCATCCCTCATCCTCACCTGCTGGAGCAGGTATATTCTTTGTCGGGAAGAAGGATGGTTCCCTTAGACCCTGTGTGGATTACCGGCAGTTAAATAACATCACCATCAAGAATCGGTACCAATTGCCGCTCATTCCAGAATTGTTCCAACGTTTCCGGTCAGCCAGAGTCTTTTCCAAATTAGATCTCCGGGGGGCATACAACCTTATCAGAATTAGGGCCGGGGACGAATGGAAGACGGCCTTCAGGTCCAGGTTCGGGCATTTTGAATACTTGGTGATGCCATTCGGGCTTTGTAATGCTGCGGCCACTTTTGAACACCTTGTGAACGACATTTTCCGCAAATACCTAGATGATTTCCTTGTGGTCTACTTGGACGATATCCTAATTTTTTCTTCTACGATTGAACTTCACAGGGGACACGTCAAGACAGTTCTGGCCATTCTGAAACAACACAAACTCTACCTAAAAATGGAGAAGTGTGAGTTTGAAAAATGAGTCGTGCAATTCTTGGGGTTCATCATTTCGGCAAATGGGGTGGAGATGGATCCCCAAAAGATACAGGCTATCCAAGAGTGGCCGACTCCATCTGACAAAAAGTAGTCCAACGGTTTATAGGATTTGCTAACTTTTACCGGAAATTCATCGTTGGATTCTCCACTATAGTGGCACCTATCACTCAGCTAACCCACCGGCATGGCTCATTCCAGTGGTCCCAAGCCGCACAGGAAGCTTTCATGAAACTAAAGGATCTGTTCAGTTCCGCTCCCATTCTCCGGCATCCCGATCCTTCTCAACCATTCGTATGGGAAGTGGACGCATCAGAGATAGCCACAGGAGCAATTCTCTCCCAAAGACAAGGACCCAAAGCCATCCTACATCCAGTTGCATTTTCATCCTGAAGACTCAGTGCAGCAGAATTAAATTATGATGTAGGTGACAGGGAGCTGCTGGCCATTAAATTTGCCCTGGAGGAATGGAGGTATTTACTTGAGGGGGCACTCTACCCAGTGATGATCTTCACAGATCACAAGAACCTTGAATACCTCCGAACAGCAAAACGACTCAAACCCAGACAAGCTCGTTGGGCCTTATTCTTCTCTCGCTTCAATTTTCACATTTCTTATAGACCTGGTGTAAAGAATGGGAAGGCAGACGCCCTTTCCTGGATGTTTTCAGCAGACCTCCAGACTCCGGAACCAAGCACGATTCTTGCTCCTCAAAATTTCCTCGGGTTGGCACAGACAGACTTAGTATCATCCATCAAGATTTCATCCAATACATGTACGGACCCAGAGGTACAGTCTCTGAAGAAAGATGGAGGTCTCTTTTGGATCCGGGGCAAAATTTTTGTACCTCAACGAACTCGGTCAACAACCCTCAAGATGTGCCACGACCACAAGCTGGCCGGCCACTTCGGGGTTAGGAAAACATCCGACCTGATCTCTCGCTCCTTCTGGTGGCCGGGTTGGAGACGGGATTGCAGGGAATACGTGGCCTCCTGTCCCCTGTGTCAACGGAACAAGGGCCAAAACACCAGATCCTGGGGTTTACTTAAGCCACTGCCTATTCCAGAACGACCGTGGACCGACATGTCTGTAGATTTCATCGTGGACCTGCCGGCCTCAGAAGGCTACACTACTATTTTTGTTGTGGTCGACCGTCTATCTAAGATGGCCCACTTTTTGCCCATGGAGGGTACCCCTTCTGCAGTAGAGACGGCCAATATCTTCCTGAAAGAGTTCATAAGACTCCACGGTGTACCAAGGAGTATAGTGTCAGACAGAGGCGTGCAATTCACGTCCAAATTCTGGAGAGAACTCTGTAAAGCCCTGGATATTAAAGTGTGCCTCTCGTCAGCCTACCACCCTCAGAGCAACGGCCAAATGGAGAGAACAAATCAGACCTTAGAGCAATACCTCCGTTGCTTCTGCTTGGGATCCCAGGATGATTGGGCAGAACTTCTTCCATATGCAGAGTTCGCGTATAATAATTCCATTCACACGGCTACCAACCAAACGCCTTTCTGGGCCAACTGCGGATTTCATCACACTTTTCTGACTAATGACATTCCCGAAATAGCAGTCCCCGCAGTGCATGACAGAATAACCTCCTTGCAGACTAACTTCCAGAGAATCCAAAACATGTTACAAAAGGCTCAAAGGGTCTACAAGGAGCAGTATGACCGAGGTAGGAAGGAAAATCCAACATTTAATATCGGGGAAGAAGTTTGGTTGTCCACCTCTAACCTTAAGCTACAGTTGCCATCCTGAAAATTGGGACCTAAATTCATTGGTCCTTTTCCTATCAAAAGGATTATCAATCCTGTGGCCATGGAACTAGCTCTGCCAAAAACGTACAGGATCCATCCTGTCTTCCACATATCTCTGTTCAAGCCTGTTGTGCCCAGTTCTTTTCCAGAAAGAGGAGAGGTTCCTCCTCCACCAATCAGGGTGGACGGGGAGAACGAGTTCGAGGTGGAAGCTATCCTGGGTTGTAGAAAGAAGGGCAGGCAGCTACAGTACCTGATCCAATGGAAAGGATACCCACCTGAGGACAATTCTTAGGAGCCCGCAAGGAATCTACATGCTCCTCGCTTAATTCAAACCTTTCATCGAGACCATCCGGAGTTGATGTCTAGCTTGGGCATCCAGTGTCCGCCCTTAGGAGGGGGGCACTGTCACGAGAGACAAGTCGCCTCCATCCGCCGGGCTGCGGGGCGCATGCGCAGTGGGCTATTGTTGAGACGTGCACCCGTTTGCCTGATGGTGCGGCGCGCGCAGGTGCACGGCGGTCCCTGTGTGCGCGCCGTCGCCCGTGCGGGTGCCCGGTAGCGCGTCACGCTGGCGCGCTCGCCGGGAGGCTACTTCAGACGACTCCAGCGCCCAGTCGGGTTGCTGGTTTGTCGTCAGCTGTACCTTGCTCAGTGTTAGTTCCTGGTTCCTGTTCATCTGATACCCCTTGATCTCTGCCTGTTATAAGGACTTTCCGATTTGCCTGCTCAGTACCTTTGATCTCTGCTTACTATACGGTTAGGTACACCGGTCCTGCACGGTACCCGCCAGGAGGCTTCCCACATCTATAGTGAACCTGAGCCTTCTTTCCGCAACTACCGGAGACCCGTGCCTCTGCGTGCTTCCGATCCCCTGTATCACCCTCGGGGGTTCGGGTGCGCGTGGTCGTAAGGGCGAGCCACTCTCGGCATCTCGGCCTCGGTGAGTATTGACGTGACAATTAATCTCTGGTATGCCCAAACTTATGACATCTTCTGCAGTATGTCGGTTGACCAGGGTAGTAGAGAAACTCTCTATTTTCTGCTATTGAAAAATTAACTGGTGGATGCCGCACTCCAGCAATCCCTTCAGAATCCACCTTCAGCTTGATAAAAAACTTTAATTTGCCATTAAAGATCCCCAGATGATTAGTCAGCCTGAAGCCTCCCTTCACTGCAGAGCAGTATCTCTTCAAAAAGGCCACTACCAAGGCAATGTTCGTGAAGGGGTTAAACAGGTTAACAACCAATGGTTTCTCCTCCATAGGATACAAGGGTTCAAGGCCTTACAGACTCATGGTTAGCTTTCGCCAATTCCTTACACCTCTCAATAACTCTCATGCAAAAATTGTTATGCACAAAAGAAACATCATAGTACCTTGGTGCTGCATGGTCCTGGATACAATAGATGTGACGTGGTTCCACTCCAACTGATTTCTCCAGCAAATCCTGAACAAGGAACTCCAAACTCACTTTATGCAAATGACCAGACATAACCTGAAACCGCAGGGTGTTCTAAATCCCCTTTCGCTCCATTGAGCTCAGCAAAGAAAAATTCAGACCATTACACAATCTTGCCTCTTTTCAGGCAAAGGTAAAGAATGCTATCTGCAAGCTTTATATAACATAGGCTTGTGTGCTAATGAGGCAATTGAAAACACATGCACAGTCCATGAAACACAAAAAATGCAAGTTCACCCAATGTAGAGACAGAACTTCAAAGTGGGTACACCTGTTAAGGATGTTCTTAAATTACTAACCCAAAAAACACACTCTCTGAGCATGCCCAGAAACATTCAAGTGCTGTTCACACACAAAAAGCACAAAAAAACTGCCCAAACCAACCCAAATGCATTTCACACACCAAAAGGCACAGGAAAAAAAGCAAAGTCCCTGAGCATGCCCAGGCCAACCCAAATGCAGCTAGCACAAAATAAGCCTTCCCCCTGTCCAAAATGAAACACATCATTCAACATGTCCTTAACCACTTGACGACCGCCTCACGCCGATGTACGTCGGCAAGGTGGCACGGACAGGCAGAATCACGTACATATACGTGATCTGCCTTCCGCGGGTGGGGGGTCCGAGGCGGTCGCCATTTCTTCCCGGGCGATGAGAGGTGAGGGGGAGGCCATCCATTCGTGGCCACCCCCTCCCGATCGCTCCCGGCGAATGAAAACGCTTCCTTTCCCTCTGTAATGTAAACAGAGGGAGAGGAAGTGATGTCATCCCTCCTCGAGCCGGTCTTTTCGATCCGGTGCCGAGGAGAGAAGACATCCAAGTAAGTGCACCAACACTACACTTCCAGTAGAACACGCCAGGCACACTTGTCACCCCCCTTCACCCCCCGATCACCCCCCGATCACCCCCCTGTACCCCCTGTCACACTGACAGCAATAGCATTTTTTTTTTTTTGCATTGGTGTCAGTTTGTGACAGTTATAAGTGTTAGGGCAGTTAGGTTAGCCCCCTTTAGGTCTAGGGTACCCCCTTTAGGTCCAGGGTACCCCTCCAACCCCCCCTAATAAAGGTTAACCCCTTGATCACCCCCCGTCGCCAGTGTCGCTAAGCGATCGTTTTTCTGATCGCTGTATTAGTGTCACTGGTGACGCTAGTTAGGGAGGTAAGTATATAGGTTCGCTGTCAGTGTTTTATAGCGACAGGGACCCCCATATACTACCTAATAAAGGTTTTAAACCCCTGATTGCCCCCTAGTTAACCCTTTCACCAGCGATCACCGTATAAGTGTTACGGGTGACGCTGGTTAGTTAGTTTGTTTTTTATAGTTTTAGGGCACCCGCCGTTTATTACCTTATAAAGGTTTAACCCCCTAATTGCCCGGCGGTGATATAAGTTAAGTTTTTAGGGTCAGATAAGGTCTGCGTTGCCCCAGGCAGTGTCAGGTTAGCGCCAGTACCGCTAACACCCACGCACGCAGCATACACCTCCCTTAGTGCTATAGTATCTGAGCGGATCGATATCTGATCCGATCAGATCTATACTAGCGTCCCCAGCAGTTTAGGGTTCCCATAAACACAGTGTTAGCGGGATCAGCTCAGATACCTGCTAGCACCTGCGTTTTGCCCCTCGGCCCAGCCCTGCCCAGCCCACCCAAGTGCAGTATCGATCGATCACTGACACTTACAAAACACTAAGCACACATAACTGCAGCGTTCGCAGAGTCAGGCCTGATCCCTGCGATCGAAAGAAGAATAAGGCACCTACACACTAATAAGGTATGGAGCCAGTGTCCTACAAACAACTAAACTAAAACACAGTGGAATTTCTCACACTATATATGAATCCAAATACAATAAAGAGTCCATGGGTAAGAAACTAAATGGAATACTGCTTGTGAGTGATATGTGAACCACCTTCACCGGCGTAAGGTCCTATAGTCTCTGAACCGATGTTAGTCTCTGAACCGATGTGGATGAATCAGCTCTAAAACATCACACCACAGTGTCTTCACACACGTGCAAATCACTCAAATGGTAAAGTTGGTAAAGTTGGAGGGAACACAGGAAGAGGTGTGGAGCTGGTTTGTACACGAAGGACGGACTGGAAGGCAGCCCTGCAGAGTGATGAGTAAAGTGTGTGCTGTCTTTGGAGGATCCAGAGGGATTGGAAAAGCCATTGCCAAGCTACTAGTTCAAAAAGACTATAAAGTTGCTATTATTTCAAGAAATCTGGAAGCCGCCTCAGCTACTGCTGGAGAACTTAAAGATTCTCTATGAGCCACATACGGGGAGATCCTCTGTTACGATTGGAGAAGATACATCTTTATGAACCCCTTGTGATCCCTTCACGCTGTCAAGGTCTTCCCACCATTGCCATTATGCAATAAAAGCTGGTTTGACCCTCACAGTATACACTGTTTTGGGTTCAAACCCTCCGGTAAGCCTCCAACTTTACCAACTTTACCGTTTGAGTGATTTGCACGTGTGTGAAGACACTGTGGTGTGATGTTTTAGAGCTGATTCATCCATACATCATCCAATCTGGAACTTTAATATTAATCTGGTGTTTAACATCGGTTCAGAGACTATAGGACCTTACGCCGGTGAAGGTGGTTCACATATCACTCACAAGCAGTATTCCATTTAGTTTCTTACCCATGGACTCTTTATTGTATTTGGATTCATATATAGTGTGAGAAATTCCACTGTGTTTTAGTTTAGTTGTTTGTAGGACACTGGCTCCATACCTTATTAGTGTGTAGGTGCCTTATTCTTCTTTCGTTCCTTTTTAGCGCTACACGTTTTGTTTCCCATTTGATATATGTGCAATTTTCTAGTGCTGTGTTAGCGGCTTAATATTATTTGTGAGTAAGCGCAAATTTGCCATTTGGGTTGTTCTGATCCCTGCGATCACTAACAGTTTTTTGGTAGCGTTTTGATACAGTCGCTGACAGTCAGGAGCTTTTTTGCCTGTGAGTCTCACTAGTGTACCCCTAAATTTAGAGCCCAAAATGGCAAATCGAAGGTACACTAGTGAAGAGGCCTACACGTTTCTGAGCATGACAGATAGTGAAGAGGAAGTCACTCATCTGTCAGATTCAGGCTCAGAATACGATCCTGTAGAGGACAGCGGCTCCATGACAGATAGCTCTGACGACGGAGTTGTGGTCCCTGCCAAAGTCAGGCGTACCAGACCCCAATCTTCTTCTTCTGTCCTTGAAGTGCAAGAACCGCAGGGCTCTCGTATGGAGCAGAGAAGTACTAGTGCCGCTATTCCTTCTGGTAAACTGGCAAGCACCAGCGGCCTAGTACACCCTGGTCTTACATCCAGCACTACAGTATCATGTGGTGACGTGGCGAGTCCCATAAGTGCAGTTCAAGCTGGCGAGGTGGCAAGCACAAGTAGTGTCCCACTGCCACCAAGAAGACAAAGACAGGCCTGTCGTGCCCATAGTGCCCTTCCTGCTGCATTCGCCAATCCGAATTGGGAACCCACCACTTCTGCAGCACCCGTACTTCCCCCATTCACTGGCCAACCCGCTGTTTTTCACCGAAGATCTCTATAGATCTATTGTGGACCAAAGCAATTTATACGCTGGTCAACACATCGCCGCTAATCCCCAGTCCTCCCTTGCCAGAGATTGGAGACCAATTACGGTCTCCGAATTTAAGATCTTTCTGGGCCTTTCCCTCAACATGGGCATAAATAAAAAGGGTAAGTTGCGGTCATATTGGTCCACTGACCCAGTTTACCATATGCCCATGTTCTCTGCTTCCATGGCCAGGGCACGATACGAGCAGATTTTGCAGGTCATGCACTTCAATGACAATGAACTCTGTCGTCCTCGTGGAGACCCTGGATACGATCGGCTCTACAAAATTCAGCCCCTCGTAAACCACTTCAATCAACGTTTTGCAGACTTGTTTACTCCCCATCAAGTTGTCTGCGTTGATGAGTCCCTGATTACATTTTCTGGCCGCTTGTCATTCAAACAGTACCTTCCCAGCAAGCGTGCCAGATACGGGGTCAAGATGTATAAGCTCTGTGACAGGGCCACAGGCTATGCATGTAGTTTTATGGTTTACGAGGGCAAAGATAGTCACGTAGAGCCGACAAACTGCCCTGACTACATAGAAAGTGCTGGCAAGATAGTGTGGGACTTGGTGTCACCCTTATTCGGAAAGGGGTAACACTTGTACGTGGACAGTTATTACACGAGCGTGCCACTTTTTAGTCACTTGTTTGATCAGCAGATTGGATCATGTGGCACCGTGCGACCTAATCTAATTTATTTATTTCAATTGGTTTTGCTGAATGCGTATGTGCTATACAGAGCTTCAGGACAGACTGGATCCTTCCTTAAATTCCAGGAAGAGATTGTCAGAGCCCTTCTGTATCCAGACGGTGCTCCACCTCACCATCCCCAACCAAATGCAGTAAGCCGGCTGCATGAGAGGCATTTTCCTTATGCCCTCTCGAGTACCCCTACCCAAAGAGCCCCCCAAAAAAGATGTCGTGTCTGCAGCAAGTGCGGATTTAGGCGTGACACCCGGTGTTATTGTCCCTCCTGTCCTGGCAATCCTGGTCTTTGCATGGGTGAATGTTTTGAACGCTACCATTCACTAGTTGAGTATTAGCGTAGGGTACAGCACTGCACAGACTAGGACACACTTTCACAGGGTCTCCCAAGATGCCATCGCATTTTGAGAGACCCAAACCTGGTACCAGTTACAAAAGTTAAAAGTTACTAAAAAAAAAAGTAAAAAAAAAAAATTAAATAAAATAAAAAAAATAAAAACACAAAAAAAATAAAAAAAACAAAAATAGTTGTTGTTTTATTGTTCTCTCTCTATTCTCTCTCTATTGTTCTGCTCTTTTTTACTGTATTCTATTCTGCAATGTTTTATTGTTATTATGTTTTACCATGTTTGCTTTTCAGATATGCAATTTTTTTATACTTTACTGTTTACTGTGTTTTGTTGGTAACCATTTTATTGTTTTCAGGTACGCCATTCAGCTGCAGAGCGGATTTATTTATCTTGACAGCAACAGCGTTTGCTCCCACGATACATAAAGCCGTGACTCCAGCGCTGTTGGAGGTGATTTCACCACCACAGTTACATACTTCAGCATATATGCCGAAGCGTGGACGCAGCAGTGGGTGGAGGAGCGATTTGCTCCTGCCTTTTGTGGGAGGATGCCCCCATGCTTCGGCATATATATATTTTAGGCACAGGTTGCGTTAAATGTTTTATTTAGTTTTTTTTTATTTGCTTTGCAGGTATGGTAAGTCTTATGCCCCGTACACACGGTCGGATTTTCCGATGGACATGTCCGATCGGAGCGTGTTGTCGGAAATTCCGACCGTGTGTGGGCGCCATCGGACATTTTCCATCGGATTTTCCGACACACAAAGTTGGAGAGCAGGAGATAAAATTTTCCGACAACAAAATCCGTTGTCAGAAATCCCGATCGTGTGTACACAAATCCGACGGACAAAGTGCCACGCATGCTCAGAATAAATAAAGAGATGAAAGCTATTGGCCACTGCCCCGTTTATAGTCCCGACGTACGTGTTTTACGTCACCGCGTTTAGAACGATCGGATTTTCCGACAACTTTGTGCGACCGTGTGTAGACAAAACAAGTTTGAGCCAACATCCGTCGGAAAAAATCCTAGGATTTTGTTGTCGGAATGTCCGAACAAAGTCCGACCGTGTGTACGGGGCATTACTGTTATACTGTAATGTTACTTTCTTTTATTGTTAACCATCATATGCTTAGCAGGTACACCATTCATTTGCAACGCGGATTTATTTATCTTGACAGCAACAGCGTTTGCTCCCACGATATATAAAGCCGTGACTCCAGCGCTGTCGGAGGTGATTTCACCACCACAGTTACATACTTCAGCATATATGCCGAAGCGTGGGGGCAGCAGTGGGTGGAGGAGCGATTTGCCCCCATGCTTCGGCATATATATACGGTGCATGTATGCCCATCATTAGAAGTGGGAGGATGAAGGGAGGTATTCTAATGGTGGGCATATCCACCGATCAATCTCTTTTTTTCGTTCAGCCCACAGGCTGCATGAAAAAAAAGTTTACAATATATGCCCAACAAGGACCAGCAACCTACTGATCTGTTGCTGGACTTTGAGTGGTTATACCAGAATGGTGCCTGCAGGTTTAGGTATCATCTTGGTATCATTCTTTTCAGCCAGTGGTCAGCTTTCATGTAAAAGCAATCCTAGTGGCTAATTAGCCTCTAGACTGCTTTTACAAGCAGTGGGAGGGAATGCCCCCCCCATCGTCTTCCATGTTTTTCTCTGGTTCTCCTGTCCCAACGGGGAACCTGAAAATGCAGCCGGTGATTCAGCCAGCTGACCATAGAGCTGATAAGAGACCAGAATGGCTCCAAACATCTCTATGGCCTAAGAAAACGGAAGCTACAAGCATTTCATGACTTAGATTTCGCCGGATGTAAACAGCGCCATTGGGAAATTGGGAAAGCATTTTATCACACCGATCTTGGTGTGGTCAGATGCTTTGAGGGCAGAGGAGAGATCTAGGGTCTAATAGACCCCAATTTTTAAAAAAAAGAGTACCTGTCACTACCTATTGCTATCATAGGGGATATTTACATTCCCTGAGATAACAATAAAAATGATTAACAAACATAAAAATGAAAGGAACAGTTTAAAAATAAGATAAAAAAGCAAAAAAATAATAATAAAAAAAAAAAAAAGCACCTCTGTCTGTCTGACGTCAAATGTAAACAGCAATTGCACCATGCATGTGAGGTATCACCGCGAAGGTCAGATCGAGGGCAGTCATTTTAGCAGTAGACCTCCTCTGTAAATCTAAAGTGGTCACCTGTAAAGGCTTTTAAAGGCTTTTAAAAATGTATTTAGTTTGTCGAAAACTGCACGTTTGTGCGCAATTTTAAAGCATGTCATGTTTGGTATCCATGTACTCAGCCTAAGACCATCTTTTTTATTTCATCAAACATTTGGGCAATATAGTGTGTTTTAGTGCATTAAAATTTAAAAAAGTGTGTTTTTTCCCCAAAAAATGCGTTTGAAAAATCGCTGCGCAATTACTGTGTGAAAAAAAAATGATATTTAATCTGTAGGGCATTTGCTTTAAAAAAATATATAATGTTTGGGGGTTCAAAGTAATTTTCTTGCAAAAAAAAATAATTTTTTCATGTAAATAAAAAGTGTCAGAAAGGGCTTTGTCTTCAAGTGGTTAGAAGAGTGGGTGATGTGTGACATAAGCTTCTAGATGTTGTGCATAAAATGCCAGGACAGTTTAAACCCCCTCCAAATGACCCCATTTTGGAAAGTAGACACCCCAAGCTATTTGCTGAGAGGCATGTCGAGTCCAAGGAATATTTTATATTGTGACACAAGTTGCGGGAAAAAGACAATTTTTTTTTTTTATGCACAAAGTTGTCACGAAATGATATATTGCTCAAACATGCCATGGGGATATGTGAAATTACACCCCAAAATACATTCTGTTGCTTCTCCTGAGTATGGGGATACCACATGTGTGAGACTTTTTGGGAGCCTAGCCGCGTATTTTTTTTGTCATTATTCAATCACTTGGGACAAAAAAAAAATATTCAATGGGTTCAACATGCCTCTCAGCAATTTCCTTGGGGTGTCTACTTTCCAAAATGGGGTCATTTGGGGGTGTTTTGTACTGCCCTGCCATTTTAGCACCTCAAGAAATGACATAGGCAGTCATAAACTAAAAGCTGTGTAAATTCCAGAAAATGTACCCTAGTTTGTAGACGCTATAACTTTTGTGCACACCAATAAATATACGCTTATTGACATTTTTTTTACCAAAGACATGTGGCCGAATACATTTTGGCATAAATGTATGACTAAAATTGAGTTTATTGGATTTTTTTTATAACAAAAAGTAGAAAATATCAAAAAGTCTTTTTCTGTTTATAGCGCAAAAAATAAAAACGGCAGAGGTGATCAAATACCATCAAAAGAAAGCACTATTTGTGGGAAGAAAAGGACGCAAATTTTGTTTGGGTACAGCATTGCATGACCGCGCAATTAGCAGTTAAAGCGACGCAGTGCCAAATTGGAAAAAGTCCTCTGGTCCTTAGGCAGCATGATGGTCCAGGGCTAAAGTGGTTAATTAAGATTAAGAAAAAAGAAGGTGGAAAAAAGTACTGGACTGCATAAAAAATGCACCAAAAATGTATAATAAATCAAAAATGCACATGCATCTAGACTGCGTTTCTATGGAGTGAACTAGCCCTAAAGCTAGTAACTTGGGGGGGGGGTACTCTGCCTGTAAAGTGGTGCATCTGTAGCATGTATCCAAAATTCTGCTTCAAAGATGTACGGCTTTAGAGAAATTATACAAATCGACATTGCAGCTGCAAGATTTTAAAACAAAACCAAAAATAGCCTGCCCCCCCAATACATACAAGGCCATTTGGGGTTGTAAAGGCTTAAAATGAGAACCCCACATGAAAAATACCACCCCAAAATCTAAAAATATTGTGTTCCTCCCACACACTAAGTAACCCCTAGCCAAACACACAGCAAGCCAGCCCATGAAAGGGGGGTGTATGCTTGGGAGCAGAAAGGGTTCAGGAACCCCAAAAGTCAACCACCTTGTTCCCATATTCAGGGGGACAAGGGCCTCTTCCACACAACCCTTGGCTGTGGTTGTGGGGGGCTGCAGACAGGGTGGCATTACAGAACGTAGAAAGCCCCTTTAAACTAGTGTGTACAAGGTGCTTTGTGGTTGGTATTGGGCTGAGCCCAACATGCCCCAAAGGCAGCCAGCTATGTTGAGTGCATGTGGCCTTGTATGGTTCAGGAGGGAGTTGGGTGATCGCTCTTCTCACCCCTTTCCTAGCTGGCCCTGTTGTTTGCTCTGAAAAAGGATGTGGTTTGGATTGGTGAAGGCAGCTCACAGCCTTTGGAGATTGGAGAATGGAGTTCGGAGTTCCCCTTTAAAAGCAAAAGCTAGCCCCAAAGAATTATATGCATTAGAAGGGGGAGACAAGAGCATTGGAGTGTAGAGTTCCCCTTTAAAAGCATAAACTAGCCCAAATAAAACATATGCATTAGAAGGGGAGACAAGAGCATTGGAGTGTAGAGTTCCCCTTTAAAAGCAAAAACTAGCCCAAATAAAACATAAGTATTAGAAGGGGAGACAAGAGCATTGGAGTGTAGAGTTCCCCTTTAAAAGCAAAAACTAGCCCAAAGAAAAGATATGCATTAGAAGGGGAAGACAAGAGCATTGGAGAATGGAGTGTAGAATTCCCCCTTTAAAAGCAAAAGCTAGCCCAAGGAAATCATATGCATTAGAGGGGGAAGGTTAAATGGCAACATAACATTCTAACATAACTTGTGTGCAAATATCCTTAAAAAAACACATAAAAGTGAACCAGCGTAAAAAAAAAAAAGTCAAGTTTAGAGGTGCGGCCATTCAACCCACGCAAATGCATTTACTTTGCTTGCCATTTACTAAGATTTTGCCGGCGCAGTGAGCCAACGCATTTGAATGAGCGCAAATGCCGCTTGCGCATGTGCAGTGCATAAATTAACATCACGCCATTCTAAACGTACTTGCAGGCACAGCAGGCTTGTTCAGAAAAAGTTACTTTCTCATTCTATTTTGGGCATATTTGTTACTTGGTCAGTTATTACTATACTTCCTCACATCATCCCACATCACCCCCATAATATTGGCACTTCCAGCTTCCTTTAATTTTGAGTTGAAGATGCCCTGCGCCATGTCCATAGTGGCTCACTGATCACCTCCTCCCGTGCGCCGAGATTACTATAGTAAATGGGGAATAGTGCTGTGTTACTGGCGCAAACTTTTCGTAAATACCAAAACGTACGCAAAACACGAAGGGATTGAAATTGCAGTGAGATTTCTCCTCTTTGATCTCCCCTAACCAAGATCTTCTTGCATACCTGATCCAGGAAATTAAGCTAAAGGAACCTTGCTCTTTACTCATTTAAACCCTCTCCATGAGGCCCATGTTATCCACCGTAATCTTGCATATAACCTTGACTGTCACTGATCACTGACTCTCCCAATATCTGCATCTATGGACTCTGACTATTCCAAGTCCACACTTTAAGAACTATTATCTTTATGACTTATCATTTTCATACCATTGCTTGTTTCATACTGTTACCCTGGAAACCAATGGCAACTCTTCCTGAACTTTTCAACCTTGCTCCCCCTTTTCCCCTTCCCACCATCCTGTTCTCCCATCCCTCCATATCCCCTCTCCCCCTTCAGTGAACATGTCGTTAACTCTATAAGGTATTGGGGAAAAGAGGGAAAAAGAGAGGGAAAAAAAAGGAAAAATCCTCCCACTCAGTCAGAGGGATATTTTATCTTCTCTATGATAAGAGTGATGAATCATCCTCCAGTGAGTCCAACTAGCTAAGTCATTGATGATCATTTATAATTTATTCTGACATACCCTCTCTAAACTTCCCTCTGTCTGTGAATATTAAACCTATCCACTCCCTTTGATTTAGAATGGAAGGAAGCACTGAAACTTTTATAAACCATCGATTTATCTATTTTTCTTCAAATACAGTGCCTTGAAAAAGTATTCATACCCCTTGAAATTTTTCTACATTTTGTCATGTTACAACCAAAAACGTAAATGTATTTCATTGGAATTTTATGTGATAGACCAACACAAAGTGGCCCATAATTGTGAAGTGGAAGGAAAGTGATCAATGGTTTTTAAATGTTTTTACAAATAAATATCTAAAAGTATGGTGTGCATTTGTTTTCAGCCCCCTTTACTCTGATACCCCTACCTAAAATCTAGTGACGCCAATTGCCTTCAGAAGTCACCTAACTAGTAAATAGAGTCCACTTGTGTGTAATTTAATCTCCATATAAATACAGCTGTTCTGTGAAGCCCTCAGAGGTTTGTTAGAGAACCTTTATGAACAAAGGGATGAAGTTTTAAGCAGGGTTAGGTTATAAAAAAATATCCCAAGCTTTAAATATCTCACAGAGCACTGTTAAATCCATCATCCAAAAATGGAAAGATTATGGCACAACTGCAAACCTACCTAGACATGGCCGTCCACCTAAACTGACAGGCCGGGCAAAGAGAGCATTCATCAGAGAAGCAGCCGAGAGGCCCATGGTAACTCTGGAGGAGCTGCAGAGATCCACAGCTTAGGTAGGCAAATCTGTTCACAGGACAACTATTAGTCCTGCACTCCACAAATCTGGCCTTTATGGAAGAGTGGCAAGAAGAAAGCCATTGATGAAAGAAAGCCATAAGAAGTCCCATTGGCAGTTTGTGAGTGAGAAGCCATGTGGATGACACAGCAGACATGTGGAAGAAGGTGCTCTGGTCAGCTGAGACCAAATTGAACGTTTTGGCCTAAAAGCAAAACGCGTTTCTTCAGCAGGGACAGGGAAGCTGGTCAGAGTTGATGGTAACATGAATGGAGCCAAATACAGAACACTCTTATAGGGCGTACACACGGTCGGACTTTGTTCGGACATTCCGACAACAAAATCTTAGGATTTTTTCCGACGGATGTTGGCTCAAACTTGTTTTATCTACACACAGTCGCACAAAGTTGTCGGAAAATCCGATCGTTCTAAACGCGGTGACGTAAAACACGTACGTCGGGACTATAAACGGGGCAGTGGCCAATAGCTTTCATCTCTTTATTTATTCTGAGCATGCGTGGCACTTTGTCCGTCGGATTTGTGTACACACGATCGGAATTTCCGACAACGGATTTTGTTGTCGGAAAATTTTATCTCCTGCTCTCCAACTTTGTGTGTCGGAAAATCCAATGGAAAATGTCCGATGGAGACCATACACGGTCGGAATTTCCGACAACACGCTCCGATCGGACATTTTCCATTGGAAAATCCGACCGTGTGTACGGGGCATTAGAAGAAAACCTGCTAGAGTCTGCAAAAGACTTCAGACTGGGGTGAAGGTTCACCTTCCAGCAGGACAACAACCCTAAACATAACACCAGAGCTACAATGGAATGGTTTAGATCAAAGCATATCCATGTGTTAGAATGGTCCAGTCAAAGTCCAGACCTAAATCCAATTGAGAAACGGTGGCAAGACTTGAAAATTGCTGTTCACAGATGCTCTCCATCCAATCTGACAGAGCTTGAGCAATTTTGCAAAGAAAAATGGGCAAAAATTTCACTCTCTAGATGTGCAAAGCTGGTAGAGACTAATGCCCCATACACACGGTCAGATTTTCCGACGGAAAATGTGTGATAGGAGCTTGTTGTCGGAAATTCCGACCGTGTGTGGGCTCCATCACACATTTTCCATCGGATTTTCCGACACACAAAGTTTGAGAGCAGGATATAAAATTTTCCGACAACAAAATCCGTTGTCGGAAATTCCGATCGTGTGTACACAAATCCAACGGACAAAGTGCCACGCATGCTCAGAATAAATAAAGAGATGAAAGCTATTGGCCACTGCCCTGTTTATAGTCCCGACGTACGTGTTTTACGTCACCGCGTTCAGAACGATCGGATTTTCCGACAACTTTGTGTGACCGTGTGTATGCAAGACAAGTTTGAGCCAACATCCGTCTGAAAAAATCCTAGGATTTTGTTGTCGGAATGTCCGAACAAAGTCCGACCGTGTGTACGGGGCATAAGGATGAGCCCAATGTGAACCCGAGATCGGGTGTTCACCTGTTCAACGAACAGCGAACAATATGCGATTTTAGCAAATTCGAAAGCTGCCAGAACACCGTTAAAGTCTATGGGACACTAACATGAAAAATCAAAAGTGCTAATTTTAAAGGCTTATATGCAAGTTATTGTCATAAAAAGTGTTTGGGGACCCAGGTCCTGCCCCAGGGGACATGTACAGTATCAATGCAAACATTTTTTTTAAAAACGGCCGTTTTTTTGGGAGCAGTGATTTTTTTAATGCTTAAAGTGAAACAAAAAAAGGAAATATTCCTTTAAATATCGTGCCTGGGGGGTGTCTACAGTATGCCTGTAAAGTGGCACATTTTTCCTGTGTTTAGAACAGTACCACAGCAAAATGACATTTCTAAAGGAAAAATTGTAATTAAAAACTGATCGTGGCTGTAATGAATTGTCGGGTCTAGATAGAGATATTTGAAAAAAAGAGCATGGGATCCCCCCTCCATTACCAGGCCCTTTGAGTCTGGTATGAATATTAAGGGGAACCCAGAATCCAAATTAAAAAAAAATGTCATGGGTCCCCCCAAAATCCATACCAGACCCTTATCCGAGCATGCAACCTGGCAGGTTGCAGAAAAAGAGGGGGAGACAAGAGCGCGCCCCCCCTCCTGAACCATACCAGGCCACATGCCCTCAACATGGGGAGGGTGCTTTAGGGTAGTCCCCCAAAGCACCTTGTTCCCATGTTGATGGGGACAAGGGTCTCATCCCCAAAACCCTTGCCTGGTGGTTGTGGGGGTCTGCGGGCGGGGGCTTATCAGAATCTGGTAGCCCCCTTTAACAAGGGGACCTCCAGATCCTGGCCCCCCCGTGTGAATTGGTAACGGGGTACAAATGTACCCCTACCATTTCACAAAAAAGTGTCAAAATGGTAAAAAAGACAAGACAAAGCTTGGGAAAAGTCCTTTATTAAAAAATAAAAAATAAAAATGTCACGCCGCCCGACGGACCGAAAAAGAAAAAAAAAAAAAAAAAGAAAAAAGCCGCGACCGACCTGCCTCCATGGGAGGCTCCCGCCGTTTGACGCATCTTCGCTTTGACAGCTCTTATATAACTGAGGGTGGGGCCACCCTGACATAACCGAGTGACCCTGCCCCCTCTCACACCAAGGGGACTTCCACATGGCTTCCCCATGGCGTCATAGGGGGTGGGGTCACCCAAAGGGCCTGGTATGGATTTTAGGGGGACCCACACACATTTCTTTTTTAATTTTGATTCGAGGTTCCCCTTAATATTCATACCAGACCCAAAGGGCCTGGTAATGGAGGAGGGGGATCCCATGCTCTTTTTTTCAATTATCTGTATCTATATTGTCAAGACCTGACAATTCATTACAGTCGCGATCAGTTTTAAATGACAATTTTTCCTTTAGAAATGTCATTTTGCTGTGGTACTGTTCTAAACACGGGAAAAATGCACCACTTTACAGGCATACTATAGACACCCCCAGGCGCCACATTTAAAGGAATATTTAATTTTTATTGTTTCACTTTAAGCATTAAAAAAAATCACTGCTCCCGAAAAAACGGACGTTTTTAAAAATGTTTTTGCATTGATACATGTCCCCTGGTGCAGGACAAGGGTCCCCAAACACTTTTTATGACAATAACTTGCATATAAGTATTTAAAATTAGCACTTTTGATTATTCATGTTCGTGTCCCATAGACTTTAACGGTGTTCGTGTGTTCTGACAATTTTTTTGTCTGTTCGCATGTTCTGCTGCGAACGGAACAGGAGGGTGTTCGGCTCATCCCTACTAGAGACTTATCCAAAAGGACTTCCAAGCTGTAATTGCAGCGAAAGGTGGTTCTACAAAGTATTAACTCAGGGGGACTGAAGACAAATGCACTCCACACTTTTCAGATATTTATTTGTAAAAAATGTTGAAAACCATTTATCATTTTCCGTCCACTTCACAATTATGTGAGACTGTTTTGGTCTATCACATAAAATCCCAATTAAATACATTTACATTTTTGGTTGTAACATGACAAAATGTGGAAAATTTTAAGGGGTATGAATACTTTTTCAAGGCACTGTAACCGACTATTTTTTACAGCCTTAAGCTATCTGGACTCGTAGGAGGGATGTTTGATGGGATTCAACAAGTAACTTGCTCCTAAAGACATAATATTACTGTTTGCGGATGTTTATAGCTATGCCTGCTATACCCTGCTATTAATTGCTGTATATTCGATATATAGTATACTTTCTATTTCCCCTGTTACCTCTTCTGTCCTTCCATCATCCCCCTCTCTTCTTTCTTCCCTGTCCCTCCCCCTTTCCCCCATCCCTCCTTCTTCCCCCCATACCGCCCCCCGTCCCTCCTCCTTCCCCCCATCCCTCCTCCTTTTCCCCCAATCACCACCTTTTCTCTCCCTTTTCCTCTGCTGCTGGTGCCTAGAAACTCTCTCTGATTTCTAACCTCACTGTGAATAGTTATGCTATGATTTGACTTCCAGAGACTGCTCAAGATGGTGAAGTATACCCAGGAGACAATGCAAACTGATTTTACTCCTCATCTTTTTTTTTTTATTTCTTTCCCTTTTCCCTCTGCCTCCCCTCCCCTCCCCCCCACCTCCCTTCACTCCCCTCCCCCCCACCCCCCTTCACTCCCCCCCTCCCCACACCCCCCACTCTGCCCCCCATATCCCATCCCCCCTCCCCCCTTCCCTTTTCCCCATGCTCCCATGAACCCAATGCGAAACCGTGGCCCTCGACTCCGCCCGGCCGCCCGGTTGTCCCCCCAGAGGTTGAGCTCGGGGTGGGGTCGTGTCTAGACCGAAAGCTTCCCATTGCATATGGAGATTTACCTGTCCCAGTCATCCCTCCCGCAAATCCACCGACCACCACCCCCCCGCCACCGCCCCCCGCCCCCCACCTGCCAGGAAAAATTGTAAGAAAAATGGACAGAAATGCCTATATTCAATCCTTTTGAGTCCGGGGATTTTTTTAACCCCTATGCTCTTTTGCTGTTAATATTGGTTTCCATGTGGTTAGGTCTCCTGTAGGCCCCTGGTTAGCAGTTTTCTCCCACCAACCAGGAATCTCCATTAATGGGATTCCTAAGCGGTCACAGAATTTTTGTGTTTCCTCCGGGAATCTCAGCACGGCCATACGGCCCTCCTTACGTCCAATTATGCAGGCAGGGAAGCCCCAGGAGTATTGAACTTTGTGCGTTTTTAGGACCGCTAGTAATGGTTTCAAAATTCTTCTCCTACTAAGGGTCTCTGCAGCCAGGTCCTGAAAGATGTGTAAGCTTGTTTCACCATACTTCGCTGGCGGGTTTTTCCTTAAGTTGATATTGATCTGCTCTTTGTCCCGATAATTATGAAATCGCACAATGACATCACGCGGGGCGTCCCCCCTGATTTCCGCTGGCTTTCTAATCCTATGCACTCTATCTAGCTTTAATTTACCGCTGGCATCTCTAGGGTTCATCAGGTCTTTGAAAATTGCCTCCATTTTTTCCTGTAAATTCTCTTTTTCACCTTGCGTTTCCGGGAGGCCTCTAATCCAGAGTTTTTTGTTCTTCTGCTTCGGTTCTCTTGGTCTTCCATTCTATACCTTATATTTCTCTGTTCCATCTGCAGTGCTTCCATCTGGTGTTTTGAATGTTTTATTTCCGCCCCTTGCTTGTCCACTGTAGTTTCTACTTCCTCCACTCTTGTTAAAATATGGCTCATATTCTCGTGCACAGTACTGATCTCCTCTTTGATTGAGGCCTCCAGTTTAGCGAACATTTCTGCGATTTCTCCCTTGTTGGGGAGGTGTTTTTCCTGTTGGGTCTCCACTGGCATTTCTGCCTCTGCCTCGCTACCAGAGGG